>CM024615.1:16002157-17202157 GCA_014182575.1 Eucalyptus decipiens | reverse complement strand
TTGTTGGGAAATTTGAAGAGATGAGGCTTCCTAACTAAATTAATGCTCGTTGTCAATCTTAATTCAATGAGATTATGGTCAAATCTGTCGTGATCGAAGGTAATAGCCAATAGCACGAGTCTTGTGAGATTGACTGTCATGTATATACGTTCAATATTTTGGTGATCTTTGAATGATAAGCCCTGACCGTTGATGCGTTGGTATGGTGAGGTTTGATTTTGTTTGTGTATTTCTCGTGTGGTGGTGAGGAAGGCGACAGGAAGAAGACGATGGGAGAGATGAAAGTATTATTAGGTAGCAAATGGAAAATGAAGAAAAGAAATAATAAGATGAGCTTAATTTGGTTTAATAAACTTCAGGCTTTAATGGGTTTAATGAGCTTGGGCTTAGCTTGGTTTAATAAATTTGTTCAGTTCTAGAAAATTTGGGTTTGCTTTGTCTAGGTGAAAATGGGCTGAGTTTGATCTACATGAGTTTGGGCTTAACTCGATTTTGACAGATTGGGCTTCCTTTACATTTGATTTTGAAAAGGCTGAGATAAGAGCCTGTGCTTGTCTTGGGCGAAGCCCGTAAGACCGGAGTTGGCCCATGTTTGGATCCGGCCCAAGTGAGTCAATAAACATCGAATTCTTGGAAAAGTAGCACATCGTTCCGAATTCGGACTTTCATTTTATCATCCAATCATTTCCAAGGTCATTCAAATGAGACCTCGAAATGTCATGAATATAAATATTTTGAAATAGTCACATTCACATATACATTACAATGCTGGTTTTTTTTTTTTAATCACTTTTGATATACCATAAGCATATTTTTAGATATTAATAAGTAATCCTAGAGCCTCCGGTGGCACAATCAATACATATAATGATTATTTTTGTGAAGAAGCAATCAGGTATATTAGTAATCATGTTATTGTCCCATTATCTAATGATGATCTGCTCTTAAGATGAGATAGCTTTTGGGGAATGTCCCGTTAAGATAAGATTGGGGATAAGCACCACTAAAATAGACCAACCAAGGATGGAGTTAATTAGCAATATAATTTATGAGACCTTTAATTAATTAATAACTACAATTTTTGTGATCATTAATATGGGGGTGGAATTAGTATGTGCCATAACAAGTGATAATTATATGGTTTTATTGTCGAAAAGGTGGTGGGAATTCACGAAGCATTACTCATTGGTTACCTCATAATTTTCATAATACGAAGGGAACTCTACTTTTCATGTAATAATATCCAATAAGAGTGCTTCAGAGATAAATTATTTGCCAATCAGTGGCAAACTATCAAACCTTGGGAGCTAATTTCTCTTAGCAAATGCGGAAGATGTTGTGGAAGCAGAAAATCTATAGTACAAAAAGAAAAATCAATTTCTCGAGCTTTGGATCGATTCAATTTCAAGAACAAGAGGCATTAGTATGCTTCAATTGAAAGCTCATGTGATTGCATTTGCAGCTCCTTGAAGCCCGCTGTCTTTTGTCCTCGTCATAATTCCTTCAACATCATGGCTCGTCCTCATCGTCATTCCCGTCCTTGCAAGAGAGAAGACGGAGCTGTTGCCGAGCAGGAGACTCCTCCTCGCAGTAGCCCTCCATTCTTCATACTCTCCAACACGCTAATTCGCTAGCTCGGTAGCTTTAATCAAATTAATAGGCTCATGTAATTCATCAATCTTAATTAACCAGCAAATCGAAAGCAATTTTCTAGGAAGCGACTCTCCTCCATCAATAGCTATTTTCAGTTGAGTCACCGTGCGATCGCGACTCCTTATAAGCTGATGGATCAATGCCTCTTCTGTCCCAGAAATTTCAAGCAAATTCCTCCTTCCCAGAAACTAATATCCGCTCATTTCATTGGCAAAACACGAAATCGCTACGTCCCAAGAGAAATCGTCCCTGCACGGCGTGTAACTAAGGGATACAGAGACTTACCCGCCTCATGTATCCTTCAATCATCGTTTTCCCAGCGATGTTATTCCTCTGGGGCATATCGTCAAAGAGTCACCGCGCATTATCCATTTGACAACGCATGGCATAAAGCTGAAGGATGAAGAAGGCTCACGAACGTGACACGCAAAGCAGAGCAGGACAGACCATGGCAACTAGCTGAATGTCTTAACTCTCGACAATGACTGGTAGTGATAGAGGTGAAATGTAGAGCTGGAACAGCGAATACCGAACTGAAGACGTGTCAGATCTCTCTCTCTCTCTCTCTCTCTCTCTCTCTCTCTGTGGCATTTCGTTAAACGTGTGATTACCACATTGAGGACGTACGAACAGGGCAACCGCGGGATAGAGGTAAGACCTTTATGATCGGAGAAGAGATTCAAACTTCTCAATCAGAACAAATGGCAACGAGGATGCATCAATGGAGAAAACCCAGCAACGGAGAGCTGGCGCGATGACGAGATCGTCGCAACGCCTAGGCACCAAGTCACGCACAAGATTTTGCTACCGCCATCGCTTCGGAACATCTGGCAAGCTTCTCAGGCTCCTTCTAATCCTGAAGCTATTTGCTTTGCCGATTGCTTTGAGTCCACTGAACTGCCAATAAAAGAAGATCAATGAAGGACTCCGAGGATTTTGCGATGATGACGCTCGACAACTATGGAAATCCAGCGGTGGAATCGCTCGACAGAGATACTCAGATGCGACCCGAAACGGATCCAAGTTGCAACTGCGGGGCTGAAGGCGCGGTGCAGAGAGCTCCGCCACGGGAGAAACCCGGAGATCACCGTCCGAAGGTCGGACGACGCGACGGCGAGGAGGTGGAGATCCCCTCCGGCGAAACTCCAGTCATCGAAAACGGGCTAACTACTGGGCTTATGTCTGGGCTGCGTTTGATGGGCCTAAAAGAGGAATTGAGTCTGCTAACTGTCTAGAGGGCTGAAGACACGAACTTGGGCTGATGTAATCAGAATTGATCGCTTTCTCTTCTTCTTCCTTCTTTGTTTTTCTGGTCAATTAATTTAATATCTATTTTTCTTGAACTTTCCTGCTTTCTATTTTAATTCTTCATTTTTTTATTCTTTTAAACCAATGCTTCATTTGTCGATTAAAATTCAGGTTCCAACAACCCTTCTTATTTTCAAGAGTTTCTTTGAATATATTCCCACACTATCTAAAGTTAGAAATTAACTATTTGATCAATAATGTATTTTGAGGATGCTTTCGTGTTGCCTTAAAATATAGAGGAAAAATTTCCTAGGGCTCCACACCATGCCACCAAGTCATTAAATTGGTGTTTCTTTACAACTCAGTATCTATATGATAGACTTTGGTTTGAAATAGTCTCCATAAACATAATCATTTTCTAACTTAATGAAGTAAATTAGCCTCCACTCCTAACTTGATGCCTCCTTTAATATAAAAATCATCCATCCATGCTAACAAGAAAGCAATAGAATGACTATATAACTAAGCATGTTGGCCAACTCTTTTACTTTCTAATACTTGATTGTCTAAAAGTCGCCGTTCTTATCTTGATTGAGGTGGCCGACGGTGGTAGTCTTCTTTTATTTTTACATTGGATAATTTGGACTTGTAGTAGTGTGCTACCAAGTTTTCCCCAAAAGAATTGACCGGTACTTAACTAAGGTTAGGTGACCGAGCACCATGGTCCACACCCATGGAAATCACTGGTATTTTTATTTGATTATTTTTCAGTCTATAGCATTTTGATTTTTCTCACTATATCCCTTCATACATAAAGTGAGTGTCTTTTTCTAATATTAATTAAATCAATAAAAATTGAAAATATAAATAAAATTATTAGAACTTAATCGATTTATGGAGCTTATAAGTTGTGCCACAGGTCCTAGCATTCGCGCTCCTTGATGATCCAAAACAAAAATGTGGACTAAAAGATGCCATTTCCCTCCAAAGGAGGAGGGGGAGGGGTTACAAACGTGAACTTTATTTTTTAGTTAAATTTTGGATATTGTTCAAGCCCATGTTTCTAACACACTAATCAAAGGCTTGAAAAGGATGGAAAAATATTAATGGGACTTAAATAAACTCTCATATTCTAAGCAAGTCATCAGATGGTATCTCAAATAGAGATGTAAATATTGCATCATTCCAAAGCATGAGAAGACAATGTGATCTTATCATTTGCCACGTCAGATAATTTTGTCCATCTCTTTTTTCTTTCCCTAACCTGTCGCAATGAAAGAATCTAATATCCGCCTACATTTATATTGCTTATATTATGTTTGTGTATATCTACACCGCATTATCATTAAGATATGACAAATACATGATTGGCTCTATTTAAGGATATTGCAATGGGCTTCCCATCCACATCAATCATATGCAAATCAATCATCAAATGAAGCAAAACCATACCATTTAACTAGGGTTTATCTTTACTTAAGAAATTCTATTGAATGCGAGAACACTTTCTCTTTATGATAACATAATCATTTTTTTGTCAGAGTAAAATAATTATGTTCACTTAACATCATATCTTGCAATTATTGAACATCAATAATGTGATACTTAATCATTTTCGTTTTATTAAAGAACGATAAATGATGGAAAATAGACTTATCTTTACAATAAAATATTATGCGTACTAAACCCTAGCATTGACGCAGTTGGTTGGGGAATTAAGGAATTCCAGCTTAAGAATTGGAGATTGCCGGTTAGGACTACACATATTGCATACAAACTACTATGGATTTGAGTCACCTACACAATCTGAAGGCTTGAGCTTAACCGATTCATTGGGCTTGCAGGATATTTCATAGGCTTGTTTGTAGACAGGTTTCCAAGCCTATGCCCCTAGATAATACACAAAAAAAAAAAAAAGAAGATGCTTACTTTAGGAGAATCCTAATTTTATCTCATAATTAATTTTAGTATGCATTTATTCCTCATAATCTAGCTAGTTATTAAACAACAAACCCTTATCAACTTAATTACATACAGAATGTCACCCTTGACTTTAATTAGTATAACATCTTTTTCGGTAGAAATTAGTAATAACCTTTGCAAATAGTCCTAATAAATATACAGACTTAGGATTGATTTGACATTCTAGTCGCACAATAATGGTTGGTAAATAAAGAACTTCAAATTTTCCATTTTCCCCTCAAAGGGATGATTTGAGGCACTATCTATTAACAAATATGTGAAAATTAAAAGATAATACATGAAAAGTCAAAACATATTTTCATCTAATTGTCAATATTAATTAGATATGATGGTCTAAGTTAGCCCAAGTCCAATATGTCAATAAGTAGAAAAATATTCATAAAATTGGATCAATAACATCCGACCAAAAAAATATATAAATCAATAACATGGCCAATGAATCAATGTCTGTCATTGGCGGTGCAGAAAAGGAGGGAAACTTATTATGATTACATGAAAAAAATCAAATTATGACTTGTTAAGACATTAAGTTACATGAAAACCAAAATTCAAAAAAAAATTGAAGGACAAAACATGACTGCTCTTCCTTACCAAAAATAAAAAATGACTGCCCCTTCATATCAAAAAAGAAAAATTAGCTAGATTTCCCGTCTAAATCATTATTTTTCCAAACGACACACTATTATTAAACCAATTTCTAGCATGTTTCAAAATAACAGAGAAAAGAAAGTTCTTTTCAGTGAAGGAGCACAACCAAATAAGGGGGGCATAATTTTAAACCTAAAACTCAAGTCACTCTATAATCATCCTAAAGTGACACTTTGAGAACTCATTTCAAACAGCATAAATAAAGTCCTAACCAGCACCACTCAAAATGGTGACTTTGAAAACAATGGCATGGCTATCAATTAGATAGAACACGCAGACATTTGTGCGTGTGGATGAGTTTCTCTCATGAATGCATGCCAATTCATGCCAACCAGGGACAGAGACATAGCCTCTCTAACTCATCTATGGCTCCTAATGAACTTCATTGGCCATTATTTGGAACGAGCTCCACTAGTTATAATCTATTGAAATACCTAAGAGTCGCTCTTTGCTTTTCCAGAACATGTTGCTTGATGAATTCACTCAGAATTGTTTGCACATGTTCATGTTGGAACCACCAAGATATGAAATTGCTTAAGTAAAATGATAAATCCAAGGAAAAATTGGAGGGCGAGGAGCAAGATGGTGTTGATTTGAGGTCCTGGAAATCCAAGGATAAATCTGTCCATTTGAAAGTGTTCAAGGATGAAATAAAGTGAAAGATGCCGTGGAAGCAGAAAATCTGGAGTAAACAGAAAATCAACTTCGCGAGCTCGAGATCAATTCAATTTCAAGAGAAAGAGGCAAGCAGTACATGCTTCACTTGAAAACTCATGTGAATGCATTTGCAGTTCCTCGAAGCCTATTGTTTTTTTTTTTTTTTTTGGTCCTTTCCATAAAACCTTCAACATCATGGCTCCTCCTCATCCTTGTCCTTGCCGGAGAGAAGATGGAGTTGGTGTCGAGCAGGAGACTCCTCCAAGTAGTAGCCCTCCCTTCTTCATGCTGTTCGATATGCTAGTTCACTTGTTCAGTAACTTTAATCAAATTAAGAGGCTCATGAAAGTCATCGATCTTAATTAACCAGCAATCAAAAGCAAATTTTTTTGAGAAGTGACTGTTCACTAATAGCCATTTTTCAGTTAAGTCACTGTGCAATTGCCACTCCTTATAAACTGATGGACCAGTGACTCTTCTGTCCAATTCCTGCTTCATGTGTTCGTTCGTCCCAGGAATTTCAAGCAAATGCATTCTTCCCAGAAACTAACATTTGCTCATTTCATTGGCAAAACACGAAATTGCCGCGTTCCAAGAGAAATCATCCCTGCACGGCATGTAACTAACACATCCAGAGACTTACCACCTCTGCCATCCTCATGTATCCTTCGATCATCGTTTTCCCAGTAAAGTGCATTATCTAATTGACTGAACACGGCACAAAGCCGTAGGAAGAAAAGCCGTAGGAAGAAGGTTCGCAAGCGTGATGGTGCAGTTCAAGAGACTAATTACCTTCTCTTGAAAAAGCACGCAGACCGACCGCAAAGCAGGACAGACCATGGCAAAATCTAGAGCTGGAACAACGAATGCCAAACTGAAAACGTGTTGGATCTCTCTCTCTCTCTCTCTCTCTCTCTCTCTCTCTCTGGCGTTTCATCGAGCAGAGATTCAAACTTCTCAATCAGAACGACATGGCGACGAGGATGCATCAACGGAGAAAACCCAGCGACGGAGTGTCGGCAACATGACGAGATCGGCACAACTGAGGATCGGAGGACGACACGAGATTTCTGCTACGGCCATCGCTTCGGAACCTCTCGCGAGCTTCTCAGGCTCCTAATCCCGAAACTATTTGCTCCGTCGATTGTTCGAATCCACTGAACTGCAAACGAAAGAAGATCAGTGAAGGATTCCGAGGATTTTGAGATGATGACGCTTGGCGACGATGGAAATCCAACGATGGAAAATCGCCGTACATCACCGTCCGAAGGTCGGAAGAAGGGACGGCGACGCGACGGAGATCGCCTCCAGTGAAACTCCGGTCGGGGAAAACGGGCTCATGTTTGATGGGCTTAAGAGAGGAATTGAGTCTGCTAATCGTCTAGCGGGCTGAAGACACGAACTTGGGCTGATGAATTGGATCCAAATTGGTCTCTCTTCTTCTTGTTTTTCTTTTTGTCAATTTATTTAATATCTATTTTTCCTGTACTTTCCTATTTTCTATTTTTATTCTTCATTTTTATTCATTTAAACCGATGTTTAATTTGTCGATTAAAATTCAGGTACCAACAACCCTTCTTATTTTTAGGAGTTTCTTCGAGTGTAATTCCACACAGTTAGAAGTTAGAAATTAACCATTCGATTATCAAAACTTTTCTGAAATACTTTCATGTTACTATAAAGTACTGAGGAGAAATTTCCTAAGACTCATAACCATGCCACCAATTCATGGAATGAGTGTTTCTTTGCAACTCGGTATCTATATGATCGAGTTAGGTTTGAAATAGCCTATGTAAATATAATCATATTTGAAAGAAAAAAAAAAAAAACGTAATCATTTTTCTAACTTAATGAAGTACACTAACCTTCACTTCTAACTTGATGCCTCCTTCAATATAAAAAATCATCCATCCACGTTAGCATGAAAGCAACTGAATGACAATATAACTAATCAAGTTGGCCAACTCTTTTTATTTTTATTTTTATTTTTCCTAATATTCAATTGTCTAAAAGTCACCATTCTTATCTTGGCTGAGGCGGCCGACGGTGATCTTTTATATATATATATATATTGGATAGTTTGAACTTGTAGCAATAACAAGTTGTAGCTTCTGAAGGAATTGACCGGTGTTTAGTTAGGGTCTTAACTAAGGTTAGACTACTGAGGTCCGTTGTCCACACCCAAGGATTTTTTTTTTTTTTTTTTTTTTTTTTTGGTTGGTCCACACCCAAGAAATTCACCGGTATCTCTATTTGATTATTATTCGGTCTATAACATTTTGATTTTTCTCACTATGTCTCTTCACACACAAAAAGTGTGCTCTTTTTATAATATCAATTAAACAAAAAATTGAATATATAAATAAAATCTCTGAAATTTAATAGGCCATGGCACAGGCTTCTAAGTAGTTAGGCCTCTGCATTCGTCCTCCTTGATGCTCCAAAATAAATGTGGACTAAAAGAAGCCATGTTCTGCTCCATGGGGGTTACAAACATGAAAATCAGACAAACACTCTATTTTTTGTTAAATTTGCATATTAGTCAAGTCCATATTTCTAGCACCCCAATCAAAGGAAAATACTAAATCATACTTCAAGTAACCCATCGGATAGGGTCTCAATTAGCAAAGAAATCCAATGAGATCTAAATATTGAATCATTCTGAAGCTTGAGAAGATAATTTAACCATATCAAGAAAGCAGTTTATTCGTTAGCTTTTTGCATTCCTTGCCTTTTAGCCTATCAACAATATATTTATACCATTTTATGGTTGAATGATATAGAATATCAACATTTAGAGAAAGTTGCATGGGTAAGTGCTCAGTTGTACATGACAAATTCCTTTACCAGGTTATGTCTCCAATTCAAAGTAATCTCAAATTGAAGGCTACGCCCACCACTCTATTGAAGAAGCCTTCTTCAAATCTACATGAATGTACCGGTTAATGTGCATTTAGGTCTATTTGTCTTCGACCCAAAAAAAAAAAGAAAAAGGTCTATTGGTCAACATTGAGAAATCAGTGCTGAGAATTTAAGAATGCTTTTTAAGTGCTAACAATCTTAAATGCTAATATAGAAAGGAGAAGTTGTTTGACAATCACTAAATATCTATAATTTCTTTCCAAACAAAGAATCGCAACCATAATGGGTAGGTCTTAATTATATAGTTGGCAAGATTCTAATTACCATCAATGATATCTTCTACTGAATTAACTAAGTAACCGTTTTCAATGAGTTAATTGAATATTTTAAGACAACTCTAATTAGAGTTATCTAACAAGCTTAATTTCATTAAGTGCCAAATTTTTACCACTGGGGCTATCACACGTAAAAAGTTTTGATATTGACGTGTTGTTGAATTTATTTTTTAAATCACTGCGAGGGGGCGCGGTTTCTTAAGGAAGGTTTTGTGTTGATTGTTTACTGGTTAGGTACTGGGCCGGGCCATACTTGGCCCAAGTTGTAGTGGCCCATCTACCGTCCCTACTTTCATGGTTATGTCCTTTAGTCCATTTATAAGTCTAGATATGATCTGACCAAAAATGTCACGGGATACTTAGGTTGCGTTTGTTATTGTTTCTTTTCTCTATTTTTAAACAACTTTTCTGTTTTTTTGTTCCAGGAAAAAAAAAAAACAGAAACGCGTTTGTTTGCGTTTTTGTCCAAAACTATTTTTGTTTCTCGGGAAACACATTTGGAAAAAGAAACAAAAAAAGTTGTTTCTTTCGGAACAAAATTTAGAAACACTTCTCTCTTTTTCTTTTTCTTTTCTTCTTCTTTTTTTTCTTTTTTTTCTTTGGCCGGTCGCCGGCCTCGGTCATGGCGGCAACACCCGGCCGTCGAGGGCCGGCAAACCTTGCCGGAGTGTCGTCGGCCCCCGGCGAGGCTCGGCCTCGTCGGCCGTGAGACGAGGTTGGCCTCGCCCAGATTTGGGCGAGCTCGAGCTCGCCCGGCCAAGGCGAGGCCGACCTCACGCCCGGGTGTTGGGCAAGCTCGATCTCGCCCGGATCCCAGGCGAGGTCGAGCTCACCTAGCGGTCATGGCGAGGCGGCAGAACCTAGCCAAAAGAAGAAAAAAAGAAAAAGGAAAAATAAATAAGAAAAAATAAATAAGAAAAAAAGGAAAAATAAATAAGAAAATAAGAAAAATAAGAAAGAAAATACAAAAAAAAAAATAAAATAAAATTATTAAAAAATTAAAAGAAATAAAAAAATAATACAAATTTACCAAACGTGTTTCGTTCATTTTTATTCCGGAACAAGTTTACCAAACGCGTTTTTTGTTCAAAAATTGTTAAAGGAACGAAACACTTTTTTTTTCTATTTTCGTTTTGTAACAATTTTAAACGAAATGTTCTACCAAACGTGCCCTTACTTTGCCCAACAAACGAAAAGGTATAATATAATGTACAAGAACTCCTATGTACTTGTATGTAATCCTTTGTTATCTTAGCTATTGATGCTTGAGCATTTTAAGAAAATAGTTTTATAATAGCTCTTACACTAAAGTTGAACGATACAAAAAGATTTATTCACCGGAACTCATTCATGAAATATATACCAATTCAGCATAAACTTGGATATACTACACATGCAAATCTAAATAATCGATTCAATGCTAAAAAATTTTTACCCCCACCCTCTCAACCTGCCCCTACACGAATTCCAAATGGGCACCCTATAAATACTTACTTGGTGTTCCGTCAATCTCAACCATCATAAAATAAATTTGAAAAGGCCACGTTGAATTTTGGTCACAATTCAATATAGTTCATCACTACGAATGACTTAATTCCACTTCTTCTTCTTCTTTTTACAGATTTTTATGACAACAATATAGCGCCTTCAACTTCATATTCTCGGATTGTTGCCGATATAATTATAAAAAGCTGCTTTTCAAGAAATTTAGACCAAGTTTCACTTTCCTCCGAGGGAACACTGTCAAGCATCTTTGGTCACCGAACAGTCCATCTTTGTCCTAAACCAATAGAGATGAAGTGAATTGTGTCATGGTTCAGGTTTCCACAACATCCTTTGAACATTACTATTCTGCAGTTCGGTTTGACTGCGATGAGTTATCACCATGGACTTGTAGCTTTTAATTTTTTATGAAAGAGAATCAATTCCAAAGAGTCTATTGAGAAAATGTGGAAAGGATCACTCAAGTTCGGTGTTTCTCAACGTTCAAGGCAGTTTAACCTAGACTATAGAACTAGAAATAAGTAATAATGGCATTATTTTGCTGTTGAAAGGGCGGTGGGAATTCACGGAGCCTTACTCCATTGATCATATTCACCTCATAGTTTTTAAATATAAAGGGGAATGCTTTTTTCGCCTAATATTATTAAATCGAAGTGCTTTGAAGATATTATGATGGCGTACAATTGTACAAAAATGTAATCACTAATTAAACTAAGCATGCAATTCTATTAAATTGTGTACATTCCAAAGGCCACTCAATATGTGCATGAAGTCAATTAAATATTGGCATGGTGCCAACGTTTTATCAAATGAGATTAGGCTAGACTGACATGGAGTTGCAAAATTACTGCACCACATCATTCAATTTCACTCCCCTGCAAGGGCATTTTAGTATATTAAAAAAATAGCTAGATGGACTAGTCGCATGATGATATGAGAAAAGGTAATTGAGATATGAGGACCAGAAAAGTGTGGTAACAAATCATACAGGGGAGAGGGGAGTAAAGAAAGTTTTGCTCATGGATCAAGTTAGGCCCAGTTGCGAAGAAGGTCACATGCATGCTAGCAACAGACTAGGGCACGTCTCAATCATGCATTAGGCCCCGTCACGGTCATGAATCACCGGCTCTATCTAGTTGTGGCTTGATTCATTCTTTTCCTTTTTCAATTGCATGAAACTTATCCCTTTTCTTTGTCAATCTCGGCATCCCCACCTTGCACAAATGTCTTGATTCGAACTTTTGCTTAAGGTTATCCAAGGAATCATGCCTGGGTCCATGCCATTATGGTTGGAAGGAGGGAGGGCCTGGGCTTAAAAAGGGCCTTCGGACTTGACCTTCAAAATCGAAATGGGCCAAGGCTTTGCGTGCATGCTAGGAGGGTCTTATTGAGAACCACATTAATACATACAATGAGGACTTGAAATACTTGCATGAAATTTTTCAGTCAGGTCGAATATTGATCTGGTCAATAAAATTCCATGATTTTATCTTTTAAAAAAAAATCTACAATTCCTAAATATGGAAGAATGCTATTAAAGAATGAGAACATGAGAATAACATTTTTTTTTTTTTGGTTAGAAATTAGTTGTAAACTTTTCAAATAGTCATAAAATATATGTGTGTGTGTGGGTGTGTGTGTATTTTGGAGACATTCTAACTAATTATTGTGGTCGAGGCTTATTCTCAACTAATAGTCGACGTTAATTGGAAATAAATGTTTGAGTTAGTCCGAGTCTAATTTGTCTGTTTGTAGAAGATTATTAGAAATTGCTCTGTATATTTTACTCAGTGTTTTTTTAATTTCTAATTTGGAATTTTATGTTATCCTGAAATTTAAAAAGTCAATAAAGGGGAAGTTTCCAATTGATTATTGCCTTAGAAGAAGAAAATGGAACATTTTCTAATTTATGACATTAGTTAAATTTCTGTATGATAAAAAGGAAGACTTACCGACAGTGGAATCAAAAGGTAGGGCCTGCAAAAAAGCATTCGAGTTAATAGAAAGATATGGACTTGATAAATACTTCTTCCTTACACAACTCAATGCATAAAGGTAAAACATTTAGACCTCTTAGTCTATACTTTAGTTTTTTATGTCATTTTTATTAAAGTTATTATTTTCAAAATAGCAGCCATGCATTATTGCAAAAGTCCAAGGATTGAATCATTCATGCAAAAATAGGGCCCATATGTACTCTTTTGTCGGATAAAGCTCCGTCGTCACCGGAAAAAAAGGCTATGCACGGCCAAAAAATGCAATAATGTGAGTAAACATTTGATAGTAGAGTGTCCCATCCATCACCTTCTGGAGTCAACTTTTAATAAAGACGCTTTATAAAAAAGCTAAAAAGTTGAAAGCGTTGATAATTCCATCTTAGCATAAGCAGCATTGCACACAAAATATTTTCGCTACAATGTGGAAATAAATCAATAGATTAATAATAAGCCAAGTTGGTTATTGTTGGGAAAAAATGGGGTTTGTAGGCAATTTTCATTTTTGCAATTGAAATCGCTTATGTTTTGTTTTGCGCCTCTTTTGTGGCGAGTTTGTTTTGGCATACTTATGTAATAGTCGTGTTTCATATAGGTCATGTTGCTTGTTGGGAGGGGTGTTGGGGCTTTGCTTCTATTCACTACTGTATACCATCAACCCTTTTGTTTAAGTCGAACATTTGAGCTAAAGATTTGGTGATTTGGGGCTTTAGCAGTTCGACCAACCACCAATGCCATTTATCTAAGAACAACCAACGTTGTTTCATGTAATTTTAGTCCATGTCACACCACCACCATTACATGTAAGATATGATTGAATTGTCACACGAGACAAATTAAACAAAACATAATTGAGAGGACTTGATTACACTTTTCCTCAACAGTTAGAACAAAATTTATTCAATTAAAAAGGTTAGGGCTTCATTACATTCTATATAATAGGTTTTAGACTAATTGTGCAATTTTCCAGCAATAGTTAAACTCCAGCTGCCCGTACTTGGATGAAAATAGAAGATTCTTGTGTATGTCTACCCATTAATCACAACGAAATCTAAAATCCCGTATATTTCTTAATTACACAGGTAAAATGATAATTTGCGGTTGTCAATTTTGATCCTCTAATTTTATGTCCCCCTTTCAATGTGAAACTCTATTTCCACATGTTAAAAACTCCACTCCATTATAATAAGTGGTATTAGGGAAATATTTAAGTTAAACATGCATCATTTGGGTCTCAAATGAAAATGACATAATATAAAGAGTGAGATCATTTGGGCTCATGAGGACTGGATTCATGCAATTGAATAACCGTTTTGTTTCTTCCAAATTTGGTTCTGAAAGGCAACAAGGAACATCATTCACTCATGCATGATGGAGTTTCCTAAGCCATGGTTATGGTCAAGGTGAAGCTGATCTTTTCTATTCTTCTCTTCTTACTTTTACAACCATATGGGTCAAAATAACTCATCTTTGTCGAGTACTCCTACTTTTTGAATTGTAATGTATTCTCAGTCTAGAGTTTAGAGTACACTTGCGTCCAACCAAGCACCAATCAAGGTAAAAGTTTATAATTTTTTACACGCGTATCATTTGAATATTATCAAGAAAGAGTTACATTACAACTAAGAGAAATAATTTATAATCATTTTGTCAAGCATTTCCAAATGCACTATTCGTAGCAGGATTCAATTAGCCAGCACATTTGAATTAGAGCGTCCAATTTTTTAAGTGGTGATGTAGCAATATTTTTTTGAAAGATTCATAGAAAGATCCCAAGCTTAATTCATCAGTGACATGTCTCCAAATTTGAAATTTTGCCTCATATTTTAGTTTTTCTTACCTCAAGTTTTCACTTTGTTCACTTTACTTGAGATTACATTATCTACCCCATGTATAATCTAAGAGCACAAATTTTGATAGGTTAAGAATGATTATTTACAAATTATGCAATTTATTCTACTCATGAAACTAGTAAATACTGTCAAGTGCCGTGAGCATACATACATCTTATGTCTTCTTTCATTCCGTATGTCTATAGTATGATATTTTATTCATATTCATACATTGCTCGTTGAAATATGTATGCTGACAAACAATTCTCTTTGAATTGTTAAAGGTATATATTGAGTAAAATAATAATTTTGCACCTCCTATTAATTCCGACAGATCGTGGAGGGCGAAGTTAAGGATTCCATCACATCTTGTCAAAAAAATAGAGGACTAAAATGCATTTGGCTTGTTCTCTGCCATGGCTAACGTTGTCTGCTCATGTAAGGGTCAATAATAAAAGAGCGACTAAAACAGGTCAATAAGATACAATAATTTGAATAGACATTTGACAGTGGGGAATCCCATCTATCTACCTCTCGTGACAACCTTTAATAAAGGTACTTTTTGAAAAGCTGAAGAGACCAAATGATGGAAGTACTCGTGGACAATCGATGTTTGTCCATTAGCTATGGAGGAAAGGATGGAGGCCAGAAATTCTTGATGGCCACTATTTAAGCAAAGGAACAATAATGCAGAAAGTCACTCACTTCTACACTAAGAAATCAATTCGTGTTTAGTTTAGTCCTAAACTAAGGTTAAGACGCCGAGCTCCATTAGTATTGAGTAAAATAATAATTTTGCACCTCCTATTAATTCCGATAGATCGTGGAGGGCGAAGTTAAGGATTCCATCACATCTTGTCAAAAAAATAGAGGACTAAATTGCATTTGGCTTGTTCTCTGCCATGGCTAACGTTGTCTGCTCGTGTAAGGGTCAATAATAAAAGAGCGACTGAATTAGGTCCAGAAGATACAATAATTTGAATAGACATTCGACAGTGGGGAGTCCCATTTATCTCTCTTGTGACCACCTTTAATAAAGGTTCTTTTTGAAAATGCTGAAGAGACCAAATGATGGAAGTACTCGTGGACAATTAATGTTTGTCTATTAGCTATGGAGGAAAGGATGGAGGCCAGAAATTCTCGATGGTCACTGTTTAAGCGAAGGAACAATAATGCAGAAATCACTCACTTCTGCACTAAGAAATCAATTGGTGTTCAGTTTAGTCCTAAACTAAGGTTAAGACGCCGAGCTCCATTAATATTTGGATAGCTTTTGGAAATATTTAGAATGTTTCCTCCGAAGATTAAATGACCAGAGATGATCTTGACAAAATCTAGAAGCTACTGAAAATGAGATGACTAAAGATGGCTGCATAAAGGAACCAAAAAGGCTAGATTTTAATTTGATTCATTTTCTCTTGATGGCTTAGGAAACATCCTAAATATGTCTAACAGTTTGCATCAATCTCCTCTTACTCTCTTGTGGTTTGTGTCTTTATTAAAGTTCTAAATTGTAGGATCTCTGCTATTGAATCTCACCCGTTGATGATAAAAAAATTTTAAAAAAAGTTGCTATGTTTCATAACCAAAATTTAAACATCGTCATGTCAAGGACCAAAATCAAACGAAAATGTAATGCTCGGTTATAAAGACTCATCACATATTTCTCTTTATCACCCTCGAATAAAAATAACAAAGACATTATTGTAGCCCATTTATTTAAATAAATCTAGAGTTTAACCCTTCAGTATAGAGTCTTGCTGTTCTGAAAAGAAATCATAATACTGTCCTGCCATTAATTTTCACCAAAGAGAAAAAAAGTAAAGATGACCTCAAGTCATTGCTAATTAAAGTGGCATCTGGCACCATGGACCATGTCGTACTACTTATCAACGTGTCTAGCTTCACCTATCCAGTGCCGAACTTTCACTCTAAAAAATGATACGAGACATTAAAGTTGTCAACGAAAATAAAATTGCACTTTTTATCTAGCAAAAAATCATGAATTGAAGTGGTCGACCGTATTATATATTAGAATCGCATCGGCTAGTTCTAGGGTTGACTTGAGATTTGGCATATATCTTTTTTTCCGTTTCATTTTTTATTTAATTGCTTTATCATATTCATTAATTAGATATAAGGGTCAAAGTTAACCCAAGCCACTATGTTAATTGGTAGAACATTATCAAAAATTATTCACACACACATATCATATACATATGGCCATTTTACATTTTATTGAGTTTTTTCTTAATTTTTAATTTTTAATTTGATGGTATTCTAAAATTTAAAGTTAGTAGAGATAGAATTTTTCAATTGATTGTGGCGTTAGAAAAAGAATATCAACCAATGTATAATTTATGACATGAATGAAGTTTTCAAACGGTAATTAGGAAATTTACTGGCAAACTTAAATAGGGAATGATTCGACAAATAATGTTCAGAGCTCTTAGCCTATACTTTCGCTTTCCATCACACCTCAAGAAAGTTATTATTTCCCAAAAAGCAGCCATGAATTATTATTACCAAAAGCCCAAAATTGAACCATTCATGCAAAAAATGAGGTCCACATGTATTCTCGTCTGAAAGAGTTCTATCATTGGAAAAAGGCAATGCACGCTGCTCAGGCCACAGGATGCAATAATTTGACAAGACATCATTTAATAGTGTCCTCACTCTCTCTATCTATAATTGCCCTTTAGCATGTGGAGCATCACGCCCAAGATATTTTTGCTGCAATGTGGAAATAAACCAATGATTGATGATAAAACAAGTTTCATTTTTGCTGTTGAAATGAAATTTGCCTCTGTTTTGTTGTGTGCCTCTTTCGTGGTGAGTTCCTTTTTGTGTACTTCTGTGGTAGTTTTTTGTTCTAAAAGGGTCGTGTTGCTTGCTGGTCTGGGTGTTGCGGCTTTGCTTCTATTCGCTACTTTTTGGCAGATTCAGTTCAGTCATGGATTCTTGATTTTAGACCTCGAGACTCTGCGTACCATCGCACCCTTTTGTTTAAGTCGAACATTAGAACTAAAAATTTGGTGATTTAGGGCTTTAGCTTAGCTGCTCGACCAAGCAAAGTCACCATTTATATCAACAAAAACAGCATTGTTCCTCCGTCCACGTCACATCTTCATCTTTGCTGTTACATGTAGGATGATTATTTATTATCGGATTGACACGTTAGATAAATTAAGTGAAACTTGTTCGGAAAGACTTTATTACAATTTTTCTTGAAAGATTAAGACTAAATTGATTCAATTAAAAAATTTAAGGCTCCATTAAATTATGTATACTAAGTTTTGGACTGATTGTGCAATTTTTCCAGCAATAGTAAAACTACAGCAGCCTGTACTTTGATGAAAATAGAACATTCTTGTGTAATGTCTCCCCATTAATCATGACAGAATCTTAATCTCGTACATTTCTTGATTACACGAGTAAAATGATGATTTGCGCTTGTCAATTTTGATCATCTAATTTTTATGTCCTCCCCTTATCGCAAAACTTTATTTCCACACGTTAAAAACTCCACACTATTAAAATAATTAGATAGAGCGGTATAAGGGTAGTATTTAAGTTCAACATGCATCATTTGGGTCTCAAGTGAAAAGGATGTAATACAAAGAGCGAGATCATTTCAGATTCATGAGGATTGGGTTCATACAATTACAAAACCTTTTTGTTTCTTCAAAATCTGGTTCTGAAAAGCAATAAGGAACTTCATTCGCTCAAGCTGATGGAGTTTCCTAAGCCATAATTATGGTCAAAGGTGAAGCTCATCTTTTCTATTCTTCTTATTTTTACAACCGTTTGAGTTGAAATAACTCATCTTTTTCAAGTACTCCTATTTTTTAAATTGTAATGTCTTCTTAGCCTGGAGTTTAGAGTACATTTGTGTCTAGCCAAGCACCAATCAAAGTAAAAGTTTATTATTTAATACGGACATATCATTTGAATATTATCAAGCAAGAGATATATAAACAACTAAAAGAATTGATTTATAAAAGTGATGTGAATAAGCAGACAATTGCATCATTTAGTCAATCATCTCCAAATGCATTATTCTTAGCAGGATTCACTTAGCCAACACATTTGAATCAGAGCATTTATTTTTCAAAGTGGTGATGTAGCCACCTTTTTTTAGAGATTCATGGATAGATCCCAAGCTCAACATGCCAAATTTGAAAGTTTGCCTCGTATTATAGTTTGCTTTTAGTGTGAGTTTTCGTTTTGTTTGCTTTTATCCATTTTACACGTGGCTAATACTTGAGATTACGTTATGTACCCTGTGTATGGTCTAAGAGCACAAATTATGATAGGTTAAGATTAATTACTTACATATTATGCACCCTATTTTATAGTTCGGGACGCTGATTGTAACTTTCGAAACTAACAAATATTGCCAAGTGCCGTGAATAATTACGCGGGCAGATAGTTCCCTTTGGATTCTTCATGGTATATATTAAGGGAAATAATAATTTTGCAACTTTTATTTATTTAGAAAAGTCGTAGAGGGCCAAGTTAAGGATTCATAGCATCTTGTTAAAAAAAAATAAAAATAGATGACTAAATTGCTTCTACCTTCTTCTCTCCCATGCCTGACGTCGTCAACTCATAAAAGGGTCAATAATAAGGGAGAGACTAAAACAGGTCCAAAAGATGCAATAATTTGAATACATATTTGCTATCGGGGTGTCCCACTAATATTCCTCTCGTGTTCCACATTTAATAAAGATGCTTTTTGAAAAAGCTAAAAAGACCAAAGGATGCAAGTACTCGTGGACAATCAATGTTTGTCCATTAGCGGTGGAGGAAAAAGGATGGAGACCAGAAATTGTTGGTGGTCACTGTTCAAGCAAAGGAATAATAATGCAGAGAACCATCCCTGCACTAAAGAAACCGACTGGTGCTTAGGCCTAAACTAAGGTTAAGACGCCGAGCTCCATTTTCTGTATTAGAGATATTTATATATTTTCTAGAGATATGTAGAATATTTTTCTGAAAATAAAATGATTAGAGACAGTATTGACAAAATCGAGAAGTTATTGAAAATGAGATAACTGAATATGGCGGCATTAAGGAATAAAAGCGTGGGTCAAATTTGATTCATTTTCTCTTGATTGGTTAAAAAAATTCCTAAATATCTCTAATGGTATGTAAACCAATCTCTCTTTCTTTCTCAGGGTCTGTGTCTTTGTTAAAGTTCTAAATCATTGGATCTCTACTATTGAATCTCATAATATTTCACAAAAAAGTTGCTATGTTTCTTTCACCAAAATTTAAAGATCGTCATGTCAAGAACCAAAATCGAGCGTAAATGTAATGCTCAGTTATAAAGACTCATCACATATTTCTCTTTATCGTCCTCGAATTAAAACAACATAGACATTATTATAGCACATTTATTTAAATAAATTTGGAGTTTTTTTTTACAAGAAATAAATTTGGAGTTTGACCCCTCACTAATAAGTCTTGCTGTTTTGAAAAGAAATCATGATACTGTCCCGCCATTAATATTACCCGTAGAGGAATTCTTTTCATAATACTGTCCTGCCATTAAGGGTGCATTTGTTTATATTTATGTTCCGGAGAACATTTTTTAACAAAAGAAGGCGTTTGGTAAAAACATTCCTAAAAAAAAAAAAAACGAAACATGTTTGGTAAATTTGTGTTCTTTTTTTTTTTAATTTCTTTTAATTTTTAATATTTTTATTATATTTTCCATATTTTTCTTTCTTTTTCTTTTTTTCTTCTTTTGGCCGGTCACCGGCCTCGGCCAAAAAGAAAAAGAAAAAGAAGAAGAAGAAGAAGAGAAAGAGTGGAGAGAGAAAATTTGTTCTCAAAAGTTGTTGCGAGAAACGAGAAATAACTTTTTTTTTTTGTTTTTTGTTTTACATTCTTTTTTGTAGGAAACAAAAATAGATTTGGAACAAAAACGCAAACAAATGCGTTTTGTACTTTTTTGGTTCCGAAAAAAAAAACAAATTTTGTTCAAAAACAGAAACGAGGAACACAAACAAATACTACCTAATATTCCCTGGAGAGGAATTGTGTGAAAATAACTTCAACTCGCCGCTAATGCGACTGGCATTTGACACCACGGACTATGTTGTACTACTTATTGTGGGTCCATCTTCACTTTCCCTGTACCAAACTTTGGCTAAAGAAAAATGATACGATAGATTAAAGCTGTGGGTGAACTTAAAATTGAATTTTTTTATCTTGCAAGAATGGTAGCTACCAAAAAGAAAACCATATTATCTTTCACTTACATTTTTGTCCACATCTTATCAGGGGGTGATGTTTCACAATAGATATGTTTCGACTCATCAACTTGGGACTTACTCTGTCGTGATCTTCCTAGTCATTTTTTTTCCACATATCTATATTCATTTTGATGACCTTGTTCAAAATGATTGTCATGAATTAGGAATATGTAAGGGGATTCCAAAAAGACTCCATACAACATTCCATCATCATTTTTTTTTTTTTTTACTTCTATAGTTAACTTGCTCTACTTGAGTACCACTTTCTGCGTTTTGCTTTTGCTAAAAAAATTGAAAATGATAATAATTAGGTTTTATAAATTATGAAAAAAATAACTCTATTTGTCAATAATTGTATAATTTTGAAGGCTTTGAAAATCAATTTGTGATAACTACTATATTTGGATAATAGATGTTAGAGGTAAAAAAACTCCAAACAGACCCAAGCATTTGTGATAATTAGAATCAGAATGAGAGGCCACGAAGCAATCGTCAGTTGTTGCTCACGATCGTTCCCATATTTATTTTGTCATGTATGGAGTAGCAGCATCCAAGAAGCAAGAACAGAAAATGTTTAATTTTCTTAGGAGTTCCAATCGAGCAATTTTCATTTGAAGTTACATCTAATGTAACAATTACAATTGACATTCTAATATAACAATTTGCTCAATTATAATGTTAATTTTATATTTCAAGTATGATTTCATTGATTTATGCATGGACCGGGTTTAATACCAGTACCTGATTAGCGGTTGTCCATTAATGGTGGTAGAAAGGATGAAAGGATGGATCGGGACTAGTACATTACCAGTGAAAAAGGATTAAAGGGCCATTTGCGGTGGCAAATGATGAAAGGATGGATACCTACTAAATGTCTGTCCACTAGGGCGAAGGAAAGGATGAAGGCTCCATAGCATGTACTAATCTCCTATTTTCTCGCCGTGGTTTGAAACTTTTTTAATGTTTTGATTGATATCTAGTACTAAATCCCAGCCGTTGATAAAATGTTTCAGCAAAAAGTCGTTGTGTTTCTATTATCAAAATCAGGCTAATTCCCAAAAAGAAAAAGTACAAATCTGACCCCTTTTTTTTTCGTAAAAAACACAAACTTCACATCAAGAGATAAATCGGGCCTAATTTTTTTTTTCTTTATAAAAAAATATTTACTTTAAATCAAGTGACAATTATGGACCCAATTTTTTTGTCTCATAAAAAATCACAAATATTCACTTTTATCCAAATTCTAACCCCTTTTGTTAACATTGTATTAGAAGTTAACCTTGTTTCAGCAAAAAGTATTTTAGTCGCGAACTTGGTGAAACTCGAGCACGGTGTCTATTGGTGGGAGATGGTCTACAATTCTATATTACGACAAAACAAAAATCTGACAAGATAAATTCAATCAAAAGATTTTTTGACTTGTTAGTAAAGTGTAGGAAATGATGAACATTTTTACCATTTTTTTTTTTTGGTAAAGGTAATTAAATTAAAAAGAGGGGAAGCTTACAAAAGATTGGAACCATAACCCACACTCTGACCAGTGGCGGCAAAGTGAGGGGGATCCGATGTAAAAGAGCACAAGGCTACACGATAAGTGACGAAACTCCTAAGGAAGAAGAAGACAAATGGAGACAACCTCCGAACCTCCTGCACTCTACCTAAAGGCAAAGAATGGAAATACCACCAGATACGGAAAACAAGAAGGATCAACAGGAGACCAAGGAGAAGACCGCCGGATCAAAGCCCCATCCTCTCTGAAGCCGCTTGTTCCTCGGAGCAGGATCGACATTCTTGAAGGTACTAACCTTGTCCTTAACCACCTTAATTAGGTGGTTTTGAGCGCCGGAACGACAAGGGATTCACCTCGAAGATGATTGCATTCCTCTTCTTCCAAATGAGATGACAAAGGGCCCCGAAGGAGAACCGGACAATTCTATGATAGAAATCATTTCCAGTTAGGAACTTTCGAGCCCAAGAGAGTACCTCACTCCAGCTTTGATTTCTCCAAGGAAGGTTGCATCTGGCGGCCCAAAAGAAGGCCAGAGAAGTCGAGATGCGACATCCGAAGAAGAGATGGTCTCTAGAATCAGGGACTTCGCTGCAGAATGCACATACACTGAAGTTAATGCGCCCATAGGATAGAAGTATACTCTGCGTGGGAAGTCGATTCTTCACGATAAGCCAGAGGATGAACTGGTATCGAGGAACAATGGCATTGTCCCAAATCGAGGAGCCCGGTTAATCGGAGTTTTCTTACTCCTAATAACATTCCAAGCGAGATCCAACCGAGAAGATGCCCGATGGATGACCGCACCATATAAATGTCATTACTTAAAGACAAGTTCGGGAGGGATATACCCCATCTCGGTAAGAACTCCTTAAAGGGGCTGGCCTAACGGCGAAAATAAATCAGCAACCACCGCATTATCGGGAATATGAAGAGCGGTTACGAACGATGGAGGCACAAATGAATCAAGAGGGCCACACGACAACCAATAGTCATGCCAAAGGGACACAGAGAAACCATTACCAACCGTCCATCTAAAGGAGCTTCGAAAGTTACCTCTAAGCTGGAGAATTTTCTTCCAAGACCAGGAGCATGCTCTGGGTTGAGGTGCATTCCAGAAGTTCCTCTTGGATAAGAAGATGGAGTGGATCCAACGGCACCACAGAGATTCCTTGTCAGAGAAAAGGATCCAAATAAATTTTACCATTGAAGCTTTGTTGCAATCCCTCAGGTTTCGGATCCCCAAACCACCTTCAGTTTTTGGAAGGCAAACGTCTTCCCACGCAACCTTAGCGCCTCCCCGACCCAAGGCCGTACCTTTCCATAAGAACTGTCTCGTAATACGTTCAATGTTAGTTACCACAGAGGAAGGAAGAGTGAAAACGCTCGACCAAAAGGAATGAATGGCGTGTATCACCGAACGGATGAGCGTAATCTACCCGTGAACGATAGAAACCGATGCGCCCACGATTGAATTCTAGCAGTAATGCGATTCGTCAAAGCAATGCAATCAGCCTTATTCAGTCTAGAGGAAATGATAGGGACTCCCAAGTACCGGATAGGGAGTTTACCTTCCTGAAAACCGAATGCCCAGAGAATTCTATTCCGAATGGATTGATCACCTCCAGAAATAAAGATCTCACTCTTACTCTTATTCGGGTAGAGTCCGCTCCATGAGGAAAAGATGTCGAGCCCTCTCTTTAGAGTGGACACCGAGAACCAGTCCGCTTGACAGAACAGAAAGACGTCGTCGGCGAAGAATAAGTGAGTCAATTGGACCGGTTTACACCTCCAGAAGTATTTAAAGTCCTGGCTAGCCGTGCGGGATGTCAACACTCCGGAGAATACTTCCATAACTAAAGTAAACAAATAAGGAGACATGGGATCTCCCTGTCTGAGACCACGTCCTCCGCGAAAGAAACCATGAAGTTCACCGTTAATGGCTATAGAGTATGATGGAGACCGAACACAAGCCATCACTAGTCTTGTAAGCCCAACCGGGAACTCGAAAGCAAGGAGAACCTTTTCCAAAAAATCCCAATCAACAGTGTCATAAGCTTTGTGAAAGTCTACCTTCACCGCACACTTGGGGAGATACGGATGAAGATGAAACCCCGCAAAAAGCTCTTGGGCAATGAGAATGTTATCTCTAATTCTCCTTCCCTTGACAAATGCGTTTTGAGAACGACTCACAACATCATTTAACACACCCGCTATACGATTAGCTAGGATCTTAGTAATAACTTTATAAATGGTATTGCAGCACGCGATCGGCCGAAATCCGAAACTTGACACTAGCATTGGAAATCTTGGGCACAAGAGTAAGGATTGTCGCGTTTACCTCTTTGAGCATCCTCCCGGATTGGAAGAAATCCCGAACAGCCAATAAGACCAAGGGACCAACGATTTCCCAATTAGATTTGAAAAATTCCACAGAGAACCCGTCTGGGCCCGGGGCTTTTTCCTTAGGTAATGAGAATACCGTGGCCTTGATCTCGTCATCCGAAACCGGAACATTGCAGGCAGCAATCTGCTCTCCGTTGAGAGGGCGACGGATGTAACTCTTTAACTCTTCACAAGACGGTTTAGAGAACGTCTCATGAGGGGATAGCAAGTTAGAGAAAAAATTGATGAATACCTGCGGCAGCAGCGAAGGATCGGATATAACTATTCCAGAGGGGTCTTTAATAGAAAGAATTCTATTGTTTAGCTGCCTTCTCTTCACCGAGTGATGAAAGAATCTCGTGTTTTTATCCCCTTCTTTCAGCCACAAAATTCTGGACTTCTGACGGAAAAAGGCCTCCTCTTGATTCCTCAAAACAACAAACTCCCGACGACAAACCATCTCCCTTTCAGCAAGATGGAGATTCACCGGGTCAGCTTGAAGGTCAGTCTGAATGGAACTAAGGTTCTCTCTTGCCTCTGAAACTCTCCCCGAGATCTCAGAAAACTCTTCTCGGTTTAGAAGCTTAAGACGGGCTTTCACGAACTTGAGTTTAAAGACTAATTGAAACATAGGAACTCCATACACCAATGTGCTCCAAGCCTGTGAGACAATGGATTTGAAATCAGGGTGGTCCTCCCAGAAATGGAAGTATTTGAAAGGCTTCAAAGTGCGAGGCGGATGAATAACTTTAACGACGGCCGGTGAATGGTCGATATGCAGGACTAAGGAACGTCGCCTCGAGAAGGAGAAGTCCTCATTCCACTTGCTATTTACCAACACACGATCAATCTTTCTCATCTTTCGGAATTCCCCCCGCCGCCGATGTAGACCACGTATATCGAAGGCCAACAAATCCGAGGTCCGCCAAGTCGATCTGCTCCAAACATTGAGCAAATTCATCAAAGCGGGGATCCGGTTGGTGGAGCTACCAACACGGTCGGAAGGGTCCTTAATTGCATTAAAATCGCCTCCAACCACCCACGCCGTATCTTGAAATATCTCATTATAATGCTGCAAGTACGCCGGGCGGCCTACGGCGGACAAAAGTGTGCTCTCCATATATAGCGAAACCGAACAAGTAATACCGTAATCATTACACTTAAGCCACCCATGAATTGCTTGATCAGTGATAGAAATCGGAAGGAAAGAGACAAGCTCCGGGTTCCACCCAACCCAAATCCTCCCACGGGGGGAGCAACTATAGTTCGCAACCCAACTCCAACCCCTGATGAGGGTGAAGGAGATAGATTCAAAATCATCTTCGGGAACTTTAGTCTCAAGTAAGCCAATATAGCATAACTTATTAACCGCAACAAAACGCCTAACTTCAGCGCGCCTTAGCAGACCAGTGACGCCCCTGATATTCCAGAAGCCAAAAAACATCCAAAAAACATAGGAGAGAACGGCTTACCTCTTCCTAGAGGTCTTGGCGCCCTTAGCAGGCTTCTTCGGACCGACAGGGAGAGGGGAAGCTTCCAGCATGTCAGCAAGGTGATCTTGTAGTCTTTCAGTCATATGGTTACTTGGTTTACTCACACGCTTGTCAGCTTTCGGTAGATCATCATCAGAGGATTCCTCCTGAGAGCTTGAGCTGGATACATCCTGAGAGGACTCTTGGACACTCATAGACGGGTCCGAACCAGTAGGTTCTGCCATAGCAGGCGATTTAACATTTGATGGGGAATGCAGATCATCTACTCCCTTAGAAGGATTCCTCTGTAGCAGCTGGTCCTCCTCCGTGATAGGTGATAGACTGAAGGATGCCTTAGAGACAGCAATCGCCCGAGAAGCTTCAGCAGCAGCAGCAGCTGCTTCTCTAGCGGCCTGTTTCTTCCTTAGTCTTTTAATCTTCCGCTTGGTCTGTTTCGACCACATCTCAGTATCCTCAGGCTCAGCTATATCAGCATTGGAGTCATGATCAATCATTGGTTCAGCTGGGCGAGAAGGAGCCATCTGCTGAGAGCTGGATTCACCCCTAACCAGAGGTCTAGAAGCATTCATATCAGTAGAGGATACTGCAGAAAGTAGTCCCCGCCGAGGATCCCGTGAATCATTATCATTATGTTCGGATGAGGCCGGTACGACCACTCCTTTACCTCTGTTCACCAACGGTTCAGACTCAGGGTTCATCACAGAAGTAGCTTGACTATGAGCCATCTTACCACCCACTTCAAGAACTTAGGAACAGGAAAGTATTCTGACAGCTATGGCCGAACATATCACATTTGGCGCAAACTAATGGTCTTCATTCATACTCAACTTCAACAACATCAGTTCTCCCATCCGTAACCAGATCAATACAATCATATAAAGTTTGCCTAGCAGTTATTTCAACACAAACACGGGCAAACGATATCATAGACATTTGCTCCGTTCTTTGATCAACATATAAAGGCTTACCAAGAGAACTTACTGCCTTGCTAATCGCCTGAGCAGACCAGTACTCGAAGGGAAGGTTTCTCAATCTCACCCATATCGGCACAGACATATGAGAGTCTCTCTTTAGTTCGATACCCGGTTGCCACTGCTGTAAAATAAAAGGAATTCTCGCCAGAGTTATAGGGCCGCCCTCTAGAAGTTTCCTCTTGAATTCTTTGTCAGAAAAACGAAGGAGGAACAATCCTCTTCCATTCGATGTAACTTGAGTCAAAATCAATCCCCAAGCTCTCTTGAGGGACTCTTCCACAAGCTTAAACGGCAGTTTTTTACCAATGAAATAACCAACAAGACAATCATATAACTTCGGATCCGCCGCTTGAATGTCGGTTTCATCCATTTGTATGACTGGTCTGTTGTTCACGATCTGAGGAGGGGAGTAGTCCAGCATATAACCCAGACTATATCCCTTGCTAGCTGCACTAGCAACCGACGCCCATGTGCGAGGAGTAGGCTTCTTCGATCCACCCCTTGAACGAGATCGAATGGACTTGGATCGCCCCCTATTATCTGGTCGACCTCTGCGCACTACAGGAACAGTACGCGAATTCGCAAAACCAGCAGAAGCAGGCGGAGCATTCCGCTTATCCGCAACCAACGAAGGAACATCCAAAGAGGGACGATCATTTCTCGGAGAAGAGGGTGCTTGGGAACTCAACCCCTTCTCATTTAACCGGAACCGCATAGACTCATCCATCGCACCAGAAAGATGCAGAGAAAAACGCTAACCCTAACCCATCGGCCTCACATTAATCCAGAAATAGGCGACGTACCAGGGAGAGCTTAGCAGGGGTTTGAAGAGCGTCCAGAGGCGCCTCTTGCCACCGAGATTCGGGACGAATCGCCGGCCAGATCGACTGGAATCAGCAGCAGCAGATTCCGCAGGAACAGTGCCAGAATCGGGTGCTAGAGAGCATTTGATGAACAGTGCTCCTCTAATTTTCTTTTTGTTTATGAACATTTTTACCATTATTCTCCAAACTGTGGCTCATACAAGAGGACGATGAATAGTGTTTTAAATCCAGCTAGCAAGTGCATGAGTCCAAGAACAATTAATAAATCTAAGTCAAGGGAGGTCAGATTTAGCATTCAAGTGAAAGTTGATGATTTTTTTTTAAGACAAAAAAAGTTAGGTGAAGAATTGTTATTCGACGTGAATTTAGTGCCGTTTACGAGATAAAAAAAAAAAAGTTTGAGCAAATTTATCTTTCATCTAAAATTGAAGTTTTTTTTTTTTTTGGGGAATTACCCACAAAAGTCTGAAGATTCTCGACTTGTCAAGAGCCAAAATATGACCTGGTGGGAAAAGAAAAAATAATGCTTCGACGTTAAGACCCGTCCATGCATTTATCCTCATCACCCTTTAGTTAAAATGACACGCGTCATTGGAGCTTTTTTATTCCAATGTATCTCGAGCTAGACCCCTCAGTAAAAAGGCTTCATGTTCATAAGAAAAGTCATTGTACTATCCCGTCATTATTATAAACTGCAGGTGCAGAGGAAGAGTGTAAAAAAGGACTTCGTGACGGATAAGACAACTGCCATCTGAGACCAGAAGGCCATGTTGTACTACACAGCAGCGTCCATCTTCACTTATCATTACCAAACTTTAACCGTATGATAAAATGATACAAGTAAAGGAGCAATTACCCTGGTAGCGGGGAAGGTGAGAGAGATTAAAGCTGTCGGTAAAAATGAGATTAACTTTTTATCGCGCAAAAAAGGTAACTGTCAAAGAAAATTATCAATTTCATTTCACTTAAACTAATTGGTTATTATGCAAAAGGTCTTTATCAACTTAATCACAAATAGAAAGTACCTCATGACTTTAATTAGTTATAACATTTTTTGGTTAGAAATTTATGATATACAAAGCTAGGAGTAACTTCACATTCTAATCTAACAAACGTGGCTGGCAAATTTTTTTCTTTAAACGACTAGGTTTTCTTTATGAACTGATTTTTTTTTTTCTATTTTCACTTATCTGGATATTTGAGGGGTTTTTTTGTCAACAACTCTGTCAAAGTTTGAAAGATAATACTTATTTCAACCAACAGTTAAAACATTAATTATATAAACGGATCTAAGCTAGCCCATGTCTATTATGTCAATAAATAAAAAATTATAAAAAAAATTACTATTTAACATACAAAACAATAACGTGGCTATATTATATTTTGAAATTATTTCAATTCATATATCATTTTGACCTTTAAACTTTCAATGTTTTTTTTTTCCTATAGCTTAATCCTAATGTTGCTTCTATATTTGTAACATGATTTCATTGACCTGCACAAGGAGTGGTTTTAGCACCTGTACCTAATCAATGTTGTCAATTGACGGTAGAGGAACGCATGAAAGGATGGATTAAGACTAGTACCCTGCCGGTGGGAAAGTATGGACACCCCCATCAATGCCTATCCATTAGCGGTGGAGGAAAGGATGGAGACGTGGACATTGGTGATGGCCACTGGTCCAGTAAAGGAACAATAATGCAGAGAATCATCTATTTTTATAACCAAGTAATTGACTAGTGTTTATTTAAGGCCTAAACTAAGGTTAGGGTAGCATCTATATCTTGCATTATCCAATTTTGAATAATGACGATTTTATGTTAACATTGTTATTTTCTTCGCAAATGATATAGTATGCAAAAGAAATGTACCTACTTTAAGAGAATGATAACTTTACATGGTAATTTGTTTATGCACTTATTCCTCATAGATTAGGTAGTTATTATGCAGAGGATCCTCGTCAACTTAACTAGAAAGAGAACATCCCTAGTAATTTTATTTAGTGATAACATTTTCATTGTTAGGAACTAGTCCTAACCTTTTCAAATAATCATAACAAAAAATACGGATTTGGGAGCAATCTAACAATCATGGCTGAGTTTGAGAAAAGGAGTGAGGAAGTTGTGCAGGCGCCAGGGGCTCTGGTGGAGCAAGCCGGCGAAGAAGACGCCAAGTTTTGGGACTGTAAATAGCAGCAGAGACGGTGGAGGAGGAGAAACACCGGCAAGAGATGCAAGTGTTGGTACTTTTGTCAGTTCATGGCCTTTCGCTTTTGCCTAATTAGAGAGAGTAGTTAAGAAAAACAAAGCGGGAACGCACTAATTAGTAATTAGAGGAGCTGTGTGTATGCCCTTGTATGTACGGATGGGAAGCGGGGAAATTAAGCCTCAAATCGTGTGAATTACCACACCCCATGTTTTAATCACTATTCGCATCAGATCTCAAGTCAGAAAGAGGAGCATAACGGGTTTTAACAAAGCCAGGCCAAAGATATAATTTTTTTTTTTTTTTTGGTAAGGTGCAAAGATATAATTTTTGGAACGCAAGAAATGAAAAAGGGTTCCAAAGCTAATTTGACCTTATCATTATCAAACTATTTTATGCTACCTTGAATTAAGACGTGATTTTTAGAGAAATTTGCACGTAGTAGTTATATGAATGGCTCATCAAGTTACACATTAATTATCAAGCCAGCGATTCACATGACACAGTGACATGCAGCTTAAGATTTCTTTAGTTTCCAAATCTCTTTCTAGTCATATTAATTATCTGCCGTAAGCTACCACTGCCATCACCAACAAAGCAACCACCAGCATCAAAATCAGTTCATGCTCGCTACAATCTCGCTCTTGAGAATGTACTTCTTGCTTGCCCTCTACGTTCAAGAAGAGGGTACTCTCGACTGAGATTGATGGCAGGTGAGGCCGCCCGACTTGATCTTGGCGTGCCGCTTGGCAAAGTCGTTGCAACCTAGGGCCGTTGATGCATTATCGCAAACGCATTGAGCACAAAGTGAACTCATCCTTCGAACAAGGAGTAGAAGACTTATGCAGTGAAGGCGATGGATGGGAATCAAGGTCCTTGGCATCATTTGGCACGCATGGACGAACTAGGCCAACTAAAGCATTACCTTCTTAAATGCGCTAATTGGGTGCCTCATAATCATCATCAATTGTTGATCACCATCAACATCTATTAATGGAACCACTCAATCGACCTCATATTCGCATTGGGCAACCTCAAACGTGATGTGCACAACCTCAAGTGAGGTGTCGCACCTCAATCCCAGGAGGCGAGCTCCATTAATGGAGGTCAGCCGCACAATGAGGGCGAGAGAGAGAAACTCGATGGCGGAGGAATGTATGATGGTGGTTGCAGTGGTGGTGGTCGAGTTTGATCTTGACGATGGTGGTCGAGTTGTTGGTGATGGCAATGATGGCTTGCGGTAACAGTATTGATGGCGGCAACATCTTCTAAAAACAACAAAAAAAAGCTAGGGATGAACTGCAAAAGGAGCATTTTAAAAAAAAAAATAAGATAATACAAAAAGAGAAATTTAGCAAGAAAAATGAGAAAAATAAATAAAATAAGGTCGTTTTGAATAGAATCCTACATTATATTACTCGTGATTACATCAGGATGTTCAGTGATCATTAGAATAAAATTATATCACAATTGATCGAAAGATTAAAATAATTTATGCAAAAAATTAAAATTAAATTTGTAAAATTAAAAAGTTTAAAGTTAAATTTGAATTTATACAATAGAATTAGGATAGTTGATAATCACAAAGTTAAGAAAAGGTTTCGTATTGTTATCACCGGACCAAACAACATGTCAAGTGGGTGTGACCTGTCCTTCTCCATTTGTCCCGCGTGCGAGCATTTAAGTCGAATCGTTTTGTTATTTTGACAGCTGGTCATTATTTTACGATTTTCTGATAACTATTCAATTTGGGCATTAGCGGTGGAGGCTCAGACGTGATGGTGACCGGTCAACTAAAGAAATAATAAAATGCAGAAAATCATCCATTTTTGTTACCTGATTGTTCATAAGTCCACCATTCTATTTTTGTCTTGATTGAGGCGACCAAGAGCGGTCTTATTTATTTTTATCTTTCGCCATTTTCGAATATGTTATCAAGTTTTCAGCTACCCAAGGAATTAATTGATGTTTAGTTAAGGCCTTAACCAAGGTTAGGTTACCGAGTTCTTTTATACTTAAATTGATTGCTCTTCGCTCCCCTTCCTTCATCCTTGTTTGCACTCAAATCTCTCCGCCTTCTTCATCTCTCATCATTCTTGCTCTGTTTCCCTCTTTCTTCTCCTCAGCACAACCATTCTTCTTCCTCCTCTTCTTCTTCGGTATCTGCTTCTCTTTTCATCATCGTCTCTCTCTCTGTCTCCTCTATTTTTCTCTCCTTTCGCTCTTTTTTCTAAAAAAAAGAAGGAAAAATGTCGATCGATTCTGTTGTTTCTATTGCGTGGGATGTCTTGAAGTGGGTAGTTGTTCCCATCAAGCGTCAATTCGGATACGTGATCTACTCCAAGAGGCACGCCCAAGATCTTCAGAAGGAAGTCGAGGAGCTTGCGCGCGAGGTTGTTAGGGTCCACAATCTCGCTGAAGAGGCCAGAAACAATCTTCGGAATGTCTACAGTCACGTCACGGAGTGGCATGCAAGTGCTGAGAAGGCCCTGAAGGAGGCGCAAGACCTGTTGAACGACTCCCAAGAAGCGAGCAAGACTTGTTGCTATGGGACTCTTCCTGACCCCAAGTGTCGCTATCAATTCAGCAGGAAGGCCAAGGACAAGATTGAGGTCATTCAGCGACTCACTCAAAGATGCAGTGTATTCAAGAAATTGAACGACATCTCCTCCAGCAATCCTGCTCCGGGGAACGTTGCTGCTCTGAGTCCGGCCAAGAGGGAGGGCAAAGATGTCGTCCAGTCGGCCACTGTGACGGCCTCCCCTTCTTTTGCCTCGACGTTGAATAAGGTTGGGGACAATGGTGTCTTCGAATCCAGAGCTTCTATCATTCGGGACATCATGGACGCTCTTGCTGATAACAACAATAGCGTGGTCGGGGTTTACGGGATGGGCGGGGTCGGCAAGTCCACGCTTTTGATAGATGTTGAAAGAAGAATAAGGGAAGAAAAGTTGTTTGATTGGGTTGCTAAGGCCGACGTGTCAGAAAATCCTGACATCAAGAAAATTCAAGGAGACATTGCGCACGCCTTGGGCCTGGACATAAAGAACGAAGAGATTGTCAGCGGGCGAGCCGAACTTCTGCACAAGAGGTTGAAATTAGAGGAGGAGGAGAAAAAGAAGGTCCTCATAATATTGGACAACCTATGGAAGGGGCTTGAATTGATATCAGTGGGCATTCCTTGCGGAGATGACAACAAAGTCATTGGATGCAAGTTGTTGCTGACGTCAAGATTTCAAGATGTTTTGCGAAGGGAAATGGTCTGCGACAGGGACTTTCGCCTTGATGAGCTGAAGGAGGAAGAGGCAAAAAGATTGTTTGAGAGAACGGTGGGAGACAAAGTCCATGATGACCCGTTCAAATCCTTGGTGGATGAAGCACTCCACAAATGTGCAGGTTTGCCTTTCCTAATTATTGCAATGGCGAATATTTTTAGAGACGCCGATTTTCCTGAATGGAAGGATGTTTTGAGACAAATCGAGATGTCTACAAACAAAGGAATGAGTGAGAGGATAAATGAGATGTTGCAGTTGACTTATAATCGTTTCAAAGGGGAGGATGGCAAGGAGGTGAAGTCATTGTTACGACTTTGTGTTGTTTATGGTGTCTCTAAGCCCTCTCTTGAAAACTTGGTGAGGTATGGCGTGGGTTCAAGGTTATTTCGAGAAGATAGTAGCATGGAAGAAGTTAGAGATAGGATGAGCTCACTTGTCCAAACCCTAAAAGCCTCCTCTCTTTTGCTAAAAGACGATGAAGATGTTGATGGTTTCAAGATACATGACTTGGTTCGTGGATTTGTTGCTTCGGTTGCTTCAAGAAATGACCCTCTTCTTGTGTTGAAAGATAATAATAAGTCAGTGACAGATTTGCTGAAGGACAAGCTCAAAAGTTGTACAGCGGTATGCTTTCCCTATGTTAACATGAAGGAGCTTCCTGAAGAGTTAGATTGCCCCGAAATGCAGATCTTTTTGTTGTTCACAAATAATGAATCTCTTAAGATCCCAGATTCATATTTCAACTCTATGAAAAAACTCATGGTCTTACATCTTTCTCATGTATGTCTCACTCATTCATCTTCACCATTTCAGTTCTTGGAGAATTTACACACTCTATGTCTTGACGGTTGTTCGATAGACGATGTAGTCGTGATTGGTGAGCTGAAAGGGCTACATATTCTCAGCTTTGTGAACTCCAAAATTCAACGATTGCCAAAAGAAATTGGACAGTTGGTAGAGCTAAGGTTGTTAGACTTAAACCATTGCTCACGACTTAAGATAATTGAACCGGGTGTGCTTGGAAGCTTGATGAAATTGGAGGAGTTGTATATGGAGAATAGCTTTGATCGATGGAATGCTGTGGAGCAAAATCCACCAACTAATGCTAAGCTTATTGAGTTAAATAACTTGAAGAATCTCTGCACTTTGCATGTGTCCATTCTCGATCCAAGTGGGCTCCCTGAGGATTTAAACGTCAAGAAATTAACCAAGTACAAAATCCAGATAGGTGATGTGACGCGCTGGCAAAGTTGCAAAGGATCAAGCATATTGGAGCTTAAGTTGTATCCAATAAGCAATATTCTTCAAAAAGGATTCATGCAGACTTTCTTAGGCAAAACTGATGATTTATTTTTAGATGGATTAAACGGAATTGAGCAAAGTATTTGTGAGTTATCCCAAGAAGGCTTTCCAAAATTAAAGCATCTGCACGTTGAGAATAGTCCCTCCGTCCATTATGTCCTCCGATCGCCATCCCATACAAATTTTAGGACGTTGGAGTCGTTACTTCTCAAGAATCTCATCAACTTTGAGAAGGTATGTAACTACTCTATTTCCTCCAGGTCCTTCAGTGCATTAAAAGTGATACAAGTCGAAAGTTGCAACAAGATGGAAATTTTGTTTCCTCTTTCATTATTGAGAGAACTTCCAAAGCTTGAAGAGATCCAAGTTACCATTTGCCACTTAGTGCGGGAGATCGTAGAAGTTGATGACTGTGGCAAAGTTGAGTTGCGTAATTTGCATGTATTGGAATTGTATGACTTGCCAAATATCAAGAACTTTTTCACCACTGGGATAGCTCCTTCAAGTAGTACATCAAATGACCAAGTTGGCACTCAATTTGCATTCTTCAACGGACAACAGGTAACTTTCTATTAAGGGAATATACTATTTATTAATCTTTCGCTCATTTGCTATTTAGATGTAACATAGATTTTAATCCTTATTATTTTATTTAATTTTATTTTAAAAAATTTCAGTTCATTATCTTCCTAATTAACTTATCCAATCATGCCTTCTCTGCAATTAGATAAAGCAATTGTTTCTCGTCATTGTGTAGAAGTGCAACTAATTGAATGAAATCCATTTAAATTTAGTTTGTGATAGGATTTGAGTAATTTTCAACTTACATGCTGCAAGTACACCTATCTTAATAGGTTTTTATAGGGAAACATTGCAGGGAATTTTGGCATTAGAATAATCCATAATAATGTGATTTCATAATCTTGTGAAATGGATTCACTGAATTTAGTTATCTAACTTTGTTATTATCTATAGAATATAATGTCTAGGTGACTTAGGTAAAAATCAATAAGAAGAATGGGCAAGGGGATTGAATTTTCAAATAGTAGCAACGATGCTAATCTAAATGATGCATTTCTTTTCCATATCATGTATTTCAATAAGCACTTTGTCATTGCATAGGTCCTATTCTATAAACGTACACAATTTCATGCATGTTCATGCTTGCAAGCATATGAAATTGTGTAAAAGATATAAATATATTTGTAAGCACTTTGGCATAACAAACATAAATCCTCAACTCGTGCTAATATCTCATAGTCATAGGCATTAGCGAGTGCCGTTTAGGAAAAACAACATGGAATCCCCCATGCAGATTTAAAACGGTATACATTCACTTCCAAAATATGTTATATATATTATAACGTTTGGAGCATAGCTATGTGATGTCGTCATCCATTGGTCCTTTTAAAATAGCTGACTAGGAAGGCTATCTGCATAATGAAAATTAAAAAAAAAATAAAAAATTAGCGTTTTCTATGATTGTTTTATATGCTTGGGATATATTTGAAAGCCCACTAGACGTTTTTTTTCTTTTTTTCATGAAGTCACCCGTATTATTACTAATTTATGTCTTAATCTCTGTTAAGATCATTGCGTCTTTTTCCTTATTTTTCTTTATTTATTTTGGAACTTTTCAACTCGTTTTAGTGCATTCAAAGGCCAAAGGATGGTTTAACTAAAACAGATACACAAGAATTGCAACTTTATCATGAAAATCACATGTAACAAGCAATTGAGTCCTAAATATGTCTAGGGAGAAAGTGTCAAGAGTCTTAACATTTTAGTAACGAGTCAATTGAATCCTAAAACTATTAATTGGAATAGTCCTCACATTTTCAAAAATAATGAAAATCAAGTTCCAATGTTAGTGTTGTTGATAAATTTCATCAACGGGAATGATAGCATTTTATTTTTCGTGAAGTTAAGTATGATTTTGAACAAAATCAAGGGAATGTACATAGGTCTGGTCCATAATGAAGTGGAACCTTGATTATCATAATTTACCTAAAAATAACTCACAAATTCTATGTGAAGTGGTGAAAAATCATTGTCATTTTCCCAATTTGTTTAATCAAAATTTGGGCTTAAAATTATTAATGAATTCACGTAATTGAGTTTTTTTTTTTTTTTTTTGCTCATTTCTAAACTACTTCATGTGCTTTATTCCTTTAGTATGGTTAAAATCATGGTCTTAATTGGTGATTAAAACGAAATGATTTTCAATTGAATACTTGGTTGAAGCATAATTCCAAGGTATGATTTTGTATAGTAAACCGCAACATTCAAAATAAAGATTCAATGATTTTATATAATAAACCTTTATCACCTAGAAATCCGATTTAGAAAATTGTCTCAAGCACTATGTAATTAAGAATTCATGAATATGAAGCCGATAATTTAGATCATCACAACAACAGTTAATGGCATTTAATTGAAATTGAGGCTGTTTATGTATAGTTGATTAAATTGGTTATTGTTAGTAAGAGAAGTAAGTAAAGCAAGGATAAGAAGTGGTCCAATTAAGGAAAACGCATGGCCGTTTTGTACAAAAAAAAATTGCTTAGAGCCTTTTAGTTGATTAGACATGATTGCTTTATTATAATTACGTAATAAAGATTCCTGCAATTTTAATTTGCCCTATTACGAAGTATAAAAGGAAGTGTGAGTATGGATGTTTGCGGCCAACCATGCACCCATTGTCTACGACACGCAGGGCTGGCCGACACGTGTCATCTTGCTTTTCTTTATGTTTGGGCTCTCTCTCTCTCTCTCTCCCCCAAAAATTCTGCACCGCGAGAGGGTCTGCATCTTCTCTTGCTCCTTCTCACCACGCGCTGAAGGGCTGATAGCCAGATGTGCTTGCCCCCACCGTCGCCACGCTCACCCGCCACCACCATGACTAGCCACAACTCACCTCCGTCAACGTCACCACCGACTGCTCACGGATTCTACACTTGCGCTCGGTCATCTCTTTTGTGGATCAAGCGCAAATTCTATCTCTATCTATTTCACTCACGAACAGCGTGACCAACAAGCTCGTGCTAGCATGAGCCTTGGTCGTGGTTTCCTGATGTTGATTCTTCGGTGATGTAAAGAGAGTGAACAAGAATTTGGTAAAATGAAAAAAAGAAAAAAAAAAAAAAAAAACCGAAGAGAAAATAATGCGTCGTGTGTTTAAGTATTCATGTTGCAGACAATAGATGTAAGGATTGCAGTAGACTATCCACGCCCAGTTAATTAATATTAGTTAATATGCCTAAGATTAATATTAAGGTACTGCCATTCATGAGAAGATACAATTGGGACAACTATGAAAGACAAACTCGTCATGTCATTAGATAAAAATACAATACTTTATTGGATCTATTATATAAATTATAATACTTCACGCATTAATTGATTGAGTCTGAATAAGCCCAAGCGGGCTAAGTGTGTGGCGTAGGCATAGGAAGTTATTAGTAACAAAACTATTATGACAGTAATCCTCCCTTATGAAGTAGCAAATTACTTTTTGAAATTGCTAAGTTTAATATTTTTTTTTTGGCTAAAGCTAAGTTTCCTTAGGTATGTAGTAATTAAGGTCTTACAACATAATAATTTATTCCTCATGATTGCAATCTCACCTCATTGATCAACTATTGCCATGAGATATTTTCCTTTATAAGTAATTTGCCTATATCTTTCATAATCATTAGTCATTTTATAGTTTCTTTATTTTTTTCATTGTAGTAATCTCCATTTTGAGATAGTATAGTACTTTCTAGCAATCATTGGATAAAATGAGTCATATATCTCGTCACAATAGTAACATAATCTAAGAGGGTGTAGTTTATCTTATAGCAAGTAATTTACCTTGAATGTACTTTCTTTTGCCATATGGATCACTAATTTTCATAGCCATTAGCAAAATGAATGACTGCTATTTCTTGATGATCAGAACTTCCCGTATTGCTAGTAAATTGCAAACAAAATATAATATGATAACATCCATGATTATATTGTAAATAAAAAAAATGAAGTTTATTAGTTGTCTTTTGATATCTTTCCGGATTGCAAATCAGCTTCCCTATCATAGATATATGTAAATGCAAAATTATCTAAGTTTGTAAATTTCCTTTCGCAACCATTTGTAATAACTTGCTATAGCAAATATAGTTTTTGGTTGCTCTTTGCAATTGTAAATGGGTTTATGGGTTTATCCATTAGGTTTCAATCCCATCCTTGGAGTCCCTGACAATGGCTGAACTTCCCAATCTAGAAGAGTTATGGACTGATGAATCTCCACTGGGGCTGAGCAATCTCCATTTTCTTGTAGTGTCTTCATGCAAATCTCTCTCAAAAGCTATCAACTCTAGGTCACTAATAAAACTACACAAGTTACACACTTTAGAGGTAAAAGATTGCATTTCAATGCAAGAAATTTTTGACCTTGACGGACTAGGTGCCAGTGCAAATATTGAGTCTGAGCTAAACACCATCATTATAAATAGATTACCAAGCTTGAGATACGTATGGAACAAGAATCCTTGCGGAATTGTGAGATTCCATAATTTGAAGGAATTAGAGGTGTTTGATTGTGACAACCTCAGGTTTCTGTTTTTCCCATCCATGGTTCAATCTCTTGCACAATTGAGAGAACTAAAAGTACTGAGTTGCAATAACATGGAGGCGATCATTATGGAGGAAGAAGGGTTGAGAATAGAAACATTCAAAAACTCTAGTTTTCCCAATGTTAACCGAATGTTAAATTTGAAAGCGTTGGAAAGATTGACGTGCTTCTCTCATACAAAGTGTAAGATTTTTTATTTTTTTTTTAATCATTGAAGATTTTCTTAGATTAATTCATCCTTGCAATGCAAAAGATGACATTCTTTTCATCTAATGAAAAATTGATCACAGGTACACCAAAAGCTCCGGATGAGGATTGCGTCAAATCATGCTCTATTGTCCTCTTCAATCAAGAGGTATGTGATTAATGTCATGTCAAAATATTAAATGATAATAAAAACATGATGGAGTAAAATGCTTGGCATCAATTTTATGTGTTATAACATTTTAGAATTTTACATGTTGTGCATTTCAAGTTGCCACGTGCCACTCCAAATAATTGGAAGTTTCAATTCACACCAACAAGAGTTGGATCAATCACATCAAATTATCAAGAAATTAGAAAAAAAAAGATATATGCATATAAATAATTAAGTTTAACAAATATGTTATTCCAGCTAATTAATTAAAATTAAAATAAATAGTTATAATCACGGCAGACTAAAATCATAAGTCAAAGTAGAGTTACTATTCTAATTGTGATTTTAAATTGACATCAAAATTTAAAGTAGATTCACTATATGAACAAAATTGGATACAATCTTCAAAGCTCATTTGTTAACTCTCAAAATTGGGGTAACTATATGGCAAAGATTTTGTAATATAGTCATTGAACTTTATTTAATCATCTAAGGCAATAAATTTTCATTTCTTTATAATTTATGCACTTTGACACAAAATCCAAAATTTTCTAATGAACTATTGATGTGCAAGACACATGGCTAATTTTTAAATGTGCTATTTTTTCCACTTCATCACCGAATCAGCACTTCACTGGAAAATCTATATAAATATTTAATATAATCTTCAAAACTTTTAATTTGCATCAAGATGATTGTTCTCCTTAATTACTTGTACTTTAAAACATATTTGCTTCCACATGAATGAAAATTCCATCATTCTCATGAGGAGGTAGTTACCTTGTTTGATGAAAAAGGAATTGGTTTTAATGAGTTTTAGCATTGTAAATTAGCAATGAAAGTCTTTTTATATAAATTCTTATAGATGATTTTTGTAATTTGCTGTGAATATTACAATAACATTATATACTACACAAAATTTTTTTTATATAAAATCATAATATGTCATATAACAATGACAATTATTTTTAATCTTGCTCATGGATCGACCGTCGGCCGCCACCTCTATGTTTTACATAATATGAGTTAAGAATTTTGGCTTTTTCTTCAAAAAAGGAGAGAAACAAAAAAAAAAAAATTGGCTTATTTCTAGAAAAATGAGATACAAATTTTTTTTTTTTGTATTAGAAACATATTCTGATTTTACAAAATGAAAGATTCCACACCCGGGAACAAATGAGTGAGAATGCTACTAATTACCTAGTAATTGAAGAAAGAGGAATCATGCAAAAGAGTCTCTTAGCTTTTGCTTCTACTTGGGTAGGCGCATAGGTTATTGAGAGAACTACTTTGAACATTCTGAAGCTTCCACGTTAGCGTCTTTCTTCCAAATATAACTAAATATAAGTACTTTCTATCAAAATAAAAATAAAAAATCGACTAGTTGGCAATTTATGTTCATTGGACAACAATATATTTTTGTTAATTTTGCTACAAATTTACTTATATTATGTTCATATCAATTCGTGTCATTTTCGAATTTGTCAGATACTCATTTACAAATATGTTAATTTGTATCACAAATTGTCAGTTCTTTCAATTCTTATATTTTTTTATGTATAAAATTATAATAGTATCCTCTTTTAGAGTCAACACTTTTGGAGTCGTTTCAAAAATCAAGATCTCATCAAAAGCTAGCTAAAAAGAAATTGTAAATATTGGACAGTTTTATTACAACATAGACCTTATTAAGAAGTAGACAATCGGGAAGTAAGCAAAATCGCATTAAGAGAACATATGAAAAGAACCAAAAAAGAAAAGATAGAAATTCCAATCATAAATGCACGCGTGTGGAAGGAAAAGTAATAAAAGAAAAAAGAAAGAAAGAAAAACATGAGGAGAGAGAAGATCACATAAGTTTGACATATGTGAATTTAAGGCGACCTGGGGTACTGTTCCGCTGCTCCGCGAGCCTACGTGATCGTGCCCGTCCGGGTCCGCCACGTGCGTGCGCCGCGGTCGAATCCCGGGCACCAGGTAACTCGCGAGCCATAGACGCAACCTCAGCCGTTGCGCCACGCGGGCCCTAGCGCGCTGGACGACGCTAATCGACTGGTCGCGAGTGCCTGGGGTGCACGGGATTGTCGCTCACGTAAAGGGGGGGGTTTGGGGAACTCTTTGAGGTACTGTTTTGAAAGAAGGGGGCTTTTTATGACGCGGTGGGAGACCATTGGCGGAAAGGGAGAATGGGCGATGGGCCCCTGGCAGGGCTTTGCGTTGCATTTGGTTTTTCCTTATAGAAAGTCTTGCTGCGTGGGACTAGAAGGATGTTTTTCATGCCATGTTGGGGTTAGGTCTTTCTTCTCGATGTGGTGGTCCACAGAGGGGAAAGAGAGGTGCTAGATGGCTCGAAACATTGGTTTGAAACTTAGGTTAAACTATTCATTCGATATCACATAAAATTGATGGTGGTGGTAGAGCTTTGTGTGAGTTCTAGATGATGATCCATCAAATTCGATCGATCTATGAACTTTGATTCGTGCAAAGTGCCCCTCGTTCGAGGTAATGCTTTCGCCCGTATCATTGAGCCGATCGAGCTATCAATAATGAAAGCGAGCGATCCGATCTGTTGATAACTTGGAAAGCATAATAACGATTTTTAATTTCGTCAGATGTTAGTTTTCTTGATGTAACTATTTTAGTCGACTCATCTAACTTCTTGAGTAGACGGTGGAAGGACGTTTCAATGGAAAATGAAATAGAAAAATTTATAGGCAGATCCACTTTGACTTAACTAAATGGGCCCTTTAATAGGACTGATATGATGACTTTAATCTTCTTTAATGAGATATTTAGGACTATTTTTGACAGTTGGACTTAATTATTGGTATGAACTACAATATTAAGTTCTTTCGAATGTAAAATGATATAAGGAAGATTTGTTCATTTTGACGCAAACAATCCTATTTTTCATTGTTTTGTTTTAGCCTGACTTTTTTAATTGTTCTTGAATGTTATAATTTTGAATAAAAATGATTGATATTGACTTTAACCGAAAGTGATGATGTCTTTTGACAAAAAATACGAAATTTTCCGGCAAACTATCGATGTGGGAGACACATGGCTAATTTTCTAAATGTGCTATTGTTTCCACTTCATCGCCGAATCAACACCTCACTTGAAAATTTATATAAATATTTAATACAGAGTATTCTTCATTAATATCCATAATGAGCATCACTTAAACTTTTAATTTGCAAGAAGATTGTTCTCCTTGGAATTGAAACTCTCCTTGTACTTTCCACTCATCTTGCTTCCAACGCGAAGTCCTCATTCTCATAGGTGGTTGCCTTGTTTGAGACCATTGGTTTTAATGAGTTTTAGCATTGCAAATTAGCAATGTAACTCTTCCTATGTTTCTTTTGATGAGTTTTGTAATTTTCTCTCATTATTACAATAATGTTATATTTTATATGAAAAATCACACTATATCATATAACGATGACAATTAAGAACTTTTAAATGTTATCAAATCCCTATGTTTTACATAATACAAGTTAAGAATTTAGACTTTTTTTTAAAAAAAAAGGGAGATTCATAAGAAATGAGATACAATTTAGTTAATTATTTGTATTAAAACATATTCTGATTTTACAAAAATGAAAAATTCCATGCCCATGCAAATGCATGAGAATGCTGCTAATTACCTAGTAATTAAAGAAAGAGGAATCATGTAAAGGAGTCTGTCAGCTTTGCTTGTTGGGTAGGTGTATAGGTTATTGAGAGAAGTATTTTGAGCATTCTAAAGCTTCCACGTTAGCATCTTTCTTCCAAACGTAACTAAATATAAGTATTTTCTATCAAAATAAAAAAAAAAAATCGACTACCTGGCAATTCATGTTCATTGGACAACACCATATTTTTGTTGATTTTGTCACAAACTTACGTATATCATGTTCGTATTAAGTCGTGTCATTTTTGAATTTGTCAGATAATCATTTATGAATATATTAATTTGTATTACAAATTGTTAGCCCTTTCAATTCTTAAATTTTTTATGTATAAAATTTTAATAGTTCTCATGGGCATGTATAATTACACTCACTTGACTTCATTACACTTACTTGATCTATTTTTTACATTTTTTTTTTTTTTTTGATGGAAGGGAGCTCTTGCTTCCAGATTAACCATACCCCCGAAGCCACGATTCTATTTTAAATGCCAAACTGCGCAATTTAGTTTTTGCTCATCGCTCGACCGTTTTTATGGATGCGGGCGGGGGGGTTGACTGCGGGCACCGTGTTGGGCTCTGATTTGTCGACCTAGTTGGTAGGGGGTGGTCGACACGCCAACATTAGTGAATTTAAGGCGACCCATGGGCTATTGTTCCACTGCTCTGCGAGACTACGTGATCCCAGGTAGCTCGAGAGCCACAGACGCAATCTCAGCAGTTGCGTTGCGTGTGCTTTGATGGCGCTAATCGACTGGTGTCGATTGCTCCGCTTTGAGGGATTGTCGCTCACGTTGTGGGGGACTCCTTGAGTACTGTTTTGAAAATTGGGGGGTTCTGTGACGTGGCAGGAGGCCATTGGCAGAAAGGTAGAATGGGCGGTGGGCTCCGGTAAGGCTTTGTGTTGCATTTGGTTTTTTCTTATAGAAAGCTTTTGCTGTGTGGCAATGTAAGGATGCTTTTCATGCCATGTCGGGGTTAGGTCTTTCTTCTTGATGTGGTGGTCCACAGAGGGGAAAGAGAGGCGTTAGATGGCTCGTGACATTGATTTGAAACTTAGGTTAAAATTGTTCATCGGCCACCACATAGAATTGATGGTGGTGGTAGAGCTTTATTTGAGTTCTAGATGATGATCCGTCGAATTCGATCGATCTATGAACTTTAATTCGTTCAAAGCATTCGTTCAAGGTAATGCTTTTGCCCGTATCATCAAACCAATCGAGCTGTCAATAATGAAACGAGCGATCCGTTGATAATCCAGAAACCATAATAACGATTTTCAATTTCGTCAGACGTTCATTAAGTTTTTGTGGTATAACTATTTTAGTCAACTCATGTAACTTCTTGAGTGGACGGTGGAAGGACGTTTTAATGGAAAATGAAATAGAGAAGTCTATGGGTTGATCCACTTTGACTTAACTAAATGGGCCATTCAATAGGATTGATATGATGACTTTAATCTTCTTTAATGAGATATTTAGGACTATTTTCGATAGTTGGACTTAATTATTTGTATGAACTACAATATTGAGTTCTTTCGACAGTAAAATGATATAAGGAAGATTTGTTCATTTTGACCCAAGCAATCCCATTTTTCATTGTTTTGTTTTAGCCTAACTTTTTAATTGCTTTAGAGTGATATAGTATTGAATAAAAATAATTGATATTGACTTTAACCAGAAGTGATGATGTCCTTGATATATTTCACTTATATTTTAGAGATATTAAAGATTATAAATAGTAATATTATTTGTATCACACGTGTTTAATTTTAGCAAATTAGTAAAATCAACAAGAAACCTAACGGGCTAACAAAGACAGTATGGAGATTAATACACTAATTTTGAAGCTAGACTTGTCCAAAATGAAACATGAAACTACTTTTAGTAAAATGAAAAAAAGGAAAATTGCTAATATGGACAAATCAACCGCGATTACTTTATTGAAGTAGAATAGTTATTGTGGAGAAACAACACAACCAACCATGCCAAAATTAAGGCCCACCATGAATAAGGAATATCGTCCTTTTTGTTTTTAAAAATTTCATATTGCCTTTTGAATTGTCCTTAAAAAAATGGGAAGACTTGTGCGGCCTGTCAAATCTCTCATATGACCTTTACAAGATGAGGATGCGTTCATCTAATAAGACGACTATAATCAATAGACCAAGATTGTTGGGACCATCAATTCTTCCATGTGTTTCCTTGCATCTTGTAATTTTTCTTTACGACAATTAAGAAACTCATGATTTGATTTCAAGGATGGTGCAAGCAGCTACTTCTGTAGTGCACCTTTTGATGAATGATTAGTCGCCTTTTTAATCTCAATCTCTCCATCGTTTTCTTTCTAGTGCTAACACTCTTCCTCAAGCGAGCTCTTCTATATGTAATGGAACTTCATGAACTTTATTAATCTAATAGAATCACTAATTTCATCGGTGAATATTGCAGGTTGCATTTCCTAGCTTGGAGACATTAGAAATTTGGATCATGAATAATATTGAGATAATATGGGACAACCAAGTTGCTGCAGATTCTTTCCACAAACTAAAATCGCTTGTGGTGTGGGGATGCAATAAGCTATTGAACATTGTTCCTTCTTGCATTCTTGGACGGCTCAGGAGCTTGGAAAGTTTGGAGGTAAAATCATGTGATTTGCTTGAAGTTGTTTTCAAACTTCAGCCATTGAATCCTCTAGATGGACATCCGGTTGCTCATTTGCCATTAAAAAGGCTAGAGTTAGGTGGATTACCAAAGCTAAAGTGTGTATGGGATAAGGAACTCCACAATCAAGTCAAATTTCAGTGTCTCCGTTTTGTTACCGTTTCTAAATGCAAGAGCCTCACCTCTCTATTTCCAGCCTCAATAGCAATACATCTAACCCAACTTGAGGAGTTGGAGATCAGTGAATGTGGCATTGTGGAACTCATCGAGAAGGAAGACGGACAAGTTCCCAGGTTTGTGTTTCCAAAGTTAACCTCCCTCAAGCTTGAGCATCTAATAGAGTTGAAGTGCATCTACATCGGAAAACATGCTTCACATTGGCCAGCATTGAAGACCCTAGAGGTGCTTGACTGTGACAAAGTGGAGATACTTGCATCACAACCTGAGAATGAGATGCCACTTGATAAACAACCTCTTTTCATGATAGAAAAGGTATGACCCAACATTATATGTTTTGCTTCAATGGTGAATATTGGAAGTGATGATTAAGGTCACAACCAAACATCTCATGCAAGTAGCTATACATATTAAGATTCAAGCTACATGACTCTCCTCGAATCAATAGAACTATTACAACATGGAAACATCGTATATTCTTCAAATATTGAATGAAAATTCTTGTCAATGTTTGATGTAATGCACAACCATTAATTTAAAAAAAAAAAAAAAAGGTTTAATTTAATTCCAATGGTTCAGCTCTCTCTTAAGTATCATGAAGATTTAAAATACATGACATGGGGTGTGATATCACAGAGTTGCAAGTGTGTTATCTAAATTGGACTATGTAAAGATGATTGATTTTATGCTAAAAACGGAAAGATGTGATGTTTTTGTTGACATTAATCCTCTGAAATTTGTGCAATTATGGTTATAATTGATGGAGAAGTTATTTTCGCAAGGTATGTATCTATAGAAAGGGAATATAGGGATTTATTTGAGTTCAAATATGGGTATAAAGTCAAATATAAAAGATTGGTGATGATGTCTATTCCATGAGCCTGCATGTCCTTCCATTGAATCACATGAGACTCAACATCTTAAGAAGCAGGCATTGTGCATGATATGTAGGGCATATACCACAGTACACGAATACTTTTTTAATTAAGATGGTTTTAGATCATAATTTGACTAATTTCTCAGGGTGCATTCCCAAATTTGCGAGAGTTAAAATTGGATTTATCCAGAAGGATGGAGATGTGGCATGGGCATTTTGATGATGGAGAATTCTTCAGCAAGCTTAGAGTTCTTGAGCTTCATCATATCTCGATGGAACTCGCAATATCCACATGTTTTTTTCAGAGCTTAGCCAACTTGGAAAAACTTATTGTGTACAAATCTTACCGAGAAGAGCTGAACATTAGTATAGAAGCCATAGCAGGTCCAAGTCATGAGCTAGAAGTAATATTACCATTTTCATTTCAACATTTGAAGACCCTAGAAGTGTTATATTGCGATGGATTATCTCCATACGAAATATTACCCTTTCCAAAAAAATTTCAACACCTCGAAACTCTAGATATGTCATTTTGTGATGGGTTGTCCAATATATTCACTCCGACAATAGCTAGAAATTTGGTGGAACTCACTAAATTGAGGATAAGTAACTGTAAAATGTTGATAAAAGTCATTTGTGATGAGGAAGGTGAAGAGGGGCTTATGGTGGCTTTCAATCAATTGAAGTATATTGAGCTTGATGGGTTGACAAGGTTGAGATGTTTCAGCTCAATTAAATATACTTTAATGTTCCCTCTCTTGGAAGATGTCATAGTGAGTGGATGTCCTAGCATGAAGTTCTTCTCCTGGGGACCAATAGAGGCGCCAAAGTTGGATAGAGTACAAGTATCAACAGAAACATGGTTTTGGAAGGAAAACCTCAACATCACCATCCAAAATATGTTTGAAGAAATGGTATGCATCGATTACCAAATTCTGTGCAATTGGATGGTCTTTATCACCAATAGAGTAATTTATATTTGCTAACTAGAAGTTTACATTAATAATGCTTTTTCTAACAGGAAATGGTTGCTACAGTGAAGTTTATACAGATATCTGAGTTCCCCGAGCTTATTGGAAAATGGCACAGCGAACTTAATCCCATCAAGTTATCTTGGCAATTAGAATCATTGATGGTGGATAAATGTCCATCATTTATTAATGCTATTTCATCCAAATTGATGCTTCTTTTAGTCAATATGACAAGGTTGCAAATTTGCGATTGTGAGTCTCTAGAAGAAATATTCGATCTTGAAGGGCTGGTGGGTTTGGGAAGCACTCGGATGATACCTTCCTCCATGACTTTGGACTTGGTGAATCTACCAAAGTTGAGGCGACTATGGAACAAAGATCTTCAAGGATTGCTGCCCTACAATTTTCTATATTATATAACCCTTTATAATTGCAGCAACTTGAGACATGCTTTCAATCCATCGATGGCTCAATGTCTTGCCAATCTAAAATGATGGAAATAAAGGAGTGTGATCGGATGGAAGGAGTGATCGAAGAGGAAGAAGGGCAACGAAGCACACTGGAGAAGATTACATTCCCAAATCTTGAGAGGATGAAGCTAGAATGCTTGCCCAATTTGACTAGCTTCCTTTCGGGGAAGAATCAAATACTGGAATGCCCCAACTTAATAGAGTTGACCATTGCCCATTGCCCCAAGATGAGTAGTTTGACTGGACAATCCTTGCTGGAGATTGACCACTGCAGTCCTTCACTTTTCAGCCCACAGGTCAGTCTTTTATTCTTAATCCATTGCTTTTGATTTTTAAGATTAGTTATCTTGTCAAATGGAAGTACCAATGGAACACCGGTGCTTTGCATGAAACAATTTTAGTTCTAGTGCAGTGCAACATCCAGTTTTTTTCTTTCATTTGTTTTTGCCTCCAAATCTTGGACACACGGTATCAATCAAGGATAAGAAATTGATTACCTATTACAGGCTAAAAGATATTGTAGTTAGGTGTCAACAACACCCACTAAAACTTAATAACTATAAACCCATTCACAAATTAGTTAAACTGAAATCTTCCCAATAACTAAAATCACAAATCAAGAATTAGTTTTCTCTACTAAGGTAAATTGAAAACCAATTGCATGTTCAACTTGAAGCAAATAAATCAAAGAATTGTTACCTTATAAATTAATTGCAAGCAACGTTTTGTCTTTTGATATTCAAATTGAGGGAACTTTCCAAGAAGTCATCATGGCAACTTTCCAAAAATTAGAGGGAGACCAGTATTTAATGTCAAATAAGCCAATAAAAGTCAATGTTCACTATACTATTGATTATAAATTGAATTTAGGAGAGGTTGTCATCGAAGTAGAATAATAAGGAAATACATGTACACGCCACCATCTAATTTTTGAAGAATAAAAGTCAATTTTCAAATTTATTTTCATTGAATTCAGTGAACACAAGCTAATATCTTTACCAAATTTGTTTTGATTTCCATCATTTCTTAAAAAGGCAACAAACACACCACCAACTCTTCACGTTAGTTTTTTTTTTTTTTTTTTTCCATCACTCCTTTTTTGTTACAAATACTTTACAAGTTTTAACTAGAGTCATGCTTTTTCCACTCTTCATTTGGTTTAGACACTTCCTATCATAATATTTTGACCTTGTTGTCCCTTATATGGTCTACCTTTAAGCATTATTTGCTTCTCTTTTTTCTCCACTTCTCTTTTTTCATGGGTCCCACTTTCCTCCCCCTTCTTCTCTTTCCATGCCCTTAGTGTCCTGTCGACAATACCATTTCTCTCTATTCCCTATTTTTCCATGTTTTTGCCGCTTCAGACACACCTTTGATGTCTCATTCTCTCCCATTTTTTTTCTATAAAAACATTCAAATGCTTCATGTGAGTCCCCGACAAAAGCTCAAAAGGAAGAGCAAAATATGACGGAAAATGTCAATTGAACTTGTTGGCGTTATTGTCTGCTCTTCACCATTCGCAACTTCATTATTAGCTACATTTAAGCAATTTGGAAATAGAGAGGGACACTCTCTTTGCACAACCCCGCAGCGTCTTCCCAACCCCATCCCCTCCTCCGCATCTAAGAACATGTGCTCATCAACATGACATCCAACTCTCCCCGATTCCCCTCGCTAACTCTTTGATCCCCACACCACCCCCCTCACCTCCACTCATTCCCCTTAGCCTTTTGCTTCCATGTTTCTCCTCAACCTGGGAGGATTAGCGTGACATCAGTGAGGACGACACGGTTGGCCCCGAGCCGAGCCGCCGTGAGCCTAGGAGCCCAGCCGAGCTCGATGACATTCTTGCTGGTGAGAGGGAATGGGCGGAAGTGAGCTTCGATAGAGAGCCACTTGGAGAGGATGAGGGTGGAGTCCAAGTGCCAGGATCTGGTAAGGGGCCGACTGGTGACCAAATCGTAGACGTCCTCGTCTTGTTCGATGACGTGTATCGGTGTCCTGCGACTCTGATCTCCCTCGTGGTCATTAAACCCAATGTTTGCAAGCTGCTTCAACGGGATTCGTCAGTTATCTCTTTATAGGAGCTTGGAAAACTAAATGTTGTGTAGGGGTCCTTTTCCTTTTGGTTCTATGAATGCGATTGCCAGCTTGAGTTCTATGCATTCACTACTCAATGCTTTGTCTTTTAATCAAAATTCTGGGACTTTTGGCTTTATCTTTCTTCCAGCAATCCTCCTTCTAGAGTCTACGCATGCTCAGAAGGCTTGTCTAAAGTGAAAAATGGAAAAAGAGGGAATAGCAAGGAAAAGATAAGAAGAAGAAGAAGAAAATTGAGACCCACGACAAAAGAAAAGAAAAGGAAAAGGAAAAGAAATAAAACAAAAGAAAGAGAATAATACCAAAAGGTGGGCCACATAAGGGATAATATAGTCAAAACACTGTAATATGAAGTGTCTAAGTCAAATGAGGAGCAAAAAAACAGTGTGGCCCTTTAACTATTGCTTTCTTTTTTTATGGGGAAATGCTTGAGTTTTTTCTTATTCTAATACTTTCTCCATTTTTTTTTATTGTTATTTGTGAGTAAAACGTTTCATCATAATTAGCATCCACACTTTGTTTTACTTTTCAATGATAAAAGTTATTACTAATTATGCATTTACTTCCAATGCCATTAATATGTCGTTTTTGAGTTGTCATATGCCCACATTGTTAGAATACTTCAAAAGGCCATCAGGATACTCATTTTAGAATACTAATAGATAGAGAAGTATGAAACTAGTCAACTGATTTTTGTTACTCACAAGTTGCAATGATGTTATTTCATTTATTTGTCAAATATGAGGTATCCACCACATTTTTTAAATAATTCAAAAACTCATCATAATCCTCAATTTAGAATATTAATAGATTTAGGGAAGTATGGAAATAATCATTCTGTTTTTTGGTAGTGAGAAGTCGTAGTTTTGTTAATTTTATCGAAACCAAATAAAAAATGTCAATACCCGCTTCTTAGTGGACAAGTTATAGGAGCTCATAACATCATTGGTTTTCTGTAAACAAACATAATGTGCTCATAGGGATCATTTGAATAAGGCAGATATCCTGGTGGACCATTCGATACTTGTATGACAAACTTGTCTTTTTCCATGGTCTGTGGACTTAGGGAACTATGCAAATATGCATTTTGTCATTGAGATATTGTAGCATGTCGTAATTTAATTAATTTTATCATAATGAAATGAAAATTCCATAAGGGCTATTAGATGAACAATTCACAGCAGCTCAATACAATGGTTTCATTTTTTTCGTATCACAATCTATTTTGGCATAACATGTTTCATTTGTTCATGAAGACTAATTGCATTTGCCTAGGAATTCCTTGTTTGTGTAAGAAACTTGCCTTAAAATTTCATGTCACGTGACATGAAACTTTTAGGAAATTGCAAAATTTTTCATGTGGTATTTGAGATCATCATTGCGTTCTTTGGGTCGTAACCCAATGAAAAATATTTTCCTATCTTTTTTGTGCTTGAGTGTTAACAGGTGGTATGGACAGTAAGGTAATTTATTTTGTTGCACCCACTTTCATGTTTGTTCCAATGCAATACACTGGCATTAGTCATCAATCAATTGAAATGAAAGCATCAAGCACTCCTTAATTGTGTCACTAACAAGTTCTAGAATGTTATGATTTGTGAGAGGAAGGGAAGTTTGGAAATTCCTTCTTTGAGGTCATCACTCAATGTAATCAAATTTATTGTGTCATTTTTCCAATATGGCAGGTACAATTTCCTCATCTTGCATCAATGGTTCTCTCCCACATGGACAATTTAAGCAAAATATGGACTGACGGTCCTCAAGATACTCTCACTTTTGAACATTTACGGAATGTGAATGTTGAGAATTGTAGGAGCCTTGAAAATCTGTTTCCACATTGGGTGGCTACAAGTCTAACCCAACTTGAGGAACTTCGAGTAGAGTCATGTGGGCTTGAGGAAATAGTTGGAAGTGGAGATGACATTTCACACTCTACTACTGCTCAATTTCTTTTTCCAAAACTAACTTCTCTGGTATTCCATGATATGCCACAACTCAAGAGCTTCTGCCCTAACTTGCCCACTTTGAATTGGCCATTCTTGGAGGAATTGCGAGTGACCCACTGTGACAAATTGAACTTGTTGTCCTTTGTGGCATCCATGAACAAGTGGGCTCAAAAAGGTGATCAACATGACCTTTCTGACCATGAAGCAGACTTCTGGCTTGAGAGGGTATGATTGCAACTGCTTTTCCTCTCTTTCTTCTTCACTCTTTTATTCACCCAATATATCTTATGTGCACAGCATAATCTTGTCACATTATGATAATATAGTAAACATGAACCCCTTACCTATCAGTTCATTGCAACATAAGATATTTCTAACATCTTTAAGCACACTTTTCATTTGGACACCCAAAATGTTTTTAGTAACACTATGAGCGCATCTTGTCACCTGAAATTTCAAGGAACTACATATTTTTGTTGATAAGATAAGATATTTCTCATAGAAGACTAATTTGGTCAAGGTGATTACCATACTAACCTCTATTTAAAAATTCTCTTAAAAATTTTTAATGCGAATCAAAAATGTGAATTTCCTATGGACTAAATTGAGAATCAAGCACCGACATTTAGCAATTTCTTTTCAAATCGCAGCGGGATGGCCATCTTTCTTTGATGTTTTCTAGGTAAAATGAATTTTCATTCGTTTGTTTGATCATTCATATGCCAATACATTTCTTTCCCTTTCTATCTTATCATTATAATATGGGTGCACAGCCAACCTTGGTTGGTGAATGGCCATAGTGGAGCATTTGTTCACAGTTTGCATTTTGTAGCCTGACTTTAGAAGCTTGAGACTCGTATGGAGGGCTCTAGAAATTAATGAAATGTAAGAACAAGGCCCCTTCCATGGGAGTTAACAACTTAAGTTTACCTCTAAGAGCCCATGATTTATTGTCAAACCTTGTTGAATTTATTTCTCTCATTATATTTGCAATTTTGTAGGGCATTCCCACCTTAGAGAGACTTTTATTAGTTGACAAGGATATTCAGATGATACAAAGCGGAAAATTTTCCGATGACTTCTTTGGCAAGCCAAAAGCACTAACATTGGCATGCTTTCATGATGAAAATGCCGTCTTTCCCGCCATATTACTCCAACAAAGATTTCAAAATCTGCAAAGCCTTGAGATCTTTTGTAGTTATTTTGAAGATATATTCTTTGATGAAGGGCTTGTTGACCAGGGAAAAAATCTGGTGCTTGAAAATTTGAAAGAACTTAAGTTAAGCAAGCTACACAACCTAAAGCATGTATGGAGAGAAGGCTATTTGGTGGCGAAAATTCTTCAGAGTATTAGCAAATTTGAGGTTTGGGATTGTCCCAATGTGACAACATTATTTCCAGCCGTGACATCCTTCCAGAATTTGACGGAATTAGTGGTGAAGAATTCTTCTGGATTAGTACATCTAGTGACAGTTTCAGCAATCACAAATTTGGTGCATCTCACTGACATGACTATAATTGGATGTGAAAGAATGAAAGAAGTAGTGGCAAACGATGGAAATGGAGAAGAAAAAGTGATTTCTCTTGAGAAGCTAGAAAGATTGATATTGCAAAATTTGCCAAGCCTAGGATGCTTCTCCTCCACCACAAGTTGCATCTTCAAGTTTCCATCCATGTATTCAATAGAAGTGGAAGAGTGCCCAAAAATGAAGATCTTTTGTAAGGGTGGATAAGCACACCAAAACTAAATTGGGTGACACTGTTCAAATACAAGTGGCATTGGAATTGGGAGGGTGATCTCAACACAACCATACAAAAGTTATCAGCATAAACAAATGCACATAAAATTGGTAAGATCCAATTAATGTCATTTTCATCCATTTGTTTCTCTCTTGCCTCTGCTTCTCAAATTGTCCAACATTTGAAGCACCATAGGTTCTAAACTTTTCATGTTTTTCAATTGTCTAGTCAGTGATAAAGGGAAGGGCAGATGGTGCAAGTGGTTAGAGATCTGGAAGTTACTGAGGCACAGTTCAAAGTTGAGATGACGAAAATCTCTATTCAGGTAACGATTCTATTTCCAATTTCTTTCTCAATAATAGAATCACAGTTCTGCAAAAGAAGGAAGGTAGCTGCTGGTAATGGATAAATAAGGACTTCATGCTCTCACCATTTGCCACCTTAGCATAACTGCCTAGGTCACACCCTTCTCATTTTTTATAACTTAATTAAGCATCCCATTTCCTTTCTTTTTCCTTCAACTCTCTTCTCATTCAAATAAATGAACATGTTGATTGTTCTTTTTTTTTTTTTAGAACTTCCATGAAAAGATCTTAAACATTTTGCTTAATGTACAATCAAGTTCTAAATTTAAAAAAGTTCGATTGAGTCATAAGGGTTTTAAATTAAATGCAGTGAAGTACTTCCTAGTGAGCCCCCCCAACCAAATTTGCTAACGTGGCGTGTTAGAATCCAACATCAATTTTCTAATAGGTTTTGCTTTCTATTCAGTAGGTTCAGATTAAAGTCTATTAATCACTTACTGAAATAATCAAGGATGAATATTAAAAGCCAGCATTGACATTGAAGGAGGAAGTTCACAAGAGGATTAGTCTTGCACCTTTTCAACTTAGAAAAATAAATGAAATTGAACAAAATAATCATGAACCTTACCTAAATATTAGCTGAAAAAACTTAAATATAATCACCTAAAAGTACAGGACTCACTGCTAAGGAATTTGTAAAGGCTAAAGATGTTCGGTTTGTAGCGGCACCCAATATTTACTTTCAATCCTTAGTTATAGGAATTACTAGTGAGACTCTCCCAGCCATAGCATAAATTAAAAGCTTAAATATGATGGATAGGACCAGTTGAGTTTGAGTGAATTATATTTTCTTTTGCCCTAATTATCTCTAACAACTAGAGGTGGTGTTTGGCCTCATGACATCGTCGAGGTCCGCCGAGCCACAGGTGCAAATAAGCGGGCCAATACAAACAATTTTCTTCTTTAGCTCCTGCTCAGACCCCATTAGTTTTTTGAGAAAAGTTCATTAGCTGTTTTTAATCATCGGCAAGTCTTTGCAAGAAATTTTATGCCTGATTTCTATACCAACCCGCTCATTGGTCAAGCCTTCTAACTAGTGGGCTGAATATCTAATGGCGATGGTCATATAGTTATATGTTACTAATTACTTTGTAAATCCATTCTATCGATTGCAGTGTCGATACCTCTAGCATTATTCTTGATACAATTTCGATCGATTAACATATTGTCTATCTATTCATCCATTTGATTCCCTATGTGTTTTTCTTAATGAGCTTCCTCCGGCATTCATTTGTTTTTTAACTTTTCATTCCAGAAATGAATATCTTCTCCAGTTAGATGCTTTATTTAATTAAGTTGGCTCATATAAAGCCACAAAACTAGTTTAGGTTCAGACGGAGCAACTTACTACACAAATTGTCCTCAGGGGATGACTTCTGCACCGGAGAGAAGATGAACAGTGCCGGCAAAGTTTTGCATCGGAGGACCCATTTCTTCAAGATCATACTCTTTTTGAAGGAAGGAGATGTTTGTGTGTTCAAGCTTGTTAAAATTGATAGATATTGAGCCGAAAGTCTCCATTTTCAGAGGGACTGTCAAGACTCAGGCGTAAACTTTGGTATGCCTGCAGAAAATTCTCTGCTTCGAAATGTTTAGTTTAGTTAATCAGATCAAAGAAAGCAAAACTTTCTGCTGCAAGTAATTGAATGGTGATGTATTTCCTGATGCTTTTTTGGAGAGTAGCGAACATTACACCTGGAAATTCCATCTTCCAAAATTCCGGGTACGTGTGTGCCTCATTCTCAACCTCTTAGCATAGCGTCCTTTGTTCGACAAAGTATAAAATCGAACTCATGCGGAGCATGGGATCGATAAAATAAAAGGTCAGAGGCAATCCTTATCTATTGCCCATATGGAGAGTTGATCTATAACAGAGACTTCAGTATATTCCTTCAAGTAATCTGTCGCCATTGAGGTGGTCCAAAAGAGGAAAGAAAGAATGTCCTGCACCGATTCTGTTTTCATGAAATATGCAACGGTCTCTAGAGATCAATTCATATAGATTCAAGGAAAGGTGAGTAAAGCATAAATCTTGTCGTCCATCAATAACACAAAAGGAAGTTCCATTAAGAGGCTAGTCTTCCTCGTTTTCGCCTTAGAAAAAGATGAATGACATCAATAGAACAACAATGAACCCTACAATAATTATAAACCAAATCGCCATAAAATTTCCAGAACTCATGATCAGCAGGTATCCCAACATTCTTGCCTGTATCCCCCCAAATAATTCATTAGCAGTCGAACTATGCAGCTGCCCCTACTAGTAAGACACAGCAGATCAGAAGAAACAGTACTGCTCAGCTTGCCGTTTTTGCTGATGAGATTGCTGAAGCGGCTATTAACTTCCGCTCCATAGATGTGCCCCATCTTGGAGTGTTCTGTCTCCCAAGTATCTCTTATTCTCCTTTTTTTTATGGGAGTCAATAGAGGGACTCTCCCAGCAATATTCGAGCCATAAATTTTAAGCCCCACATACTTCAATGGGTTGTTTGTCATCAGCATCATCATTCTGACTCCCAGGTCACAGGTGAAGCAGCATCTGCAGCATTAGTCAATATGGCAAGCACTAACATAAAGGCGTGTAATTCTTCCTTCGTGCCCTCGTAGGTACAACAACACGCCCCTACCGAATCCTTCTGGCTGCTGCATCGAAGTGCAAGCTGGTTGCTGCGGTTGCATCTAGCAGATCCAAATGTCTCCTGTAGGGGCATTCCAAGGGTACCCTCACAAGGACATATTGACCATCTCCAACATCACACTGCTCAGTCAATAAACTATGGAGTATGAATCACATGATTACATATTGCTGTCTAAAGGGAGGACATAAAAGTAAAAGAAACTAAGGATACTATCTCTAACCAAAATTACGACATTCCTATATCAATTTTAGATACATATAGGCCCCTTGTCAGTAATTTCATAAAATATAATTATGGTAGGACGCAGCCCATTAGTTCACCAATATCCTAACAATTATTTTTCCTCATGTCAAACATTACTGTCCAGACAGCTTTCTTCTCCAAGTAACATGTATTTGGTACTCCAATTTATGATTGACACATGATTAGATATTTCTTGACAAAATTTAAGATATATTTAATGGCGTTCCACCTAAAAGATACCATTGATTTCTCACTACTATTCACCTCTAAAGCTTGACAGCCAATTCCAGTAAAATTACTCCCAAACAAAATCATGCACTAGAAGTATAAAAGATGAAGTACAAACTTAAGTGTTGAAAAATGTACTGCCACAAACAAGATTCTCAAAGTTTACAACTAATCCATTCGAAACTCTCCGTTTACTAGTTTCTGAATTCTTTCAATAGTTCTAGCAATTCACTCATAATCTATCTCACCTTGACCATTGTAATGTGCAATCCAACTAATAGTGATCTATAGTAATAGGCTGTGAATGGCCCCCACATTGTTGGTAATCTTGCAGCAGCAAATTCAATTAATTTCTCTCTTTTCTGGCAGTACCTATAGATCCATGCATTTAATGAGCCATGAAATCATTTCTTGATCACACAGTATAAGAAGCTTCTCAATATACAAGTTAGAATACATCAGATAACTTTAGGCACTCTTTTATCAATCAAGATGTTCTATCCTTATTTCCTGGTGATAATGCTGAGAACCACCTCAAGCTCCACCTCAATTAATGGTCAACTGATACTCAGACATAGGTTTTGAAACAGGTAAATACAGCAGTCATGGGCATATTGACATAACAAGAATCCTGGCCAGTCATAACCAATTTGTAAAGTTAAACATCGGGTAATAGATGAATTGCAAACACTAATATTACAACACCATACACATAAAAAATTGTGAAAAACAACTCTTCAAAACCCAAAATTATTGTTCTCCATGTATTCTCGATCATTGGAATAAACTTAAAGCATAAACTAAACTTGGTACACGAATAGACCAAGATAGCTTATGCTTCTCTCGTTTTTTGCTATGTAAAACAACAGCGCATCAGCCCCCAATGAGAGACTCTTTTTCCCACCCCACCCAGGTATCCGAAGTTTCAACTATTGGCTTATCCACTCCAAAAAGGGGAGATGCAGCTGGGACAACATCTTGGCAAAAAAAGCCAATACTTAAGAATTGAAAGTTGAAGCCAACATTTGCATCCAATTAGGAACTACGTCTCCTAAGATATATTTGCATTTGGATTGCTGGGACGAGATACTTACCTGATTAGATCAACAATAGATGCAATTTTCAAGCTCTCCCGGTGTGCAAACTCACGGAGCTTAGGTAATCTTGCCATAGAGCCATCATAATCCACTACCTCACAAAGAGAACTGCCACAGGTTCCAATCCAGCTAACACAGCAAGGTCGACAGAAGCCTCCGTATGCCCAGCCCATTTCAGGACACCACCCTCCCTGTACTCCAATGAGAAAATATGTCCCCGTGTTGAAACCTCAGGTTTTGGAAAGACGCAAGAGCCAAAGCGTCGTCTCAAAGTTGCACTCCTATAGTCGTCCCATACTCTGCGTCCTACAACAATGTCTCTTAATTACCATCCATTACAAGGTAAGAGAAGAGATGATTAAAGAAAATAACTAAGCTGATCGAAGGCTATTAGGAAATCAAGAATTGGAGGAAACAATATTGTCCTACTGAACTATGAAAGAAAGTGCACGTTATCTATCATTGCTCTCGAAAATTGATTATCTACCGATTGTGGACAAGTAAAATTGATCTCATCCAAAGGGCCATTTCTTAAGTACATGAACGTCTAAGAAACCAAAGCAGAATAATACAATAGATAAGAAACAAAAACTCAAGGATTGAAAAATAGATTTAGGGGGGATAAAAGCACGGTGAATGCAGTCCGAAGCTTGTCTTCATTCTCCACCATCAGAGGAAGTTGCTAGCGCTCCAAATCCTCCCACTTTCATGCTCGCACAACCAATCCCAAAGCGCCATACGAAATGCCATAAGCCACGACGCCATTATAAAACACCACCGTCCGTCCTCATCGACGAAAGGGTCGGTACTCCCAGCTTAATCATACGAAAGACCACCGTGATTGAAGGATTACGAGAATTGGAGGATTGCGGCGACCTCGGCATGAAACAAGGCCGCTCGGATCTTCGCCATGAAGGTTGAACGCCGATTGGAGTTTGGATTTGGGGCTTTTTCGGCCGTCGACAAAAGCCCTGAATTCGGAACGTTCGGGCACTGGCTGGCATTGTCAATTTGTGGGGAATCTTTCGGCATAAATTGCGAGTGCTGGATCGACGTCGCTTTTGGAAAGCCTTTCTCCGATGTACATTAGAATCTGAGGAGACAATAAAGAGCATTTTCCGCTCAACTCCCGAGCACTTCCATCTTTGGACCAAATAAGAAGTGGGGGAAGAAGAGGAGGGAATTTAGGCTTTTCTCGAGCTCACCGGACGTTTCAAAACAAGAAGAAGTCTTTGTCTTCTCTCTTGACGACGAGAGTCTCCACTTTAGAATTTTTATTTTTTCAAAGATTAACGATTAAAGGAAAATTTCAACAGGGCCCCAAAAAATTAACAAAAAATACAAAAGGAGGTGGCACGAAATGATCTGGGCCGTACTGGGCCCGACTGAACCGTCCTCCAGCCGTCCTCACTTTGCTGCACTCATCTAGATATACACATACACTTGCCTGGAGACGCTGCTTTGAGAAGACGCGTGGCATGAAAAAAAGAGAAAAAAAAGGCATAATATAATATACAACAACTTATGTGCTCTCCTACTACGTATTCCTCTACTGTTTTAGCTATTATATAGTTTTTGAACATTTGAAAAAATAGTTTTGTGATAGTTATTAAATTAAGTTATTATAATGGACAAATCAATCATATTTAGATATACACGTACTTAAACAATACATATAAATTTAATTGTCAGAAGGAGTAAATTTTAACTAAACATAAATTTGGATGGATTGCATATGCAATTCTAACTAATTGACAAAATACTAAAAAAAGTCTAGGAGAATCGACTAAGTAAATTGAACTATATATTTTTTAAACACATGACATGTAAATACACACACACACACACACACATATATATATATATGCAAATTTATCATCCATGATTTTTATGTTTATACAAAAGATGCTTCTATATAGAACAGAGATAAATGCACTCAAAACTTTAAAAACTTCTAATAAAAATACAATCAAATTCTAAATTTTGTCTAGCAGGCACAATCAAGTAGCTTAGTTTTGTAAATTATGATTAACAATACAACCTAATGATGCCGCCACTTTTAACTACTTTCGAGAAATAGAGCGTCAAATGAGCCCCATATTAGCAAATATAGTGGCACATTGCTCATGACCACCGATAAGGATCAATCACGCGATGCTTTGGTCCTAGGTCCTCGTGCTAATCGGTGTGCCACTATCCCATGGGAGTTGGAGGAAAAGACCACAACATGAGAGCTTTAAGATCTTACATTAACAAAAAAACAAAAGAAAAAAAGTTAGGCGCACCATCAATTTTAGCTGTCATAAAAAAAAAAAAAAAAAAAAAAAAATACTTGAGAAGAGCACATTGGACTTTGTCGCTTAAATTAGCGGAGATAATGTGAAGCACTTGATAATATTTTAAACAAATTTTAGGATTTTATTACATAATCTGAAAGCGTTAAGATCTAATTAGATCTACAAAATTTGAATTAATTTGTCCTTGTACATGACTTAATTGCAAAATTTTTACAAATTATATGTCGGTGATATAATATCATTTGATTGTCCTTTTTCTTTTACCAAATTTAAGGTGATAGTTAATGACACAAGAATGATGTGATAACTGAACTAACAATTGAAAGCATAAAGTAGTAGATGGAATACATGACTAGCGGTGAATTGATTTTATTTGCCTTAGATAAGTAGCGTAATGCTTTCCCAAATGTCGTGTGCTCACTTATCGCAAATTGATGTCAATCGTTGGATGACAAAGTATCTCAACTATGCGATCAAAGATAATTTGATGTCCACCGTTGGATCTAGCATGGCAATCTTGTCCTGCCAAACCCCACCGTTCCATAGCTCACGCCAAAATTAATAAATCGTGTTCTATCATCAGGAAAAATTATCAAAAATGTCAAAACTTTTTGTAATTTTGTCAATTTAATTCTAAACTTTTTTGTTTTGCCAATTCATTTGTAAACATTTTGCAATTGTACAAATTGAGTCCATATGAACAAATTTAGCTGATTGGCACTAATGTGGATGCTACCGTTAGTCGATGTTAACATAGACAATTTTTAATAATATTTCATTTTTCTGAGTTTTATTATTTTTTTTCCTTTTTTCCCTCCTTTCTTCTTCCTACCCAATCATGTGTATTTAAATAAAAAACACACAAGTAGCCTAATATTGTCTCTAAAAGAAAACGGCAATCCAAAAATCTCTATTATAAAGCCATCTGGCTTGCTTAATTTCTTATTTTAATTTTTTAAAGGATTTTCCAAACTTTAAGAAAAAAATATTTGAAGAGCTAGCAAATTTTCTAAGGAATTCCAATTTTCTGAATTTTTCTGATTTTTCAATGTTTTCTAAAAAATTTATGATTTATGATTTATTTATTTATTAAATTTTTATGAATTTTCTGGATTTTTAAAATTTTCAAAGATGAATTCTGTGAATTCTTAATTTTCTATTTTTTTTTTTATGATTTTTAAGATTTTATTATGCTTTTTAAGATTTTTTTAATGATTTTCATCATTATTATATTCGGGAAAAGGATTTCGGGCCAGGTTTACCCGGGCCGACCCGCTAACCCGATCCGTCTATTTGGACCCAACCCGTGTCGGATTAAACCTTAATTTTTAAAGCTTCTTTTTTTTTTTAATTTCCTTCATCCCCTTCTCTAGTCGTCTTCTTCCCGAAGCCAATCTCTCCCCCTGCAACTTGCCGAATCTTCTCTATGCAAAAAACTCAAAGCTCACCACACAAACGCACTTCAAAATCTCAACCGTTCCAACGTCGGCAGCCAACCTCGCCAAACCGTCACTGCCGATCATCTCCGACCGTCGTCAAACCTTCGCCGACGATGGCTTACCCTGCGGTAACCCCAACACATCCTCCACCGGAAAAGAATTCCTTTCTAACTTAACAGTCACACACACCAATCCAGAACCGGACGAAACACAAGTGCTTGAAAGAGAGGTGGAGGCATCCAACACTGCCGCAGCTAATCGCGATCGTTGCCAAAATAAACAAGGATGAATTTGAGACTGCAACCACGTTCAAACTGCACCATGAGCATGATATGCATCCAGAAGGAGAGGAACGCAGCAGTTAGTGTACTAGACACGAATCATTACAGATCTAGACATTATCAAGCATCCGATTATGCAAAGTCAGATTCAAAACGTCTAATGCGCAAATCATCGAGCAGGTGGCGTGCGTTTTTTGTATGTAAGTTCCGAGACCAAACTTGATGCTGTACTCGGTCTAAACGCAGTGCATCAATCTCTAGATCAGCACAAATCGCGACGAAAACGATCTCAGTCTAGTAGGTTTTTCTCGTGAGTTCGTTGGCTAAGTTTAATACTCTAAACTTCAGCAACACCGGACAAAACAGAGCAGAGATTTCCCGACTTGAAATGTTCGTGTCGTGATAAAAACTCGAATCGGCTACCGGATCCTTCACGTCCTACCAATGAACGGGATTTCGGCTTCGTGAAGAGTTTTCGGAGGAGATTTGCTTTTCCTTGAATCAACTCGGCCACGAACGGAGCCACACCAGCTCTTTTGCAAAGCGTGGCCTAGCTCAAGAACGGAGAACTCCAATAGATGGCAGCAAACGGCGGGAGATCTTTCTATTTTGAGGAAACAAAATGGGCTGAGAAAGGGAGAAGAAAAACCAGAGGAAAAGGGTTGGGCTGGAACAAAATAGGAAAAATAAGAGCAAAATTGGGCCAATTCAGGGATTAAGCCCGAGTGGGCCGGAAAATTTTTGCTCAGTAACCGGGCCAGGCATAAATGGCCTACCCGAATTTTTTTTTTTTAATCTATTTTTCTTGTTTATTTATTTGTTTTTTGTTATCTTTCTTATTACTAATTTTTTCGTTTTTACCCTTTTTTTGTATTTTTATATTTTGGCAAAAAAAATGGATATCCGAATGAAAGGTACATATGAGGTCAAATAGTCTGCGATTAGCATAAGCGAAAGTCAGGCTCGGCGGATCTTGGGTTACCAAAAAATAAAAATAAAAACAGTCTATATGTAGGGTCGCTCCAGGTCCAATGTGTCTCCCTCCTCATGAATTAGCTGTCAAATTCGAATTGGAGAATCCGTTTTCTCAAGTTCGTGATGTAGCCAACTCATTTGAAGAGATGCCCCTCGGGAGTTTTTTCTTTTGGGGGTTGGATCCCAAACTTAATTCATCACTAGCATACCTCAAATTTTAGTATAGATGTCGCCTAATGCTGCCTCGCATTCTAATTTCTTTTCCCAAGTGGATTTGGTGTAGTGCAGCAAGAATGTGATGTCATTTTCTTCAGAGCTTTCATGGTTCAATGTCTTAAACCAGGATTTATTAATAAGGACAAGTTAATTTCGGAATCAGGAGGACATATTTATACTCCACTTGGTAAAGAAACCTAACCGAAGAAGAAATGACAAAGGAACAAATACCACTAATCTAATAGTTGATTGAGTTAAAACATTGAAAATGTCATTTTAGGCCTTTTGTAGTGTTGACTTGAATTTAGAATTCTTAACTATGCCTCCTTTGTGCACTTGTGATGAATCAATGAAGAAGCGTACTTTTTCTGCTTTTATTTTCTTCCTTTTTTGAGCTAATTGCAATTTATCAGCCTTTTTATGTTTTTGTTTCTGAATAGAATCTCTCAACATCAGTGCTTCTCATGTTTCTATGAGAGATAATTTTTTCAGTAATCTCTTTTCTAGTTCATAACCGTTTCACGATACGCCTTTCTTAATCAATAGTTTCCTAGATCACATATTTTGATACACGGGCAACATTTTAATTTCAACTAAGTAGAATGATAGAAAGTTCGTGCCATTGTCTACGAGAATTCTCCTGTCTTTGCACAGGCCTAATTAGTCTAATTGCAGAGTGAGATGTTTATGAGCTAGTGAATTCATATGTTGGTGATGTGGCCATCTTACCCCTCTATCGATAAAATAAAATAGTTGGCGGTAATTGCAGATGAAGTCTACATAGAACTAGCAAAATACATGTTTGTTGCACGGCTCTAAGACTATAGTTTCCATGTATTTTTCTAAATGTTAGTTTAATTCTATTTTCCCTTTATTCATATTTTAAGTTAATTGTTTTACTCAAACTTTCGAATTTTAATTTGGTCGTATCATGATATTAGTTAATATATTTTTTACTTCATTACTATATTTAATAAGTTATATAGACATTCATGTCAAGATAGAGAAATATTGATGGCCCCATACTTTAATATGCCTATGAGTAAAATTGGTATGAAATTAAAAAATAATGTAAGGTATTCTTTTAGAAGTTAAAATAAAGGTTGCTAAAATAAAACTTGAAGACTGATGCAAACTATACTTTGAACTTGATGATGCTGTATATATGCTTTAGAATATTAATTACTCTATCAAATAAAAAAAAATCAATGACCTTTTCAACCTCACATTTTTACAAAGAAACTTCAATGAAAGACCTGTGCGTATATTTAAGAAGATCGCAAGTAATCAACAAATCTCTTGCCTTCTAAATTTTGCGCCTCCCAATGTTCGAAGTGGACCAACTTGGACTATAGCACTAGAAATGCGTAGTCATGACATCATTTCATTTTTGAAAGGGTGGCAAGAATTCATGGAGCTAGTACTTCGAAGATATTATGATGGCATACAATTATACAAAATTGCAATCGTTAATTTAAATTAAGCATGCACTTCAATTGAATTGTCTACATTCTAAAGGCCACTCAATATGTGCATAAATTCAATTGAGCATCGACATGGTGCCATCGTTTTATTAAATGAGATTAGCCTAGATTGACATGTAGTTGCAAAATTACGGTACTCCATCATTCAATTTTACTCAAACACAAGGGCATTTTAGTAAATCAAAGAATAACAATATGGACCAATTGCATAGTGGTGTGAAAAAAGGTAACCAAAATATAAGAAATGGAAAAACTGTGGTAACATTCAATGGAGGGGAGTGGCAAGTAAAGAAAGTTCCAGACATGGATCAAAGTTAGGCCCAGTCGCATGTATGCCAACAACGAAACAAGGCACGTCTGGATCACGTAGTAGGCCTCATCCCGGTCATGAATCAAGTTATGTCTAGTTGTGGCTTGATTCATTCTTTCCCCTTTTCAATTGCATAAATCTTATTCCTTTCCTTTGTCAAATTCTACAAATGCCTCGATTCTTACTTTGCTCAAGGTGATGCAAGGGTGGCAAGGAATCATGCCCGAGCATGGTATGATTCCATGCCATTACGGTTATAAGGGGGGAGGGGCCAGGCTATCAAAAGGTCTTTCAGACTTGACCTTCAAAATTGAAATGGGCCAAGGCTTCGCATGCCTGATAGGAGGGTCTTACTGAAAAACCAAATTCATCCATCCCTTGAGGACTTGAAATATTTGCATGAAGTTTTGAATACGATCTCATATCGATCTGGTTAACAAAATTATGTGGTATTATCCAAAAAAAATTCATAATTCTTAAACTTGGAAGAATGCTATTAAAGAAAAGAACGTGAGAATATTCAACTTGGATGTTTTTGTTTAGTCATAACTTCTTTTTTTGGTTAAAAAGCAGTCATGATCTTTTCAAATAGCCATAGTATATATGCAGATTAAAGAGTAATTTGACATTCTAATCTTACAATTTGGCAAAAATAATAAAATTTCCTTATAAAATGATAATGCATGAAAAGTCAAGACTTATTTTCAATTAATGGATAACATTAAATAAATATAAGAGTCTAAGTTAGCTCAAGTTTAATACGTCAATAGGTAGAACATTATAAAAAAATTTCATACACACATATTATATACATATGACCATTTTACATTTTATTGAGTGTTTTCTTTATTTTTAATTTAAAATTTTGTGGTATTTTGAAATTTAAAGTAAATAGAGATAGAAGTTTCCAATTGATTATGGCATTATAAGAAGAATACTAAACAATGTATAATTTATGACATGAATGAAGTCTACGTAGGAAAACTCTCGTTTTCTAGGACACTCTAAGAAAAGTTATTATTTGCCAAAAAGCAGTCACGAAAATTCCATGATTGAACCATTCATGCCAAAAAAGAAAAAAAAAATGAGGTCCACACGTATCTCATCTGATAGAGCTCTGTCACCGAAACAAAGCAATGCACGTTGTGTGGAGGCTACTCGACCCAATAATTTGACAAGACGTGTTTTAATGAAGTATCCCCACTCTCTCCGTCTCTGATTGACCTTTAGCATAAGAGCATGCCGCCCAGGATATTTTTGCTACAATGCGGAAATAAACCAATGATTTATGATAAACCAAGTTGATTTATAGTTGGGCAAAAATGAGGGTCCTTCGGCAATTTTCATTTTTGCTGTCGAAATGAAATTTGCTTCTGCTTTATTGTGTGCCTCTTTCCTGGTTTGTTTGTTTTTGTGTACTTCTATGGCAGTTTTCTTTTTTGGTAAAATACTTCTATGGCAGTTTTGTTTCTGAAGGGTCGCATTGCTTGCTAGTGTGGGTGTTGCAACTTTACTTCTATTCGCTGCTATTTGGTAGATTGGATTATGGACTCTCGATTTTGGACCTAGGGACTGTGTACCATTGGACCCTTTTGTTTAAGTCAAGCATTAGAGCTAGAGATTTGGTGATCTGGGGCTTTAACTTAGCCGCTTGACCAAGCAAAGAGTGCTGATTATAACTTTTGAGATTGGCAAATACTATCGTGAATCATTAATACATCTTGTGTCTTCTCTCATTCATCGTACTTACATTATGATACTAAATTCATATTTCTAAATTGCTTGTTCAAATAAGCATTAGGGCAGAATTGAACTCTTCAAGGGGTATATTGAAGAAAATAATAATTATCAAAAGTAAGGATTCATCACATCTTGTCAAAAATAAAAAATAAAGGATAAAATTGCATTTACCATGTCCTCTGCCATGCCTGACGTAGTCCCCTCATATAAGGCTCAATAATAAGACAATGACTAAAACAGGGTCAGAAGATGCAATAATTTGACAAAGATATTAGCTGGTAGGGCGTCCCATCTATCTCCTTCTCGTGACTACCTTTAATAAAGATGCTTTCTGAAAAAGCTAAAAAGACAATCAGTGTTTGTCCATTAGCAGTGGTGGATAGGATGGAGACCAGACACGGTTGATGGTACTGTTCAAGCATGGGAATAATAATTCAGGATATCATTCAATGTTTGTCCAACGAGTGAATGACTATCTCCTTCTCGTTACCACCTTTAATAAAGATGCGTTTTGAAAAAGCTAAAAAGAAAGTACTCATGGACAATCAATGTTTGTCCATTAGCCGTGGAGGATAAGATAGAGACCATAGATTGCCGATGGTCACTGTTCGAGCAAAGGAATGATAATGCAGAAAATCATCCATTTCTATACTAAAGAATTCTATCGGTGCTTAGTTTAGGTCTATATTAAGGTTGAGCTGCCAAGCCCCATTATCTGTATTAGAGATGTTTTGAATATTTTTTCTGAAAATAAAATGACTAAAGACGGTGTTGAAAAAAACCATGAAGCTACTAAAGATGGCAGTATAAAGAAACGAAAAGTTAGGGTTAAATTTGATTCATTTTCTCTTGATGGATTAGGAAATATCCTAAATAATCTCCCCTTTCTTCCTCATGGTTTGTGTCTTTGTTAAGGTTATAAATCATTGGATCTCTGCTATTGAATCTCATTGGTTGATAATAAAATATTCCAAATAAAGTTGTTTAGTTTCTATCACCAAAATCTGAAGATCATCATGTCAAGAACCAAAATTGGCTTACTACAAATTGAAAATGTAATGCACAATATTTCTCTTTATCACCCTCGAAATAAAACAGCTGAGACATTATTGTAGCCCATATATTTAAATAAATATGGATTAAGACCTGTTAGTGGAGCCTTGGCGTTTAGAGAAAAGACATAACACTGTTCCCCCATTAATGTACGCTGCAGAGGAGCCAAAAAAAGGGCTCACGTCACCACTAATACAACTGGCATCCGATACTAAGGACCGGGTTGTGCTACTTATCATTGTGTCCATCTTCACCAACCCAATACCAAACTTTGACTCTAAAAAAATAACCAAGGGATTAAAGCTGTCGGTGAAAATAAAATTGAACTACTTATCTTGCAAAATGATAGCTGTCAAAGAAAATCGCTCTATATATTTCACCCATATTTCTATCCGTTCTTGTTAGATGTGTTTCATGATAGGTATGTTTCAAAACAAAAACTTGAAAATTACCATGCGAAAATCAATTCCCTATTTTCATTAATTGAAGTGGTCGATCCTATAATAGCTTAGAATTGCATAGGCTAATTCTATGGTCGACTTAAGAACTAACCATCTCTGTTTTTTCTGTTTTATTTTTTTATTAATTGCTCTATCATGTCCAATTGATTATGGAATTAGAAGAAGAATGTCAATCAATGTATAATTTACCACATGAAGGAAGTTTTCATACGGTAATAGTAAACTTACTGGCTAACTTGAGTAGGGAATGATTTGAAAAATAACGTTCAGAACTCTTATCCTATACTTTCGTTGTCATCCTCAAAGAAGTTATTATTTACAAAAAAGAAGCAATGAATTATTATTACAATCTCATGTTTGAACCAGTAATGCTAAAAAAAGGGGCTCCACATTGTACCCTCTCTGAATCTGATAAGAGCCCTGGAAAATAGCATCGCACGTTGCTCAAAATACCCGATGCAATAATTTGACAAGACGTTATTTAATAAAGGGTCCCCACTCTCTCTATCTCTGATTGACCTTTAGCGTGTGGAGCATCCCGCCCAAGATATTTTTGCTACAATGCGGAAATAAACCCAAGATGATAAACCAAGTTGATTTATAGTTGGGCCAAAATGGGAGTCTGTCGGCAATTTTCATTTTTGCTGTTGAAATGAAGTTGCTTCTGTTTTGTTGTGTGCCTCTTTTGTGGTTAGTTCGTTTCTGTGTGCTTCTGTGGTAGTTTTTATTTCGGAAGGGTGGAGCTGCTTGCTGGTGTGGGTGTTGCGGCTTTGCTTCTATTCGCTGATGTTTGGTAGATTTAGTCATGGATTCTCGATTTTAGACTCGGAGACTGCCTATCGTCAACCCTTTTGTTTAAGTCAAGCCTTAGAGCTAGAGATTTGGTGATTTGGGGCTTCAGCTTAGCCGCTTGACTAAGCAAAGATGCCATTAATTTCAACAAAAACAGCGTCGTTTCATTGCAACCTTAGTCCACGTCACATCATTGCTGAAAGGACTTAATTACAATTATGCTAAAATGATTAAGATTAAATTAATTAAATTAATAAATTTGGAGCTCCATTACATTATGTGTACTAAGTTTTAGACTGATTGTGCAATTTTCCAGCCATGGTAAAAGTCCAGCAGCTTGTACTTTGATGAAATAGAAGATTCTTGTGTATATCTACCCATTAATGACAATCAAATCTTAGTCTCGTACATTTCTTGACCACACGAGTAAAATGATAATTTGCACTTGTCAATTTTGATCCTCTAATTTTATGTCCTCCCCTTCGAAACTTTATTTCCGCATGTTAAAAACTCCACACTATTTAACTAATTAGATAGAGTGGTAGTAAGCCGATATTTAAGCTCATTTTGCATCATTTGGGTCTCAATTAAAAATGACGTGATACAAATAATGAGATCATTTGGGCTCATGAGCAACTTCAAAATTTGGTTATGAAAGGTGACAAGGAACTTCATTCGCTCATGCGTGATGGAGTTTCCTAAGCCATGGTCGAAGCTGATCTTTTCTATTCTTCTTATTTTAACAATCGTTTGAGTCGAAAAAAATCATATCTTTCAAATACTCCAATTTTTTAAATTACAATGTCTTCTAGTGTTTAGAGTTCACTCTTGTCTAGCCAAGCACCAATCAAGGTAAAAGTTTATAATTTATTACGCACATATCCTTTAAATATTATAAAGCAAGAGATATATAACAACTAAAATAATTGATTTGTAGAAGTGATGTGAACAAGCTGGGGTGAGACATTTGCATCATTTTGCCAATCATCTCCAAACACATTATTCTTAGCAGGATTAACTTATCTAGCACATTTGAATAAGAGCATTCATTTTTCAAAGTGGTGATGTAGCCATCTTCTTTTAGAGATTCATGGAAAGATCCCAAGCTTAATTCATCACGCATGTCTCCAAATTTCTAATCTTGCCTAGTATTATAGTTTGTTTTAGCTTCACTTTGCTTGCTTTTATCCCTTGTACACATGGCTAAGACTTGAGATTATGTTATGCACCCTATGTATAGTCTAAGAGCACAAATTTTGATAGGTTAAGATTGATTACTTACATATTATGCACCCTATTATATAGTTCGGGGTGCTGATTATAACTCTTGAAACTAGCAAATACTGCCAAGTACCGTGAATACACATCTTGTGTCTCTCATTCTGCATTTATATTATGGTATTTCATACATATTCAAACATTCTTGTTCAAATAATTATGCGGGCAGACAGTTCCCTTTAGATTCTTCAAGATATATATTGAGAGAAATAATAATTTTGCAAGTTTTATTAATTTAGAAAAATCGTGGACAGTGAAGTTGATGATTCATCATATCTTGTCAAAAAATGAAGAACTAAATTGCACGTGCCTTCTCCTCTCCCATGCCTGTCGTCGAACAGTCAAATAAGGGTCAATGATAAAGGAGCGACTAAAACAGGTCCTAATTTGACTAGACATTTGCTAGCAGGATGTCCCATTTATCTCCCTCTCCACCTTTAATAAAGATGCGTTTAGAAAAAGCTAAAAGGACCAACGGACGCAAGTACTCGTGGACAATCACTGTTTGTCCATTAGCAGTGGAGGATAGGATGGAGACCAGACACTGTTGATGGTACTGTTCGAGCATGGGAATAATAATACAGAATATCATTCATTTCTACACTAAAGAAATCTATCGGTGCTGAGTTTAGGCCTAAACTAAGGTTAAGTTGCCGAGTCCCATTATCTGTGTTAGAGATAAATATTTCCTCTGAAGATGAAATGACTAAAGATGATGTTGACAAAATTGAGAAGTTACTTCAAATGAAATGACTAAAAATGACGGCATAAAGGAAAAAAAAGAAGCTAAGATTCAATTTGATTCATTCTTTTTTGATAGCATAGGAAATATCCTAAATATCTCTAAACAATATGTACTAATCTCCTCTTTCTTGCTGGTGGTTTGTGTATTTGTTAAAGTTCTCAATCGTTGGATCTCTACTATTGAATCTCAGCCGTTGATAATAAAATATTTCAGAAAAAAAGTTGCTGTGTTTGCATCATCAAAATCTAAAGATTATCATGTCAAAGACCAAAATCTGGCTTACTACAAAATGAAAAATGTAATGCTCAGTTATAAATACTCATCACATAATTTTCTCATTTTCACCTTGAATTAAAACAACGGATATTAATGTACCCCATTTATTTAAATAAATATGGAGCTTGACCCTTCAGTAAAAAGCCTTGCTTGTTCTGAAAAGAAATCATTATACTGTCCCACCATTAATATTCACCAGAGAGGAAGGGTGTGAAAATGACATTAAGTCACCGCTAATACAACTAGCATCTGACACTAAGGACCATGATGCAATACTTATCAATGTGTCCATCTTCACAAATTTAGTATCGAACTTTGACTCTAAAAATATGATACGAGAGATTAAAGTTGTTGGTAAACAAAAAATTAAACTTTTTATCTTGCAAAAACAATAGCCGTCAAAGAAAATCACTATACTATATTCCACTTATATTTCTATCCGCATTTTCTTATCGGGGGGGATGTTTCACGATAGATATGTTTCAAAAGAAGAACTTGAGTCCTGCTTTGTTAATATCTGCCTAGTCATTTTTTTTAAGATCTATATCCATTCTGATAACGTTGTTCAAAATGATTGTCATGAATTAGGAATATAGAAGACTCCATACAACATTCCATCATCATTTTTGTTGACTTTGGTTTTTTTTTTTTTTTGGTCAGATGACTTCTATGGTTAACTTGTTCTATTTGTCTATACTTTTCAAGCACCATTTTCTGCGTTTTGCTTTCGCTCAAAAAATTTAAAAATGAAAATAATTAGGTTGTATAAATTACTTAAACACAATAACTCTACTTGTCAATAATTGTATAGATTTGAAGGCTTTGAAAATCAATTTGTGATAACTGTAATATTTGGACAATAGATATCAGAAGTGAAAGCTCCAAACAGACCCAAGCATTTGTGATAATTAGAATTAGAATGAGGGGCCACAAAGCGCGTCAGTCGTTGCTCACAATTGTTTCTATATTTATTTTGTCATGTTAGGAGTAGCAGTATTCAAGAAACAAGGACAGAAAAAGTTTAATTTTCCTAGGAGTTCTAATCCAACAATTTTTACTTGAAGTCACTTCTAATGTGACAATTACAATTGACATTCTAATACAACAATTTGCTTAATTATAATGTTAATTTTAGATTTTAAATATGATTTCATTAATCTACGCATGGATCGGGTTTAAGACTAGTACCTAATTAGCATTTGTCCATTAATGGTGGTAGAAAGGATGAAAGGATGGATCGGGACTAGTTCTTTGGCGGTTGAAACGGACGAAAGGACCATTTGCGGCGGCAAATGATGAAAGGATGGATACCTACCCAATGTCTGTCCACTAGGGCGGAGGAAAGGATGAGAGCTCCATAGCATGTACCAATTTCCTCTTTTTTCGTCTGGTTTGAAATTTTGTTAATGTTTTAAATTGATGGATGTAGTACTAAATCCCAGCTGCTAATAAAATGTTCCAGCAAAAAGTCGTAATTCTATCACAAAAATCTGAAGATTCTTGACATGTCAAAACCAAAATCTGACTTACTGGGAAAAGAAAAAATAATGCTTAGGCATTAAGACCCGTCCATGCATTTCTTTCCATCACTCTTAATTTAAAATGACACCCATCATTGGAGCTTCATTATTCCAATATATCTGGAGCTAGACCACTCAGTAAGAAGGCTTCATGTTCATAAGAAAAATCATTGTACTGTCCTGCCATTATTATACATTGCAAGTGCGTAGGAGTAGTGTAAAAAAGGACTTCACGTGACGGATAAGACGACTGCCATCCAAGACCAAAGGCCACGTTGTACTACACATCAGTGCGTCCATCTTCACTGTACCATTACCAAACTTTGACTATGATGGAATGATGCAAGTAAAGGAGCAATTACCCTGCTGGGGGGAAGGGGAGAGAGATTAAAGCCGTCCCTAAAAATGAGATAAACTTTTTATCGTGCAAAAAAGGTAACTGTCAAAGAAAATTGTCACTTTCGTTTCACTTATATTTCTATGGGTGCGTGCGTTTGGAAAAACTTTTGGGGAAAATTTTTAGGAGAATGCAAAAACCTTTGAGTTAAAGATGTTTTTTTAAATGCAAATTATGTTTGGTAAATTATAGTTTGAAAGCTCTTTGTGAAATACCTTTAAGCAAAATGCTATTTGGGAGAATTACATTTACAAAAAGGCTTTTATGATTAAAAAAATAAAAAAATTAACTGGCAGGCGGTCGCCGGTGATCGAAATTCGTCGCCGGTAGCTAACACCCGACTTAGGCAACCCCGGAGACGACTAGGGAAGGCCGCCCGGGGTCGAGCGACTCCCGAAGACCACTGGCAAAGGCCGCCCGAGGTCACACGACGCCGCCGCGACCTACGGCGACCCTAGATTTGGGGCGGCGAGGTTGTGCGATGCCGCCTCGACCTCCGGCGACCCCGCCGTGACCTAGATCTAGGGCATCGAGGTCGTGGGAGGACCTCGCCGACGATCGCTCACGGGTGGTGGTGCCAAGGCGCGATGGCGTTGGGCTCTGGCGAAGGGGGAAAACCGGCGTCACAGCGGAGCGCGGGGGTCGGCGACCGAGCAGAGGACGGTGGGCAGAGGCGCGACGGAGGTGCGCTGTTGAGGCGAAGGTCCTGCAAATGGCGAGTGGAAGCGTCGGCCGGCGCGGCGGAGTCAGGTGCTGGGTCGCGGGCTGCTGGGCAGTGACGGCATCGGGTGGAGGCGAGCTCAGATCTGCAGGTGTCGGGGCACTCAAGCAGCGAGATCGGGATAGCAGCAGTCGAGCGGTGAGGGCCTCAGGCGCTGGGTCGCGAGCTACTGAGCGACGACGGCGTCGGGCGGAGGCGAGCAGCAGTCAGCGGTGACGCGATCGTCAAGCGAGATTGGCGCGGCGAGGTTCACGATCTGTTGCAGGGGCTTCGGTTCGAAAGGGGCAGCGGTTCGCTCGGGTTCAGATTTGGTGGAGGCACAGCAACGGTGGCTGACGGTGCCGGCGGAACGGCGGTGGAGTAGAGAGGGCTCGCGGGTCACCGGCGCGGGTGGTGCTGGCGCGGTCGAGGGCTACCGGCACAGTGGCCGGTGCGGGCAAGGATGTATCTACGAAGAAGATGAACAATACCCACTCGCGGAAGAAGAAGACGAAGAAGATGGGAACAGTAGAATGAAGGCCAAGCCAAAGCTGAAAGCCCAAGGCACCCCTGAGGCTGCCAGCTTCCAGCCTTCAGAAGGCTGGCTTTAGCTCAATGGGGTTTCAAAATTTTTCCCCAAATAGCTAATACTTGGCCTAAAGGCCTTTAGGTGTCTAAAGCTACTTGGGAAGGTAGTTCCCAGACGCAGCCTATATGCATCTTCTTATTAGGGTTGATGTTCAGGAAAAATATGTTTCGCACCAAGAACGCAGAACTTACCCTATCAAAGCCTTTATCCTTAACTTGAAATAATGATATGAACTCGTTGATCCTAAAACCAGCCTCGAGCCGCATCAATAAGTCCCAAGGTTGACCCATAAACAGGCCGTCCTTTTTTTTTTTTTATTCTATTTCAATTTTTATTAAATTGCTCTTTCATATTCGATATTTTTGCAAAAGTTATCAATTGGAACACCATAAAAGACTTATTATTGAATATCAACCATATGATAAATATATGTTAGCGTTGTCATTTAAAAAAAAAATATAGAATGCAAAATAAACATTATTTGCAATTAAAATATAGTTGTGTCTTAAAACTTTCAAAAATATAATCAAGTCTTAAAATTTTTCAAATTTGGTCTAATTAAGTCTTTTTGTTGATTAGGACATCTGGCATCCACATCAGCAATTTTCATGAACTGAATTGATACTAATGTGAAAATGTTTATGATTAAATTAGTCCAATTGAAAGGTTTAGCATTGAATTGGTACCAATGTAATATGTTTAAGATTTTTTTAGTATTTTTCCCCTAAAAGGAGATCTCCCCATGATGGTAGTAATAATTTATTTGCTCATTTTACTAGGCTTACAACAAGTTGAATATGAGTTTGGTGCAAATCCACATAAATTCAGATGTAGTTGGCTTTGATTTTTTAATCTCATTTCGACCGGCTTTTAAAATTTTAAGATATGAAACCTGTTGCGCAAAGATTGAGTTCAAAAAAAGATTTGGGACATGTATTGTCATCTCTAGATAGAACTCCATGTCACATGGGTCCAACTTGTCTCTGCTCGTTTATTCTCTTTGTTAATTACATTTGTCATATGGATATTGACAAATTGTATACGAGCGGTAATTCAAAGTCGAATCATCTTATCAATTATATTTTGATTGAGTGTGTCGTATACATTTGAAAGTGTGATCGCCTCCATGTTGATTCCCACAACACCCCACATATAAACATTGATGAAAATATTGTCATTATGAAAACACTAAATATGCTACTTATCACGTGCATGTAGGTGTAATTTGTGCTTGTCCATTTCTTCTCTTAATTACATTTTGTTATATTGGCAAAGACAGGCTATACAAAGTACTTATTAGACAAGCGATGATCCAAGGCGAATCATTTTCTTACTTTAATAGCTTGTAATAATTTGTTCTTGATTTTTTAAGGCCACTTGATGGAACTGCAATTTAAAATTTACAATGCAAAAAATCACTCTTATTAAAGTAATCATTCTTTATTTTTTATCTTCGGACAATGACTTGGAGTAGTGTGCCACTAAGTTTTCAACTTCTCAAGCAATTGACTGATGCTTAGTTAAGGGTGAATTTACCGAGCTACATAATTCATACCCATCTCCTTTCTTTCTCGTGGTTTCAACCTTTGTTAAGGTTCTAAATCATTTGATCACTAGTTCTAGAGAACAAGATTATAATGATTTGAGGTCGTAGAAATCCAAGGATAAATCTATCCTTTTGAAAGTCAACATCCTTTTCTAATATGTGTTGTCAGTGTGTATTACTCTTGTAATCTATCGAATTATACTATAAATACTGTATGGATGGAATCCAATTCGAGATTTTCCTTGGGAGGTATTGGTAAGGAATTGGAATGGAATAATATCGATTCATATAGATACAAAAGAAAAGGTGTAACTCACCAAGTGGGCATCAACAGCTGATGTGATCATGGCATGCAGGTGCTAGCAATTATAATTGAACTCTTCATATATTCGAGATGCTGCAGCCCCAGATCAAGAAGGTGGTCCAGCAATAGTATCCGATCAAGGCCCTCTCAAAAAAAAAAAAAAAAAAAAACTTTTATTGTAAGGCTTGCGGCAACATATATTTCGATTTGTGATGTCACGCGAGTATTCCCTGATTGGATTACTTGTTATAATCTTTACATTAAATATAAACGTGTCTTGTCAGGAAAATTAAAAAAATAAATAAATTGAAGAATCTCTTCGTAGTGGCGATAAAACAAGAGATGGGCCATTTGCTGGTTTTGCCTCGTTTTAGTTTTGTCAATGTTGGATTGGAATAAAGACAACCTACGAGTCTTTATTTAAATGGAAAACCATTCTTCTTGGCACAATGTCACCGCGAGTTTTGGTCCTGATTTTGGTTTCGGTGTTTTATTCAGATAGGCCATATCTAGGGATGGTTTGTTCTCTTCTGTAGGTTTGCATCTTTTTGGCACTATGGATGAGAATGATTCATAGGCCATATCTAGGGATGATTTGTTCTCTTCTGTAGGTTTGTCATCTTTTTGGCACTATGGATGAGAATGGCTCATTTAAATAGCAAGGTTAGGTAATGGTATCTCATTATTGGAATGAGTAGTTCTTTGTCAATAGGAAGATATAGGGGTCCAAGTTAAGTCCAAGACTAACTTGTCAATAAGTAGAATATTTTCCAAAATTGCTGTTGAATATCTAAATCAATGACACGGCCATTATACGTTTTAAAATTATTTGATACCATTTTGAAAAAAAGGCGTCAATCTTTTTCTTGTTCAACTAGCTTAATTATAATATTATTTCTATATTTTTTATGGGCTTCTTGATAGACGGCTGTTCACATTTGTGCCCTAGGTTACAAAAAAATGCTAACTTTATGTAGTAATTTTTTTGTGTGCACTTCTTCCTCATAAACTTTATATCAACTTTATTGTGAAGAGAACATTACTCATGACTTTCGTTAGTCACAGAATTTTCTTTTTTAGAAATTTGTCATAACCTTTTTAAATGGTTAGAATAAATATAAGGATTTAGCAGTAATTTGACATTCTAATCAAACAACTATCACAGAGTTTGAGAAAAGGAGTGAGGAAGCTGTGGCAGCACCCAGTGTTCCAGTTGAGCAAGCCGGCGAAGAAGACACCAAGTTCATGAGATGTAATTGTTGGAACGTTTTTCAGTTCATTGCCTTTTGTTCTTGCGTAAGTAATATGTTGGAATGCACTCATTAGAGAAGCTGTATGTAACTGTGAGTGTTCTGTATGGGTTACCATACCATATCATAAAGCCTCAAATCATTGCGATTTTGTAATTTGTAAATTGTCCACTTCTAATGAGATTCACATGGCACAGTGGTAATAGGCATCGAATGGACAACTTTTATCAATATGATTGTCATGAAATAGGAATATGCAAGAGTGATTCTAAACGATTCCACACAACTTTTCCTCATTACATTTTCGACTTCTCATTCTATTTGCTTACACTTATATTAAGTAACATTTTTTCTAGCTTTTGCTTTCGCTCAAAAAAATTAAAAATGGACAAAAAAAACGTAGGTTTGTAAATTATGAAAAACCATATAATTCTCCTTGCCAATAACTATGTATTAAGAAAGTTTTAAAAATCAATTATTGGTAACTGCCATTTTTGAAAAATAAATGCTAAAATTAAAGAATCCGAATAGACAAGCATTTTAAAAAGAAGGGGAAACTACAATCAGAATAAAAGATCATTAAACAGTGTTAGTCAGGGCTCGCAATCATCTCTAATATTAATTTTGTCATGTAAATAGTAACAGTATTCAATAAAGTAAACTAATTTAAAATGTTAATGAAGAATGGCAAAGGATTAACTTCTTCAGAAGTTCTAAACTAACTTTTATAATTGAAGTTACTTCTAACCTAACAATCATAATTGACAGTCTAATCTAGTAATTAGCTTAATTGTAATGCTACTTCTATGCTTTCAATGGGATTTCAAGGACCAACACAAGGAACGTATTTAGGAGCTGTACCTAATCAATGTTTGTCCGTTAGTAGGGGAGGAAGGGATGGGAACTTAGACATTGGTCCACATTGTTGTCATGATTGAGGCTACCGACAACAGTCTTTCTTTATTTTTCCTTTTGGCTAGTGGAAGACTTGGAGTCTCCTGCCAAATATTTAGCTTCCAACGAAATTGATTGATGTTTAGTTAAAGTCTTAACTAAGGTTACGTTGTAAATAGAAAAATCGAGCATGCACATTTTTTTTTAAGCTAAATTTGCATATTGATCATGTCCACATTTTTAACCCACCAGTCAAAGGCATGGTAATGATGGAAATAAATAAACGCTTACTTAAAATGAACTAAGCCATTAGACGATGTCTTAATTAATGAAGAAATCCCATGAAATGTGAATATTGAATCATTCCAAAGCATGAGAGGACCATGTGACGTTACTAATTACTGCGTTAGATAATTTTGCTCTTTGTCTCTCTGCACTTTTCTCTAACCCATTACAAATGAAACAAGTAATCTGATATTCACATGCATTGTGTACTCATCTTATATTTATGTGCATCGGCACGTCACTATCATTACAATATAGCAAATATGCCATCGGCTCTCTATAAAAACATTGCAATGGAGTTCCATCCGCGTTGATTATGTGCCAATCATTCACCAAAAGAAGCAAACCCATACCATTTAACTAGAGACTATTTTTTCTTGAAAAACGGTGCAAAATGCATAATATATATTTTCTTGAAAAATTGTGCAAAATGCATAATACACTTATTTTTTACACTAAAAACTTTATACTTGCTTAACATATCTCTCTTGCAAATTATTGGATAGTAATAACATGATAATTTCCTGTTAACATTGTCATTTTCTTAAAGAATGACAAATGACGCAAAATAAACCTATTTTTACAATAAAAAGATATGGTTACTTAAACCAAGTCGTGTTGCTATTGGTTGGGGCATTGAAGGATTTCCAACTTTGAAACTAGAGATTGCGCATTTGAATCCCAAGATATTTTATGGTTTCAAAGCCACTGACACATGCTAACATCATGAGATCAATTTATAAGGTTTGTAGGATATATTATGAGAATCTAGATAAATGGATCTCTCCATTTGTGCCCCTATAAATAAAGGAATACATTTTCCATATTTCTTTTAGATGCATTTATTCCTCATAAACTAGTTAGTTAATATGCAAAAGGTCCTTATCAATTTAATTAGAAAGAGAACGTCCCTCATAACTTTAATTAGTCCAAATATTTTTTTATTAGAAATTAGCCATAACCTTTTTTCAAATAGTCATAAATAATATACGGGATTCGGTGAATTATTTGACATTTAATCTAACAAATATGGCTGCCAAAAATTAGACAACTTCAAGTTTTCCTTAAAACTGAGTTTTTTATTGATGATTTAGGGGCCTTCCTATCGAAAAATCTGTGAACCCGAGTCTAATATGTAAAATAGTGGAACTTTATCAAAAAACTGCTAGGCGGTATAAATCAATAATATGACAACATAATCGATGTTTGTCCTTTAGCGGTGGACGAAATGATGGAGACTTATCCAATGTTTCCCATTAGCGTGGGTGGGCAGGAAAGGACGGAGACTAAATTGGCTAGTGACTTCTTACGCGAGTCTGCCACTAGGTTTTTAGCTCCTCAAGGAATAGATCGGCGGACGGTTAAGGCCTTAACTAAGGTGAGATTACTGAGCTCCATAGTTCATACCCATCTCCTCTTTCTTACTTATGATTTAGGTCTTTTTTAAGGCTCTATTCGATGGATCGCTCGTATCAAATCTCGGCTATTGATGAGCAGATTTACTAGCAAAAAGTTGCTGTGGATGTCCACTTTGTTTATTTTTATATCTGTCCAAAAACAACTTGAGACAGTTTTCTTTAGTCTTATACTTTTCAATTTTACTATTTTAATCTTAAAATTTTTGCAAATTTTTTAATAAAATTTTTTATTTAGTTTCGGCAAAAATAAATTAATGTGAAGATCGAGTTAGTGCTGTTTGTACTACATAAAATTAAAAATTGCAGTAAAATAACTTGGTATTGTAAATATTTTAAATTTTTTAAATTTTTTTCTTTAATTTTTCTTGTCTTCCCTTTTTCTGGCTACTGTTTGTCTTCTTCCTTGTCATCTTCAGCTGCCCCGCAAGATATTTCGAATCTTCGATCATTGCCACCGCAAGCTGCCACCGCCATCACCATGACTGTATTCAAGCACGTAAATCGTGGAGCGAATCTCGTCATAAGAATTTGTTTGAGGAGCGAGAGGGTACTCTCAACTGAGATTGAAGGTTGGCGAGACCGCCTGGCTTGATCTTGGGGTGCCGCTTGGCAAAAGTCTTGCACCTCCAAGTTCGTTGATGCATTCTCGCAAACACATTGAGCGCAAAACGAACTCATCTTTCGAACAATGCGGTGGATGGGAATCAAGGTCCTGCTCCACAGGCGAATTGGGTAGTGAAGATCAAGAGAGTTTCAAGGAGAGACACGGCCTCATTCGGACGCATGGACGAGCTACGCTAGCTAAAGCATTACCTCACTAAATGCGCTAATTCAGTGCTTCATCATCATCATCATCATCATCATCATCATCATCGTCTGTCGATCACCGTCAACCTCCATTAATGGAAACACTCGAGCGACCTTAGATCTGCATTGCGCAACCTCATGTAATGCGCACAACCTCAAGTGAGGTGTCACGTGTCAATTCCAGGAGACGAGTTCCATTAATTGAGGTCGGTCACACAGTGAGGGCGAGAGAGAGATAGATAAACACGATGGCGGCTTCTATATGATCTTGACGGTGGTGGTCGAGTTGTTGGGGATGGCGGTGGCGGCAACGTCCTCTAAAAACAACAAAAGCTAGGGAGGGGATGAACAGCAGATTAAGAACATTTAAAATAAAGAAAAGATAATAGAAATAAGAGAAAATGAGTAAAAAAAGAAAAGAAAAATGAGCAAATAATGTGGTTTTGAATAGAATCGTACGCATTATATCACTAAGCATGCAACGTACGCTGGTCATCCATTATTGGATGCCATGTTAGAAATTTTTGATTGCAATTGACTGGAATGACTATAAAATAATTTTATGTAGAGATTTAGAAATAAATTGATGATATTAAAAACTTAAAAACTAAATTAGAGTTTGATCTATTGGATAATTTCTTCATCACAATTGAGTTAAGAAATTGGTTTACATCTAGTATTGTTACCTCTAGACAAAACTAGATGTTACACGTCCTTCCCACTTGTACTCTTTGCTAATAACATTTTGTAATATTAATGACAAAAAGCTGTATAAAGTACTTATAACATGGGTTAGCTTTCGTTACTTTTACAATTTTCTTAATAACTATTCGATCTGTGCATTAGCGGTGGAGGCTCAGGCATTGGTGATAGTGACCGATGAACTAAAGAAATTTTAATTTGCTGAAAATCAGCCCCCGATTATTCATAAGTCCATCATCCTATTCTTGTCTTGATTGAGACGACAGGGAACGGTCTTATTTAATTTTTATCTTTTGCCAAATTCCACTTGGCGCAATATATTATCAAGTTTTCATCTACCAAGGAATTTACTGATGTTTTACTTAAGGCCTTAACAAAGGTTAAGTTACCGAGCTCATTTGTGCTTAAATTGATTGCTCTTCCTTGCCCTTTCTTCATCCTTGTTTGCACTCAAATCTCTTAGCCTTCTTTATCTCTCATCGTACTTGCTCTCTTTCCCTCTTTCTTCACCTCGGCACAGCCATTCTTCTTCCTCCTCTTCTTCTTCAGTATCTGCTTCTCCTTTTCATCATACTCTCTCTCTCTCTCTCTCTCGCTAGCTCTTTGTTTCTCCAACCAAAAAAAAAAAAAAAAAAATGTCAATTGATTCTGTCATTTCTATTGCATGGGATGCCTTCAAGTGTGTAGTTGTTCCCATCAAGCGTCAATTCGGATACGTTACCTCCTCCAAGAGCTACGCCCAGGATCTTCAGAAAGAAGTCGGGAAGCTGGCATACGAGGCTGAGATAGTCCAAAATGCCATGGAAGTGGCCAGAAACAATAGTCGGAATGTCTACAGTTATGTCACGCAGTGGCAGGCAAATGCTGAGAAGGCCTTGAATGAGGCGCGAGACTTGCTGCACGACTTCGAAAAGGCAACCAAGACTTGCTGCTATGGGAATCTGAGAGTGCTAGTATGAATAAAATAAAGCTTGGTAAGTATATGCGGAATAAAATAAACTTCAAACAAAGGAGTTAGGGAAGAGAATAAGAACACATAAATTATAGTGGTTCGGCTTAATTCAAGCCTACGTCCACTCTCCCACGATGACAGCCTTCTTGGCTGGATTCCAATATGCAATCAACAAGAGATTACAACTTCGAGTGCAAACACTTAGTAGATCACACTATCTTACTAAGTCACTTCTTTGGTATTTCTCTCACGATCACAAACGTTTAAGCTCTCCAAAGACAAGTGTATAATTGAAGATCGCTCAGACTTTGGAATTATAAATTCTACGCTCCGTCTCTTTTTTGCTCATCGGTTCATGATCTTCTTAAATACTCCTCCACTTCCAAACTACCCGTTGGACAAGTATCCCGGAGAATCGTCTTCCAATATACCCATTGGACAGCTCGTATCTAGAAGATTTGGTAGCCTAGTTGAGTGACAAAGATAGAATCCCAAATTGATTCCGATCGCCCATACAAACGAAATCTTGGTTTCCATAAGTAAAGCTTCTTCGTGTAGAAAGTTCTTGTCTTTAAGATCCAATCGTCAATCAATTAGATTGAATCAATCAAATCAATCTTGATGTGGAATCCAAACCAGATCACTAGCCGTTGTATGATTGGGCTTGAGTTACGATTCATCGTAATCCTGGATGTAAAGTCCGAGTTTGTAGACTTTACAACTGAGTCTGTAGACTTTTTACAATATGAGTCGTAGACTTTACAATGAGTCCAGACTTTACAATCCGGGTCCAACATATTTGCTTCCGAACAGATTTAGCTTTAAGGTCTGTACCGGTTCGAACATGGCAAAGATGTAGCCTGTCTTCCGATTGGCCAAAGATAGAGTCGTCTTCTAGTTCATCATTCACGTTCAGTGGAATTTGTCGAGTGAGCAGACTTCTGATGTAGAACAGACTTTGACATTAAAGTCTGCATCTTCAGACTTTGAGTCTTGAGTCATAGTCTTCGAGACTTTGACACGAAGTCTGGAAATCTTGAGAATATACTTTGGACATGAGTTACGTTCGGTCTTCCTGGCCGTCTTCACACTTTGACAATATCCTTTACATGTTCTATAATTTGCATGGTCTATTACTTAACCATCAAACATGTTAGTAGCCTTTGATTTATTTTGTCATCTTCAAAACATCATAAGGGATTTCCCTAACAGAATCTTCCCGAACCCAGTTGCCGCTATCAGTTCAGCAGGACGGCCAAGGACAAGATTGAGGGCATTCAACGACTCGCTCAAGAATATAGTCAATTCAAGGATATCTCCTCCAGCGGTCCTGCTCCAGGGAATGTTGCTGCTTCGACTTCGACCAGGAGAGAGGACAAAGATGTCGTCCAGTCGGCCACCACGACGGCCTCTGCTTCTTTTGCCTCGATGTCGATTAAGCTTAACGACGACCACATCGTCAAATCCAGAGAATTGATTATGCAAGAGATCATGGCCGCTCTTGTCGATAACAACAATAGCGTCGTCGGGATTTATGGGATGGTTGGAGTCGGCAAGTCTACCCTATTGGACAATGCCGAGAGGAGAATAAGGAAAGAGAAGTGGTTTGATTGGGTCGCTAAGGCTGATGTGTCAGAAAATCAAGACATAAAGAGGATTCAAGGAGAGATTGCGCATGCGTTGGACCTGGACATAAAGGATGTCGAGTACGTCAATCCTCGAGCGGAGCGTCTGCGCACAAGGTTGGAAGATGAGATGAGGGCGAAAAAGAAGGTCCTCATCGTACTGGACAACCTATGGAAAGGGCTTGACTTGAAATCAGTCGGCATTCCTTGCGGACATGACAACAAAGTCATAGGATGCAAGTTGTTGCTGACGTCAAGATTTCAAGATGTTTTGCAAAGAGAAATGGGCTGCGACAGGGACTTCCGCCTTGACGAGCTGGAGGAGGAAGAGGCAAAAAGATTGTTTGAGAGGACGGTGGGAGACAAAGTTCATGTTGACCCGTTCAAATCATTGGTGGATGAAGCACTCCGCAAGTGTGCAGGTTTGCCTTTTCTAATTATCACAATGGCGAAACTTTTCAAATACACTAATTTTTCTCAATGGGAGGATGCTTTGAAACAAATCGAGATGTCTACAAATAAAGGAATCAGTGAGAGGATAAATGAGATGTTGCAGTTGAGTTATAATCGTTTCCAAGGGGAGGATGGCAAGGAGGTGAAGTCATTGTTACGGCTCTGTGTTATTTATGGTGTCTCTAAACCTTCTCTTGAATATTTGGTGAGGTACGGTTTGGGTTTGAAGTTATTTGGAGAAAATAGCAGCTTGAAAGAAGCTAGAAATAGGTTGAGCTCACTAATCCAGACTTTGCAAGCATCCTCCCTTTTGTTAGACGATGAAGATGCTAATGGTTTCAAGATACATGACTTAGTTCGTGGATTTGTTACATCGGTTGCTTCAAGAGATGACCCTCTTCTCGTGTTGAAAGATAATGATAAGTCATTGATAGAGCTGCCAAAGGACAAGCTCAAAAATTGCACAGCGGTATGCTTTCCCTACGTTGACATGAAGGAGCTTCTTGAAGAGTTAAATTGTCCCGAAATGCAGATCTTTTTGTTGTTCACAAACAATGAATCTCTTAAGATCCCAAATTCATATTTCAACTCCATGAGAAAACTCAGGGTCTTACATCTTTCTCAAGTATGTCTCACTCATTCACCTTCACCATTTAAGTTCTTGAAGGACTTACATACTCTGTGTCTTGATGGCTGCTTGTTAGAGGATGTAGCCATAATTGGCGAGTTGAAAGGGCTGCATATTCTTAGCTTTGTGAACTCCAAAATTCAACAATTGCCAAGAGAAATTGGACAATTGGTAGAGTTGAGGTTGTTAGAATTGAACCATTGCTCACGACTTAAGATAATTGAACCGGGTGTGCTTGGAAGCTTGATGAAATTGGAGGAGTTGCATATGGAGAATAGCTTTGATCGATGGAATGCTGTGGAGCAAACTCCACCAACTAATGCTAGGCTTATTGAGTTGAATAACTTGAAGCATCTCTGCACTTTGTATGTGTCCATTCTCGATCCAAGTGTGCTCCCAAAGGATCTAAATGTCAAGAATAACCAAGTACAAAATCCAGATAGGTGATGTGCGGGGCTGGCCAATTCACAAAGGATTAAGCACATTGCAACTTCAGTTGGATCCAAGAAGTGATATTCTTCAGAAAGGATGCATACAAACTTTATTAGGCAAAACAGATGAATTATTTTTAGATGGATCGGATGGAATTGAGCAAAGTATTTGCATCTTATCCCAAGAAGGCTTTCCAAAATTAAAGCATCTACATGTGAAGAATAGTCCCTCCATCTATTACATCCTCCAATCACCATCCCACACAGATTTTAAGACGTTGGAGTCATTACTTATCAAGAATCTCATTAACTTGGAGAAGATATGCAACAACCATATCTCCTATGAGTCCTTTAGTGCATTAAAAGTAGTACGAGTCGAAAGTTGCAACAAGATGGAAGTTTTGTTTCCTCTTTCATTATTGAGAGAACTTCCACAGCTTGAAGAGATCTAAGCTATCAAGTGCCCCTTAATGCGGGAGATTGTAGAAGTTGATGATTGTGGCAAAGTTGAGTTGCATAATTTGCATGTATTGGAATTGCGTGACTTGCCAAATGTCAAGAACTTTTTCATTGATGGGACAGCTCCTTCAAGTAGTACATCAAAAGACCAAGTTGGCACTCAACTTGCATTTTTCAATGGACAACAGGTAATTTTCTATCAAAGGAATATATTATTTATTAATCTTTTGCTCATTTGCTATTTAGATGTAACTTAGATTTTAATCTCTATTCATTTTTTTTTTTCAGTTCAGTTTCTTCCTAGTTATCTTATTAAGTCATGCCTTCTCTACAATTAGATAAAGCAATATTCTGTTTCTCTTCATTGTGCGAAGTCGAACTAATAAAATTAAATCCAAGTAAATTTAGTTTGTGATAGGATATGAGTTATTTTCAACTTACAAGCTGGAAGTATACCTACATAATAGGGTTTTGTAGAGCAACACTGAAGGGAATTTTGTCATTAGGATAATTCCATAATAACAAATTTATTTATCTAACTTTGTTTTTATCTATAAGATATTATATCTATGTGACTTAGGCAAAAATCAATAAGGAAAAAAAAAGGCAACTGCATTGAATTTTCAAATAGTAGCAACGATGCTAATCTAATGGTTCATGTCTTTCCATATCATGTATTTCAATAAGCACTTTGTCATTGCATAGGTCCTATTACTATAAAAGTACACAATTTCATGCATGTCCATGCTTGCAAGCATAAGAAATTGTGTAAAAGATATAAATATATTTGTAAGCACTTTTGGCATGACAAACATAAATCTTCAACTTGTACTAATATCTCGTAGTCATAGGCATTCGCAAGCAACTTAAGGGAAAAACTACATGAAATCCCCCATGAAGATTGAAAGCAGTACACATTTACTATGAAAATTTGGTTATATAAATTACCGAGTATTGTGCATAGCTATGTGATGTTGTCATCCGATGGTCCTTTAAAGTAGCTGACTGGGGAGGCTATATGCATAATCAAGTGAAAAAATTTAGCCTTTCCTATGAATGTTTTATATGCTTGGGAAATATTTGAAAGCCTAGTAGATGTTTAGCTCTTTTCATGAAGCGAAACATATCATTAGTAATTTTTGGCTTGATCTCTGTTAAAATCATTGTGCTTTTTTCCTCATTTTTCTTTATTTATTTTGGATATTTGAAACTCATTTTAGTGCATTCGGAGGCCAAAGAATCATATTAACTAAAACAAATACAAAAGAATTGCAACTTTATCGTTCAAAATTACATGTAACGTGCAAATGGTAAAATGCACAGTGGGTTGAGATCCGCAATAAAATCAAAGTTGGACAAACTCATATAATAATTAAAAGTTTAGTAGTAAAGGTGTGTCCCCCTCAAAGTTCATAAGTGGGCTTGGTAATTTCCCCGTAATTTTTATGTTCTTTTGTAGGTAAATGAATGTTAAATTGATGTAAATTACCATCGTATAAGAATGGGGAAATATATTAGAGTGTTAAAATTAAATAATGAAATAATGCAGAAAGAGAGGAGGAGAAAGCAATTAATAATGAGTGGCCTGTTGAGAGAGGAGTTCTAAGATTGTCGTTCAGGCAATTTGAAATACATGCAAATCAAGTTCTAATGTTAGTGTTGTTGACACTCTTCACTGATAGAAATGATAGCATTTTATTTTTCATGAAGTTAAGTATAATTTCAACCTAGATCATGGGAATGGACATAGGTTTGGTACCTGATAGAGTGGAACTTTGATTATCATAATTAACTGAAATATAACTCACGACTTCTATGTTACGTGGTGAAAAATCATTGTCATTTTCCCGCTTTGTTTACTCAAAATTTGGGCTTATATCCATTAATTCTCGTAATTGAGTTTTTCTGCTCATTTCCAAACTACTTCATGTGCTTTGTTCCTTCATTATGATCAAAATCATGGTCTTAATTGGTGAAAGATTAAAATGAAACGATTTTCAAGCGAATGCTTGGTTTAAAACATCACCCCAAGATGTAGTTGAGGCTTGAGAATATGAAATAGCAATCGAGATTCATAATAAACTGTAACATTCACAAGAAAAATAATTAAATGATTTGGTATAATAAATCTTTATCACCTAGAAATCTGACTTTGAAAATGTTGTGAAGCATGATGTAATTGAGAATTTATGAATATGAAATTGATAATTTAGATCATCATAACAATAATTAATGGCATTTAATTGAAATTGAGACTGTCTATGTATAGTTGATTAAATTGGTTATCGTTAGTAAGAGAAGCAAGTAAATAATGACAAGCAGTGGTCCAATTAAGGAAAACGCATGGTCCCTTTGTACAACAAAAATTGCTTAGAGCCTTTTAGTTGATTAGACATGATTGCTTTATTATAATTAAGTATTAAAGATCCCTGCAAATTTAAGTTGTCCTATTACGAAGTATAAAAGGAAGCGTGAGTATGGATGTTTGCGGCCAAATATGCACCCATTGTCTACGACACGCAGGGCTGGCCGAAACGTGTCATCTTACTTTTCTTTATTTTTGGGCTCTCTCTCTCTCTGTCCCCTAAAAATTCTGCATTGCGAGAGGGTCTGCATCTTCTCTCGCTCCTTCTCACCACGCGCTGAAGGGCTGAGAGCCAGATCTGCTTGCCCCCTTCGTCGCCACGCTCATCAACCGCCACCTTGACCGGCCACAACTCACTTCCATCAAAATCGCCACCAACAGTGGACTCCACACTCGCGCTCGGTCATCTCCTTTGTGGACCAAGCACAAATTCTATCTCTATCTATTTCTCTCATGAACTCAGCACGACCTACAGGCTTGATGCTAGCACAAAACCTTTTTGCGCCTTCCTAAGGTTGATTCTTTAGTAATGTGAAGAGAGAGAACAAGAATTTGGTAAAATGAAAAAAAAAAAAAAAACGAAGAGAATACAACGTGCCATAAGTATTTGTGTTGCAAACAATAGGTGTAAGGATTGCAGTAGACTATCCACGCCTAGGTAGTTAATATTAAGGGTAGAAGGTACTGCCATTTGTGAGAAGATACAATTTATAGGACAACTATTAAAGACAAAATCATGTCATTAGATAAAAATACAATACCTTATTGGATCTTATTGGATAAATTATAATATTTCACGCATAAATTGATTGGGTCCAGATAAGCCCAAGCGGGCTAAGGTGCGTGGCCTAGGGATAGAAAGGAAGTTACCTATAGTTAAAAACCTTTCATGACAGCAATTTTCCCTTGTGAAGTAGCAAATTACTTTTTGAAATTGCTAAGCTTCATCCTTTTTGCCAGAGCTAAGTTTCCTTAGGTAGGTAGTAATCAAGGTCTTATGGCATAATAATTTAATTCTCGTAATTGCGGTCTTCCCTTGTTTTTGAATTATTGCAATGAGATATTTTCCTTCATAATTAAATTGCTTATATCTTTCATAATCACGGTCATTCTATAGTTTCTTTATTTTTTTTCATTGCAGTTATCTTTATTGTGAGATAGTATAGTACTTTCTAGCAATCATCCGATAAAATGAGTCATATATCAACACAATAGTAACATAACCAAAGAGGGAGTAGTTTATCTTATAGGAAGTAATTTACCTTGAATTTACTTTCTTTTACCATGTGGATCGCTAATTTCGTAGTCATTAGCAAAACAAACGACTGCTATTTCTTGATGACCGTAATTTTCCTTATTGTTAGTAAATTGCAAACGCAATCTAATCATAATAACATCTATGAGTATATTGTAAATAAAAAATGAAGTTTATCAATTGTTTTTTGATTCCTTTCCGCATTGCAAATCAGCTTCCCTATGATAGATATATGTAAATGCAAAAATTGTCCTAAAGTTTAACCTGCTATACCGCACAAGTTTCTTGGCTACTCTTTGCAATTGTAAATGCTATTGCTAATGGGTTTATCCATCAGGTTTCAATCCCATTTTTGGAGTCCTTGACAATGGATGGATTTCCCAATTTAGAACTTTTATGGATCGATGAATCTCCACTGAGGCTGAGCAATCTCCAATCTCTTAAGGTGTCTTCGTGCAAATCTCTCTCAAAACTTATCAACTCCAGGTCACTGATAAAACTACACAAGTTACACACTTTAACGGTAGAAGTTTGCATTTCCGTGCAAGAAATTTTTGACCTTGATGGACTTGGCGCCAGTGCAAATATTGAGACTCTTTCTGAGCTAAACACTATATATATAACTCAATTACCAAGCTTGAGGCACATATGGAACAAGAATCCTTGTGGAATTGTGAGATTCCATAATTTGAAGAAATTAGAGGTGTATGAGTGTAACAACCTTGGGTTTTTGTTTTTCCCATCCATGATTCAGTCTCTTGCACAATTGAGAGAACTATCTGTAGGGAATTGCAAGAACATGGAGGCGATCATTATGGAGGAAGAAGGGCTGAGAATAGAAACATCAGAAACTCTAGTATTCCTGATGTTAACCGAATTATATTTAGAATTAGAAAGTTTGACGTGCTTCTCTCACGGAAAGTGTAAGATTGATTTTTTTTGATTTCATCATTGAAGATCTTCTTAGATTAATTCATCGCTGCAATGCAAAAGATGACATTCTTTTCATCTAATGAAAAATTGATGACAGGTACACCAAAAGCTCGGGGTGAGGATAGCGTCAAATTGCACTCAACTATCCTCTTCAATCAAGAGGTATGTGATTAATGCTACATCAAAATCTTAAATGTAACAAAAATATGATGGAGTGAAATGCTTGGCATCAATTTATGTGTTATAGCATTTTAGAATTTTACATGTTGTGCATTTCAAGTTGCCACATGCCACTCCAAATAATTGGCAAGTTTCAATTCATACCAACAAGAGTTGGATCAATCACATCAAATTATCAAGAAATTTGAAAAAGAGATATATGCATGCCAGCCAGCTTAATAATTAAAATTAACAAATAAATAGTTATAACGGAGACAAAGCCTGATTGTCAAAGCCTCCCTTCGGTTAAAGTTAATTGTGTTCCACATAATCACGGCACCATAAAATCTGGATAAGTCAAAGTAGAGTTACTATTCTAATTGTGATTTAAATTGAAATGAAGAATTTAAAGTAGAGTCACGATATAAGCAAAAGTTGAATAATTAATCTTCAATGACCTCATTTGTTAACTCTAAAAAATAAGGGGGAACTATATAGTAAAAGATATAGTCATTGAACTTTTATTTAATCACCCAAGGCAATAAATTTTCATTTCTTTAAAAATTTATGCACTTCGATAAATAAATCCAAAATTTTCTAATGAACTATTGATGTGGCTGATGCATGGCTAATTTTCTAAAAGTGCTATTGTTTCCACTTCATCACCGAATCAGCAACTCATCGGAAAATCTATATTAATATCTAATATGGAGTACTTCATTAATATCCTTAATGACCATCACTTGAACTTTTAATTTGCGAGATCATCGTTTTCCTTTTCTTGTACTTTCGACTCATCTTGCTTCCAACAAGAATTCCTTATTCTTATAGGCAGTTGCCTTGTTCGATGCCATTGGTTTTAATGAGATTTAGCTTTGCAAATTAGCAATGCAACTCTTTCTATTATATATTTCTTTTGATGAGTTTTGTAATTTTCTCGTAATATTACAATAATGTTATATCATATATATTAAATCACACTATGTCATATAAGAATGACAATTATGAATTTTTAAATGCTATCAAACCCCAAGTTTTACATACTTCGAGTTAAGAATTTAGCTTTTTTTCTTCAAAGAAAAAGGTAGATTCATATTAAATGAGATACAATTTAACTAATTACTTCTATTAAAACCATATTCCAATTTTACATAAATGAAAGATTTCACGTCCATACAAACAAGTAAGAATGCTACTAATTACCTAGTAATTGAAGAAAGAGGAATCATGCAAAGAAGTCTCTCAACTTTCGCTTGTTCTATAGGCGTATAGGTTATTGAGAGAAGTATTTTGAGCATTATGAAGCTTCCACATTAGCATCTTTCTTCCAAACATAACTAAATATAAGTACTTTCTAAAAAAAAAAAGTGGCAATTTATGTTCATCGAACAACACTATATTTTTGTTAATTTTGCTACAAATTTACGTATAACAATTTCATATCATTTTCAAAATTTTCATATAATCATTTACGAATACGTTAATTTGTACCACTTATTGTTAGCCTTGTCAATTCTTATATTTTTTATATATAAAATTCTAATAGTTCTCACGGGCATGTACAATTGCTTTTGGGTACTTTGAAACTCAACGGATGTATAAATTTTGTGGTAAACACAAATAGCATTACTCATGTCACGAAAAAAAAAACATGCTACTTGTTAATATGATAGAAATGTTTGTCATCTCGAGTATCCTTTTTTAAAGTCTACACTTTTGGAATTGTTTTAAAATCAATATATCATCAAAGAGAGCTAAAAAGAAATTGTAAAAACTGACAATTTTATCACAACATATACCTTATTAAGAAGTAGCCAACCTGGAAGTAAACAAAATCGCGTTAGAAGAACATATGAAAAGAACATGAAAAGAAAAAAAAAAAAAAAAAGAAGAGAAATTCCAATCATAAATGCGCGCGTGTGGAAGGGAAAATAATAAAAGAAAAAAGAAAGAAAAAAAAATATGAGGAGAGAGAAGATCACATAAGTTTAACAGAGGTGAATTTAAGGCGACCCTGGGGGGCCGTTCCGCTGCTCCGCAAGCCTACGTGATCGCGGGTAACTTGGAGCCACGGACGTAATCTCAGCCGTTGTCCCGCGCGGGCACTAGTGCGCGTCGACGGTGGTAATCGACTAGTCCCGAGTGCTCGGGTGCAAGGGATTGTCGCTCACTGGCGCGCTGCTTGGGGAACCCTTTGAGAAACTGTTTTGAAAGTGGGGGCTTTCTATGACGAGGCGGGAGGCCATTAGTGGAAAGGTAGAATGGGCGGTGGGCCCCCGGCAACGCTTTGCGTTGCTTTTGGTCTTTTCTTATATAAAGCCCTGCTGCGTGGAAATGTAAGGATGACTTTCTTCTTGATGTGGTGATCCACAGAAGGAAACGAGAGGTGCTAGATGGCTTGAAACATTGGTTTGAAACTTCAGTTAAACTGTTCATCGGCCACCACATAGAATTGACGATGGCAATAGAGCTTTGTGTGCATTCTAGATGATGATCCATAAAATTCGATCGACCTATGAACTTTGATCCATGCAAAACACCCATTGTTCAAGGTAACACTTTTGCTCATATCATCGAGCCAATCGAGTTGTCAATAATGAAACCGAGTGATCCATTGATAATCTGAAAATCATAATAGCAATTTTCAATTCCGTCAGATGTTCATTAAGTTTTTGCGGTGCAACTATTTTAGACAACTCATTTGACTTCTTGAGTGGACAGTGGGAGGATATTTCAATGAAAAATAAATCAGCCCTTCAATAAGATTGATATGGTGACATTATTGGATAATTTTAATCTCCTTTAATGAGATATTTAGGACTATTTTCGACAATTGGTCTTAATTATTTGTATGAACTACAATATTGAGTTCTTTCGAGTGTAAAATGATATAAGATTTGTTCATTTTGACCCAAGCAATTCCCTTTTTCATTGTTTTGTTTTAGCCTGACTTTTTAATTGCTCTAGAGTGATATAGTTTCGAATAAAAATAATTGATATTGACTTTAGCCGGAAGTGATGATGTCCTTGATATATTTCACTTATATTTTAGAGATATTAAAGATTATGAATTGTAATGTTATTTGTATTGCACACGTTTAATTTTAGCAAATTAGTAAAATCAATAGAAACCTAACGGGCTAACAGAGACAGTATCGGGATCAATACACTAATTTTGAAGCTAAACTTGTCCAAAATGAAACATGAAACTACTTTTAGTAAAATGAAAAAAAGAAAGTTGCTAATATGGACAAATCAGCCGCGATTACTTTATTGAAGTAGCATAATTATCGTGGAGAAACAACACAACCAAACATGCCAAAATTCTAGCCCACTACGATTAAGAAATATCGTCCCTTTTTGTTTTCAAATATTTCATAGAGTCTTTTGAACTGTCCATCAAAAATAGGGGGTGACTAATATATATCAACACAGAACCAGAAAAGCATTGTTTGTCTTATTGTTTTGTGTGGGCTGTCCAGTCTTTGGTATGACCATTACGATATGAGGATGCGCACTCATCTAATAAGACGACCACAATCGATAAGACCAAGATTGCTAGTGCGAGCAGCTACTCCTTGCATTTCATTATTTTTCTTTACGACAATTAAGAAACTCATAATTTGATCTCAAGGTTAGAGTGAGTAGCTACTTCTATAGTACACCTTTTGATGGATGATTAGTTGCATTTTTAATCTCAATCTCTACATCGTTTTCTTTCAAATGCTAACACTCTTCCTCAACCAAGCTCTTCTATATGTAATGGAACTTCATGGACTTTTAATATAATAGAATCACTAATTTCATGAGTGAATATTGCAGGTTGCATTTCCTAGGTTGGAGAAATTATACATAAGTGGCATGGATAATATTGAGATAATATGGGACAATCAAGTTGCTGTGAATTCTTTCCACAAACTAAAATCACTTACGGTGTGGAGTTGCCATAAGCTAGTGAACATTGTTCCCTCTTGCATTCTTGGACAGCTCAAGAGCCTAGAAAGTCTGGATGTGCAATTATGTGGCTCGCTTGAAGTGGTTTTCAAACTTCATCCAATGAGTCCTCTAGATGGACATCTTGTTGCTTCTTTTCCATTAAAAAAGTTGGTGTTATATGGATTACCAAAGCTAAAGCGTGTATGGGATATGGAACTCCACAGTCAAGTCAAATTCCAATGTCTTCATTCTATTACCGTTTCCGGATGCAAGAGCCTTACCTCTCTATTTCCAGTCTCAGTAGCAATACATCTAAAACAACTTGAGACGTTGAAGATCCATGCATGTGGCATTGTGGAACTCATCGAGAAGGAAGGGCAAGTTCCCAGGGATGTGTTCCCAAAGTTAACCTCCCTCAACCTTGAGGATCTAATAGAGTTGAAGTGCATCTACATAGGAACACATGCTTTACGTTGGCCAGCATTGAAGACCTTGGAGGTGCATGGTTGTAACAAAGTGGAGATATTTGCTTCACAACCTGAGAATGAGATGCCTTTTCAAAAACAACCTCTATTCTTGATAGAAAAGGTACGACTTGAGATTATTTTTCTTCAATGGTGAATATTGAAATTGATGATTAAGGTCATAGCTAAACATCTCATACAAGTAGCCATACATATTAAGATTTAAACTACACGATTCTCCTCGAATCAATAGAACTATTACAACGTGGAAATATAGTATGTTCTTTAAATATAGCATGAAAATTATTGTTAATATCAGATGTAATGCATAAGCATTAATTTAAAAAGAAAAAAAATCAATTTAATTTCGATGGTTCAACTCTCTCTTAAGTACCATGAAGATTTAAAATACATGGCATGTGGCGTGATCGAGGCGCAAGTGTGTTATCTGATTTAGACTTTGTAAAGATGACTAATTTTACACTAAAAATGAAAAAATGTGAAATTTTTGTTGACATAAATATCTGAAATTTGTGCGATTGTGATTATATTGATGGAAAAGTTATTTTCACAAGGTATGTATCTATAGAAATAGGAATGTAGGGATTTATGAGAGTTCAAATATGGGCACAAGTCAAATATCAAAGATTGGCAATAACGTCTATTTGCATAAGGGCACATTTCCTTCCGTCGAATCACACAAGACTCAACATCTTAAAATTTAGTTATTGCACATGACATGCAACACTTATATCATAATATATGAATACCCCTCAAACTAATATGATTTTTGATTGATTTGACTAATTTTTCAGGGTGCATTCCTAAATCTGCAAGAGTTAAAATTGGATTTATCCGAACGAATGGAGATATGGCATAGGCATTTTCATGATGGAAAATTGTTCTGCAAGCTTAGAGTTCTTGAGCTTCATCATTTATCAAAGGAATCTGCAATATCCACATGTCGTTTTGTTCAGAGTTTAACCAACTTAGAAGAGCTAGTTGTACATAAATCTTATCTAGAAGAGTTGAGCATTATTATGGAAGCCACAGAAAGTCCAAGTCAAGAGCAAAAAGTAATATTACCCTTTCCAAGATTTTTTCAACACATTAGGACTATAGATGTGTCATGTTGTGATGGTTTATCCAATATGTTTACATCGACAATAGCTAGAAATTTGGTGGAACTCACAAAATTGAGGATAAGTAACTGTAAAATGTTGACAGAAGTCATTCGTGACGATGGAGGTGAGGAGGGGCTTGTAGTGACTTTCGATCAAGCATTTGGAGCTTGATGGGTTGACAAATTTGAGATGTTTCAGCTCAATTAAATACACTTTGATGTTCCCCTCTTGGAAGATGTCCTTGTGAGTGGATGTCCCATCATGAAGTTCTTCTCTAGGGGACCAATAGAGGTGCCAAAACTAGAAAGAGTACAAGTATCAATGGAAACTCGGTTTTGGAAGGAAACCTCAACATCACCATCCAAAGTATGTTTGAAGAAATGGTACGCATTGGTTACCAAATTATGTGCAATTGGATGATCTTCATAACCAATAGAGTAATTTTTTACTTTTTTTTGCTAACTAAAAGTTCACATTTAATTATGCTTTTTCTAACAAGCTACAGTTGCTGGAGTAAAGATTTTGTGGCTGTCTAAGTTTCCTGAGTTGATTGGAAAATGGCATAACGAACTTAATCCCATCAAGTCATATTGGCAATTAGATTCATTGATTGTGGATAAATGTCCATCATTTATTAATGTTATTCCATCCGAATTGTTGCTTGTTTTAGACAATGTGGTAAGATTACAGGTGCATGATTGCCAATTGCTAGAAGAAATATTTGATCTTGAAGGGTTGGAGGCTGTGGAAAGTACTCGAGTGTTGCCTAGATTAAGTTCTCTAGAGTTGTTCAATCTACCAAAGTTGAGGCGACTATGGAACAACAATCTTCAAGGAACGTTGTGCTTCACTAATATATTTTGTCTTAGCCTTTATAATTGCAGCAACTTGAGACATGCTTTCACTCCATCGATGGTTCGGTGCCTTGCCAATCTATGGTGGATGAAAATAAAGGAGTGTGGTCAGATGGAAGGAGTGATCGTAGAGGAAGAACAACAAGGAAGCACAATAGAGAAGATTACATTCCCAAGTCTTTTTCTATGGAGTTGGAATGCCTACCCAATTTGATCAGTTTCCTCTTAGGGAAGAATCATACACTGGATTGTCCTGAATTGAATTACTCGACCATTGCCCATTGTCCCAAGATGATAAGTTTGATTTGGCAATCTTTGATGGAGATTGACCATCGAACTCCTTCACTTTTCACTCCACAGGTCAGTCTTCTTTTTCTTAATCCAATGCTTTTGATTTTTAGATTATTCATCTTGTCAAATGGAAGTACTAATGGAATGCCGGTGATTGAATTTGAAAGTAGAATGGCACTTTGCATGCCTCACATTAAACAATTTCAGTTCTAAAACAATGTAATAACGACTTTTTTTTCTTTCATTTGTTTTTGCTTTTGAAATCCTCAACACGCGGTATCAATCAAGGATAAACATTTAATTACCTATTATAGGCTATATGATAATGTAGTTAGGTATCAACACCAACTAAAACTTTGTAATAGTAAATCCATTCACAAATTAATTAAACTGAAATGTTCCCAATCACTGAAATCACAAATCAAGAATTAGTTTTCTTAAAGAAGGTCAATTGAACACCCAATTGCATGTTCAACTTGAAGCAAATAAATGAAAGGATCGATACCTTATAAACCAATTGCAAGCAACTTATTATTATTTTTTAATTTAATTGAGGGAACTTTCCATGAAGTCATCACGGTAACTTTCCAAAAATTAGAGGGAGGAGTTATTGCTAGTATTAAAGGTCAATTAAGCCAATTAAAAGCCAATGTTCAATGTACTATTTATTATAAATTGAATTTAGGAGAGGTTGTCATGGAAGTAGAATAATAAGGAAATACATATGCACACCACCATCTAATTTTTCAAAGAATAAAAGTCAATTTTCAAATTTATTTTCACTGAATTCAATGAACACAAGCTAATATCTTTACTATATTTGTTTTAATTTCCATCATTTCTTAAAAAGTCAATAAACACATATCAACTAGTCAGGTTATTTTTTTTTTTTCCATCATGTCTTTTTTGTTACAAATACTTTAGAGGTTTTAATTAAGGCCACGCTTTTTCTACTCTTGATTTGGCTTAGACAATACCCATCATAATATTTTGACCATGTTGTCCTTTATATGGCCTACCTTCATTATTTGCTTTATTTTTTTTTTCCCACTTCTCTTTCCTCACCGGTCCCACTTTCCTCCTGCTTCTTATCTTTCCATGCCTTTAGTATCTTGTTGACAGTACCATTTCTCTGTATTCCCTTTTTTTTTTTCCCTTTTATTGCTTCAGACGCCTTTGGTGTCTTGTTCTCTCCCTTTTTTCCCCTCTAAAAACATTCAAATGCTTCATGTGAGTCCCCGACAAAAGCTCAAAAGGAAGAGCAAAATATGACGGAAAATGTCAACTGTCGTTAGCGTTATTGTCTGCTCTTCGCCATTCGCAACTTCAATCAGCTGCATTTAAGCAATTTGGAAATAAAGACGGACACTCTCTCTGCACAACCCTGCAGCGTCTTCCCAACCCCATCCCCTCCTCCACGTCTAAGAACATGTGCTCATCAACATGACGTCCAACTCTCCCTGACACCCCTCGCTAACTCCTCTTATCCCCACACCACCCCCCTCACCTCCACTCGTTCCCCTCCGCCGTTCGCTTCCACGTTCCTCCTCAACCCGGGAGGATTAGCATGACATTGATGAGGACGACATGGTTGGCCTCGAGCCGAGTTGTCATGAACCTAGAAGCCTAGCCGAGCTTGATGACATTCTTGCCGGAGAGAGGAAACGGGTGGAAGTGAGCTTCGATAGAGAGCCACTTGGAGAGGATGAGGGTTGAATCCCAATGCCAGGATCTAGTAAGGGGACGACTCGTGACCGAATCGTAGGCATCCTCGTCTTGTTCGATGACGTGTATCAGTGTCCTACAACTCCGATCTCCCTCGTGGTCATTAAACCCAATGCTTGCAAGCTACTTCAACGGGATTCATCAATTATTTGTTTATAGGAACTAGTAAATGATAAATGTCGTGTGGTGTTCCTTTTCCTTTTGGTTCTATGAATGCGATCGCATGATTGAGTTCTACTCCTTCACTATTCAATGCTTGGTCTCTTAATCAAAGTTCTGGGACTTTTGGCTTAATCTCTCTTCCATCAATCCTCCTTCTAGAGTCTACACATGGTCAGAAGGCTTGTTTGAAGCGAAAAATGGAAAAAGAGGGAATAGCAAGGGAAAGATAAGATGAAAAAATTGAGACCCATGAGGAAAGAAAAGAAAAAGAAATAAATAAATAAAAGAAGGAGAATAATGCCAAAAGGTGGCGACATAATGGACAATATAGTCAAAACACTGTAATATGGAGTGTCTAAGCCAAATGAGGAGTGAAAAAAGTGTGGCTCTTTAATATTGCTTCTTCTTTTTTCCTAATGGAGGAAATGCTTGAGTTTTTCCTTATTATAATACTTTTTCCCTTTATTTATTTTATTGTTAAATGTGAATAAAACGTTTCATTATAGATAGCATCTACACTTTTTTTAATTCTTTACTGATAAAAGTTAGTACTAGTTATGCATTTACTTCTAATGCCATTAATGCATCGTTTATGAGTTGTCATATGCCCGCATTGTTAGAATACTTCAAAAGGCCATCATAATACTCATTTTAGAATGCTAATAGATAGAGAAATATGAAACTAGTCGCCTGATTTTTTTTATTCTAACAAGTTGAAATAATGTCATTTCATTCATTTGTCAAATGTAAGCTATCCCCCACATTAAAATATTTAAAAAGCTCATCATAATCCTTAATTTAGAATATTAATGAATTTAGAGAAGTATGGAAATAGTTATCTGGTTTTCCGGTAGCGGTAAGTCGTATTTGCGTTAATTTGATTGAAATCACAAAAAACACGTTAATACCCGCTTCTCGATAGACAAGTCATAAGAGCTCATAGATTTTCTGCAAAGAAACACAATGTGCTCATAGGGATCATTTGACTATGGCGAATATTTGGGTGGACCATCTGATACTAGTATGAGAAGCTTGTCTTCTTCCATGATCTGTGGACTTTGGGAACTGCGGATTCCTTGTTTGTGTTAGAAACTTTTTAGGAAATTGCAAAAGTATTCATGTATTATTTGAGGTCATCATTGCATTCTTTGGATCATAACCCAAAGAAAAGTGTTTTCCTATCTTTTTATGCATGAGTATTAACAGGTGGTACAGACCGTAAGGTAATTTATTTTGTCATACTCAATTTCATGCTTGTTCCAATGCAATACATTCGGCCTTAGTCACCAGCCAATTGAAATGATAGCATCAAGCAACCCCTCCTTGATTGCATCAACAAAGTTCTAGAATGTCATGATTTGTGAAAGGAATGGAAGTTTGGAAATTCCTTCTTTTAAGGTCATCACTCAATGTAATTAAATTTATTGTGTTATTTTTTTTAATATGGTAGGTACAATTTCCTCAACTTCAGCGGATGGTTCTCTCCCACATGGACAATTTAAGCAAAGTATGGACCAATAGTCCTCAAGGTACTCTCACTTTTGAACTTTTATGGAATGTGAAGGTTGAGAATTGTAAGAGTCTTGAAAATCTATTTCCGCATTGGGTGGCTACAAGTCTAACCCAACTTAAGGATCTTCAAGTGGAGTCATGTGGGCTCGAGGAAATAGTCACAAGTGGAGATGACACTTCACATTCTGATATTACTCAATTTCTTTTCCCGGAACTAACTTCTCTAGCATTCCATGATATGCCACAACTCAAGAGCTTCTGCCATAACTTGCCCACTTTGAACTGGCAATTCTTGAAGGAATTGCGAGTGACCCACTGTAACAAACTAAACTTGTTGTCCTTTGTGGCATCAATGAACAAGTGGACTCAAAAAGGCAATCAACACGACCTTTCCGACCATGAAGTAAACTTCTCGCTTGAGAGGGTATGATTGCAATTGCTCTTCCTCTCTTTCTTCTTCATTCTTTTATTCTCCCAAAATATCTTATGTGCACAACATAATCTTGTCACATTATGATAATATAGTAAACATGAACCCCTTACCTATCAGTTCATTGGCAACATAAGATATTTCTAACATCTTTAAGCAGACTTTTCATTTGTGGCACCCAAAATGTTTTTAGGAACACTATGAGCTTGCCACCTGAAATTTCTAGGACCTACATATTTTTGTTGACAGGATAAGATATTCCTAAAAGAAGATGAATTTGGTTAGGGTGATTACCATACCGACCTTTACTTAAAAATTCCCTCAAAAATTTTCAATGCAAATAAAAAATGTGAATTTCCTATGGACTAAATTAAGAATCAGGCACTGGCATTTAGCAATTTCTTTTCAAATCGCAGCGGAATGGCCATCTTTCTTTTGACGGTTTTTGGGTAAAATTAATTTTCATTCGTTTGTTTGATCATTCATATCCCATTGCAGTTCTTTCTCTTTCTATCTAATCATTATAGTAAGGGAGCACAACCAACCTTGGTTGGTAGATGGCCATAGTGGAGCGTTTGTTTATAGTTTGCATCTTGTAGCTCGACTTTAGAAATTTGAGACTCGTATGTAGGGCTCTACAAATTAATGAAATGTAAGAACAGGGCCCCCTTCCATGGGAGTTAAACCGACTTAAGTTTACCTCTAAGAGCCCATGATTTGTTGTCAAACCTTGTTGAATTTATTTCTCTCATTGTATTTGCAATTTTGTAGGGCATTCCCATCTTAGAGAGACTTTTATTAGTCAACAAGGATATTCAGATGATACAGAATGCAAAATTTTCTGATGACTTCTTTGGCAAGCCAAAAGCACTAACATTGGCATGCTTTCATGATAAAAATGCCGTCTTTCCTGCCATATTCCTCCTACAAAGATTTCAAAATCTACAAAGGCTTGAGATCATTTGTAGTTCTTTTGAAGATATATTCCCTGATGAAGGGCTTGTTGACGAGGGAAAACATCCGGGGCTTGAAAAATTGAAAGAACTCAAGCTAAGCAAGCTACACAACCTAAAGTGTGTCCAGAAAGAAGGCTGTTTGGTGGCGAAAATTCTTCAAAGTATCAACATATTTGAGGTTTGGGATTGTCCCGGTTTGACAACATTATTTCCAACCGTGAAATCCTTCCAAAATTTGACGAAGTTAGTGGTGAAGAATTCTTTTGGATTGGTACATCTAGTTACAGCTTCAACGATCACAAATTTGGTGCATCTCACTAACATGACTATAATTGGATGTGAAAAAATGAAAGAAGTAGTGGCAAATGATGAAAATGGAGAAAGAAAAGTGACTTGTCTTGGCAAGCTGAAATGGTTGACACTCCAACATCTGTCAAGCCTAGAATGCTTCTCCTCCATCACAAGTTGCATCTTCAAGTTTCCATCCTTGACATATATTGAAGTGGAAGACTGCTCGCAAATGAAGATCTTTTCTAGGGGCATGCTAAGCACACCAAAACTATGTTATGCCTCACTATTCAAATACAAGTGGCCATGGAATTGGGAGGGTGATCTCAATACAACCATACAAAAGTTATCGGCATAAACAAATGCCCATAAAATTAGTAAGATCCAATTAATGTCATTCTCATTCACTATTTTTTTCGCTTGCCTTTGCTTCTCAATTTGTCCAACACCTGAAGCACCATATATTCTAAACTTTTTAATCCTTTTAACTTGTCTAGTCATTGATTAAGGGAAGGGCAGATGCTGCAAGCGGTCTGGAGATCTAGAAGTTATGGAGACTCAATCAAAGGTTGAGATGAAGAAAATTTCTATTGAGGTAGCGATTCTATTTCTAGTTTCATTCTTTCTCACTAAAAAAGTTACAGTTTTGCAAAACTGCTGGTGATAGATAGATAGGTAACTACATGATTTTCTCGCCATATGCCACCTCAGCATGACTGCCTAGATCACACCATCCTCATTTTCATAACTTGACTAGGCATCCCATTTCCTTTCTTTTTCCTCCGACTCTTTTCTCATTCTAACGAATGAACATGTTGATCCATTCTTTTCTTTTTCTTTTTTCTTCAGTTTGTAGCAGGTACCCAAATTTTTAACCTTCAATTCTTTGTTATAGGAATTACAAGTGAGAGTCTTAATATGAATATAGCCTGAAGTAATGCATACGCTTTGTATGCCACAAGATTCAGAAGGTGTGAATCTTAGCCTATAAGCAATGCGTTGCTTTGTATCATTTTTTTCTTATGGTCTCTACTTGATTAATTCAGGAAGGATGGAAAATTTCAAGCGCAAGCTGAGGCCCGACATGCTGGCTTCTTGTAGTTCTATTTCTAAACGTTTGAAAAGGGTAACTACAGCTCTCAAAGGAGCCGATATTTTGAGCCGCAGTATCATTCCTTCACAGTAGTTATCCGGTTACATAATCTATTGAGGAAAAATGTGGTAAGAAAAGATCCTGAGATAATGGTTCTTATATGCAAAAATGGACAGGAATGAAATCTAAAGGTACCATCGTATTTCTACATGATTCGGTTTTCCTTTGAGATTATACATGCGTTCTGGCTAAAATTTCTTGTGTTAGTCATCATACCTTTTATGTTCTTATTCATGGATCATTTATTGATCAAAAATCAACTCTACAGGCTGTCCCAAGCAGGATTTTAAAGGGACGCATCAATGGAAGCATATAAACCACACCTCTTAAATATACGGACGGATCATGGCCAGTGATGCTCCTGTACAACCCACAACATGGCTTGGGTAAGCTCTTTGCTGGTTGCAGCGCATTTCAGAGAGGAACTTCTCTAAAGGAAGGCGGTGTCTGTGTGTCTGAGTTTGTTAGAATTGATAATATTGAAATCAAAGTCTCCATTTTCAGAAGAAATGTCAAGATTTAGGCGTAAACTTTGGTATGCCTACAGAAAAATCTCTGCTTCACTATGTTTCTTAGTTAATCAGATCAAAGAAAGCAAAACTTTCAACTGCAAGGAACTGAATGGTGATGTATTTCCTGCTTTTCTTGGAGAGTAGCGAACATTACACCTGGACATAGCATCTTTCAAACTTCCGGGTATGGGTGTGCCTAACTTCCAACCTCTTTGCATATTGTGCCCTTATTCAGCATAGTATAAATCGAACTCGTGCATAGCATCAGATCGATCAAATAGAAGTCAAAAGCAATCCTTATCTATTGCCAATATGGAGAGCTGATCAATAACAGAGACTTTAGCATATTTCTTGAAGTAATTTCTTTCACCATTGAGGTGGTAACAGAAAAGAAAAGAAGAATGTCCTGCACCAACTCTGTTTTCTTGAAATATGCAATCGTCTCTAGACATCAATACACAAAGATTCCAAGAAAAGTAGAATTAAGGATGAATCTTGCCATCCATTGATAAAACAGGAGGAAGTTTCGATAAGATGGCTAGTCTTTTTCCTTTACGCCTTACAAAATGGATGAATGACATCCATAGAACAATAATGAATCCTATAATAGTCATGAATCGCCATAAAATTTCCTGAACTCATGGTCAGCAGTTATCCCAATGTTCTTGACCTTAGGGCATAAAAAATAAAGTAATAACACCATCTGTCAGTGAACTTGCTTGTATCCCCCATGTAAATCATAAGCAGTCAAACTATCCAGCGGCTCCTATGACAGACAGCCGGATCAGGAGAAACATTACTGCTCGGCTTGCCCATTTTGCTGATGAGATTGCTGAAGCGGCCATTGACTTCCGCTCTACAGATGTGTTTCTTCTATCATGAGATAGCTGAAGAGGCCCTTTTTGCGATGAGATTGATTCGTCTCCAAGTGTCTCTTGTTCTCCTTTGTCATAGGAGTTTCTAGAGGGACTCTCCCAGAAATAGTCAAGCTACGACCCTTAAGCCCCACATACTTCCAGGGGTTGTTCGTCATTAGCTTCATTGTTCTGACTCCCAGGTCAGACAGCATCTGCAGCATAAGTCAATATAGTAAGCACTAACACAAAGTGGTCGAAAGCTATGAAAAGTTTGACGCCGGAGTGATTCTCTATACTAATTAGATCTCGTCTCCTTAAGATGATAATTTGAAGCTTTGCTCTAGTTACCAGCTTCCTCAAGTAGTGCCACAAATGATGCACAATATCTGAAACAGTGACTGTAATTCAACGACCTTTAATTTCAAATTACCAACATCAGTTTATTAATTCTTCTGATTCCATAAAGCATGACGACAACGGCTACGAATCAACCTCACTGAGAAGCTAAATCATGCAGGACCTCCCATATCAGTATCAGCTCCAGATCATGTACCCTCCCTCAGAATCCAAAAGCACGAGTCCTAAAATTAGCAGTTATTGCCCCTAAATCAACATCATGAGTGCTTCTGTCGAGCGTACATATGGGTCTTTCTTTATCCCACTGGCTGTTTGAAAACGTGCATGGGCAGTGCTCTCCTTGAGGATTCATCAAGTTACATATACAGGAAAACAAACAAGTTGCGACCTCTAGACATCTGGACAGATCGTCTCCGGTGAAGATAAGGAGCTATCCATACAAGCATGTGGCACTCTTATCTGCCAGTCGGCGAGCATCTGCGAGAGAAACACGTCGGTGTAGGAGATTTCTGCGCGTTTGATCTCATCGATGGAGACGATGTTGTGTTCAAAGTCTCAGTTCTCTGCTCTGCCGGTGAGTGCCAGAATTCATTGATTGAGATGAACATTGGATGTGCCGCTTCAGGCCACTTGCAAGGCCACTACGATTTTAAAATCTGACGACTTCCTTTAATGGGATAAGAAAAATCTAATGATTTAAAGTTTAGGTATAAGTGCTTCCCAAAATTGACTACTTGGTACTTTCTCCGGACTTAAATATAGATCTAAAATCATTTGCAAAGAAGGCATTTTTCTAGTTCTTTATCTAAATTACTCTACTAAATATCAGAATCTGATGGAAACTGCAGAGCGTTACTCTACTAACATGACTAATAGTATCATCTTGGATAATTGCTCCTACTAAAAGCATATATGTAAACTTGAGGTTGCACGTATTGTCTTGGCTAACTGTGTGATTGTTTTTCAAACATGCGACTTCCTGAATCCCAACTCCCGTAATAGCGCATGGCCATATACCATATGCCAACTTGGAACTCCACGATCATCAATTCGGCTTCTCGCTTGAGAATGTGACAAAATTTCCAACCGACGAAGCCGGTCAATCTGCCAGAAAATTGACCCAATTCCAAACTCGACTTACAAACTCAACGGCTTGAACTTGATTTGATTAAAATGCGAAACGATGGATCCTTGTCTATATAGGTAACGCAGAAAGTAAATACTCGTCGAGAGTCGAATTAGCTAGACCTTACCATGGCCGGATATTCTCGGTGGGGCCAACCCATCGTAAGAAGGCAGGGATACGACAACGTTTTTAGGACCGTCCATCAAATCCTTGTCTATATAGGTAGACCGAGGTTGACCATAAGTAATTAATACACCGATGAAAACAATTATATAGGCATTTAACATGGGATCACGCTTTTTTACCCCTTTTGTGGCTTCTGACAATCTTCTACAATCTTGAATTGACCAATATTATCTATTATCTATTGTGTTCCACTATTGATTTAAGATAACTTTTTTTACCTTTTTTCTTCTTTTTGTTTCATTTCGAATTTTACTAAAGGACGAAATAAATCATACTCCTTTCAAACAACTTCTTTTCACCCCCCAATTCTTCCATAAATCATACTCATTTCGATGTTTCTTCGCTACTTAGAGTTTAATGGTTGTAATATGAGCAAGCATGAAGCATACATTGGATTGAAGAAAGGTTGGTTATAGTTGCACACTATTTATTTTATTTCCCCTAGATTTTCCTCATAATTGTGAATTTTTCAACTTCAATTTCCAGAACAACTTTACGAGATTTTACTCAAAGATTGAATATTGCAGTTAATATGTGCATATGGACAATTTACTCATTTTTCATTGTATTAATTTTTGTTATATAGTTACTATGGAATGCAATATTTGAGAGAACCCAAATTGCTTAAATAGATCTATTGATGAGGAAAGCGCATCTAGAGAAGAGCAATCAATCATGTTAACAAGTTCATTTAAAAAGAGAAGGAAATAATTAAAAAACAATCTCAAATGCACTGTGGTCTCACATCTGACTTTAGTCTTTGTTGTTTACGAGGTATATGGGTAGTTTTATCTTAGTTAAATTGATACCAAATAACAATAAAAAGAAAAAGGTAAGAAATAATCTTAAATTGAAAGTGAGATTCACAAGAAATAATCTGAACAATTTAAGATGGTAGATGTTATTATAACTCGAAAATGGGGTGAAAAGAAAGCGCTAGCCTATTAGTATATCGAATCTTTATTCTAATATGTTAGTAATGTTCCGGTTGGTTTGAGTGGAAATTATGCTAATAGCATATCAAAAAATGAAGTAAGATGTAAATATAAGAGTCGATAATGACAATTTGATCCAAATTCATTATAGAAGAGAAATAATTTACATAATTGCATATTCTTAAGTCTCAACTCAAGATGCTAAACCCTGACATGTGGTGTTTTCATCTTGAGCGTGAGTTTGCCACGTGAAGTTTTCATTTTTTGTTTAAAGTGGATTGACAATAAATGTAGATTGATGGAAAGTGTAGGTATCTATATAATTATGCATCAATAAGACACTATTTTACAAAAATATTATTTATAATTTTGGAAATTTTAAAATCAAATCACTAAACTACGACCCGATTGAAATGATTTTAGTTGTCCCAAAGGTCGACTTCAAGGGGAAAATAATTGCATATTATTAAAAGACAAAGATATCATCAGATAAGTAATACATCAATTCTTTTCCCTTACTAACAATACTCAGAATTGATCAACTTTCCTTAATATTTCGTGACGCCAAGAAGTTTCGTTTAGCATACCATGCGTAAGAATCATCCTGTCTTGGGGCATTGATAGTTACCTCCCTGGTCAGTATCACAGCCTATTCAACCTCGAGAACCGAAATTAGATCCTTCTCAGAATATGAAAGGCTGATAATAATTGTTTTATCCGTTCAACTAACCGGAAAGTCATGTTCTCAATTGCACTTTTCCCACCGAATCGTTTCACAAGATTTGAAGAAAGAGAGCGAAAGGTAACTACTACACTGTAAGGCAGATTGGTCTCCACCGAAGATCGAGTCCATTCATATGTCTAATTGCTTTCCACCAACTTCTCTTCTTCCAAGCATTGATCCAAGGATGACTCGCTGTCGCTGGAGAGAAGATGTCTGTCGCAGGAGTTGCTTCGCATCGGAGACGCCTCATCAAGATCATCCTGTGTCTCACGCTCCTACACAGTCACAAAGCACTCCTGTTTTTTGCACCTGTTGTGGATTTACGAAACGTTTTTGTTGCCCATTCGGAACAGATCCTTTAAGATAGTTGTCTCATTTATTTTATTTTTTTGATGACCGAGGATCCTCCAAAGCATGCCCTTGTCGACTTACGTCGATTCGGGGTCTCACTGGCCTCCACGATGGAGGCCCACTAGCGACTATACCGGGGAAGGCGGCCAAAGAACCCACTACTGCAAGGCCCCACTTAAATTGCTAGCAACGCGAGGATTTGAACTCTCGACCGCATCAAAGCAGAAGAAAACAAATACCAATGCAACTGCCCACGGATGGGTGTTGTCTCATTCTTTATCCACAGGCAATGCCAAAAAGGTTATTGAGAAAGTATTGGGAGAATCTAGTAAAAAGGGTGCTTCTAAGGGTTTCAGATGGTGGGATTTGGCCAGTGGGATTGGAAGTATGGGATGACATTGTTTGGTTATCAAAGGGTTGGAGCAAGTTTGTAGAGCATTACTCCATTTGTGATGGCCACTTTTTAGTCTTCAAACATGAAGGCGACTCTTTTTTCATGTACTCTACAAAAGCGCATCCAAGATAGAATATGTGTTGCTGTTTGCCAGTGGTGGAAAATCAGCCTCAAAGTCAAAAGAAAGTAAATTCATCTTGCCCCCGGAAGTTCTCAATGATGATGATGATGATGTTTGCATGAGCATAAACTTCAAAATACATAATCGTCAAGATCAAGTGGTGCAACCAAGACTATGTTTTGCAATTGTTTACTTGGATAGATTAGTCTAAGAACATAAGGGCATTTGACTAGATATATATCAAAGTCACTGCTATTGAAAGAAACTTGCAAAACCGGACGCGCGAAAGATGGGAGCAGCGCGGAGGCCGCCGAGAAACCCGGACGGATGGGACGCGACTTCAATGCGCTGAGGAGCTTGAGGCGGTAGGCCTGGCCAAGGTACAGAGGTCTGAGCGGAGAAGACAGGATGGGACGCCGGTCCGGCCAAGAGGGAGGGAGGCCGGTCGGTGCGCCATGGACCAGCGGCCGAAGCTCTCCGTCGACCGGCCTCCTCGACCTGTAAATAGGGGGCTAGGTCAGAGAGAAACGGGGGAGGAGATCCGAAAGAGCGAGATCTGAGAGAGAGACGAGTCTCGGCCGGTGCCTTCAATCTCGCGGCTCCTGTTTCCTCCGGCGCAAAGCTTCCGGTGGGTTTCCGATTTTTGCCTTGGTCTAAGTCTGCCTTTCCCGAGGACCCTAGCTCGACGACACAAAGGCGGCTGGGCATAGCCCGACTCGTTTCGGGCTCGCGTTTCGGTAGCCATCGTCGAGCCGGGTAGGGACCCGCGTCCGACGCTTCTTTTAGGATCTTGTTTGCCCTGCCTTCTCCAGTTGCCTTAACGCCCATCTGCCCATCCGTATTGTTTTGGTTGGTATGTAGCCGAGCTTCAATCAGCCCGGCTTTGCTTCCATTTCAGTAGCGGGTGCCAAGTGTTAGACGAAATACCCAAGTTAGACGCGCGTTAATGTCCTTCGTTTATCCTTCGTTTATGGCTGAGACTTGTTGGTTTTCATGCTCGTACTGATTTCGTTTGCTCATTGTACGCGGATTTTGGTCTGAGTATGAGTCACGAGTATGCCTACATTCTCCTCGTTTCACGCTCACTACATGCTCCACGAAATGCTTCGATCAAGGTCGCTCGAACTTGTCTTTGTGGCGTATCCGAACTGACTGCCGTGTGTTTGTGATAATGTCTAAATAGAACCTGTGTTCTCGTTTGAGGGAAACGTTTTGAATCGAAACACTGAGATAGTCGTTTCAAAAAAAGAAAAAAAAATCTTAACATTCGTCTTTGGTTCATTCAACTCCCGTGCATTCTTCTATGATTGAGTCTCGGCTGTTGACATGTGTGGGTTCTCTTCTCGGCCGTGAACTTGTGTTCTCGTTTGCGTGTTCAATGAATGCAAAAGAATCATGAATGTTACCTATATATTAGCTTAAGAAAATTAAATATAATCGCCGTAAAAATGTGGACTCACAGTCATGGAATTTCGAAAGGCTAAAGTTCTTCAATTCGTAGCAGGTACCCAAATTCTAATTTCCTTTTCTTAGTTATAGGAATTACGAAGACATTCCTAGCAATGATATTATTAAATGCCTAGATTAATCTGGACTTAACACAGGAAATAATAGGTCGACTACCTTAAACGTGAGGGATACATGTCTGACTTTCAGTGAATTATCTTTGCTTTTACCCTAAAAATCTCTAACACCTAGAGGTGGTGTTGGACCTCACGGCATAGTGCCGAGGTCTGCCGAGCTGCAGTCACAAGTGAGCAGCCCAGGCCAAGCAATTCCCTTCTTTAGCTCAGCATGCAAAGCTAGACGCACTTAGACCCCATCAAAGTTAATTAATTATTTGATCATTGGCGGGTCTTTGAAAGAGTTTGTACGCCTAATACCTAAATCGACCCCCTCATTAGTTAAGTCTTTGGTCTGAATATCAAGGGGGCCACGGTCATACTGGTTACTTATTTATGTAAGTGTAATATATCAGAGATACCATAAGAATTCGATATATAAATAAGTGTGTCACATTCAATTTTGCACGTTTCGTTAATTAATTCTTGTTAATTAATTCTATCGATTTCGGTCTTTGTAATTTGTATCTCTAAGCATCATACAAGTCTTAGCATCCCTGACATTATTCTTGAAATAATTTCCATCTACTACCACATTGGACTACTTATAATGTGTTCATTCCCAAGGTGTTCTTCTTAAAGAGTCCTAAAGTATTCACTTGTTCATCAACCTTTATTCATCGTACTCTAAGCTAAGCTAACAGTTGTCACCCATCAAACATCTATAGAGAAGATGAACAGCTTCCTAAAGCTAGCTGTTATCCCAGAAACGAATGTCTTCTCCAATTAAATTCTTCATTTGATCAAGCTAGCTCCCACAAAACTACATTAGATTCATTTGTTACAACCCATTACTCAGCTTGCGGTCATGGGATGATTTTTTGTCACCGCAGAGGAGATGTAGAAAACTGGTAGAGTTTTGTGTTGGAGAAATCTCATTTCTTCAAGATCATACTATCTCAGACACTTCAAACAGGAAGGCACATATTCGCCTTTTCTTTTAAGTCAATTAATGTTAAAATATATCAGGCACTGCTAGTTAACTGTTTATGATGATTTTATATGTTATGAAACTAGGGTATTCCAAAGAGGTTTGTGAGGAAGTATGGCAAGAATCTTCCCAAAACATTGACAGCCAGTTCTAGTAAAATTATACTCAAAACAAAATCATGTACTGGAATCATATAAGATGAAGTACAAATTGAAGTTGTGTTTAAAAATGCACTATCGCAAACTTCATTCTCAAAGTTTACAATTAATCCATTCGAAACTCTCTGTTTACTAGTTTCTGAATTCTTCGAATAGTTTTAGCAATTCACTCATAATCTATCTCACCTTGACCATTGCATATGCGCATTCCAACTAATATGATCTAATAATAGTAGGTTGTGAATGGCCCCCACATTGTTGGCAATCTTGTAGCAGCAGCACATTCAATTAATTTATCTCTTTCCCGGCAGTACTGTAAATTTATGCATTTAATGAGTCATGAAATCATTTCTCGATCACACAGTATAGGAAGCTTCTCAACATATAATTCAGGATACATCAGACAACTTTAAGCACTCTTTTGTCAATCAAGATGTTCTATCATTATTTCCTGGTGATAATGTTGAGAATCACCTCAAACTCCGCCCCAGTTAATGGTCAACTAACATTCAGACATAGGCTTTGAAACAAGGTAAATACAAGAAAATGTACACAGAGATGATGACAGTCATGAGCTCATGGACATGACTCAAGCAAGAATCCTGGTCAATCATAACCAATTTCTAAAGTTAAACGTCGGGTAATAGATGAATTGTAAACACTAATCTAACAGCAACATGCACATAAAAAATTGTGAGAAACAACTCTTCGAATCCCAAAAGTGTTGATCTGCATGGTGCTGACGAGTGGAATAACAACCACAAGCTTAAAGCATAAAGTAAACTTAGGACATGAATAGACCAAAATAGCCTATGTAAAACAACAGCCCGACAGCCACCCATAAGAGACTCTTTTTCCCACCCAACCCAGGTTTCCAAGGTTTCTACTCTTCATTCATCCACTTCCCAAAAGGGGAGATGCCGCTGAGACAACATCCTGGCCAAAAAGGCCAATACTTAAGAAGTGAAAGTTGCAGCTGAAATTTGATTCAGCTGGGGCTACATGTCCTTAAAAAGTATTTGCATTGGATTGATGGGAAGAGAATACTTACCTGATTAGATCAGCAATAGATACAATTTTCAAGCTGTCTCCTGCTGTGCAAACTCACGGAGCTTAGGTAATCTTGCCATGGAGCCATCATCATCCACTACCTCACAATAAACTGCCACAGGCTCCAATCCAGCTAATACAGAAATCTCAACAGAAGCCTCTGTATGCCCAGCTATTTTCAGAACACCACCCTCCCGGTACTTCAATTGGGAAAACATGTCCCGGCCTGTTGAAATCTTCAGGTCTTGGAATCTCTAGACGAAAGAGCCAAAGCTGTCGGTGCCCTGTCACGTCGTCCCATGCTTTGCATCCTATAACAATATTGCTTAACTACCATCCATTACAAGGTAAGAGAAGAGATGATTAAAGAAAATAACTAAGATAATCGAAGGCTATTAGGAAATCAAGAATTGGAGGAAATAATATTGTCCTACTGAACTATGAAAGTGCGCGTTATCTGTCATTACTTTCGAAAATTGATTATTCCTACCTGAAGGAACTAGTACCAGTCAATTATCTTCAACTGAGTTTTGATTAAAAAAACACTCAAGGATCGAAAAATAGATTTAGGGGAATAAAAGCACATACCGCGATCACGGTGAATGCAGTCCGAAGCTTGTCTTCCTTCTCCCTCTGATGCACCCACCAGAGGAAGTTGCAAACGCTCCAAATCTTCCCCCTTTATTGCTCACACAAACAATCCCAAAGCGCCATACTTCACAACGAAATGCCATAAGCCTAAGGTGCTGCCATTATAAGATCACCCTCAATTCCGTCTGTCCTCATCGCCGACCGCCACTACAAACGGAATCGAAGCGTCTTACTCTCCGGTACCACCATGATCAGATTAGACGAAAGACCAATTCGCGAAGAAGGGTCTGCCCGAAGCGACGAAGGTGGATGATTACGAGTTTCGGTGACCTCGGCATGAAACAAGGCCGCTCAGATCTTCGCCATGGAGGTCGAACACCGACTAGAGCTTGGATTTGGGGCTTTTTCGGGCATCGACAAAAGCCCTAAATTCGAAACGATGGAGCACTGGCATTGTCAATTTGTGGGGAATCTTTTAGCAGAAATGCAAGTGTTTTTACAATCCCAGCATCAAAGCTGCATGTTTATGCAGGCTAGAAGCCGCACAATCCAGGAAAATGGTTTCCCTCAGGGAACATAATTTTTTTTCCCCGAAATAATTCATGATATTGTTAAATGATTCCATAAAAGTTGGAGAGGACGGCCCGCTCAAGAGGAAGGAGGAGAATTCGAATGTTGGGCCCAGGAGATAAATTGAAATTGGGCCGAGGTTAGCTGCTCTCTCTCAATTCAAGCTTGCACCTCCCACCTCACGTCTTCTCCAGCATTGCGTCGATCCGAGCTCCAGCAAATTCTCTCTCCTCGACTGAAAACGTTTCGAATCTCCGAGCAGGGCCATGGCTTCCGTATGAAACGCCGACAAAGCTGGAAACTTCGCAGCAAAGCCATCCGGTAGAGCTTCCGTCTTGTCGCGAAGAATCTCCGAAATAGCTCCAACTGTTTTACCTCCAAAAAATGCTCTGTCGACATTGATTTTCAAGGTACGCAGCTTCGGCGGGTTCTGATTCTTTGCCGACTGAGTCTTTTCTATGTAAAGTTTCAAACTTTGGTGATTCCGTTTCCTGAAATTACTGAGCATTGGCCTCGCCAATTCAATTAGGGTTTTCGGATTTGGTGGTTGTCTTCGGAGCAGGCCATCTCAGCTCCCACATCTAACCTCGTCCGCTCTCTCTCTCTCTCTCTCTCTCTCTTAATCATCCTATGTAAAGCATCCCTTTCGAATATATAGATGGTGGTCCCTTCGCGGTGGAGGAAAGGACGTGGAATAGGTAGATCAGACCAGGAAACTATGCTGACAATAGCTTCCTGAATTGGTTGTTTAACGGTTATATTCTGCATTCCTTAGAAATATTTTTCACTAAATAAAAAATTATTACAACCACAGAAAGGAATGCTCGTTTTCTTTTAAAATTAGTCAGTCATTAGAGTACCAGAATCGAAATCAGATTCTACATCGGCAGGTTTGGCACTACCGAGAAAAAAAAAATTAATGGCCTAAAAATAATTTTCATTTTGGGACTCAAGATCGACCATTCTTTTTAAGCCACGTTTCCTGAATTTAAAAAAGAGAAAAACAAACGAACTTTAACATGGATCGCAGAGACGCGTGCTCTGTCCTTTGAAACCACCGTTGGAAACTTGCATACGTGGCGGCTGACGTGTCACTATATATCTATTCAGCAGGCTGACCAACCAGGCAAAAGAAAAACGTGTCGTCTTCTGCATCCTAAAAGCAAGCAGACATCGTTAAGATAGAAAGAGTAGACGACTTTTAGTACCAGAAGAGGGCGACAGCGGGGAAGCGGAACCAGGGGACAGGGCTTTGCTTTTCAGTGGAGGAGGGGCTGCGAGCAAGTCGAATTTGAAGATTGGTAGCTGCGAGAAGGCGCTTTGACCGATTGGAGTTTCGATTTGGGGCTTTTTTTTTATTACGTCTACAATGCCCTGAATTCGAAACGGTTAGGGCTGTGCATTGTTAATTTGTGGGGAAAGTTCGAAGAGAAGAGGCTTCCTAACTATCGCGTTGTTTCCACTGATCGAGTTACAAGTAAATTCTCCATTTTTGTTGGAACATAGTAATTTTTTTCTTTTTTATCAATATCTCTCCTGATGGCAACGAGTGAAAGTGTGAGTGAGGTTGGTTTTCAAAGGGATTTTTAGTTTTTACCTCCATAGCTGATGGCAAGGACTCAAAATGTCAGATTGTGGGGGATGCTTTGATTAATATAATTCAGATTCGTAAGCAACCAAGAGGTTTTGCAATTGCAATATTGGACCTAACGATCGCTTGTACACTATCATGATGAACCGAAAAATTTAATATTTTGTTGATGCTTATGTTTTGTTTCATGGACGTTGCATCCTGTTTGTTGTCAATGCGTATTGTGAATCCTGCTATGAGATTTAGTAATTGCTTTTGATGCTTGGTTGTGCGTTGCTTTGCGGAACAGAATTTTCGAATGGTTTGATCTCTGAAGGTTCTATTCCCAACAATGAAGTTATATAGATGTTGATGGCATGAAAGGAGAAGTCGAAGCAGATGATTTGACTGATAGAGGGTAGAGAGAATGTGAATTTCTAGTCAATAACGAATCATGTCCCAGCGGGGTTCTTTTCTGCTGACTGGTATCTATTTACGAGAGGAACACAGATGCGAGTAAGAGACATCTGCCTGTTAGAGCTCATCAGTCGTGGTTTTTCCATGTTCAAAGCCTCCATTCGAGTGTTTAGTTCAGAACTCATTTTCGCTGACGGAGATGCACACTAGAAGTTTTTACCTTTGATGTATCAATGAGAAGTTTTTACCTTTGGTATCTCTCATGTTTGATGCTTCTTAAGGTTTCAAATCCATCATGGCTCAACTTCAACCCGCTCTTCAGGAAATAATTTGACATAGTTTGTTGTGGAGGACGGTTGCTATTACTATGGAGCAATGCTGAAATGATTCTGCTCATCTCATCTACAGTTTGAAGAACGAGGGTAAACTTCAAATAATGCCATGCCATCTTTGAGGTTATATTTTAATCCATTTCTAGTTGGAGGAAGTCTTCCAACCACACCTTTAATTGGTGAGTTACAAATATTGATATCATTCACATGTCAATTTACTTGTAAATAAATGTGCATGATATTTATATTTATAACTTATCAATTCAATAAAACCGGCTGGAGGAAGTTTCCTCCAACTAGAGTCGGAAGACGTCGCCTATAATCTTGTTAATGGACTCTACCCGACACACGTGCATGAAACGGTTATCGTAGAGAATCCCCAGTTCACAGGAATTGGATAATGGAGACTAAGCTTTGATTAAAAGATAACTTCATATGCCCTCTTTAATATGTACTGATGTTTGGACTACTTTCGTTTGTCGTACAGAATTTGTGCCTTTCTAGGATTTCATTAGACCTTATAAATTATCCAAACAGTACACAATCAGTCAGAGCATAAATACTATAAAGCTTTATCATATCGTCAGTAAGAGTCTTCCTTAAAAAGATTGCCTCCAGAACAGAGGCAAATTGCACAAACCACTTTTCTTGAGTGACTCTTGGACACGAGTGTATGTGGCTTGTGGTCGCCGCAGCCGGAGGCAAGGTGGAGGTGTCAAGCCAGAGATGGTGACTGGTCCCCATCTTGACAGTCCTCACTTCTTCAAGATCATTCTCTCCGACACCCTCGAATCTGGAAAGCTCGTAAGCTCCACATTTTCGCAGTCTGCTTCTTAGGATTCAGCTTTCAAGTGTCAGCAGAGTTTTTCTCATGATTTATCTCAATCTGGAAAACTTTCTATGCGTTTGGCTTTGAATAAACCTTTTGATTCCAGCGAAAAGGAAGAAAAGCCCAAAACCTTGAACAAAAAGTGTTTATATTCAATTATTCCAAGTGAATTTTTTTTTTTTTCCTTTAGTACTTTGAATTGAAGATGGTTGGCTAAGGATAGTGTTAGACAAAGGCGTTGGGTCTCTCCAGCTTTACTCTCGTCCAATGAAGCGACTATAACTAAAACTCAATTCGCGGGTTCCCGCTGACAGCCTGCTCGTGTGCAAACCGATCTTACATTGCCCCTACAGAATGCAAAATTTGCTCAGTGTTTTTCCTTTTGTTCCCTGCACTTTCGATCTAATTTTGATGAATTCGAGTCATGGACCTATAACTTTTGAGTTTTTCTGAATAGGGAATTCCGAACAAATTCTTAGGAAGATATGGAAAGGATCTCTCAAGCCTGGTGCTACTCAAGGCTCCGGGCAATTCAACCAGGACTGTAGGAATAGAAAAGGGTAACAACAGCTCGGTTTGGTTGTGGAAAGAGTGGCGAAAATTTTTGCAGCAATACTCCATTGGTCAAGGGTCACCTCGTAGTTTTCAAATATAAACGGAACTCCACTTTTGACGTTTAATATTCAATAAGAGTGCTTCAAAGATCGATTATTCATCGAGCAGCATATCGAACCTCAGAAGTGGATTTATTTCACCGATGAGGGAGGATGCCTTTGAAGTTGAAGAGTCGGAGGATTTCGCTCCTCGTCAAAAAATGAGGGTCGAACCACATTCACCATATTCTCAGCCTAGTCCAAGCTGCACATCGCAAGATCTTGAGAGTGTGACTTATCTTTTTAGAAGTCATGTATCTTCTTACATCACTCTCTCCTTCGTTAGTTTCTTTTGGTAAGCTTGTTTATGTTGACTGATAGCACAATGATTTTGGTAATGCTTGTTGTGATTTAAGTGGTCACAGCTTCTAAGGTGAAGCGGAGCAAAATTTTCATTTGGTCAACTTATCTAAATCTTGATTTCCATCACTGTATTAGTTTCCATTCTGTGCTAAATCTTTATGGTGAGTAAATCAACTAATGAAAAGTCCAAACTGGCGTCATCTAATCATTTCAATTTTTGGAAGAACAGAAGAGATCAGACAGTCTAGATTAAAAGCGAGCCATATTCTGAGCAGGTTTTTGTTGGTCCTACAAGTTCGTGGCCTCTCCCTAGTTTTGAACTGGCCAGTGAATTTGACTCGGAGTATCCTTTTGTCAAGGTGGTGATTTGGCCATCTTATATCAAACAAGATATAGCGGTAAGATTTTGATTGGATTTCTGTACGAGACTATCGTTTACCCTGGATCTGTTCATTCCTATTTGTTTAAATGGGCAAAGATCCTCTCTACACTCATGCTAGTTCTAAGAGCAGAGATTTGACATTTTGACTTTTGGCTGTTAAGACTATTGATTAGAGTTACTAAAACTACCATATGAATCTACATTTTGCTCGCTTGCTTGAATAAGGGAATCCTTCCCCAGTCTTTCTTTACCAAGCACGGGTTGTTCAAACATGTGTGGGCAGAATGTTCCTCGTAGGTTCATAATGCAACACATTTTATAAATCAAGGAAATCGCTACTCTCAAACATTCAGACAGATCATGGCCGGTGAAGCTTAGGAGCTATCCACGTGGGCTGATGCTCTCTTCTGGTTGGATCGCATTTGTGAGAGGAACTCGCTTGCATGTAGGAAATGTCTGCGTGTTTGAGTTAATTGATAGGGATGATATTGTGCTCAAAGTCTACATTTTCAGCAGAGCAGGTAGAAACTTCATTTACGTTGTTTGAGTGAAACTTTAGGCTGGTTATGGCATGACATGAGTTCTATGCGAAAGATCTTCATAGTCAATTAAAGAAACATTTGCACCAATGATGTCTCTTAAAGTTCTCATTTTAACTCCAGGCAGAACAAACAGTCTAAATGCGGAATGAAGGTATTTCGTGATCCTACTCCTTCAATGCCTCTCACTACTCCTGAGCCAGAAAATTTGATTCGGAGCATCCCTTCCTCAAAGTGGTGATACAACAGTCTCATTTTAAGAAAATGGTACAATCTCGAGCCTAATCCACCACTGCCATATCTCAAGTTCGATTATGATCCCTATCTAATCTTGCCTCAATATTGTGTTTTCCCAGGTTGATTTGGTTTGTATTGGGAACCATATGACGTGCTAGTTTTCCTGAAGTGATTGTGGGGCATCCCCATGGTGGAGTAACGTGGAATCAGAAAAAAAAGAAAAGAAAAAATAGTAGTACAGACTGTAATGAGGTCTGTAATGAGGTCTGGACTATCCATTCTTTTGGATATCCTCGACAAGCTACTCCATCACCGTCTGAGTGAAAGGATGGACAGTCACTTGAATTGCGCACTAACCTAAAATGGCAATTGATGGCAATAATTTGTTTGAAAATGCATTTTTACATTGCGGGTTAAGATCGATTGCTTTCATGAGCCTCTTTAGACTATTGACTTAAGCTGGCCTCGTGTGCTTTCTTCCCAAGAGCGCTTGCCTACATTATTGTCCTTCTTTCACCATACATTGGTTGTTCAAACATCTACCCATGCACAGCATGTTCCCAGTCAATTCACTAGGCAACGTATTCAAGAAAACAAGAAAAAGGGAACTCTTAGGTATTCAGACAAGTCGTGGCCAGTGAAACTCTCAAGATATATGCGAGAAATCCAAGTGTTCTTCTCTACTGGTTGGCCTGCATTTGCAAGAGAAACTCATTTGTGTAGGGAAATGCCTGCGTTTTTGAGCTCATTGATAGGGAAGATGTTGTGTTCAAAGTCTACATCTTCAGTAATGGTGGTAAGGACCTAATTCACATTGATTGAGGTGATCATGGGACATGTTACTCTAGGCCCTTCATAGAACTGATATGAAGCTAGGAGACCTAATTTTGATTATGTATTTCCATTTTGGCAAGAATCCCTCAGATTTGGCGCTTCTCTGAGGATTCTGGGTGCCCAACTAATCTAAAAGGTTCTTTTGTATTTTCTTAACATCTTAAAGTTATGTCTTAAACATCAAAGCTTTTTGTAAGAAAGTAACAATTCAAGAAAGCAGTTCATTCGTTAGCTTTTTGCATTCCTTGCCTTTTAGCCTATCAACAACATGTTTATATCGTTTTATGGCTAAATAATATAAAATATCAACATTTAGAGAAAATTGCATGGGTAAGTGCTCAGTTGTACATAACAAATTCCTATATTAGATTATGTTTCTAATTCAAAGTAACCTCAAATTGAAGGCCACGCCCACCACTCTATTGAAGAAGCCTTCTTCAAATCTACATGAATGTACCGGTTAATGTGCATTTAGGTCTATTTGTCTTCGGGGAAAAAAAGTCTATTGGTCAAAATTAAGAAATCAGTGCCAAGAATTTAAGAACTGGCAATCTTAAATGCTAATATAGAAAGGAGAAGTTGTTTGACAATCACTAAATATCTATAATTTCTTTCCAAACAAAGAATCGCAACCATAATGGGTAGGTCCTAATCATATAGTTGAGAAGATTCTAATAACCATCAATTATATCTTCTATTGAATTAACTAAGTAACCCTTTTCAGTGAGTTAATTGAATATTTTAAGACAACTCTAATTAGAGTTATCTAACAAGCTCAATATCATAAATTGCCAAATTTTTAGCACTGGGGCTATCACTAGTGACAAGTTTTGAGATAACGTGCTGTTGAATTTATTTTTTAAATCGCTATAAGGGTACGTGGTTTCTTAAGGAAGGTTTTGTGTTGATTGTTTACTAGTTACGTACTGGGCCGGGCCCTACTGGGCCCAAGCTTAAATGACCCGTCTACCGTCCCTACTTTCCTGGTTATGTCCTTTAGTTTAGTCCATTTTAGAAGTCTGCACATGATCTGCCCAAAAATGTCACGGGATACTTACTTTGCCCAACAAACGAAAAGGTACAATCTAATGTCCAAGAACTCCTATGTACTTGTATGTAGTCCTTTGTTATCTTAGGTATTGATGCTTGAGCATTATAAGAAAATAGTTTTATAATAGCTCTTACACTAAGTTAAATGGTACAAATAGACTTAATTGCCAGAACTCGTCCATATATATACTAATTCAGCAAAAACTTGGATACACTACACATGCAAATCTAAATAATTGATTCAATGCTAAAAAAAATTTGGCCCCCACCCCTGACCCGCCCCACGCGAATTTCAAATAATTTTAGTTATTATGGGCACCACATAAACACTTGGTGTTTCGTCAATCTCAACCATCATAAAATAAATGTGAAAAGACCATGTTGAATTTTGGTCACAATTCAATATAGCTCGTCGTTATAAATGAATTAATTCCATATTTTTTCACAGATTTTTATGACAGCAATATACGACTCCAACTTCATATTTTTGGATTGTTGTCGATATAATTATAAAAAGCTGTTTTTCAAAAATTTAGACCAAGTTTCACTTTCCTCCAGGGGCACACTGTCAAGCATCTTTGCCTCGGTCACTGAACAGTCCATGTTTGTCCTGAACCAATTGAGATGAAGTGAACTGTGCCATGGTTCAGGTTTCCACAACATCCTTTGAACATTACTATTCCGCAATTCGATTTGACTGTGATGAGTTATCATCATGGACTTGTAGCTTTTAATTTTTTATGATAGAGAATCAATTCAAAAAGTCTATTGAGAAAATGTAGTTCAAGGCAGTTCAACCTGGACTATAGAACTAGAAAAGTGTAATAATGACATTATTTCGCCGTTGAAAACATGGTGGGAATGCACATAGCCTTACTCCACTGATCATATTTCCCTCATAGTTTTTTAATATAAAAGGGACTTCTTTTTTCGCCTTATATTATTAAATCAAAGTACTTTGAAGATATTATGATGATGTAGAATTGTACAAAATTGTAATCACTAATTAAACTAAGCAAGCAATTCTATTAAATTGTGTACATTCCAAAGGACACTCAATATGTGCATGAAGTCAATTGAACATCGGCATGGTGCCAATGTTTTATTAAATGAGATTAGGCTAGACTGATTTGGAGTTGCCAAATTACCGCACCACATCATTCAATTTCACTCCCCTACAAGGGCATTTTAGTATATTAAAATATAGCTATATGGACTAGTCACATGATGATATGAGGAAAGGTAATTGAGATATGAGGAACAGAAAAGTGTGTAACAATTAATAGAGAAGAGAGGGGAGTAAAGAAAGTTCCGTTCATGGATCAAGTTAGGCCCAGTTGTGAATAAGATCGCATGCATGCTAACAGCACACTATGGCACGTCTCGATAGTGCATTAGGCCCCGTCCTGGTCATGAATCACAAGTTCTATCTAGTTGTGGCTTGATTCATTATTTTCCTTTTTCAATTGCATGAAACTTATCCCTTTTCTTTGTTAATCTCAGCATCCCCACCTTCCACAAATGTCTTGACTCGAACTCATGCCTGAGTCCATGCCATTACGATTGGAAGGAGGGAGGGGCCAAGCTTCAAAAGGGCTTTCAGACTTGACCTTCAAAATCGAAATGGGCCAAGGTTTTGCATGTATGCTAGGAGGGTCTTATTGAGAACCACATTAATACATACCATGAGAACTTGAAATACTTGCATGAAATATTTTAGTCAGGTCGAATATTGATCTGGTCAATAAAATTCCATGATTTTATCTTAAAAAAAAAAAAAAATCTACAATCCCTAAATATGGAAGAATTCTGTTAAAGAATGAGAACATGAGAATAACATTTTTTTTTGTTAGAAATTAGTCGCAAACTTTTCAAATAGTCATATATATATTGGAGACATTCTAACTAACCATTGTGGTCAAGGCTTATTCTCAACTAATGGTCAACGTTAATTGGAAATAAAGGTTTGAGTTAGTCCGAGTCTAATATGTCAGTTTGTAGAAGATTATCATAAATTGCTCTGTATATGTATGTAAATGTATCACATGACAATTTTATATTTTACCCAGTGTTTTCTTAATTTCTAATTTGGAATTTTATGTCGTCCTGAAATTTAAAGTCAATAAAGGGGGAAGTTTCCAATTGATTATTAAGAAGAAAATGAAACATTTTTTTCTAATTAATGACATTAGTTAAATCTCTGTTTGATAAAAAGGAACACTTACCGATAGTGGAATCAAAAGGTAGGGCCTGCAAAAAAGCATTCGAGTGAATAGAAAGATATGGACTTGATAAATACTTCTTCCTTACACAACTCAATGCATAAAGGAAAAACATTTTGGACCTGAGCAGGTCCTTAAACTGCTCAAGGGGAACCCCCCCACTGGAGGGAGAACCTCCTAGGGGTGAGAATCCCCAAAGTGGGGCCCCGTATTCCTCCTCCCAAGGGAGAAACAGTATTGAGAGGAACGAGGGAGTTGCAGCCACCGGGGTAACGATGGGTGTGGCAACACACGGTGGTTTGGATGCTAATCGATTCAATTCGAGGCTACCTAAAGACCATGCAGCGGTAGGCATTAAAACCTACTCCATACATGAGCTGGCTTAAATGCCAAGTTGCGCCAACTCAACGCTCATATATGGCCCTTAGTTTGGCGCAACTTAAATGCCAAGTTGCGCTACCACTGCATGGTCTTTGGGTAGTCTCGAATTGAATCGGTTAGCATCCAAACCACCGTGTGTTGCCACACCCACTGTTACCCCAATGGGTGTAACCCCCTCGTTCCTCCCAATACTGTTTCTCCCTTGGGAGGAGGGATACGGGGCCCCACTTTGGGGATTCTCACCCCTAGGAGGTTCTCCCTCCAATGGGGGGGTTCCCCTTAAAACTTGGGCCCAGGAGAGCTCGGCCCAACACGGGGCTTCGTTTCCCCGTGTTGTCTTCATTGCCCTTTCTGGGCTTGTTCCTTGGGTTTCTTTGTCGGGGGAAACCCTAAGATAAAAGCCCCGTACAGGGCTCACTTCCCCCTGTAGGGGGCCGCCTGCCTGATGGCGAGAGCCTTTTAAAGTACCCAAGGACTATGCAGCGGTAGGCGTTAAAACCTACCCCATACATGAGCTGACTTGAATGTCAAGTTGCGCCAACTCAACGCTCATGAAAACTTGGGCCTAGGAGAGCTCGGCATAAAGGTAGGGCCTGCAAAAAAGCATTCGAGTGAATAGAAAGATATGGACTTGATAAATACTTCTTCCTTACACAACTCAATGCATAAAGGTAAAACATTTAGAATTCTTAGTCTATACTTTCGTTTTTATGGCATTTTTATTAAAGTTATTATTTTCAAAATAGCAGCCATGCATTATTACAAAAGTCCAAGGATTGAATCATTAATGCAAAAATAGGACCCACATGTACTCTTTTGTCGGATAAAGCTTTGTCACCGGAGAAAAAAGCTATGCATGGCCAAAAAATGCAATAATTGAGTAGACATTTGCTAGTGGGGTGTCCCATCCATCACCTTCTGGGAGTCAACTTTTCATAAAGACGCTTTATAAAAAAGCTAAACAATTGAAAGCCTTGATAATTCCTAAATATCTTAGCATAAGCAGCATTGCACACAAAATATTTTCACTACAATGTGGAGATAAACCAATAAATTAATGATAAGCCAAGTTGGTTATTGTTGGGAAAAAATGGGGTTTGTAGACAATTTTCATTTTTGCAATTGAAATCGCTTATGTTTTGTTTTGTGCCTCTTTTGTAGTGAGTTTGCTTTGGCATACTTATGTAATAGTCTTGTTTCATATAGGTCATGTCGCTTGTTGGCAGGGGTGTTGGGGCTTGCTTCTATTCACTACTGTATACCATCAACCCTTTTGCTTAAGTCGAACATTTGAACTAAAGATTTAGTGATTTGGGGCTTTAGCTTTTCAATCAACCACCGACGCCATTTATCTAAGAACAACCAACGTTGTTTCATGTAATTTTAGTCCATGTCACACCATCGCCATTATATGTAAGATATGATTGAATTGTCACTCGAGACAAATTAAACAAAACGTAATTGAGAGGACTTGATTACACTTTTCCTCAACTGTTAGAATAAAATTTATCCAATTAAAAAGGTTAGGGCTTCATGACATTCTATATAATAGGTTTTAGACTAATTGTGCAATTTTCCAGCAATAGCTAAACTCCAGCAGCCCGTACTTGGATGAAAATAGAAGATTCTTGCGTATGTCTACCCATTACTCACAACGAAATCTTAAATCTCGTATATTTCTTAATTACATGGGTAAAATGATAATTTGCGCTTGTCAATTTTGATCCTCTAATTTTATGTCCCCCTTTCAATGTGAAACTCTATTTCCACATGTTAAAAACTCCACTCTATTATAATAATTAGATAGAGTGATATTAGAGAAATATTTAAGTTAAACATGCATCATTTGGGTCTCAAGTGAAAATGATTTAATATAAAGAGTGAGATCATTTGGGCTTATGAGGACTGGACTCATGCAATTGAAAAACCGTTTTGTTTCTTCAAAATTTGGTTCTGAAAGGCAAAAAGGAACATCATTTACTCATGCGTGATGGAGTTTCCTAAGCCATGGTTATGGTTAAGGTGAAGCTGATCTTTTCTATTCTTCTTACTTTTACAACCATATGGGTCAAAATAACTCATCTTTGTCGAGTACTCCTACTTTTTGAATTGTAATGTATTCTTAGTTTAGAGTTTAGAATACACTTGCGTCCAGCCAAGCACCAATCAAGGTAAAAGTTTATAATTTTTTACACACATATCATTTGAATATTATCAAGAAAGGGTTACATTACAACTAAGAGAAATAATTTATAAAAGTGGCTATAGCATCATTTTGTCAAGCATTTCCAAATGCACTATTCGTAGCAGGATTCAATTAGCCAGCACATTTGAATCAAACCGTCCAATTTTTGAAGTGGTGATGTAGCAATATTTTTTTTGAGAGATTCATGGAAAGATCCCAAGCTTAATTCATCAGTGACATGTCTCCAAATTTGAAATCTTGCCTCATATTTTAGTTTTTTTTACCTTGAGTTTTCACTTTCTTCACTTTACTTGAGATATTACATTATCTACCCCATGTATGATCTAAGAGCACAAATTTTGATAGGTTAAGAATGATTATTTACAAATTACACAATTTATTGTACGGTTCGGGGTGCTAAAGTGCCGTGAGCATACATACATCTTATGTCTTCTTTCATTCCGTATGTCTATAGTATGATATTTTATTCATATTCATACATTGCTCGTTGAAATATGTATGCAGGCAAACAATTCTCTTTGAATTGTTCAAGGTATAAATTGAGTAAAATAATAATTTTGCACCTCCTATTAATTCCGACAGATCGTGGAGGGCGAAGTCAAGGATTCCATCACATCTTGTCAAAAAAATAGAGGACTAAAATGCATTTGGCTTGTTCTCTGCCATGGCTAACCTTGTCTGCTCATAAGGGTCAATAATAAAAGAGTGACAAAAGCAGGTCGAGAAGATACAATAATTTGAATAGACATTCGATAATGGGGAGTCCCATCTATCTACCTCTCGTGACCACCTTTAATAAAGGTACTTTTTGAAAAAGCTGAAGAGACCAAATGATGGAAGTACTCGTGGACAATCAATGTTTGTCTATTAGCTATGGAGGAAAGGATGGAGGCCAGAAATTCTCGATGGTCACTATTTAAGCAAAGGAACAATAATGCAGAAAGTCACTCACTTCTACACTAAGAAATCAATTGGTGTTTAGTTTAGTCCTAAACTAAGGTTAAGACGCCGAGCTCCATTAACATTTGGATAGCTTTTGGAAATATTTAGAATGGTTCCTCTGAAGATTAAATGACCAGAGATGATCTTGACAAAATCTAGATGCTACTGAAAATGAGATGACTATAGATGGCTGCATAAAGGAACCAAAAAGGCTAGATTTTAATTTGATTCATTTTCTCTTGATGGCTTGGGAAACATCCTAAATATGTCACAGTTTGCATCAATCTCCTCTTACTCTCTTGTGGTTTGTGTCTTTATTAAAGTTCTAAATCGTAGGATCTCTGCTATTGAATCTCACCCGTTGATGATCAAAAATTCCAGAAAAAGTTGCTATGTTTCATAACCAAAATTTAAGCATCGTCATGTCAAGGACCAAAATCAAGCGAAAATGTAATGCTCGGTTATAAAGACTCATCACATTTTTCTCTTTATCACCCTCGAATGAAAATAACAAAGACATTATTGTAGCCATTTATTTAAATAAATCTGGAGCTTAACCTTTCAGTAAAGAGTCTTGCTGTTCTGAAAAGAAATCATAATACTGTCCTGCCATTAATTTTCACCAAAGAGGAAAAATGTAAAGATGACTTCAAGTCACTGCTAATTAAAGAGGCATCTAGCACCATGGACCATGTTGTACTACTTATCAACGTGTCTAGCTTCACCTATCCAGTGCCGAACTTTGACTCTAGAAAAATGATATGAGACATTAAAGTTGTTGACGAAAATAAAATTGCACTTTTTATCTTGCAAAAACTCATGAATTAAAGTGGTCGACCCTATTATAGCTTAGAATTGCATTGGCTAGTTCTAGGGTTGACTTGAGAATTGGCCTATATCTTTTTTCCGTTTTATTTTTTATTTAATTGCTTTATCATATTGATTAATTAGATATAAGGGTCGAAGTTAGCCCAGGTCTACTATGTTAATTGGTAGAACATTATCAAAAATTATCCATACACACATATCATATACATATGGCCATTTTACATTTTATTGAGTGTTTTCTTAATTTTTCATTTATAACTTGATGGTATTCTAAAATTTAAAGTTAGTAGAGATAGAATTTTTCAATTGATTGTGGCATTAAAAAAAGAATATCAACCAATGTATAATTTATGACATGAATGAAGTTTTCAAACGGTAATTAGGAAATTTACTGGCAAACTTAAGTAGGGAATGATTCGACAAATAGTGTTCAGAGCTCTTAGCCTATACTTTCGCTTTCCATCACATCCTCAAGAAAGTTATTATTTCCCAGAAAGCAGCCATGAATTATTATTACCAAAATCTCAAAATTGAACCATTCATGCAAAAAATGGGGTCCACATGTATTCTCGTCTGAAAGAGTTCTATCATTGGAAAAAGGCAATGAACGCTACTCAGGCCGCAAGATGCAATAAATTGACAAGACATCATTTAATAGAGTGTCCTCATTCTCTCCATCTATAATTGCCCTTTAGCATGAGGGGCATCCCGCCCAAGATATTTTTGCTACAACGTGGAAATAAACCAATGATTGATGATAAAACAAGTTTCATTTTTGCTGTTGAAATGAAATTTGCTTCTGTTTTGTTGTGTGCCTCTTTCGTGGTGAGTTCGTTTTTGTGTACTTCTGTAGTAGTTTTTTGTTCTAAAAGGGTCGTGTTGCTTGCTGGTCTGGGTGTTGCGGCTTTGCTTCTATTCGCTACTTTTTGGCAGATTCAGTTCAGTCATGGATTCTTGATTTTGGACCTCGAGACTCTGCGTACCATCGCACGCTTTTATTTAAGTCGAACATTAGAACTAAAGATTTGGTGATTTAGGGCTTTAGCTTAGCTGCTCGACCAAGCAAAGTCGCCATTTATATCAACAAAAACAGCATGCTCCTCAGTCCACGTCACATCTTCATCTTTGCTGTTACATGTAGGATGATTATTTATTATTGGATTGACGCATTAGATAAACTAAGTGAAACTTGTTCGGAAAGACTTTATTACAATTTTCCTCGAAGGATTAAGACTAAATTGATTCAATTAAAAAAATTTAAGGCTCCATTACATTATTTATACTAAGTTTTAGACTGATTGTGCAATTTTTCCAGCAATAGTAAAACTCCAGCAGCCTGTACTTTGATGAAAATAGAACATTCTTGTTTATGTCTCCCCATTAATCATGACAGAATCTTAATCTTGTACATTTCTTGATTACACGAGTAAAATGATGATTTGCGCTTGTCAATTTTGATCATCTAATTTTTATGTCCTAACCTTATCGCGAAACTTTATTTCCAAAGGTTAAAAACTCCACACTATTAAAATAATTAGATAGAGTGGTATAAGGGTAATATTTAAGTTCAACATGCATCATTTGGGTCTCAAGTAAAAAAGAATGTAATACAAAAAGCGAGATCATTTCGGTTCACGAGGATTGGGTTCATGCAATTAAAAAACCTTTTTGTTTCATCAAAATCTGGTTCTGAAAAGCAACAAGGAACTTCATTCGCTCAAGCTGATGGAGTTTCCTAAGCCATGGTTATGGTCAAAGGTGAAGCTCATCTTTTCTATTCTTCTTATTTTTACAACCGTTTGAGTTGAAATAACTCATCTTTTTCAAGCACTCCTATTTTTTAAATTGTAATGCCTTCTTAGCCTGGAGTTTAGAATACACTTGTGTTTAGCCAAGCACCAATCAAAGTAAAAGTTTATAATTTAATACGCACATATCATTTGAATATTATCAAGCAAGAGATATATAACAACTAAAAGAATTGATTTATAAAAGTGATGTGAATATCGTCGAACTGGAGACGTAAACTCGAGTCGTTTCTCTCGGAATCAACTCTCTAACATAAAAAGAGAGTAATGATAAACCGTCGGGGACCATGTAACCAACAGGAAACATTCCCCGAGCTTGACTCCCGCGATGCTCTTCTCCTAGCATACTAGGCTGGGTACAGGAGAATGAAGGCAGCTGGTTGGACCTGAGCAGGTCCTTAAACTGCTCCCTTAGAAATGACGGGATAAGAGCACACAGAACTACTCCCTTTGTCAGCTGATCTAAAGGTCCAACTGGGTAGCCCCCGTAACCCAGGGAAGACGTTAAATAGGATAGGGGGTATTGGCAGCTCCCATGCCAAGAAAAATATAGTGGCTGGGCTTAACGCCCGTAAGATACTCTAATGTAAAAAGAGAGTAATGATGAACCGTCGGGGACCATGTAACCAACAGGAAACAGTCCCCGGGCCTGACTCCCGCGATGCTCTTCTCCTAGCATACTAGGCTGGGTACAGAAGAATGAAAAACAGCTGGTTGGACCTAAGCGAGTCCTTAAACTGCTTCATCAAACTGGAGACGTAAACTCAAGTTGTTTCTCTCGGAATCAACTCTCTAACGTAAAAAAGAGGGTAATAATAAACCGTCGGGGACCATGTAACCAAACAGGAAACAGTCCTTGGGCCTGACTCCCACGATGCCCTTCTTCTAGCATATTAGGCTTGGTACAGGAGAATGAAGGCAGCTGGTTTCGTCGAATTGGAGATGTAAACTCGAGTCGTTTCTCTCGGAGTCAACTCTCCTGCGATGCCCTTCTTGAATATTTTCAAGCAAGAGATATATAACAACTAAAAGAATTGATTTACAAAAGTGATGTGAATAAGTAGACAATCGCATCATTTAGTCAATCACCTCCAAATGTATTATTTTTAGCAGGATTCACTTAGCCAGCACATTTGAATTAGAGCATTTATTTTTCAAAGTGGTGATGTAGCCATCTTTTTTTAGAGATTCATGGATAGATCCCAAGCTCAACATGCCAAATTTGAAAGCTTGCCTCGTATTATAGTTTGCTTTTAGCGTGAGTTTTCACCTTGTTTCCTTTTATCCATTTTACACGTCGTTATGTACCCTGTGTATGGTCTAACAGCACAAATTTTGATAGGTTAATTATTATGCACCCTATTGTATAGTTCGGACGCTAATTGTAACTTTCGAAACTAACAAATATTGCCAAGTGCCGTGAATAATTACATGGGCAGATAGTTCCCTTTGGATTCTTCTTGGTATACATTGAGGGAAATAATAATTTCGCAACTTTTATTTATTTAGAAAAGTCATGGAGGGCCAAGTTAAGGATTCATAGCATCTTGTTAAAAAAAAAAAAAAATATATATATATATATATATATATATATATATATATATATATATATATATATATATATATAGATTGAGAGTGCTAGTATGAACACCTAGAGGGGGGTGAATAGGTGTTTAAAATAAATCTTGGCAAATATATGCGGAATAAAATAAACTTCAAACAAAAGAGTTAATGAAGAGAATAAGAATACAAGATTTATAGTGGTTCGGCTTAATCCAAGCCTACGTCCACTCCCCCACGCTAACAGCCTTCTTGGCTGGATTCCACTATGCAATCAACAAGAGATTATAACTTCGAGTGCAAACACTTAGTAGATCACACTATCTCACTAAGTCACTCTTTTGGTATTTCTTTCACGATCACAAATGTTTAAGCTCTCCAAAGACAAGTGTATGATCGAAGGTTGCTCGAATTTTGGAATTATAAATTCTACGCTCCGTCTCTTACTTGCTCATCGGTCCTTCATCTCTTTAAATACTCCTCCACTTCCAAACTAGCCGTTGGACAGTATCCCGGAGAATCATCTTCCAATCTACCCATTGGACAGCTCTGTATTTAGAAGATTTGGTAGCCGTTGAGTAACAAAGGTAGAATCCCAAATTGATTCCGATCGCCCATACAAACGAAATCTTGGTTTCCATAAGTAAAGCTTTTTCGTATAGAAAGTTCTTGTCTTCAATATCCAATCGTCAATCAATTAGATTGAATCAATCAAATCAATCTTGGTGTGGAATCCAAACCAGATCACTAGTCGTTATATGATTGGGCTTGAGTTACGTTCTATCGAGTTTGGATGTAAAGTCTGAGAGCCATAGACTTTACAATCTGAGTCTGAGTGCGCTAGACTTTGTAATCTGAGTCTGAACATATTCTGCTTCTGAACAGATTTAACTTTAAGGTCTGTAGCCAGTTCAGCTTCAGCATAGAGTCTGTCTTCTGTCTTCTGGTTCATCATTCACGTTCAGTCTGGAATTTGTCAAAGTGAGCAGACTTCTAATGTAGAACAGACTTTGACACTAAAGTCTGGTAGTCTTCAGATTTTGACACAGAAGTCTGGAAATCTTCAAAATATACTTTGGACATATGTTACGTTCAGTCTTCTGGTCGTCTTCTCACTTTGATAATATCCTTTACATGTTCTATTATCTTCATAATTTATTACTCAAGCATCAAACATGTTAGTAGCCTTTGATTTATTTTGTCATCTTCAAAACATCATAAGGGATTTCCCTAACATAGATGACTAAATTGCTTGTACCTTCTTCTCTCCCATGCTTGACGTCGTCAACTCATACAAGGGTCAATAATAAGGGAGAGACTAAAATAGGTCCAGGAGATGCAATAATTTGAATACATATTTGCTATCGGGGTGTCCCACTGATATTCCTCTCGAGTTCCACTTTTAATAAAGATGCTTTTTGAAAAAGCTAAAAAGACCAAACGATGCAAGTACTCGTGGACAATCAATGTTTGTCCATTAGCGGTGGAGGAAAAAGGATGGAGACCAGAAATTGTCGGTGGTCACTGTTCAAGCAAAGGGATAATAATATGCAGAGAACCATCCCTGCACTAAAGAAACCGACTGGTGCTTAGTTTAGGCCTAAACCAAGGTTAAGACGCCGAGCTCCATTTTCTGTATCAGAGATATTTATATATTTTCTAGAGATATTTAGAATATTTTTCAGAAAATAAAATGATTAAAGATAGTACTAACAGAATCGAGAATTTATTGAAAATGAGATAACTGAATATGTTGGCAAAAAGAATAAAAGATTGGGTCAAATTTGATTCATTTTCTCTTGATTGGTTAAAAAAAAATTCTAAATATCTCTAATGGTATGTAAACCAATCTCTCTTTCTTTCTCAGGGTCCGTGTCTTTGTTAAAGTTCTAAATCATTGGATCTCTGCTATTGAATCTCATAATATTTCACAAAAAAGTTGCTATGCTTCTTTCACCAAAATTTAAAGATCTCATGTCAAGAACCAAAATCGAGCGTAAATGTAATGCTCAGTTATAAAGACTCATCACATATTTCTCTTTATCATCCTCGAATTAAAACAACAGACATTATTATAGCACATTTATTTAAATAAATTTGGAGTTTGACCCCTCACTAATAAGTCTCGCCGTTTTGAAAAGAAATCATGATACTGTCCCGCCATTAATATTACCTGGAGAGAAATTCTTTTCATAATACTATCTTGCCATTAATATTCCCTGGAGAGGAATTGTGTGAAAATAACTTCAACTCGCCGCTAATGCAACTGGCATCTGACACCACGAACTATGTTGTACTACTTATTTATGGGCCCATCTTCACTTTCCTTGTACCAAACTTTGGCTCGAAAGAAAATGATACGAGAGATTAAAGCTGTGGGTGAACTCAAAATTGAATTTTTTTATCTTGCAAGTATGGTAGCTGTAAAAAAAAAAAAAATACCATATATTTCACTTACATTTTTGTCCACATCTTATTAGGGGGTGATGTTTCACAATAGATATGTTTCAAAACAACAACTTGGGACTTACTCTGTCGTTATCTTCCCAGTCATTTTTTTCCATAAATCTATATTCATTTTGATGACCTTATTCAAAATGATTGTCATGAATTAGGAATACGTAAGAGGGATTCCGAAAAGACTCCATACAACATTCCATCATCATTTTTTTTTCTTGACTTCTATATTTAACTTGCTCTACTTGTTTAAACTTTTTGAGTACCACTTTCTGCATTTTGCTTTCGCTCAAAAAATTGAAAATGATAATAATTAGGTTCTATAAATTATGAAAAACAAATAACTCTATTTGTCAATAATTGTATAGTTTTGGAGGTTTCGAAAATCAATTTGTGATAATTACAATATTTGGATAATAGATGTTAGAGGTAAAAAACCTCCAAACAGACCCAAGCATTTGTGATAATTAGAATCAGAATGAGAGGCCATGAAGCAATGTCAGTTGTTGCTCACAATCGTTCCCATATTAATTTTGTCATGTATGTAGTAGCAGTATCCAAGAAGGAAGAATAGAAAAAGTTTAATTTTCTTATGAGTTTTTATCCCATAATTTTTATTTAAAGTTTTGTCTAATGTAACAATTAAAATTGACATTCTAATACAACAATTTGCTTAATTATAATGTTAATTTTATATTTTAAATATGAGTTCATTGATCTGCGCATGGACCGGGTTAAAGACTAGTGCCTAATTAGCGTCTGTCCATTAATGGTGGTGGAAAGGATGATAGGATGGATCGGGACTAGTACATTAGCAGTGAAGAATGAAAAGACCATCTGGGGGTGGCAAATGATGAAAGGATGGATACCTACTCAGTGTCTGTCCACTAGGGCGGAGGAAAGGACGAAAGCTCCATAGCCTGTGCCAATCTCCTCTTTTTTTCTTCGTGGTTTGAAACTTTGTTAATGTTTTAAATTGACGGATATCTAGAACCAAATCCCAACATTTTTTTTTTTTGATAAATACCAAATCCAAACAGTTTTTTTTTTTTTTTTTTTGGTAAGGTACCAAATCCAAACAGTTAATAAAATGTTCTAGCAAAAAGTTGTTGTGTTTTTATCACAAAAATCGGGCTAATTTAAAAAAAAGCACCAATTTTAGGTTGAGGAATAAAACTAATTGAAACTTTTTTTTATCTTATAAAAAAGTAAAAAATTAGGTTGAAGAATAAATCTGGCCAAACCTTTTTTTGTCTCGTAAAAGAGTACAAACTTTAGATCCAATGACACCACCCGTGGTGGTGGCATAGGTGGTTGAGCAAGGGAACTTTTCACGAGAGGTCCCAAGTTCGATTCACAGCGTCATCGTTGCTTCAGTGCTAGGGGGCACGTGGGTGGTGGTTTCCCACGTGACTCCCCAGGGTTTCTTCCGCCGCGAAGCAAGAACCGGAGGTTCTCTCGGGTCATAAAAAAAAAAAAAAAAAACTTTAGATCCAATGACAATTATGACCCTAAATTTTTTTGTCTCATAAAAAATCTCAAACCTTCGCTCTTATTCTAAATCTAACCCCTACAAGTGACTCTCTATTTGAAATTCCATGAGCTTGGCAGATCTCATCCATGGTGTCTCTCAATGGGTGGTGGTCTACAGTTTCGTATTAAAAGTTGTTTACGTCAGCGTCAATTGTGCTACGTTAGCCAACCGGCACCCACTTAGCAAAATCCAGTCAAAATTAGTAGGAAATGACTGAATTGATACCAAGTAAAAATATTTAGAACTAAATTGGCACAAATGCAAAATATTTAGGACTTTTTAAATACTTTTTCCAATAAAATTGGCATGAAATTGAAAAGAGCATGAGATATTGATATTGTTTAGAAGATTAAATAAAGTTGTGGTAAAATATACCTTGAAGACCGATGCAGACTATAGTTTAAACATGACATTACTGTAAAAATACACTTTGGAATATCAATCTATACTATTGATTGAGAAAACCAGTGACCAGTCCAACCTCACATGTTTACAAAGAAAATTCCATGTGAAAACTTGTATATATATTTAGAAAGATAGGTAAGTAATCAGTGAATCTTTTACCTTCTAAATTTTGATTTAAAATAATTGTCAAATATTCCATAAATCTCTCATCTTTTCTTATGAAAATGTACAAAATGCAAAAGAAAGTTATTCCTTTTAATAAAAAGATAGGATAAGTATATTGGAAGTTTTAAAACTTACAACGAAAATATAAGTGTCCTAAAATTTTCAAAAGGTATAATTAAGTCATAAAACTTATCATGAAAGTGCAATTGAGTCATAAATTTTAAAAAAATGCAATCAAATTCAAAAACTTGTCAAATTGGTCCAACAACTAGCGTCCACGTCAAAAAATTCTAGTCTAAATTGGTCAAATGAACTAAAATAATACTAATATGAAAAGATTTATAACTAAATTAGTCTAATAAAAAGGTTTAGGATTGATTGTTATCAATGCAATGGTTTTATAATTTTTTAAATATTTTTCCCCACTGAAATGAGATCTCCCCCAAGATAGTAGTAAAAATTTATTTGCTCATATTACTAGGCTTACAACAAGTTGAACATGAGTCTGGTGCAAACCCACATAAATTCAGATGGAGTTGGCTTTGATTTTTTAATCTCATTTCGATCAGCTTTTTAAATTTTAAGATATGGAACCTGTTACGCAAAAATTGAGTTCAAAAAAGGATTTCAGACACATATTGTCACCTCTAGATAGAACTCCATGTCACATGAGTCTAGCCTGTCTCTGCCCGTTTATTCTCTTTGTTAATTACATTTGTTATATGGATGTTGACAAATTGTATATGAGCTGTGATTTGAAGTCGAATCATCTTATTAATTATATTTTGATTGAAAGTGTCATATACATTTCAAAGTGCGATCACCTCCGTGTTGATTCCCTCAAGACCCCATATACTAATATTGATGAAAATATTGTTATTATGAAAAACACTAAAGATGCTACTCATCACGTGCATGTGTGGGTGTAATCTGTGCTTGTCCATTTGTTCTCTTAATTACATTTTGTTATATTGGTAAAGACAGACTGTAGAAAGTACTTATCAGACAAGTGATAATCCAAGGCGAATCATTTTCTTACTTTAATAGCTTGTAATAATTTGTTCCTGATTTTTTTGGGCCACTTGATGGAACTACAATTTAAAATTTATAATGAAAAGAAATCACTCTATGATTGAGAAGTAATCATTCTTTAGTTTTTATCTTTGGACAATGACACGGAGTAGTGTGCCACCAAGTTTTCAACTTGGCAAGCAATTGATTGGTGCTTAGTTAAGGGTGAGATCACCAAGCTACATAACGCATACCCATCTCCTTTCTTTTTCGTGGCTTCAGTCTTTGTTAAGATTTTAAATCATTTGATCGCCAGTTCTAAGGAGCTAGATGGTAATGATTTGAGGTCGTAGAAATCCAAGTATAACTCTATCCTTTTGAAAGTGCTCGAGGATGAAAGGAATTGTCGGCTAACATCCTTTTCTAATATGTGATGCTAATGTGTATTACTCTTGCAATTGAATTATATTATAAATACTATATGGATGGAAAAGAATATTCACCAAATGGACATCAATAGCTGGTGTGATACGACATTGTAGGTGCTAGCAATTATAATTGAACTCTAGGTACACTGGAGATGCAGCAGCCCCGGGTCAAGAAGGTGGTCCAGCAATAGCATCCGATCAAGGCCCTCTCAAACAAAAACAAAAATATATGGGTAAATAAATAAACTTTTATTGTAAGGCTTGGGGCAACGCGTATGTCGATTTGTGATGTCACGCGAGTATTCCCTGATTGGATTACTTGTCATAATCATTACATTAAATTTAAACAGTCGTGTCAGGAAAATGAAAACAAAATTGAAAATCTCTTCGTAGTGACGATAAAACAAGAGATGGGCCATTTGCTGGTTGTCTCGTTTATTTTTGTCAATGTTGGATTGAAATAAAGACAACCTAGGAGTCTTAATTTAAATGGAAAACCGTTCTTGGCACATTTGCCGAGTGTTACCGCGAGTTTTGGTCGTGATTTTGGTTTCGGTGTTTTATTCAGATTGGCCATATCTAGGGACGGGTTGTTCTCTTCTGTAGGTTTGTCATCTTCTTGGCACTATGGATGAGGATGATTCATTTAAATAACAAGGTTAGGTAATGGCATCTCATTATTGTAATGAGTAGTTCTTTGTCAATAGGAAATAAGGGTCCAAGTTAAGTCCAAGACTAACATGTCAATAAGTAGAATATTATCCAAAATTGCTATTGAATATTTAAATCAATGACACAGCCACTATATGTTTTTAAATTATTCGATCTAGATACCATTTTGAAAATAAAACGTTACTCTTTTTATTGTTCAACTCGCTTAATTATAGCATTATTTCTATAATTTTTTTATGGGCTTCTTGATAGATGGATGTTCACGTTTGTGCCCCTAGGTCACACAAAAAAAAAAAAAAATGCTAACTTTATATAGTAAATTTTTTGCGCGCACTTCTTCCTCATAAACTTTATTATCAACTCTATTGCGAAGAGAAAATCACTCATAACTTTCGTTAATTGTAGAATTTTCCTTGTTAGAAATCAGTCATAAACTTTTCAAATGGTTAGAATAAATATAAGGATTTAGCAGTAATTTGACATTTTAATTAAAAAACTATCGCAGAATTTGAGAAAAGGAGTGAGGAAGCTGTGGCGGCACCCAGTGTTCCAGTTAAGCGAGCCGGCGAAGAAGACGCCAAGTTCATGGGATGTAATTGTTGGAACGTTTTTCATTGCCTTTTGTTCTTGCGTAAGTCGGAATGCACTCATTAGAGGAGCTGTATGTAACTGTGAGTGTTCTGTATAGGATACCATACCAAATTATAAAGCCTCCAATCATTGTGGCTTTGTAATTTGTGAATTGTCCACTTCTAATGAGATTCGCGTGGCACAGTGGCAATAGGCATAAGATGGACAACTTTTATCAAGATGATTGTCATGAAATAGGAATATGTAAGAGTGATTCTTAACGATTCCACACAACGTTCCCTCATTACTTTTTCGACTTCTCATTCTATTTGCTTACACTTGTATTAAGTACATTTTTTCTGACTTTTGCTTTCTCTCAAAAAAATTAAAAATGAAAAAAAGTTAGGTTTGTAAATTATGAAAAACCCTATGATTCTCCTTGCCAATAATTGTGTATTAAGAAAGTTTTAAAACTCAATTATTGGTAACTGCAATTTTTGAAAAATAAATGCTAAAATTAAAGAATCCAAACAGATCCAAGCATCTTTAAAAAGGAGAAACTACAATCAAAATGAGAGACCATGAAAGAGTGTTTGTCGGGGCTCACCATCGATTCTAATATTAATTTTTTCATGTAAAGAGTAGCGATATTCAATAAAGTAAACTAATTTAAAATGTTAATGAAGAATGGCAAAGGATTAACTTCTTTAGAAGTTCTAATCTAACTTTTATAATTGAAATTACTTTTAACCTAACAAGCATAATTGACATTCTAATCTAGTAATCAGCTTAATTGTAATGCTACTACTATGCTTTCAATGGGATTTCAAGGACCAACACAAAAAACGGATATAGGAGTCTCTGTAACTAATCAATGTTTATCCATTAGCCAAATCAATTTTTGTCCGTTAGTAGGGGAGAAAGGGACGGCAACTTAGACTTTGGTCCACCTTGCTGTCATGATTGAGGCTACCGACAACGGTCTTTCTTTATTTTTCCTTTTGGCAAGTGGAAGACTTGGAGTCTCCTACCAAATATTTAGCTTCCAACGAAATTGATTGATGTTTAGTTAAAGTCTTAACTAAGGTTACGTTGTAAATAGAAAAATCGAGCAAGCACATTTTCTTAAGCTAAATTCGCATATTGATCATGTCCACATTTTTAACCCACCAGTCAAAGGCATGATAATGATGGAAATAAATAAACTCTTACTTAAAATAAACTAAGCCATTAGACGATGTCTCAATTAATGAAGAAATCCCATGAAATGTGAATATTGCATCATTCCAAAACATGAGAAGACCATGTGACGTCACTAATTACTGCGTTAGATAATTTTGCCCTTTGTCTCTCTACACTTTTCTCTAACCCATTACAAATGAAACAAGTAATGTGATATTCACATGCATTGTGGCACTCATCTTATATTTATGTGCATTCGCATGTCACAATCATTACAATATAGCAAAGATGCCATTGGCTCTATATAGAAAACATTGCAATGGAGTTCCATCCGCGTTGATTATGTGCCAATCAATCACCAAAAGAAGCAAACCCATACCATTTAACTAGAGACTATCTTTTCTTGAAAGACTGTGCAAAATGCATAATACACTTATTCTTTACACTAAAAACGTTATACTTGCTTAACATATCTCTCTTGCAAATTGTTGGATTGTAATAACATGATAATTTCCTATTAACATTGTCATTTTCTTAAAGAATGACAAATGATGCAATATAAACTTATTTTTACAATAAAAAGATATGGTTACTTAAACCAAGTAGTGTTGCTATTGGTTGGGTCACCGAAGGATTTCCAACTTTGAAACTAGAGATTGTGCATTTGAATCCCAAGATATTTTATGGTTTCAAAGCCACCGACACATGCTAACATCATGAGATCAATTTATAAGGTTTGTAGGATATATTACGAGCATCTAGATAAATGGATCTCCACGTTTGTGCCCCTATATATAAAGGAATACATTTTCTGTATTTCTTTTAGATGCATTTATTCCTCATAAACTAGTTAGTTGTTATGCAAAAGGTCCTTATCAATTTAATTAGAAAGAGAACGTCCCTCATAACTTTAATTAGTCAAGCTTTTTTTATTAGAAATTAGTCATAACCTTTTTAAATAGTCATAAACAATATACGGGATTTAGGGAATTATTTGACATTCTAATCTAACAAATATGGCTGCCAAAAAATTAGACAACTTCAATTTTTCCTTAAAACTGAGTTTTTTATTGACGATTTTAGAGGTCTAATACGTCAATGAGTGGAGCTTTATCAAAAAGCTGCTAGGCAGTATAAATCAACAATATGACAACGTAATCGATGTTGGTCCTTTAGCGGTGGACGAAATGATGGAGACTTATCCGATGTTTGCCCATTAACGTGGGTGGGCAGGAAAGGACGGAGACTAAAACCATTGGTGATGGTGATTGGTCAATAAAACAAAATACAGAATGCCATCCTTTGCTGTCAATTGTTTACAAGTCCACCATCCTTGTCTCGATAAAGGTGGCCATATATATATATATTTAATTGGCTAGTGACTTCTTACAGGAGTCTTCCACTAAGTTTTTAGCTTCTCAAGGAATAGATTGGCGGGCGGTTAAGGCCTTAACTAAGGTTAGATTACTAAGCTCCACGGTTCATACCCATCTCCTCTTTCTTCCTTATGATTTAGGTCTTTTTTAAATCTCTATTCGATGGATCGCTGGTATTAAATCTCGGTTATTGATAAGCAGATTTACTAGCAAAAAGTTGCTATGGACGTCCACTTTGTTTATTTTTATATCTGCCCAATAACAACTTGAGGCAGTTTTCTTTAGTTTAATACTTTTCAATTTCGCTATTTTAATCTTAAATTTTTTGATAATTTTTTATTTAATTTTGGCAAAAATAGGTTAATGCGAAGACCGAGTTAGTGCTGCTTGTACTATATAAAATAAAAAAATTGCAGTAAAATAACTTGGTATTGTAAATATTTCAATTTTTTTTCTTTAATTTTTCTTGCCTTCCCTTTTTCTCGCTACTGTTTGTCTTCTTCCTTGTCATCTTCAAATGCCGCGCAAGATATTTGACCGCAAGCTGCCACCGCCATCACCATGACTGCATTTAAGCACATAAATCGTGGAGCGAATCTCGTTATAAGAATTTGTTTGGGGAGCCAGAAGATAACTCTCAACTGAGACTGACGGTTGGCGAGACCGCCTGGCTCGATCTTGGCCTGCCGCTTGGCAAAAGTCTTGCACCTCCAAGTTCGTTGATGCATTCTCGCAAACACATTGAGCGCAAAACGAACTCATCTTTCGAACAATGCGGTGGATGGGAATCAAGGTCCTGCTCCACAGGCGAATTGGGTAGTGAAGATCAAGAGAGTTTCAAGGAGAGACACGGCCTGACAGAAAGGTAACAGGAACTTTGGGAAAATTGTGTTGTCTGACTTGTATTCAATTGTGCTATTACATTGTACATAAATAATGCAAGAAGGAAAAAGTAAAATAGGAAAAATAATATACATGTATCGGAGTTTCCTATTTACTAATATTTACTAGAATCAATTATGTACAAAATCGATTCTAAGATCTTCCAACATCCAACACTCCCCCTCAAGCTGGTGGCCTATATATGTCAAGGACACCTAGCTTGCTTAATAGAAACTTGTGTTGTCTTTGGCAGAGCGGCTTAGTGAAAATATCTGCTGGTTGATCCGCTGTTCCAATGCCTTTTGTTACGAGAACTCCTTCTTTGATCTTGTCACGAGTGAAGTGACAGTCAACTTCTATGTGTTTTGTTCTTTCATGAAAAACTGGGTTTGCTGCTAATTTAAGTGCAGCATCATTATCACAGAACAATACACTTGGTCCAGTGACCTGTATTCCCAAATCAGAAAGAAGTCCTCGTATCCAGACTATTTCGCAAGTAGTTTTCGCCATGGCTCGATATTCTGATTCAGCTGATGATAGTGACACAGTGGATTGCTTCTTTGTTTTCCACGAAATCAACGTTTTTCCCAGTTTAATACAAAAACCGGTGATGGATCTCCTAGTCATTGGACAAGTAGCGTAATCAGTGTCACAAAATGCTGTCACCTCCATGTTGCATTCATGTGATAAAAATATACCGAGTCCTGGACACCCCTTCAAATATCTTACAACCTTCAAGGCTGCATTCATGTGTGACTCCTTTGGCATATGCATGAATTGACTGAGTATCTGAACCGCATAGCATATATCAGGTCTTGTCATAGTAAGATATATCAATTTACCAACAAGCCGTTGATACCCGGACGGATCCTTAAGTAATGGATCCCTGTTTGATGAGGAAGAATTGAGATCATACTCATGTGTTGTCAATTTGACATTTTGTTCAATGGGAATCACTGCTGGCTTGCAACCTGATAATCCGGCTTCAGAAACAATTTGCAAAATAAATTTTCTCTGACTAAGGGAAATTCCTTTTTCAGACCTTGCGATTTCAATGCCAAGGAAAAATTTGGGAGGTCCCAAATCCTTGATGTGGAAGGCAGAGTGCAAATATTCCTTGAATCTTGTAACATGGGAATCATTATTTCCCATAATCAATATGTCATCAACATATATCAGCAAGTAAATCGACGAACTTCCCACATTTCGTTTAAATAAAGCATAATCATGCTTGGAATGTTGAAAACCAGCATTGGTTAATGCAGCAGTAAATTTGGCATACCATTGTCTAGATGCCTGCTTTAAACCATACAAGGATTTGCGAAGACGACATACCCGATACTCCCCCTGTCTGCGTAATCCTGGAGGAAGATCCATGTAAATTTCTTCATCCAAGTCTCCATGAAGAAAGGCGTTGTGAACGTCCATCTGGTGTAAGGACCAATTTCGTACTGCTGCAACAGATAGAAAGGACCGTACAGTAACTTCCTTGGCGACTGGAGAGAAAGTCTCGTGGTAATCGAAACCTTCTCTTTGAGTAAAGCCTTTGGCCACCAACCTAGCTTTGTAACGTTCTATGGAGCCATCGGATTTGAACTTTATCTTGTAAACCCATTTACATCCGATCGGCTTTCTATTTGGTGGTAAGGGAACAACATCCCAAGTATTATTATCCATGAGAGCAACAAGTTCAGATTCCATTGCATGTCGCCATTTGGGATTTTGTGCCGCCTCAGCAAAAGAGGATGGCTCACATTCTTCTGAAATTCTACTTATACAACACATATGTTCTCCTGATAACCAATTGAAAGAAACATAGGACGAAATCGGATATTGTGTACTTGAAGAGTTTGCAGCAGAACATATATAATCCTTAGTCCATGTGGGTGGACGTATTTGTCTGCCAGAACGACGGGGTAGCTCATCCAATTGTTCAGAAGCCTCAGATGATTCAGCAGCCATCTCCGTTGCTTCCCCTGTTGAAGAAGATAATGGAGCTTCTTCACGTAAGATAGGTGATTCAATTTCTTGATTTGGGGATTCCATCGGTGCTTGTATGATGGATGATTGAGGTGCCACAAGAAAACCAGGTGCAAAAGATATATCTTCATCAGACATAAGGAACTGATTGTTTTTTGATGAAGTATCTTGAGATGGATGGAGCTTCTCTTTGAAAGGAAATATGTCTTCATGAAAAATAACATCCCTGCTGGTAAAGAAATGTCCTGTGGAAAATTCCATAACACGATATCCCTTTTGAAGAGGGGGGTACCCCATAAAAACACATCGTGTTGCACGGGGACTCATTTTATCCCGAGGACCCACACTGGTTGCATAACATAAACAACCAAACACTCTAAGGTGATCATTATCAGGTTGTTTGTTGTAAAGCATCTCATATGGAGTTTTACCATGAAGGATTCTACTGGGCATGCGATTAATCAGATAGGCGGCTGTGACCACACAGTCTCCCCAAAATTCTTCAGGGATTGAAGCTTGATATTTGAGTGCACGGGCTACTTCTAAGAGATGTCTATGTTTCCTTTCTACAACTCCATTTTGCTGTGGAGTGTAAGTACAGGAACTTTCATGGAGTATCCCATGAGTAGACAGCAACCTTATGCAATCAGAAGTAAAAAATTCTCGCCCATTATCTGTGCGAATTCGCTGTACAGATTTATCAAATTGATTTCTAATTAAAGAAAGGAAATTGGATAAATGAGTGAATGTTTGACTTTTCGACTGCATAAGATATAACCACGTGGCACGACTATAGTCATCAACTATGGTAAGAAAGTAGCGGGATCCATCACGATGAGGAGTGTGATAGGGACCCCAGATGTCCATGTGAAGTAATGAAAAAGGATTTTGAGTTCGAGATGTACTAACTGGGAATGATGCTCGAGTTTGTTTAGCTAAAGGACATACAGGGCATTTTGGATGAGGAAATTTAGCACTATGACCCAATCGTTGATGCAAAAGGAGATTTTTATTATAGCTGATCGCATTACAATAAATGCTTTTATTCAATAATGCTAAATCTCCTGGAGAATTGATCCAAAAATAAAGTCCTTGTGCCTCATTACCCAAGCCCATCACTCTGCCAGTCGAAAGGTCCTGAAAGACACAATTTTTGGAATTGAATATGGCTTTACAAGAATTGTCCATACATACCTTGGCAACTGAAAGAAGATTGAACTCAAAATCTGGAATGTATAGGACATTTTTAAGAACAAAGTTCTGACCAAGATGTACGGTACCGATTTTGGTAACATATGTAGTGTTTCCATTTGGAAGACGTACCGTAACAGGAGATTGTGTGTTTTCATGGACATGGGAAAATAAGCACTCATTACAAACTATGTGGTCACTAGCGCTTGAATCGATAATCCATGCATCAATAGATAATGAATTCCTTTCATGAAAAAAAGTACCTGAGAATCCTGCATTAGTGTCCCCAGTCTTAAGTTGGCCCAATGCTTGGATGATATTTTCATACTGTTGTTGAGTGATAGTCTGCTGAGATGCTCCACCACCCTTCTGTGCAGTCACCTGATAGACTGAAGACTCCTTTTCCTTTTTATTATTAGGTTTCCCATGAAGTTTCCAACATGTATCAACAGTATGGTGCGGTCGTTTGCAATATTCACAATATTTATTTTTAATTTTTGAATTTTGCCCACTGACTTTGCCTGTTGACGTGGCAAAACGAGTGCCGTTGGATGCTTTGTAGACCGGCGCTGACGTGGCGAAAAACTGGCCGTCCGATCCAGCCGGATAGCTCATCAATTTGTAGCCGTCAGATTGCGCGCGTCGATAGCCGTCCGATCCAGCCGGATAGCTCATCAAATTGTAGCCGTCAGATTGCACGCGTCGATCCCAGCCGTTCGCCGCAAAGAACTGATCTGGACCGTCCGATCCAGCTCTTCTATCCAGGCCGTCCATCCGCGAAGACCTAGGGTAGTCTTCGTTCTTTCTCGATGCCGCAGCCGCGAAAGCCCTCTCTCTCGGTTGTGTCGAGGCTCCGAGGCTCCCTCCTGTTCCGGCGACGGTCTCCGCCGCAACGAAGCCCGAGGGGAACGTTGAGAAGCCCGTTCCATCACCAATCCGAGCATGTTCGTTCGCGGCGGCCCTCTGGTTTTCCTCCTGCACAGCCAACTGGAAGATTCGGCCGAGCGGTGGTTGAGGATCCATCGCAAGAATCTGCGATCGAAAGCCGGTGTAAGTGTCGTTCAAGGTGAGTAGGAACCGAGTAGCTTTCTCCTTTTCCTTGATCGCATGGTATTGACGAAGGGTGGCTTCTGGCCCTTCCAATTTCTCCTCGGCCGCTTCAATCTCGTTCCACAGGGCTGATAATCGGTTGAAATAGGCGGTAACCGAAAGGTTCCCCTGTTTTAGCTCGGTTAGGGTTTGTGTCAATGAGAAAACCCTAGCCCTATCTGATTTCCCGTACATTTCTTGCAGATTATCCCAGTATTTTTTCGAATCTTCGGTCGGAGGAAGACCGGCGGCAACATCAGGTGCCAAGCAATTCCCGATCCAAGAGCGCACAAGTTGATTGCAGCGATTCCAGTGCCTCTGCAGTCGTTCGTCCGTTGGGTAAGGTATTGTTCCATCAATAAAACCATCCTTGGTTTTGGTAACAAGGGCACGTCGAAAATCACGGGCCCAGGCGTGATAATTCGTCGTTCCAGTAAGTTGTTGGGTAACCAGCCGCAGCTCTGGCCCGTCCGCCGGCGAAGTATAAAGCGGATCTCCGAGCTCCGGCCGTCCTCCGTTGAACGGAAATAGGTAAGGGGAAACTGGGTAGGGTTCGATCCCCTGTCCCGGTGTAAACCCGGGTCTGTGACCCGCAGTTGCCTGTGCCGACTCACCAGTCGGGTTGGCCCCATATGGATATTGGGGCCATGGTGTGGCGTACCACGGGGGTGGAGGCCAGTAAGTTGGCCTTGGAATCTGCACTGAAGCAGGAGCAGCTGCAGAGGCAACATTGGTTACCTGCTCTTCTCCAGTCGATCCAACTGGATGGGAAGGTATGATCGTCTGATCCTGGGCTGATGAAGATTCTACTAAGGGATTCATAATCTCTTTATCTTTTGTCATGGCACCAAGGATGAATTCCTAATTGCTTTGCTAATCTGTTTTGCAGGAAGGAATCCTTAGTTACAGATCAGAAGGAAGCAATGGCAATTCGAGAAAGGTTGCGGAAGCTAGGGCAGGAAACGATGCTCTGATACCATGACAGAAAGGTAACAGGAACTTTGGGAAAATTGTGTTGTCTGACTTGTATTCAATTGTGCTATTACATTGTACATAAATAATGCAAGAAGGAAAAAGTAAAATAGGAAAAATAATATACATGTATCGGAGTTTCCTATTTACTAATATTTACTAGAATCAATTATGTACAAAATCGATTCTAAGATCTTCCAACATCCAACACGGCCTCATTCGGCACGCATGGACGAGCTACGCTAGCTAAAGCATTACCTCACTAAATGCGCTAATTCGGTGCGTCATCATCATCATCATCATCATCTGTCGATCACCATCAACCTCCATTAATAAAAACACTCGAGCGACCTTAGATCTGCATTGCGCAACCTCAAGTGAGGTGTCACGTGTCAATTCCAGGAGGCGAGTTCCACTAATGGAGGTCGGTCACACAATGAGGGCGAGAGAGAGAGAGAGAGAGAGAGAGAGAGAAACACGATGGCGGCTTCTATATGATCTTGACGGTGGTGGCTTCTGTATGATCTTGACGGTGGTGGTCGAGTTGTTGGGGATGGCGGTGGCGGCAACGTCCTCTAAAAACAACAAAAGCTTGGGAGGGGATGAACAGCAGATCCAGAACATTTAAAATAAAGAAAAGATAATAGAAATAAGAGAAAATGAGTAAGAAAAATAAGAAAAATTAGCAAAATAATGTGGTTTTGAAGAGAATCGTGCGCATTATATCACTAAGCATGCAACGTATGCTGGTCATCGATTATTGGACGCCATTTCAGAGATTTTTAATTGCAATTGACTAGAAGGTCTATAAAATAATTTTATGTAGAGATTTAGAATTAAATTGATAATATTAAAAACTTAAAAACTAAATTAGAGTTTGATTTATTGGATAGTTTCTTCATCACAATTGAGTTAAGAAATTGGTTTGCATCCAGTATTGTTACCTCTAGACAAAACTAGATGTTACGTGTCCTTGCCCACTTGCTTTCTTTGCTAATTACATTTTGTAATATTAATTATAAAAAGCTGTATAAAGTACTTATAACATGGGCGAGGATTTAAGTCGGATCATTTTGGTACTTTGACAGCTGGTCTTTTGCGATTGTGGGCTTAGCTTTCGTTCCTTTTACAATTTTCTTAATAGCTATTCGATTTGTGCATTGGCGGTGGAGGCTCAGGCATTGGTGATAGTGACCGATGAACTAAAGAAATTATAAAATGCAGAAAATCATCCCCCGTCATCCTATTTAAATGGAAAACCATTCTTCTTGGCACATTTGCCTAATGTCACCGCGAGTTTTGGTCCTGATTTTGGTTTCGGTGTTTTCTTCAGATAGGCCATATCTAGGGATGGTTTGTTCTCTTCTGGAGGTTTGTCATCTTTTTGGCACTATGGATGAGAATGACTCAGGCCATATCTAGGGATGGTTTGTTCTCTTCTGTAGGTTTGTCATCTTTTTGGCACTATGGATGAGAATGACTCAGGCCATATCTAGGGATGGTTTGTTCTCTTCTGCAGGTTTGTCATCTTTTTGGCACTATGGATGAGAATGACTCATTTAAATAGCAAGGTTAGGTAATGGCATCTCATTATTGGAATGAGTAGTTCTTTGTCAATAGGAAGATATAGGGGTCCAAGTTAAGTCCAAGACTAACATGTCAATAAGTAGAATATTTTCCAAAATTGCTGTTGAATATCTAAATCAATGACACGGCCACTATACGTTTTAGAATTATTCGATACCATTTTGAAAAAAAGGCGTCAATCTTTTTCTTGTTCAATTAGCTTAATTATAGTATTATTTCTATATTTTTTGCGGGCTTCTTGGTAGACATATGTTCACATTTGTGCCCTAGGTTACAAAAAAAAAAAAAAAAAATGCTAACTTTATGTAGTAAATTTTTTGTGTGCACTTCTTCCTCATAAACTTTATATCAACTATATCGCAAAGAGAACATTACTCATAACTTTCCTTAGTCACATAATTTTCTTTGTTAGAAATTTGTCATAACCTTTTTAAATGGTTAGAATAAATATAAGGATTTAGCAGTAATTTGACATTCTAATCAAACAACTATCGCAGAGTTCGAGAAAAGGAGCGAGGAAGCTGTGGCGGCACCCAGTGTTCCGGTTGAGCAAGCCGGCAAAGAAGACGCCAAGTTCATGAGATGTAATTGTTGGAACATTTTTCAGTTTATTGCCTTTTGTTCTTGCGTAAGTCGGAATGCACTCATTAGAGAAGCTGTATGTAATTGTGAGTGTTATGTATGGGTTACCACACCATATTATAAAGCCTCAAATCATTGCGATGTTGTAATTGGTGAATTGTCCACTAGGCATAAGATGTACAACTTTTATCAAAGTGATTGTCATGAAATAAAGAGTGATTCTAAAAGATTCCACACGACGTTCCATCGTTATTTTTGTCAGACTTTTCATCCTATTAGCTTACACTTATATTAAGTACATTTTTTCTGCCTTTTGCTTTCCCTCAAAAAAATGAAAAATGAAAAATTAGGTTTGTAAATTATGAAAAACCATATAACTCTCCTTGCCAATAATTGTGTATTAAGAAAGTTTAAAAAATCAATCATTGGTAACTGCACTTTTTAAAAAATAAATGTTAAAAGTAAAAGAATCCAAACAGACCTAAGCATGTGAAAAAAGGGGGAAACTATAATCAGAATGAAAGACCGCGAAATAGAGTTAGCCGTGGTTTGCAATGGTCTCCTATATTAATTTTTGTCATGTAAAGAGTAGTAGTATTTAAGAAAGTAAACTAGTTTAAAATGTTAATAAAGGATGGCAAAAGATTATCTTCCTTAGAAGTTCTAATCTAACTATTATAATCAAAGTTAAGTCTAAGCTAACAATCATAATTGACATTCTAATTTTTAATTAGCTTAATTATAATGATACTTCTATGCTTTCAATGTGATTTCATGGACCAGCAAAAGGAACGGTCTTTCTTTAGCCATAATCAATGTTCGAACAGCACAAGTTACGTCTAACCTAACAATCATAATTGAAATTCTAGCCTAACAAACATTGATTACGACCGGTACCTAATCAATGTTTGTCCATTAGCCATAATCAATGTTTCTCCATCTGTAGTGGAGGAAAAGATGGAGACTTAGGCATGGGTCCACGTCGTTGTTTTGATCGAGACGACCGAGAATGGTCTTTCTTTAATTTTCTTGGCTGGTGAATGACTTGGAGCTCCTACCAAGTTTTCAGCTTCCAAAGAAATTGACTGCTGTTTTAAGTCCTCAACTAACGTTACGTTGCAAACAGGAAAATCAAATATGCACTTTATTTTTAGCTAAATTTGCACATTGATCATGTCCATATTTTTAACCCACCTGTCAAAGGGTTTTTTTTTTTTGGTAAAGGTAAGATATATATTAAGAAAAGCCAAATGTACAAAAAGATCTCGGCACCAAGTAACTTGCACTCCAAATGTAGTAACAAAAGAAGTGGAAGGGTGACGAGATGCAAAAGCCGCAGAGGCGGCACAACAACTACAACAACAAGGCCAAACTAAGCATGGCTAGCTCGACCAGCTATCAAGCAGAGACAAAAGCAAAGAGGAGGCCATTGTCTAATCAAGGACCTACGGGTCCCCATTGAAAATAATTGGGTCTAGACTCCAACTTCTTTGCAGCCTTCTGTTTCTGAAATTGTCTTCGACGTTCCTGAAGGTGATAGCCTTGTGTCACGGGCCGAAAGATGCACGACCCGAGAGGGTTCCCAGAGTCGACCCCAACTCGCCCGTGGACCTCCCGCTCGTCCCTCGGATTTCCACCAAGACTTCTCCCGAATTGCTAGAACGGGCGAAGATGTCATTAGGCTAAGATTACGGTATTCCGTCCCTTCTCATTTATGTCGGTAGATGGTAGACGACATTATGTCGGTAGTTGAGGCGGTGCGATCTCGTCCGCCGATAGACTTCTAGATCAATGGTTGTAAGCCGAGGCCCTCAACTATATAAGGGGTGTCCTCCTTCATTTGTAAGCACCCAACATTTCAGTAATATCAAAGCTTCCGCTTCCTTTTCAGAGCTCCTCTCTAGCTTTCTCTCTCAACGATCCGGGTAAGGCGAGCGAGTGAGCGCTGATCGAGCAAGGCTTGGCTTGGGTGATCCAAAGTTGCCCGAGTCGCCGCGCGGTCACGATCCCAATCGATCGGCCCGTGACAAGTGGTATCAGAGCAAAAGAGAGATCCGTTCGAGAGGTCAAGGAGCACCACCTGTTTGAAGGAATGTCGAGCCAAGAAGCTGTCATGGTTGGAGAGGCCGCACAAGTCAACGAGAACCGCGGCCGTGCAAAGAAAAGAGACGCCTCGATGGATGCCGTAGCTGCGTTCGATGAGAAGATCGGGAAGGTCCGGAGCGCCGTGCTCGAACTCATGGAAGGTCTTGACGATGTGCGAGACCGGATCATGGAGGTTGAGAGTTCGCTCCGTGAAGACTTCACGTCGTGTCTCAACGAAGCTACCGCACCCTTACACGACAAGGACGAAAGCCGGAAGCATCGATCGATGTGTTGAAGGAGCGCGTCCAAGTGATCGAGGAAGAAGCTCCGCGTAGGGACGAGGTCGAAGCCATGAAGGCCGAGATCCAAGAGCTCAAGACCGAGCTCGCCCTGTGCAAACTCAGCATCACGAACGGTGCTGTGTCTACCCAAGCGGTGCCCAAGATCGAGGTGCCAAAGCCAAAAGAGTTTAAAGGCAACCGGTCCGCGCAAGACGTGGACAACTTCGTGTGGAGCATGGAGCAATACTTCGGCGCCGTCAACATCCGAGACGAGTCGACCAAGGTACGAACCGCGTCCATGTTCCTGTCTGATACGGCAATGCTGTGGTGGCGTAATAGGTGCCACGAGATTCAATGCGGCGCTGATCCCGTGTGTACATGGGACGACTTCGTGCGCGAATTCCGGGACTACTTTTTCCCCGAGTTCGCTCAACAAGAGGCCCGTAGCAAGCTCCATCGCCTCGAGCAAAGAGGCGCGATCCGAGAGTATGTGAAGGAGTTCACCGAGCTCAAACTCCAGATTCGCAACTTGAGCGAAGAGGAGGCTTTCGGAGCGTTCATGGATGGATTGAAGCCATGGGCACAACTCGAGTTGAAGCGGCGGGACGTGAGTAGCCTGGTGCGTGCATTGAGCGTGGCCGAGTCGCTCGTCGACCTCACCCGAACCGAACCAAGGAGCCGACCAAGGGATTGGAGGTCGGATCGACCTTGCGAGGATGAAGCTGGAAGAAATACTCCCCGCGGCGCGCATGAGCAAAGCGGCCGACCCAAATGGGGAGAAGGGTCTTCCAAGCTTTGCCTTCCAAAGGGTCGACCACCGACGGACTACGCGAGCGAGTTTGATCAACCCCGCCTTCTCCTTGTTTCATCCGCCAAGGTCCGCACTGGACCCAAAAGTGCCCAAAGAAGGGGCGAATCAATGCCCTCCTTGCCGTTGAGGAAGAAAAGGAGGAGATCAAAGAAGACAAGCGGCAGATCCGGATCGGAGCTGTGAAGAGAGTCAACTCGGTCCAAGCCCAATCGCCGACCAAAGGAGAAATCACTCCAAACACCGACATGTTCTTTGTGGAGGTCGAAGTGGGCGGCCGAACGCTTTATGCTTTGGTCGACACCGGCGCATCCAACATGTTCATGTCGACCGAGGTTGCCAAGACCTTGGGTCTGCACGTGGAGCCATCCGAGAAGTCGTACAAGCCGATCAATTCTGACGACTTCCATGGCGTAGGATCAACACCCGACGTGGACGTCAAGATCGGTGGATGGAAGGGTCGAATGGCATTCGAGGTAATTCCCTTGACGATTATGATCTCATACTTGGCATGCAATTCTTCGATAGTGTGGGAGCCATGATCGACATGAGGACCAAGTGCTTAATGGTCCTCGACCAAAAGTGTCCGTCCATGATCCCCATGATCAAAGGGGTGGTCGACACCAAGACCATCGCGTCGATCCGGCGCCTCGACAAGAGCTTGAGGGCCGTCATGCGCATCAATAAGCTGTCCGAGGTGAAGCCGAAGGCCAAGTTGGAGTCGACTCAAACACACGCCATGCCCATCCAAGCACTCTTCCCCGAGGTTGAGTGTGCACCGCGCGCTCTGTCCAAGCCAAAGGCCGAGCCGCGCCCCAAATCCGACTACATCATTGAAGGATGCGGTCCTTCGTTCATGAGCGTCCGAGCGAAGAGCAACAAGCGCAAGAAGGATCGTGCCAAAGCCCGCAAGGCTGCCCCGGAGCCGAGAGCGACGAGGGCGTCGCTCGAATGAGTGGGGGAGAATGTCACGGGCCGAAAGATGCACGACCCGAGAGGGTTCCCAGTCGACCCCAACTCGCCCGTGGACCTCCCGCTGTCCCTCGGATTTCCACCAAGACTTCTCCCGAATTGCTAGAACGGGCGAAGATGTCATTAGGCTAAGATTACGGTATTCCGTCCCTTCTCATTTATGTCGGTGGATGGTAGACGACATTATGTCGGTAGTTGAGGCGGTGCGATCTCGTCCGCCGATAGACTTCTAGATCAATGGTTGTAAGCCGAGGCCCTCAACTATATAAGGGGTGTCCTCCTTCATTTGTAAGCACCCAACATTTCAGTAATATCAAAGCTTCCGCTTCCTTTTCAGAGCTCCTCTCTCTAGCTTTCTCTCTCAACGATCCGGGTAAGGCGAGCGAGTGAGCGCTGATCGAGCAAGGCTTGGCTTGGGTGATCCAAAGTTGCCCGAGTCGCCGCGCGGTCACGATCCCAATCGATCGGCCCGTGACACTTGTCTCGAACCACTTTAAAGAGGTGGTTCTTAATGGCCGGAATAGAGAGAGGCTGGTCTCTAAAGATGATGTCATTCCTATTTTTCCAAATGATATGACACAACGCGCCAAATGAAAAACGGGCTATGCACTTATAGAAATCTTTCCCCATCAAATAGGTTGCCCATCTGAAATTCTCCCCCAACCTCGTTGCGCCTGGGTAAATTGCATCCGGACGCCCAAAAGAAAGCAACGCTAGCCGTGACACACGGCCAGTCAAAAAACAAGTGGTCAAGAGAGTCGCACATTTCTTGCAAAACGCACAGGCAGCATTTCCAATAATACCATAGGCCAAAAGGAGGTCCTGGGTTGGAAGCCTACGTTTGGCCATGAGCCAAAGATTGAGTTGATATCGAGGCACTATGGCGTTGTCCCATACAAAGGAGTACCAGTGGACCTGCGTCCTCTTCTTCCTGATGAAGTTCCACGCCGATGCCATAGTGAATTGGCCCGAAGAGCTTCACCTGTCAAAGGGTTGATAACGATGAAAATAAATAAACTTCTACTTAAAATAAATCTCAAGCGTTAAGTAAGCCATCAGACAATGTGTCAATTAATGAAGAAATCCAATGAGATGTGAAATTTGAATCATTCCTAAGCATGAAAAGGCCATGTAACCTTACTAACAGTGCGATAGTTTTGTCCTTGTCTCTTTGTGCTTTTCTCTATTCTCTATTCTCTATCTATAACAAATGAAATGAGTAATCTAATATTTGCCTGCATTGATATCACTCATCTTATATTTGTGTGCATCCGCACCTCACTATCTTTATAACATAGCAAATATATCACTAATTCAATTTAAAAACATTGCAATGTGGTTCCCATCCACATCAATTATATGCCAATCAATCACCGGAAGAAGCAAGATCATACCATTTACCTAGAGATGATATTTTCTTAAGAAATTTTATTGAATGTGACGCACACATATTCTTTGTGGTAAAAAAAGCAATGCTTACTTAACATCTCTATCTTGCAATTATTGAACGTCACTAGCATGATAATTTTATGTTAATATTGTCTTTTTCAAAATGATACAGAATGCAAAATACACTAATTCTTTAGAGTAAAATTTATGCTTACTTAGCCCTAGGAACTAGAGGTCGCCCATTACAATCCCACAAAACTGCAAGCAAACTACTCGTTTTATATAGTAATTATTTTAGTACGCATTTATTTATCGTAAACTAGGTAGTTATTATGCAAAAAGTCCTTATCAGCGTAATTACCAAGTAAACGTCCCTCCTGAATTAAATTAGTGTTAATGTTTTTTCATTAGAAATTAATTGTAACCTTTCCAAATAGCCATAATAAATATATCAACTTAGGAATAATTTGACATTCTAATCAAACAATTATGGTTGGTAAAAAGAATTAATCAACTTCGATTTTTCCTTCGGAGCTGAGTTTGTTTTTCCCCTTAAAGGGATTATTTGAGGAGCTATCTATCAACAATTTTGTGAAAATTCGAAAGATAGTACGTGAAAAGTGGAGACTTATTTTCATCTAATGGTCAATATTAATTAGATATGAGTGTCTAAGTTAGGCCAAGTCCAATGTGTCAACAAGTAGAAAAATTTCTAAAAATTGCTATGCAACATATAAATCAATAACATGGCTAGTGAATCAATGTTTCTCCATTAGCAGTGGAGAAAGGAATGGAGACTTATTAATGTTTGTCGATTAGATTAAAATTATGATTAGATTGAAAATTATAATTATAATGAAAATCAAAATTACGACTACTAAAGTTTATGATTATCATGAAAACCAAAAATTCAAACAATTTGACCGAACATATCATAACTTGTCAGTGATGCAGCACAACCATATAAGGGAGGCATAATCGTAAACCAAAACTCAAATCATGCTATAACCAACCTAAAGTGACACTTCGATTACTCATTTCGAACAATACAGATCTAGTCTAACTAGCACCACTCAAAATGGAGACTTTGAACACAATATCATCTGTATCAATTAGTTCGAATATGCAGACATTTTGTATGCACGGATGGGCTGGTCCCAACCGTCTACAAAATGGGTGGCCTTCTTTGTCATATAGCTGTCTTGACGCCTCTATTTTCTAGATATTGAGCGGCTGTAAATGTTATGTAATAAAGGATTAAGGAGCAGAAGGAGTAGTAGGAGTTTGTTTTCTGATGAAATCGCATGATAACAAAAGGATGGAAAAGTTTGAGTGCGCCTGGGTGCTAGCAAGTATGTTCATTGTGCCTAGACTCATTTCTTCATTTTGTTTGATCCTAGTTGAGCGGATAACCTGGCATATAGACATGAAAGGAATTAGCTTATCGACTCTCCAAATAGTACTATAAGTATCTCTCACGAATGCATGCCAACAAGGGATAGAGATAGAGCCCCTCTAACGCATCTATAGGTCCTAACGAGCTTCACCAGCTATTATCTATCAAAATACATAAAAGTAACCATTTGTTTTCCTGAATATGTTGCTTGATGAATCCACCTGGATTAGTCTTCACATGTACATGTTTGAAAAACCAAGATATGAAATTGCTTAAGCATAATAGAAATCCCAGCATAAATTGGAGGGCAAAGAGCAAGATGGTAATGATTTGAGGTCGACGAAATCCAAGGATAAATCTAGCCTTTTGAAAGTGCTCAATGAAAGAAATTGCTAGCTAACGTCCTTTTCTAATACTCTTTGTTAATGAGTATTACTCTTGTTTTCCATTGAATTATATCATAAACGCTATATGGATGGAAAAAAAAAAAAATTCACCAAGTGGACATCAACAGCTATGTGATCATGGCATTCTTGGTGCTAGCAGTCATAATTGAACTCTAGGCATACTGGAGATGCTGCAGCCCCACGCCAAGCAGGTGGTCCAGCAGTAGCATCCAATCAAGGCCCTCTCAAACAAAAAAAAGAAAAAAGAAATTAAACTTTTGATGAGAAGCTTGCGGCAACATATATTTCGAATTGTTGTGTTACGTGAGTATACCTTGATTGAATTACTTGTAAAAATTGTTACATTAAATAGTTAAAAGGACCTAAATAGTTAAAGGAAAAAAAAAATGAAGAATCTCTTCGTAGTGGTTAGAAAACAAGAGATGGGTTCTTTGCTGCTTTTGTCTCGTTTTGTTTTGACCGTGTTGGATTGGAATAAGGAATACCTATGAGTTTAATTTTCAATGGAAAGCCGTTCTTCTTGGCACATTTGCCGGATGTCACTGTGAGTTTGACTGTGATTTTGGTTTTGGTAATCTGTTTAGATGTGCTATAACTAAGGATGGGTCGTTCTCTTCTCTATTTTTGTCATCTTTTTGGCATGGTGGATGAGATTGACTCATTCAAATAGCAAATATTAGGTAATGATGTCTCATTATTGGAATAGGTAGTGCTTGATAAATAAAAAGATATAACGATCCAAGTTAGCCTAAATTTAATATGTCGATAAGTATAATATTATTGAAAATCCTTTTGCATATATAAATCAATGACATGTTCATTTTACATTTTAGAACAATTTAATGTGGATTCAATTTTTTCTGTTCAATTAGCTTAATGATAATACTATTTCTATATTTTTAATATGAATTCTTTGCTTGCCAAATCTCACAAATTACGTACAAACTATTTTGAATTAGAGACACTCACACCGACCGAAGGGCTGAAATTAACCGGTTCTCAGAGCTTACAAAATATTTCCTGGGCTTCTAGATTGACGGATCTCCACGCTTAGCAAAAATAACAACAAACATTATTGTAGCCTTTCTATTCCGATAAATCTTGGGAGTTGACCCCTCCGTAAAAGGCTTTCTGTTCATAAAATGTAAAATCATTGTACTATCCACCCATTAATGTACACCGCAGAGGAAAAGTGAAAAAAAGACTTCAAGTCACAGCTGATACAACAGGCATCTGACATCAAGGGCCAGGTTGTACTTTGCATCACCGTGTCCATCTTCACTTACCCTTACCAAACCTATTACAATCGTGTATTTTCTTTTTTTTTTTTTGCTTATAAAAATCATTGTACTGCTTGGCAAGCAGCAATATATGAACGATCTCTCAATTGTCACCAGTTTTTGAAATTTAAATCCTTTAAAGAATCACGGTAGGTGACAATGATCGCTGCCTAATAGTAAGGACAATAATGTCACGTCGGTGTGGCCAGTCCTAGTCCTTGTTCATTTATCCCTTTGCTAATTACATTTTATTATATTGGTGCCGACACGCTGTGTAAAATACTTATTCCGAGGGCTATGATTTAAGTCTAATCATATTGTGTTTTATTTTTTTAAGCCACTTGACGCGCGTGCAAATAAAATTTTCAAATGCAAAGAAATCAAGCAAAGATGTGGAGACTTCAATGATGCTCGTGGTTTGGATCTTCATTAAGGTTATAAATTGTTAGATCCCTATATCTCAATAATTGATTGCTATTCGACACTCCGCTCCTTCAACCTTCTCTGCACTTTCAACGGTTGATTGCTATTTCACTCGTTCTTCTCCTCGGCACAATCATTCTTCCTCCTTTTCTTCTGCTGCTTTTTTGATCATCCTCTCTTTCGGTGTCTCTATTTTCTTGCTCTTTCTCCATTGGAAAAAAAAAAATCAAAGAAAAATGTCGGCCGATTCTGTCGTTTCCATTGCATGGGACGTCTTGAAGAGCTATGTAGTCGTTCCAATCAAGCGTCGATTTAGATATGTGATCTCCTCCAAGAGCTTCGCCGTTGGTCTTTGGAAGGAAGTCCGGAATCTGGAGAACGAGGCTGAGAAGGTCCACGTTGTTGCGGAAGTCGCCAGAAACAATAATCGGAGGTTCTACGGGGAGTTCATGGAGTGGGAGGCAAAAGCTGAGGAGGCGTTGAAGGAGGCGCGAGACCAGTTGGCTGACTTCGAGAAGGCAAGCAAGACTTGTTGCCGTGGGACTCTTCCCGATCCCAAGTGTCGCTATCAGTTTAGCAAGAAGGCCGAGGCCAAGATCGAGGACATTAAGCAACTCGCTCAAAAATGTAGTGGATTCAAGGGATTGGATGACATCTCCTTCAGCAATCCTACCCCAGGAAATGTAGCTGCTCCGAATCCGGCTAGGAGAGAAGGCAGAGATGTCGTCCAATGGACCACCATGACGGCCTCCGCTTCTTTTGCCTCAACGTCATTTAAGCTTAGGGATGATGGCGTCTTCGAATCCAGAGCTTCGGTCATACGGGATATCATGGGTGCTCTTGCCGATGACAGCAAAAGTGTGGTTGGGGTTTACGGGATGGGCGGGGTCGGCAAGTCCACCCTTTTGGCAGATGCCGAAAGGAAAATAAGGGAAGATAAGTTGTTTAGTCTGGTCGCTAAGGCCGAGGTGTCGGAAAATCCAGACATCAAGAGGATCCAAGGAGAGATTGCGCATGCGTTAGGCCTGGACATAAAGAACGAAGAGTACATCAACGTGCGAGCGGATCTTCTGCGCAAGAGGTTGGTATATGAGGAGAGGACGAAACAGGAAGATGATCAGGAGAGAAAGAAAAACAAGGTCCTGATAATACTGGACAACTTGTGGAAAGGGCTCGACTTGAAATTAGTTGGCATTCCTTGTGGATATGACAACAAAATCATGGGATGCAAGTTGTTGTTGACATCGAGAAACCGAGATGTCTTGCGAAGGGGAATGGGTTGCGAGAAGGTCTTCCGCCTTGACCGGCTGCAGGAGCAAGAGGCAAGAAGATTGTTTGAGAGGATGGTGGGAGACAAAGTTCGTGATGACGACGTCAAACCCTTGGTGGATGAATCACTCCACAAATGTGCAGGTGTGCCTTTCCTAATTCTTGCAATGGCGAAACGTTTTAAAGACGCCAGTTTATCCGAGTGGAAGGACACTTTGAAACAAATTGAGACGTTCAAAGACAGAGAAATTAATGAGGTGATAAATAAGATGTTGCAGTTGAGTTATGATGATTTAGAAGAGGAGGCAAAGTTGTTGTTACAACTCTGTGTTGTTTATGGCATCTCTAAGCCTTCTCTTGAAAGCGTGGTGAGGTATGGTGTAGGTTTGGAGTTGTTTCAAGATGTTAACAACATGGAAGAAGCTAGAAATAGGTTGAGCTCACTGATGCATACTCTTCAAGCCTCCTCTCTTTTGTTAGACGATGAAGATGCTAATGGTTTCAAGATACATGATTTGGTTCGTGAGTTTGTTTTCTCGGTTGCTTCAAGAGATCGCCCTATTTTCGTTTTCAAAGATAAAGAAAAGTGGGTAATAGATTTGCAGAGGGACAAGCTCAAAAGTTGTTGGGCAGTATGTTTTCCCTACATTGACACGAAGGAAATTCCCGAAGAATTAGATTGCCCCGAATTGCAGATCTTTTTAATGTTCACAAATGATGAATCTCTTGATATTCCAGATTCATATTTCAACTCTATGAGAAAACTTGCTGTCTTAAATCTTACAAGCATACGTCTCATTCATTCGCCTTTGGCATTTCAACTCTTGGAGAACTTACACACTCTGTGTCTTGATGGTTGTTCATTAGAGGATGTAGCTAGTCTTGGCAATTTAAAAGGGCTACATATTCTCAGCTTCGTGAACAGCAAAATTCATCGATTGCCCAAAGAAATTGGGCAATTGGTAGAGCTGAGGTTGTTAGACTTGAACCACTGTTCAAGGCTTCAGGTGATTGAACCAGGTGTGCTACGAAGTTTGATCAAATTGGAGGAGTTGTATGTAGAGAATAGCTTTGATCAATGGAATGCCATGGAGCAAACCTCGCCAATTAATGCCAGTCTTATTGAGTTGAATGACATGAAAAATCTTTGCACTTTACATGTATCCATTCCTGATCCAAGTGTCCTGCCAGAGGATTTAAACATACAAAAATTAACCAAGTACAGAATCCAAATAGGTAGTACGTGGCACCAGTCAAGTGAGTACAAAACATCGAGGGCATTGAAGCTCAAGTTGACTCCAAAGGACGATATTCTTCAAAAAGGATGTGTACAAACTACCTTGGACATAACAAACGAGTTGTATTTGGATGGATTGAATGGAATTGAGCACAGTATTTGCCAGCTATCCCCAGAAGGTTTTCCAAAATTAAAGCTTCTACATGTCAAGAATAGTCCCTCCATCCATTACATCCTCCGACAGCCTTCCCACATAGCTTTCAAGATGTTGGAGTCGTTACTTCTCGAGGATCTCGTCAACCTTGAGAAGATATGCCACAGCCATATCTCCTCCAAATCATTTAGTACATTAAAAGTAGTTCGAGTCAAATGTTGTTACAAGATGGAAGTTTTGTTTCCTCTTTCATTGCTGAGAGAACTTCCACAACTAGAAGAGATTGGAGTTGTTGATTGCAACTTAATGCGGGAGATTGCAGAAGCTGATGATCGTGGCAAAGTTGAGTTGCATAATTTGCATATACTGGAGTTGTGTGACTTGCCAGGTATAAAGAACTTTTTAACAGCTGAGATGGCTCCTTCAAGTAGTTCATCAAACAACCAAGTTGGCACTCAAGCTGCATTCTTTAATGGACAACAGGTAACTTTTTATCAAAAGAATGTGGTATTTATTAATGACCAAGTTGCACTCTGTATTCTCTTCCAACTGATTTTATGAAATCCATATAAACTTAGTTTGTGATACATTCTAAGTCACTTTCAACTTGCATTTTATGAGGATATTTATATTAATAGGGTTCATGAAGCAAAATCGAAAGGAATTTTGGCAATAAAGCATCCAATGATAACGTAATTTCATAAATTTGTTAAATGGATTCCAATAAACATAGTTATGTAAAACTTCGTTACTATTTAAAAGATAGGATTAAGCACACCAACATGTGATTTTTCAACTGTGTAATTGTAATTTAATATGTGTTTTTATTCAATTCACTCTTTTGCCCCATAAGAATTAAAATAAATTAAAAATTGCTAAATGAATATATCAAGACTCAATAAATTTATTGTTATTGTTGTTATTATTATAATTAATTTTAAGATTTTGTTAAAGAGTGGCTTAGGGGGTCAGGGTACTGGTTGAGCAACTAATTAGGAAAACTCTATAACCAGTGCATTGATTGTCTTCATGTCATAAATAATCTGTGCCTTGATAATTGAAATATTCAAAATAAAGTATTCTTAATAGTGCCTCAGGAGCACTCATTAACCGAGTTCATATTATTGTTATTGCTGTTTTTGTTATTTCGATTTTATTTCTTGTCAGTATAATAATTTTTAGATCTTTACATCCTTTTAATTCTAGTAAAAGAACAATTCGATGACAAAAAAAAAAAATCAATAAAAGATGATGTCAACGATGGCGATGATTACAATAGTAATCTTTCTTTTTATTTTCTATCTTTGCTTGATTATAATTAGTTTCCTTTAATCCTAGAACTGGTTATCGTGTTTTGCATTTTCTAATGAAAATGACTGATTGCCCCTCGCGAAGTTGCTGTTGCTCCCCATGGTCACCAAAACGGTTTGATTTATTCAAGTTATGTACACTATTTACTGCTTAATGGAATGATGGCTCAATTTGATTTCTTCGTAAATTTCCTTTTTCTAATTACGTAGGCCCTTCTTCAATTCTTTAGTTTTTCTTCACTCTTATTTTAATTTTCTTTCTCGTTTAGATATATTATGGCGTCTTGTGTTGAAAAATTACAATAAAGCATAGTTATGTGGTGTTATCATCAATGGTCCTTTGAATAGCTAACTTTGGAGACCAAGAAGCTTCCACTTCCGTGCTTATCCTAATTGTTGGTGATGCAAAGTGAAATACAATAATATCTAGGCATTTCCATGACAGTTTTAAATGCTTGGTATATATTTAAAAGCCTACTAAAAATGTAGCTCTACATGAAGTCGAGCATGATATAATTAATTTTTGTCTTAATTTTTTCTTTTAAGGTAATTGCTTTTAAAAAAAAAAAAAAAAAAATCATAACACGATTATGACTAAAATTGTTGGTAGATCCTAGACTCAGCAATAGGTTATTTAAAGAGTCGTGGAAATTTTAGTAATGGATCCACAAGATCGTGTGTTCGAGTATCTCCACTTCAACGCCGATTTCTTCTTCTTCTCATGCTTCGAGTTTCGACGGAGAGAGCAAGCTTTCAAAAACAATGGAGAAACCAGATTGGAGTAGTTTGCAAAGAGGCTTGGGGCTTTGGTCTTTTTTTTTGTGGCCATAGGCTTTGGGGTTTTAATAATATTTCAATTTTTAATCTCTTTTCTTTGTTTTTTAATAATGGCTGGTTAGGGTCACCGGGCCCTCACGCAATGGCCATTTGGGGTCGCGAATCTCGCCCAAACCATCACAGCTATGAGCAAGGCTGCCTTGCTTGCGGCCACGATGGCCTTGCCCAAATGTGGGTGAGATCAGTGACCCTTGCCGGCCAGAGTTGTAAAGAAAAAACAAAGAAAAGGAAAAAAAAAAAAAGAGAAAAGAAAAAGAAAAAAAGAAAAAATAAATATTAAAAATATTAAAATTTGTCTACGTTGATGCCACCCATCCCAAGCCGTGCTATATAGAACGGCCGATGTCTATGTTAGTGATTTCCAACTAAAGTTGATTGAATGAACTCAATTGGTAAAATGTGAAAAAGTTTAGGATTCAAGTGGCAAAATGTTAAAAGACTTATAATCCAATTGATAAAATTAGAAAATTTAAGACTGAATTGGCAAAACTGTAAAATGTTTATAACTTTTTAGATAATTTATCCAAATTAAATTTGTTGTATGGATGGGAGGGACAGGTGATGAAAGGAAGATTTTGAGCAACTTTAGAGATGAAGGATTTTCTGAGTTCAAGCAATGATTTTTGAAAAAGACGAGTTACTCTTTTAAAAAAAAAAAAACAAAAGATGAGAAAATAAATCTTTTCATTGTAATCAGGGACAGTTGCAGTCCCTTCACCTCAAATGTTGTAGTTTTGGACATGTAGGCTGTGGATAGGTTAAAAAGCTTATAGACTTTAAATGAACGTCCAACGTAATTTTCTAAGGATAGGGAGAAAGAATTCAAGATAATCTCTAGTTGTTTACTATTTCTCAAGGAAAGTTGGCATCTCTAGGGCTTTCACTCTTACAGGAGCTTGAGGTAACGTACTAATTATTAATGAGAAGAAAATGTGCCACGTGTCTGACCATTTGGGCAAGCCTTAGACAGTGGATGTAAGGATTGTAGGAGACGATCAGTGCCCCAGGAAGTTAATATTTATCATAGGAAGTACGAAGCCATAATGAATTACTAATTATTACCATACGTGAGAAGATGCAACAATATTGGATAATTGCTAATGAGAACATACTTGTGTCATTGGATAACACAAATTTTTTAGACATTGTTGTGATTTTTTTGGTCGAAAGACATGGTTGTTTAAAAATATGGTGTGGGCAAGCCCAAACGAGCTTAGGTGGGTCCAGTTGCGCAGGTGGAAGTTACTTGCAGTACTTTTATGATAATATTATATTTTTCCTTTGTGAAGGAGTAAATTACTCTTCGAATTTGTTAAATTCCCTCAAGGTGGGCAGTAAATTAAATATACCTTCTGTTGTTGCAATCTTTCCTTGTTTAGATGGTCAATAACTTATTGCAATGAGTAATTGTCCTTCGGCAGTAAGTTGCCTTTGCCTTTCTTAATCACGGCCATTCTATAGTGTCTTTACTTTTTGCATGGTGGTAATCTGCACTTGTAAGATAGTAAATTACCTTCTAGCAAGTCCTATGAAATCAGTAATGTATCTTCAAAGTAGTTACATACCCTACGAGGAGTAGTTCACCTTACAAGAATTAATTTACCTTCAAAGAACTTTTTGCTTTGTGGGCCATTAATTTTCGTTGTCATTAGTAAACTAAATGAGAGCTAATTCTTGATGACTGTAATACCCTCAAATTGCAAACAAAATCTCACTGTAACAGTATTCCTTGTTATTTTGCAAATAAAAAGTAAAGCTCAATGGTTGTCTTTTGGGGTTGCAAAATATCCTTTTAGATTGAAAAAATAGCTTTTGTTTATTAAAGATTTTTCCAAATGCAAAATTTTTGAATAATCTACTATAGCACGCATATTTCTAGCTTGTCTATCGTGCCACTATCATTGATGGATTTGCCTGTCAGGTTTCAATCCCATCCTTAGAGACCTTGACTATATCTAGACTTCCCAATCTGGAAGATATATGGAACGATGAATCTCTACTGGGGTTGAGCAATCTCCAGTCTCTCAAGGTGGAGGAGTGCAAATCTCTCTCGAAGGTTATTGGCTTCTGGTCACTAATAAAATTACATAAGTTACACACTTTAACAATTGTTAATTGTGTTTCAATAGAAGAAATTTTTCACCTTGACGGACCAAACGCTTGTGGAGGTGTTGAGACTCTTTTTGAGCTAACTACCTTCCACTTAGAGAGGTTGCCAAGCTTGAGGCGCATATGGAACAAAAATCTTTGTGGAATAATGAGATTTCGTAATTTAAAGGAGTTGATGGTGTTTGGTTGTGACAACCTCAGGTTTCTGTTTTCCGCATCCATGGTTAAATCTTTAGCACAATTGGAAGAACTAACGGTGTGGTTTTGTGAGAAGATGGAGGCAATCATTATGGAGGAAGAAGGTTTGGAAATAGAAACTTCAGAAGCTCTAGCATTCCCGATGTTAACCTATCTATACTTAGATCATTTGGAAAGTTTGACGTGCTTCTCTAGCAGGAAGTGTAAGATTGATTATTCTTTTTTCACCACTGAAGATCTTCTTGCAATACAAATAATTACATTCTTCTCATCCTATAAAAAATCGATGGCAGGTTCACAAGAAGCTCGAAGTCAGGATGATGTTAAATCACAGTCTACTGCCTGTTCAATCAAAAGGTACATGATTAAAGTTATGTCAAAATATTAAATATGACAAATATGACAAACTGTTCGAGTAAAACACTAGGCATCTCACACGGGCTACAAACAATTAGCAAGTTTGAATTCATAGAAAGTAAGAGTCGGATCAATCACATGAATTATTAATAAAAAATACAAAAAAAGATATAGAAGTATAAATAATTATTATACCGGCCTAATTAAATAATTAAAATGAACAAATAAATAATAATACCGGAGACGGAGCATAGCCAAAATAAAAACTAACCCTATTACTTACAAAGCCTAGTTTTATAAAATTGATTACATTTCACATAACCCCTGCACCCTAAATCTGGATACTTCAAAATAAAGTTACAACTCAAATTGTGTTTTTAAGTTGAATTGAAGAATTTAAAGTAGAGTCACTACAAATAATCTCCAATGAGCTCAATTGTTAACTCAGAATTATGGGGTTAAATTCAATCCTGGTAACTAAATAGTAATAGATTTTATAATTTGAGCATTAATTTTAATCACCAAAGGTAATAAATTTCATCTCTCAAGCTATGCAACTTTAGCCAAAAATCCGAAATTTTCCAGCCAACTATTGTTATGGCAGACAGTGTGGCCAATTTTCTGAACGAGCCGCGACCATCACGTCTTTATCAAATCAACATTTCACTGAAAAATCTATATAAATATATTATTATATAGTACTCCGTAAAAAGTCCGTAATGAGTATCACTTAGATTTCTTATTTGCAAGATATTGGTCATTCTTTGAGAAAATTATTGCACTCTCCACTCAATATTACAATTATATTATCGATATAAAATATCTTTATGTCATATAATGACGACAGCTGGGATTTTATACTGTTACCAAGTTAAGAATTCTGTTTCTTATTTTCTCAAAAAAGGGGGAGATTCATATGAAAAGAGAGAGAGAGAGTATAACTAATTATTTATACTAAAATACAAAATATTTCAGAAATAAAAAATTTACACCCTTGCAATGCATGAGGATGCTGCTAATTACCTGGTAATTAAAGAACGAGTAATCACGCTAAGATGTCTCAGATTCTGCCAGGTGGATAAGTGTAGGTTATTCAGAGGTGAATTTTGAGCATTCCGGAGCTTCCACGTTAGCATCTGTTTTTCAAACTAGCTTACACATCAGCTTCTAACTTGCCCCTCCGCTCTTATGTCTGGGGGAGAACAGGATTACTCCAACTTTTATCTCCTCTTGCTCAATCTAGACGTTATCAAATATGCACTTTCTATAAAAAAATAAAATAAAATAAAATAAAAACTTGACTGGCGGGCATTTCAAATTCACGTGTCATAATCGGGTTTTGCTATTGAGTCATTAAAAAACACCACACTTTTGTTAATCATGATATAAGACCTATGTATATTAAATTTGTGTCAATTCGTTTCGCTTTTGCATTTGCCATATAATCATGTATAAACATGTTAATTCTGTGAGAAATTGTTAGCTCTTTCACTCGTCATTTTTTCTATATAATTTTGCTAGTTCTCACAGTTGTGCAAGATTGCTTTTGGGTACTTTGAAACTGAGTGAATGCATGAATTTTAAATAGCATTACTCAGGTGATGGAAAAAGAGAACATGCTACCCTCTTGTCCATATGACAGAAATGTTTGCCATGTCATTGTACACATCCCAGTATACGGTTTTGGAGTCAGAAAAATCAAGATATCATTAAAGCAAGCTAAAAAGAAATGGTAAATTTTGGACAATTTTATAATAACATAGTCCCTTTTAAGAAGCAGACAATCAGAAAGTAGACATAATCGCATTGATAGAACAAAGGAAAACCAAATGAGAAACTCCAATCATAGATGCACGCATGTAGAAGGGAAAGTGAAAAAAAAAAAATAAAGAAAGAAAAAGAACACGAGGACAAAAAAATCACGTAATTTGCATGGTAATCAACCTCTATATGCGAGTCCAAGAATGAGTTTTGATATAGCAATTCCTTAAATCGAAATTCTTATATTAAAGTCAATGGGATGGCAATAGTAAAAAGTGAAAAGATAGCCCACAATTTTTCATTTCGTGTTTTCATTGAGGTAGAGATTTGGTAGGTAAGTTCTCCTTAGTATTTCATATCTTTATTTTTATTTTATTTTTTGTATTGGAGTTGATAGGCGATCTTTAAGACTAATTTTGTTTTTAAATATCTTTATCAAATTGGAAAATAAAATCAGTTCTTTTTGTCAATATTCAAAACTGAATTAAAAGTTTGATTTCACTTTTGACCATTCAACAAAAATTCTTCAGCGATAATATATCCATGATTATTGTTGTAACCAAATTACTAAGACTGGGAAGTGATGATTTGCTTTTTCAAATAAAGTTGAAGATGATTATTATTATTTGGCACTCTTAACACCTGAGAGTCTTATATAATGAGTGTGCATGACATGTTATAATTGAACATTTTATTAACTAAATACAGAAAATTTATGCACCATCTAATTATATATCAATATACATATTGCATCTGAAAATTAAGTTTGCTAACGAGTTTGAATTTTTACTTGAAGTGTCTGATAAATCACTTATTGGCTAAATAAAAAAGAAACTATCTTAAATTAAGTATTGTGGTCAATCTAAAAATTAATGTATTTTATTAACAAAATTTTAAAAATGCAACATACCCTCAATGACCCTTGTAATCGATGAACATCTCGTTTGGCACCTGTACAAAGCATGAACAATTAATACGACTGCCAAACGGAATCTGTAAAAGCTTTTCAATTTTCACGAAGAATGTAAATGTCTCGATAATTTTGCATGTGCGGCTTGGACATTGCAAGCATGTACCCGTGGCTCCACTTGACTTAAGTAAAGTGCAATACAGACCTCTCATTAAAAAAAACATCGTCCTAGCGCCAAATAGGACGTAAAATTGGGCCCTTGCATAGGATTAATATGTGGACTTTCTAAGATATTTTTAATCTCCTGTAGTGAGATATTTGGGAGTCTCTTCGATAATTTGACTCAGGTATATGCCTGATCTACCATTGGTATCTGATTATTGGATCCTCCACTCACAGGTAAAAATTAATTGATCTTAAAAGTAAAATTCAGGAAATTAAGAATATTTCTTTCTTTCAAGTGTGTAATGATACGAAAAAGACCTGTTCATCTGACCCGAAGAATTCCTTTTTTGATTGCTTTTTTCTTAGCCTAAATTTTTTATTGCTATAATATTGAATTAAAACAGACGTTAACCAGATGTAATGATGTCCTTGACATGTTTTACGCATATTCTACAGATGTTATAGATTACGATTTCATTAATGTTATAACGTTACGTCTACAGCACGGGTTCATTTCTAGTGAACTAGTAAAATTCAGAGAAACCTAACGGGCTAACAAAGACAGTATTGGAGTTAATAGATTAATTTGGAAGTTAAACTTGTCCAAAATGGAACACCTAACTGCTTCAGTAAAATGAAAAATGAAAATCGCTAATATGGACAAATGAACCGTGATTACTTCATTGAAGCAGCATAATTATCATAGAGAAACGGCAGAATCAACAGTAATTGATCGAATTCAATATGTCAAAATTAAGGCCCGCCAAGATTGAGGAATATCGTCCTTTTTGTTTTCAAATATTCCTTCTTGCATTTATATGTCAAAACATAAACAGAAAAGCCTTTTTTTTTCGAGTGGTCTGTCCAATACAATATATGGGCATATCTAAATTACCACTTCGTCCATTGTAAAAAATATTTGCTTGGTTCTCATTAGTTGCGTTTGCTTTATTACGTATTGTTTGACTTCTCCACTTGCTAACCCATTTCCGGCCTCATTATTTCTACTCACCAGATTTCTTTTGAATGAAAATTCTCCTATGAAAATAAAACCAGCTCACTAATCAAATTAAGCTCTGCAATTCAAAGTTATTTTCTCAAGGAAAGACAGGAGAAAGATTCCTTATATTTTTTAGCAAGAGTTTAAAAAAACAATTGTTCTTTATATGAAATATTCAAGGAAATTAGAAATGGCATTATCACGGTGGTTTTTTTACTCCTTTTTTTTTTTTAAAAAAAAAAAAAAAAAAAACATTGTTCCTTTTCCCCCTTTTGTACAATTCTATAATCCACCTCTTCCCTTGGCAACTCATTTACATTTACATCTTGGAAGTTCATGAATCTGTAACTTATCTGAATATCTCATGTGTGAGTGAACATTGCAGGTTGTTTTTCCCAAGTTGGAGAGATTAGATATCTGTTTCATGGATAACATCAAGATGATATGGAATGGTCCAGTTGCTGCAGATTCTTTTGACAATCTAAAATCACTTTATGTGTATGGATGCAATAAGGTTGTGAACAGTGTTCCTTCTTGCATTCTAGGACGGCTCAAGAGCTTGGAAAGTTTGAGTGTAGCTTTTTGCGGTTCACTTGAAGTTGTTTTTGAACTTCAGCCACTGAATCCTCTTGATGGGCATGTTATTGCTCGCTCTCCATTAAAAAACTTGAGTTTATGGGAATTACCACAGCTAAAGTGTGTATGGGATAAGGAAGTTCACCATCAAGTTATATTCCAGTGTCTACGTTATGTTAATATTTGGAGTTGCAAGAGTCTCACCTCTCTATTTCCGGCCTCAACAGCCAAAGATCTAATGCATCTCGAGGAGTTGAAGATCAATGATTGTGGCATCGTGGAACTCATTGAGAAGGAAGGACAAGTTCCCAAGTTTGTGTTCCCAAAGTTAACCTCCCTCAAGCTTAAGCATCTACCAGAGTTGAAGTGCATCTACAAAGGAATACATGCTTTACGTTGGTTGGCATTGAAGACCTTGAAGGTGCGTGGTTGTAACAAAGTGGAGATACTTGCTTCACAACCTGAGAATGAGATGCCATTTCATAAACAATCTCTCTTCTTGATAGAAAAGGTACGACCAAATATTATTTGTTTTACTTCGATGGTGAATATTTGAAATGATAAATGTGGTCATAGCCAAGCATATCATACAAGTAACTCTACATACAAAGAAGTAAACTGCATGACTCTATTTGAATCTATAGAAATGTCACAACATGGAAACATCATATGTTCTTCAAGTATTGACTTAAACACTTTTGTTAATGTTCGATGTTTCAAATGCATACTCATTGATCCCCTTAAAAAGATTTAGGCTAATTCTGATGGTTTGGCTCTCTCGTAAGTAGTGTGAAGATTGAGAACATGTGGCTAGTGTGATCTTACCCGGGCGCAAATGTGTTTTCTAGTTTGAACCTTATAAAGATGATTGACGTTATCCCAAAAATAGACAATTGTGACATTTTGGACATTATTCTCTGAAATTAGTGGAATTATAATTATAATTGATAGAAAAGTTATTTTCATAGGGGATGTAGTTATAGAAACGGGAATGTACAGATTTAGTTAAGTTCAAATATGGATACATGTAAAATATAAAAGATTAGCAACAATGTCTATTGCATGAGGGCACTTTTCCTTCCGTTGAATCGAATGAGACTCAACATCTTAAAATGCACTTATTGCACGCGATATGGAAGACTTATACCATAATACATGAATACTCATTTAATTAAGCTGGCTTCATACTATGATTTTGACTTTTTTCTCAGGGTGCATTCCCAAATCTACAAGAGCTAAAATTGGATTTATCTGGACAGATGGAGATATGGCATGGGCATTTTCATGATGAAGAACTCTTTTGCAAGCTTAGAGTTCTTAAGCTTTATCATCTCTCAGCGGAATCTACAATATCCACATGTCGTTTTGTTCAAAGCTTAACCAACTTGGAAAATCTAGTTGTATGTGAATCTTATCTAGAAGAGCTGAGCATCAATGTGGAAGTCATAGAAGGCCCAATTCATGAGCTAAAAGTAATATTACCCTTTTCAAGATATTTTCAAAATCTGAGGACCCTAGTTATGTCACATTGTGATGGGTTATCGTTAAAAGTAATATTACCCCTTTCAAGATATTTTCAACATCTGGAGACTCTAAATGTGTCACATTGGGATGGGTTATCAAATATGTTCACACCAATAATAGCTGAAAATTTGGTGAAACTCACAAAATTGACGATAAGTAACTGTAAAATGTTGACAGAAGTTATTTGTGACGAGGGAGGTAAGAAGGGACATGTAGTGGCTTTCAATCACTTGAAGTATATGGAGCTTGATGGGTTGACAAGGTTGAGATGCTTCGGCTCGGGTGGATACATTTTGAAGTTCCCTATCTTGGAAGATGTCATTGTGACGAGATGTCCTAGCATGAAGTTCTTCTCTGAGGGGCCGATAGAGGCACCAAAACTGGAGAGAGTACATCTATCAACGGCTATGTGGCTTTGGAAAGGAAACCTCAACATCACCATTGAAGAAATGGTATGCCTCAGTTACCAAATTCTATGTAATTATATGGTTTTAATCACTAATAGAGTAATTGCATTATTCTAACTAGAAGTTTACATTTAATGATACATTTTCTAACAGGCTACAGTTGCTGGAGTAGAGTTTATGTGGCTTTCCGAGTTCCCTGAATTGATTGGAAAATGGCATAGTGAACTTAATCCCATCAAGTCATCTTGGCAGTTAAAATCACTAGTGGTGGATAAATGTCCATCATTTAATAACATTATTCCATCTAGATTGATGCTTGTTCTGGACAATTTGGAAAGATTGCTAGTGAGAGATTGTGAGTCACTAGAAGAAATCTTCGATCTTGAAGGGTTGGATGATGTGGAAAGTACTCGGGTTTTGCCTAATCTAATGGACGTGAGCTTGGTCAATCTACCGAAATTGAGGCAACTAGGGAACAAAAATATTCAAGGAGCATTGCGCTTCAAATCGCTAGGGCAATTGACCCTTTATAATTGTAGCAACTTGAGACATGCTTTCACTCCATCGATGGCTCGGTTTCTTGCCAATATATGGTTGATTAAAATAAGTGAGTGTGGTCAGATGGAAGGATTGATCGCAGAGGAAGAAGGTCAAGGAAGCGTGATGGAGAAGATTACACTCTCAAAGCTCTCATGGATGGAGCTAGAATGCTTGCCCCATTTGACAAGCTTCCTCTCAGGGAAGAATCATGTGCTAGAATGTCCCAAGTTAACTTCTCTTACCATTGCCCACTGCCCCAGGATGAGAAGTTTGACTTGGCAATCTTTGATGGAGATTGACCACGACACCCCTTCACTCTTCACTCCACAGGTTAGTCTTCTTTCTTTTATTATAATGCTTTTGCTTTTTAGATCAATTATCTTGTCAAATCGAAATATTAATGCAATGCCAATTTTTGAAATTTGAAAATAGAATGGCCCATTGCACTTATCACACAAAACCATTTCAGTTCCAATGCAATAAAACATCCATTTTTTTTTTTTGACCTTTTGTTTTTGCCTCCACACACCCAAACAAAACTCTAAAATTCTCGACACATGGCATGAACTAAGAAGAAGTAATTGGTTACCTATTATAGGCTTTAAGATATTGTAGTTGAGTGTCAAGACCAACTTTTGGCCCCAAAAAAATTGTCAACTCCAACTAAACTTAATAATTTTAAACCCAATTCACAAGTCGGTTACCAATTACAGTTGATCGTACCATAATCATCTACCCAATCAATGAAATCAAAATCAAGAAGTAGTTTTCTTGAAGGTCAATTGAAAATAAATTTTGAAGCAAAATCAAAGAATTGTTACCTTATATAATGTTGCAATATCAAAAATTGGGTAGACAACTTTTTTTTCTTGGGGGGGAGGGGGAGACGTACACACACACACACACATATATATATATGTATGAGAAAGAAATTGGAGGAATTAGAGAGAGAGAGAGGCCTTTTTTAATTGGAGGGCTCTAAACTTGTATAATGATCAGTGCAAGCAATTTTTCAATTTCCTAATCTCCGCATTGCTAGAGGGAGAAGGCATTTATTTGTGATCGGCTAACTTGAAAGTTGGAGAATCCAAGAATCATCATGGCAACTTTTCAAAAATTAGAGGGAGAAAGCGTTGCCAATATTAAATGTCAATTAAGCCAATGAACAGCCAATGTTCAATAATTATTTTATTGATTCGATAGAATTTAGGAGAGGTTGCCGTCAAAGTGAAACAATAAAGAAAATACATGTACACACCATCATCTTTTTTTTCTGAGAATCCTTACCTTATACTATGTTGCATTATCCAAAAAAGGGTTTATAAAGAATTGGAGAAATTAGAGTGCTCTAGACTTGGATGATGATTAGTGCAAGCAACTTTTATTTCGAAATATTCACCAACATACTGAAGTAAGATAGCGCATTTATATGTGATCGGTGAATTGGAGAATCCAAGAAGTCATCTGGCAACTTTCCAAAAATCAGATGGAAAAGATGTTGTGTATTAAAAGTCAAGTAACCAAGAAAAGGTGTTGCCTATTAAAAGTCAAGTAAGCCAATTAAAAGCCAACGTTCCATGAACTATCGATTATAAATTGAAACAAAATACATTCTTTAGTTTCAAAAATCATATTATTTATTCTATATAATTTAGTAGAGGTTGCCATCTTGAAGAAAAAAATTCAATTTTCAAATTTGTTTTGATTGAATTCAGTGAACACAAGCTAATATATTTACCAAATTTGCTATAACTCTAATCATTTCTTCAAAAGGCAATTAACATGTACCACCTGATCAAGTCACTCTTTTTTCTCCTTTTTTGGCCTTTTTTCTTACATATTCTTTTGCCCAATTATTATTTTTACTGTTATTTGTAAGTAGAAAGTTTCATCATAACAAGTACCGCACATTTTTTTCACTCTTTAATCATCAAAGTTGTCGATCAATTGAAATGAAATCATCCATCAATCCCTCCCTGGTTGTGTCACTATCAAGCTCTAGAATTCTCATGATTTGTGGGAGCTAGGGTAGTTTGGAAATTCCTTCTTTAAGGTCATAACTCATTGTAATCACATTATCACATTAGTTGTGTCATTTTTCTCAATGACAGGTACAATTTCCTGAGCTACAATCAATGGTTCTCTCCCACATGGACAACTTAAGCAAAATATGGACCCATGGTCTTCAAGGAAATTTCCCTTTTAAAGAATTGCAAAGAGTGGAGGCTCAGAATTGTAAGAACCTTGAAAATTTGTTTCCGCATTGGGTGGCTACAAGTCTAACCCAACTTAAGACACTTCGAATGGAGTCATGTGGGCTCAAGGAAATAGTCGTGAGCCCGAGCGGAGATGACATTCCACACTCAATTGATGCTGAATTTTTTTTCCCCAAACTGACTTCTTTGGTGCTACATAATATGCCACAACTCCAGAGCTTTTGCCCTAACTTGCCCACTTTGAACTGGCCATTCTTGAAGGAATTGCGAGTGACCCACTGTGACAAACTAAAAATGTTGTCCTTTGTGGTACCCATAAGTAAGTGGACTCAGAATGACGATCAACACAAATTCTCATTTGAGAGGGTATGATTGCAACTGCTCTTCCTCTCTTTCTTCTTCATTCTTTTATTCACCCAATATATCTTATGTGCACAGCATAGTCATGTCACATTATGATAATATAGTAAACATGAACCCCTTATTTATCAGTTTGCTGACAACATAAGATATTTCTTACATCTTTAAGCATGCTTTTCATTTGTGGACACCCAAAATGCTTTTACTAACACTATAACGCATCTTGTCACCTGAAATTTCAAGGAACTACATATTTTTGTTGACAGGATAAGATATTCTTAATAGAAGATGAATTTGGTCAAGGTGATTACCGTACCGACCCCTACTTAAAAATTCTCTTAAAGATTTTCAATGCAAATAAAAAAATGTGAATTTCCTATGGACTAAATTGAGAATCAAGCACTGACATTTAGCAAAAAAAATTCAAATCGTAGTAGCATGACCATCCTTTTTTGATGTTTTCTGGGTTAAAGAATTTTCATTCGTTTGTTTGATCATTCTTATGCCAATACAGTTCTTTCACTTCTATCTTAGCATTATAATGTGGGCGTATAGCCTACCTTGGCTGGCGGATGGCCATATTGGAGAATTTGTTTACGATTTGCATTTTGTAGCTCAACTTTAGAAACTTGAGACTCGTATGCATGGCTCTAGAAATTAATGAAATGTAAGAACAGGGCCTCCTTTTATGGGAGTTAATCAACTTAAGTTTACCTCTGAGAGTCCATGATTTATTGTCAAACCTTGTTGAATTTGTCAAACCTTGTTGAATTTACTTCTCTCATTGTATTGACAATTTTGTAGGGCATTCCCACCTTAGAGAGACTTTTACTAGCTGACAAGGATATTCAGATGATACAGAATGGAAAATTTTCTGATGACTTCTTTGGCAAGCCAAAAGCGCTAATATTGGCATGCTTTCATGATGAAAATGCCATCTTTCCTCCCATGTTCCTCCTACAAAGATTTCAGAACCTACAAAGCCTTGAGGTCTTCTGTAGTTCTTTTGAAGATATATTCCCTGATGAAGGGCTTGTTGATGAGGGAAAACATTTGTTGCTTGAAAATTTGAAAAAACTTAAGTTAAGCAAGCTACCCAACCTAAAGCGTGTCTGGAGAGAAGGCTATTTGGTGGCGAAAATTCTTCAAAGTATTGGCACATTTAAGGTTTGGGATTGTCCCAGTTTGACAACTTTATTTCCAGTCGTGACATCCTTCCAGAATTTGACGAAGTTAGTGGTGAAGAATTCTTCTGGATTGGTACATCTAGTGACAATTTCAGCAATCGCAAATTTGATGCATCTCACCGACATGACTATAATTGGATGTGAAAGAATGAAAGAAGTAGTCGCAAATGATGAAAACGGAGAAAGAAAAGTGATTTCTCTTAGGAAGCTAGGATGGTTGACACTCCAAAATTTGTCAAGCCTAGAATGCTTCTCCTCCACCACAAGATGTAGCTTTGGTTCCCATCCTTGAGATATGTTAAGGTGGAAGAGTGCCCAAAAATGAAGATCTTTTCCAATGGTACTCTAAGCACACCAAAACTAGAATGGGCGAGACTGTTCAGATACAAGTGGGATGGCTACCAAGAAGGTGATCTCAATGCAACCATACAAAAGTTATCAGCATAATAAATGCACACAAAATTGGTAAGATCCAGTTAAGGTCATTCTCATTTATTATTTTTGTTTCGCTTGCCTCTGCTTCTCAAATTTTACATCAGCTAAAGCATTGTAATTTCTAAACTTTTCATCTTTTGAACTTGTCTAGTCAGTGATAAAGGGGAAGCAGATTTAAAGTGGCGCGGAAATTTAAAAGTTACTGAGACACAAGCAAAGGTGGAGATGAAGAAAATTTATGTTGAGGTAGCAATTCTATTTCCAATTTCTCTCTTTCTCCCTAATAAAATTGTAGTTTCGCAAAGGGACCCCCCACTGGCCGGGGGGGGGTGTTTGGAGCTGTTGGTGATGGATAATAGGTAACGACATGATTTTCTCACCTTTTGCCACCTCAGCATAACTGCCTAGATTGCACGCTCTTCATTTTTCATTACTGAACATCCCATTTCTTTTCTTTCTCCTTCAACTCTCTTCTCATCCAAACGAATGAGCGTGTTAATCCGTTGTTTTTTTTTTTTTTTTTTTTTTGGAGGAATTTTCTTAAAAAGATCACAAACCTTATGCTTAATGTATAATCGTGTTCTAAATTTTAAAAAACTGCGATTAAGTCATAAAGGTTTTGAATCAAATGTAGTGAAATCCTTCCCAACAACCACTTGGTCTTCCTGATGACCACTCAACCAAATTTGCGGACACGGCATGTCGGAATCCTGCATGAATTTTCAAATAGGTATTGCTCTCTGGGGATCACTACACAAGTAGATTCAGATTAAAGTCTATCAATCACTTACTTAAATAATCACGGATGAATATTAGAAGCCAGCATTGACATTGAGGGGGGAAGTTCCATAAGAGGACTAGTCGCTCAACTTTTCAAATTAGAAAAAAATAAATGAAATTGAGCAAAATAATCATGAACCTTACCTAAATATTAGCTGATAAACCCTATATTTGATCGACTTAAAAGTACTGCACTCACGACTAAGGAATTTCTAAAGGCTAAAGATCTTCGGTTTGTAGCAGGTACCACCAGTGTTTTTCTTCCAATTCTTAGTTACAGGAATTGCTAGTGAGACTCTCCTAGTTAATATAATCTACATGCTAATCTGAACTCAACAAAGGAAATAAAGATTGACTGGCTTAAACATGATAGATACGACCTGTTGAGTTTGAGTGAATTATCTTTTCTTTTGGCCTAATTATCTCTAACATTTAGAAGAGGTATTTGGCCTCACGGCATAGTCTGCCGAGGTCCACCAAGCCGTAGGTGCAAATAAGCGGGCCAAGACAAACAATTTTCTTCTTTAGCTCGGTACTTAGAGCTAGATCTGCTCATTGGTCAAGTCTTCTAACTGGTAGGCTGAATATCTAATGGCGATGGTATACTAATTACACATCACTTTGTAAATCAAATCTATCGATTTTAGCCTCAGTACCTCTAACATTATTCTTGATACAATTTTGATCAACTAACAGATTGTCCATCTTTTCATCCATTCGATTCTGTATATGCTCTTTTTAATGATCTTCTTCCAGATTTTTTTTTTTTAACTGTTTGTCCCTGAAATGAATTGCTTCTCCAATTAGATGCTTCATTTAATTAAGTCAGCTAATATAAAGCCATGAAACTAGTTTAAGTTCAGACGTTACAACTTACTACACAAATTATGCTCAGGGATGACTTTGTCGCCAGAGAGAAGATGAACAGCACCGGAAAAGTTTTGCATTTGGCGCACTTCATTTCTTCAAGATCATACTCTCTCTAAAGGAAGGAGATGTCTGTGTGTTCGAGCTTGTTAGAATTGATAATATTGAACTCAAAGTCTCCATTTTCAGAAGGAATGTCAAGGCTTAGGCATAAACTCTGGTATGCCAAAAAAAATCTCTGCTTCGCTATTATTTGTTTAGTTAATCAGATCAAAAAAAGCAAAACTTTCTGCTGCATCAATTGAATGGTGATGTATTTCTTGATTTTTTTTTCTTGGAGAGTAGTGAACATTAAAAAAGGAAATTGCATCAATTAAAATTTCAGGTACATGCGTGCCTAATTTTCAACCTCTTAGCATATTGCATCCTTATTCAACAAAGTATAAATCAAACTCATGCGGAGCACGGGATCAATAAAATAAAAGGTCAAAAGCAATCCTTATCTATTGCCCATATGGAGAGTTGATCTATAACAGAGACTTTTAAGTATCTGCCTTCAAGTAATATCTGTCACAATTGAGGTCGTCACAGAAAAGGAAAGAAAGAACGTCCTGCGCCAACTCTGTTTTCATGAAATATGCAATAGTCTCCAGATTTTAAGGGAGGGTTGTATTGAGGATAAATCTTGCAAGCCATCAATAGCACAAAAGGAAGTTTCAATAAGAGGGCTAGTCTTTCAGTGAAATGACTTTAAAGATAAAGTAATAACACCATTGTATCCCCCAAAAAAAAAACCCTTTACGGTCAAACTATCCAGCGGCTCCTAGGAGTCAGACATGACTAGATCAGAAGAAACAGGACTGCTCGGCTTGCCTTTTTGGCTGATGAAATTGCTGAAGCAGCCATTGACTTCTGCTCCGTAGATGGGCCCCGTCTTGGAGCGTTTTGTCCCCCAAGTATCTATTGTTCTCCTTTGTTATGGGAGTTACTAGAGGGACTCTCCCAGCAATAGTCAAGCCATAAATTTTAAGCCCCACATATTTCAATGGGTGTTCGTCATCAGCATCTTCGTTCTGATTCCCAGGTCAGGCAGCATCTGCAGTAGTAGTCAATATGGCAGGCGCTAACACCAAGGCATCAAATGCAATGGAAAGTTTATGGAGTGATTAGACGAATTAGATCTCATCTTTTTAAGATTAGAATTTGAAGCCCTGCCTTAGTTACCAGCTTCCTCTAGTAGTTCTAAAAATTATGTACAATATCTGAAACAGTCACTGAAATTCAACTGCCTTTAATTTCAAATTAATGGTATTAGTTTACAGATCTTTCTCGATTCCATAGAGCACAGTGACAATGACTATGAATCAACCTCATTCAGAAGCTAAATTATGAAGGACTCTCACATCAGTATAGTTTCTGACTCGAGGAAGAAATAACTGAGCAACAATTCCGTACTCCCTAGGGTCAATGAGCAATCTGAGCTCCATATTTGCTTCCACAGTGTCACGCTCCTCATCCTGCGGGTTTCAGGAATGTAGTTTGTGCCCCTAACCTATGCCTCCTCCTTCGGGCCATCATAGGTACAAGAACACACCCCTACCAACCCCTTCTATCTGCTGCATCAAAGTGCAGGCTGGTTGCTGCAGTCGCATCTAGCAGATCCAAATATGTCTCCTGTGAGGCATTCCGAGTGTACCCTCACAAGGACATCTTGACCATCTCCAATGTCACCCTGCTCAGTTGATAGTATGGAAGATGAATCAAATGACATTATATTGCTGTCTGAAGGGAGGACATAAAGTAAAAGCAACTAAGGATGCTATCTTTAACTGAAATTACAGTATTTCTATATCAATTGCAGACACATTTAGGCCCGTTGTTAATCATTTCATAAAATATAATTATGGTAGGATGTAGGCCATCAGTTCACCAATATCTTAACAATTATTTCTCCCCATGTCAAACATTCCTGTTCAGACAGCATTCTTCTCCAAGTAACATGAATTTGGTAATCCAATTTATGATTGAACATGATTACATATTTTTTTTAGAGACTTTAAGATAAATTTAATGGCGTTCCACCTAAAAGATACCATAAATTTCCCACTGATGTAACTATCCACCTCTAAAGCTTAACAGCTAGTTCCAGTAAAATTATACTGAAACAAAATCATGCAAAGGAAGTATATAAGATGAAGTACAAATTGAAGTTGTGTTGAAAAATGCACTGCCACAAACAAGATTCTTGAAGTTTACAACCAATCCATTCGAAACTCACTGTTTGCTAGTTTCTGAATTATTTGAATAGTTTCTGAATTGCAATGTGCATTCCAACTAATATTGATCTATATTAATAGGCTGTGAATGGCCCCCACGTTGTTGGTAATCTTGCAAAGAGCACACACTCAATTAATTTATCTCTTTTCCAGCAATACCTGTAAATTTATGCATTTAATGAGTCGTGAAATCACTTCTCGGTCAAACAGTATAAGAAGCTTCTCAATATACAAGATGTTCTATCCTTATTTCCTGGTGATAATGCTAAGAATCACCTCAAGCTCCGCCTCAGTTAATGGTCAACTGACATTCAGACATAGGTTCTGAAACAAGGTAAATACAAGAAAATGTACACAGAGATAACGACAGTCATGAGCTCATGGATATGACTCAACAAGAATCCTAACCAGTCGTAACCAATTTCTAAAGTTAAACATCGGGTAATATATGAACTGTAAACACTAATCTAACAACAACATGCGCATAAAAAATTGTGAGAAACAACTCTTCAGATCCCAAAGCTGTTGATCTGCATGGTATTGACGAGCAGAATAACAACGACAAGCTTGAAGCATAAAGTAAACTTGAGACATGAATAGACCAAAATAGCTTATGCTTCTCTCATTTTTTGCTATGTAAAACAACAGCCCATCAGCCTCCCATGAGAGTAGGGGTGAGCATGGTCCAGATTAGGCAACTCCAGCATAGTTTTGGTCCCCAATTTTTGGGACCGAGGACCGAACCTGTTGAGCCTAGGACCAAAAACCGGCCCTGTCCAGTTTTAGGGCCAACCCAAGACCAACCAATTTATTTTTTGTTTCAATTGTTGCATTATCTAAAATGACAAACATATTATTTCAAATTACATATCTACTAACAATGCGATATTGAGTAACTAAACTATGAAGGCAATACATATCAAACATAATTATTAAGGTAACAATAGAAATTTACATTTTCTAAAAGCAACAAACCATAAAAACAAAGACGCGAGATGATGGAACAAAGGCAGGTAGAGAGGCAAGTGAAAAAACAAGCCGTAAGCGGTGAATAAGGTGAGCAAGCAAGCAAGGTCGAGGCAAGTGAAGAGTTTTTTTTTTTTTTTTTCCTTCTTCTCTCTCTTGGTCGAATTAGGGTTGGGTTTCATTCTACTTTCTAATTCACATGACGAACTGAACTGCAGAAATAACAGAGAAGGAGGTGCTAGAATTTAGACTAGGGAAAAGCATAGAATATATAATATATTAGATATATAATACATAGTATATATTATTACTGGGTTGGTCCTGGTGGGACTAACACTAAACTCCTAGGATTGAGGACTAACCAGCACAATGTAGGGTCCAAGGGTCTTAGGACCAAGGACTAATCCAGTCCTCTTGGGAACCGGACTAGGATCGGCTGGGTTCGGCCGGTTTAGGGTTAGTCCTAGGTTGACCCTACTAACCCTAAACCGATGCTCACCCCTACACGAGAGACTCTTCTTCCCACCCCACCCAAGAATCCAAAGTTTCAACTCTTCATTTATCCACTCCAAAAAGGGGAGATGCCATTGAGACAACATCTTGGCCAAAAAGCCAATACTTGAGAAGTGAAAGTTGCAGCAGAAATTTGATTCGATTGGGGACTATGTGTCCTTAAAAAATATTTGCGTTTGGATTGCTGGGAAGAGAATACTTACCTGATTACATCAGCAATAGATGCAATTTTCAAGCTCTCCCGCAAACTCACGAAGCTTAGGTACTCTCGCCATGGGGCCACCATCACCCACTACCTCACAAAGAGAACTGCTGCAGGTTCTGATCTAGATAACACGAGCCAAAGCTCTCGTTGCCCTGCCAAGTGCAGATACGCCTGTAGTTATCCCAAACTCTGCATCCTAAAACAATATTCCTTAACTGCCATCCATTACAAGGTAAGAGAAGAGATGATTAAAGAAAATAACTAAGCTGATCGAAGGCTATTAGGAAATCAAGAATTCGAGAAAAAAATATTGTTCTACCGAACTATGAAAGAAAGTGCACGCTATCTATCATTGCTTTCGAAAATTGATTATCTACTAACTGTGGACGAGTAACAATCCAAAGTGTCTTAATCTCTAAAGGGCCAGTTCTTAAGTACATGAACGTCTAAGAAACCAAAGTAGAATAACAACAAATACACGCGACAAGAAACAAAAAGCTCAAATCATCCCTTCCTAAAGGAACCAGTACCAGTTAATTATCTTCAACTAAGTTTTGAGAAAAAAACTCAAGGATTGAAAACTAGATTTAGGGGGATAAAAGCAGATACCGCAGTCACGGTGAATGCAGTCCGAAGCATGTCTTCATTCTCCCTCTGATGCACTATCAGAGGAAGTCGCAAGCGCTCCAAATCTTCCCTCTTTCACGGTCGCACAAACAAATTCCAAAGCGCCATACTTCACAACGAAATGCCATAGCCTAAGGTGCTGCCATTATAAGATCACCCTCAATTCCGTCCGTCCTCATCGCCGACCGCCACTCCAGATCTGTAATCCGAAGCGTCTTACTCTCCGGTATCACCGCAGTTAGATCAAACGAAAGACCAATTCGCGAAGAAGGGTTGGCCTGAAGCAGCAGAATTGGAGGATTACGAGTTTCGGCAGCCTCGGCACGAAACAAGGCCGCTCGGCTCTTCGCCATGAAGGTCGAACGCCGACTGGAGTTTGGAATTGGGGCTTTTCCGGCCGTCGGAAAGCCCTAAATTCGGAACGATAGGGCACTGGCATTGTCAATTTGCGGGGAATCTTTCAGCAAAAAATGCAAGCGTTTGATGAAGGTCGCTTTTTGGAGTCTTTATCCGATGGAGATTAGGATCTGACGAGACAATAAAAGAGCGATTCTCCAGTGAGATCAACTTGGACCATCTTTCTCCCTTCGGATTTGAAGTGGTGATGGAAAGAAGATGGCTTTGCGATGGCTGAGCTCACCGCAACGGACGTTACAAAGAGTCTCCATTTTAGAATTATTCTTTTTTTGTTTCAAAGATTAATGATTAAAACAAAATTTCAACTGGACCCCAAAAAATCAACTAAAAAATACAAAAGGAGGTGGCACGAAATGATCTTGGCCGTACTGGGCCCGACTGAACCGCCCTCCCGCCATCCTTACTTTCTTGCGCTCATCCATGCTCTCACCTCGAGACGCTGTTCCGAGAAGACGTGTGGCATTAAAAAAAAAAGGATGAATATAATGTACAAGAACTCATGCGTACTCCTACGTATTCATTTACTATATTAGCTGTAATGTAGTTTTTGAACATTTTAAAAATATAGTTTTGTAATATTTAATACATTAAATTATTATACTAGACAAATCAATCATATTTGGATATATACGTACTTATACTTATTTTGAATTCTGCATCAACATGGCAAAACTAAGATCTCTTCCTTGCCCCACTTTCTGTGAACCTTCCAAAACGTGTCATTTCCCCTTTTATCATCGCCATGGGTGCTACTCCCTAATGAGAGGCAACGCCTCACCCAAACAAATCAATCATGCAAATCTATCCTATCAGATATCAGCGCCCCACGAATTGCATCCATAAGGCTACTGGTCCATTCAACATCACAACAAGAAAGTCCAATCATGGGCATACGGATCAACACTCCAATTCCATCGAAAAACACCCAGGCACTCTCATATAGCACGAGATGCCACGGCAAACGATCTCAACCGAAACACCGCAAACCGGAGCCTGTGCAAACGATCACGGAACAAACTACTCACGCCAATCATATCCACCGCCACCCACCAAAACAACCAAACGAATCTGAAATCGACTTGAATCGGCACCTCCTTCCACTTAAACTCGAGAATCAAAAGGTGAGAGACTCACTTACCCTGGCTTTCCCAAGGATTATGCAACACCACACCACCAGATTGATGTACCATCAGGCAAAGTCTCCAGCTTTGCAACGAAACACATTACAAGGTACGAGAAAAGATGATTGAAGAATAATTACTAAGCATCTTATGACACATATCATAGTCACAGTGAAGCTTCTCATCATTCTCCCTTTGATTCACCATCAAAGAAAGTTGCAAGCTCTTCAAATCTTTCGCCTTTCATGTTCACACAAACAATTCGAGTGCCATACCCTACGATAAATGCCATAGCCTAAGGTGCTACGAATGTAAGATCACCCTCAATTCTCTCTTCCCTCATCGTCTACCTCTGCTACAATTTGGAATTCAGTTCCGACCATGACATGGTCAGTTATGGATGAACAATTAATATGCACTTGATAATGTAAATGTAATGCAAAAAGCACACCAACCTTTCCTTGGCGGATATCCTTGATTGCTCCTAGAATAGAAGCAAAGCCTGCCTTGGGTCGGTCCAAGTCAAATTTATTATCTTGGACGTGGAAACAAGTCCTCATGGGGCGCAGTATCACCTAAAAGCGCTCCAAGCGCTATTGCATCGGGTTGCAATTCAATGCCGACTAATTCATCCCCGAGCAGAGTCTCGCTGACAGCAACATTGCCAGGTTAAGACAAAGTTTCACCACTGGCCGTTATCACTGCAGTTAGGTGGGCCTGAAGCAACCAGTTGGATGATTTTGAGATTTCTACAGATTCTGCATGAGACAAGGCCTCATTTTGCGTCAACAAAGGCCCCTAACTAAGAAGATCAGGCACTGCATTGTCAATTTCTGGGGAAATTCGAAGAGACGCACGTGAATGGTGATGCTCATGCTCTGTTTTCATCGACAAATCTGATGTCATGTTGACGTGCCTGCTCTGTTTTCACTGCGTTATAAATGAGAGGATGTAGTAGAGGGGATCGGTGTTCGTAACCCATGAAGCGTTACCATGGGAGTTCAAAAATAGTGCACGCTATTGTAGAGTTCGAGGACACAATATTGATGGCATTTTGGCTTCAAATTGCTGGATTGCGATTGAGGACTTTAGATTTTTATGCTAAAAAAAGGCAGCATAAATGTACATTTAGTTGGCCTTTTCTTCTTTGGTGTTTGCTTCTATTTATCCAGTTTCTCATCGTATATTGGTTGCCATAATATCCACTTGGCATAGTGTTACTTGCGAATTCGTAAAGAGATGACATTCAGATGAATTGGTAAATTGAGACTTTTAGGTATATAGACAAATTGTGGCCAGGCCAGCTCGGGACTAGGGGTGCTCGATTCCCACCCAGGAACAGTGAACTAGCGCATTTAGTCCTGGCGAACCAATATCCTAAGAAATCGTCCAAAGCGGCTGGTTGGTAGGGTCCAACCAATTCTGCGGTCGAAAGTTCCTTTTGGTTTGTTAGAATATTTAAATAATAAAATAAACAACGCCTTCATCTAACAACTTAAACTTTTAGAACAACAGTAGTCCCATAAAATCCCACATAATATTAAAGTTGAAGATCTTGAGTTCAAAATGTGACATCCAGATTTTCGAGTTCGGATTTCGATTAGATAAATTGGGCATTTCATTGACGCGACTACAGTGTTTTTCTCTGAGTTGGCCACTCACGAGACAACTAGACTAGCTGGGTAGGCTATTAAGGACTTTAAGGTAGATAGACTGAGAATTCGACCATGAATCGACTTCTCGACCGTGCTCATCTTTAGAGATCATTACGACACAGTTAAAAATCGAATTAAAATCAGAGATAGGTTGGTTCGACTAAGATGAATGATCGATCGTGGGTGACTCCACTAAATTGGAAGACTTTCGTCGACCGGCACTAATTTGATTTTACTGTCGTTTTGGTACCCTGTGTATGTATTTGAATCCTCGAGATTTTCACGACAATTGAGAGTCGCCAATGTGTCGAGTGAGTTCATTGTAGCTCGAAGAAAACCGACCACGGGTCATTTGTTTTAAAAAGTTCTGAAAGCTACTCGATAGCCTAGGTTACACTAAAAACCCGTCGAAGTGAAATTAACTGTCAATCAAGTCCGATTTCAGAAATTGAAGATTCTGTCATGTCACAATAAATTTTAGGAACGTCGACTCAGTCTCAAAAGATTTTGCAGAGATTTCGGGATTTTTACGGAAAATCAGTTCGGACGTCACGGAAAATTAGTAGAAATTCAAATGGGCTAAATCGATGGAAATTGGGACTTCTAAACCGAGCCATGGGGTGTCAGGGACGTACAGAAAATTATTTGGGATTTTTCTACAGCGAAATCGGACCTTGATTTGGGTAATCAGAGAAGAAATTGAAGATTAATAGAGTGAATTCGGAGCTGGATTTTGGGGCAGAAAAATGGGCTTCAAAACTTGATTAATTGAGGATTATAATTTAAGAAAGAAATAGGGGGACAAGAAGTTAATGCAAGGGATAGACCCTTGACTTTGTTTCCCTTTTTCTTTGTTCCAATCCCTTTGAATGAAGAAGCCAGCTGCTTCCCACGATTCAGCCCTGCTTTTCTTTCATTTCCCTCGATTGAAGCCGCCCCATATCTCTCTCTGTCCAATTCACTCAGCCCCACGATCTCTCTCTCTCTCTCTCTCGCGGATCAACACACTCACGCCAGCAATTGTTTCTCCATTTCACTACGCCAGACCTCCAATTGAACAGCTCAACATCTCCACCGAAATCTCCTTGCCACCCGTCCAACGTCTGCGCTCTCTCGGTCAACCAGCAAGTCACCGAATTCCTTGGTTGACTGAGCAATTCCTGTCGCTGCCACGTCCACCGACAATCTTCAAGCAGCCACGTCCAATGAAGCTGCAGCTGCCACCGAAGACCCTTCATCCGCGCCTCTTCTTCTTCAGCCGCGCGAGGCCTTCCACTGAAGAAGACTCATGTCCGTGGACTTCAGCGAATTGAAGACCCCAGCGAAGCCACGTTGCGTCTTCTTCCCACGTCCATCGACGCCAACAGCTGCCCCCCATCTCTGCCACGTTGCGGTCCATTTCACCGGTCAATTGACCGCATACTCCCGCGACCAGCTGCACCGAAGATTTCTACGAAGCTGCTCCTTCGTCCCCAGCTTCTCCAGCAGCTCATGCAAATCCAACCACGATCGAAGTTGCTTCTTCGGTCATTTCTCCAAGCCGTGAGAAGTCCAGCATCACGTCTTCGGTCCAGCTCGCAAGAAGTCAGTCCATCGGGCCCTTGCTGTTTCTCTCGCCAGGCCCAAGCTGCAGTCCACGAGCCAACAAATTCAGCCCGTGGAATCCAATTTTGGCCCAACAGCTGGCCTGTTTTCAGCCCAAGAGCCAAGCAGTCTTCGGCCTTTTCTCAGTCCAGTGAAGTTGCATTTCAGCCCAAGCTCAGTCAGCCCAGTTCAGTTTAGTTTCAAGCCCAGCATCATTTGTATTTCAGTGAGGCCCAGCAAGTTCAGCCCATCTTGGGCCCGTGATGCAAGTCGGACCAAGTTCGGCCGCCATCGCATCACCATCGCGGTGTTCCGGTCTTCGCTTTTAATCAAGTGAGTCTTACTCACTAATGCTTTATTAGTTTGTTAATTATGCTTAGGGATTGGTTAGATTTAATTAAATGCAATTAGGTGGTTAGATTAGTTTAGATCAATTAAATTAGAGATTTAATGATGCATGTTAGGTGGTTAGAAATAGACATTAGCAAGTAGGCATGCCATGTTATTTATGGAACGGGTCTCGGTAATTTTCCGGGCTCGTCTGGGCGTCAATTCAGCATTACGAGCCTAAATTGGATTTTTATAATTATTTATTTAATTTTCGAAATTAATTATTTAATTATTTATTTTTCCGAAAATTCAACTGGGATGGCCAGTGACTGGGATTTTATGCTGATGATCGTGGCGTAGTCATTTATTTAATTAAGCTTCATATTGTGCTAAATTGGAATTATTGTGTTTATTTATTTATTTTTCGAAATTAATTATTTAATTATTTATTTTCTGGAAATTCAACCGGGATGGCCGGTGACCGGAATTTCGTGCTGATTGTCATGGAGCAGTCCGTTTATTTATTTGAGCTTTAATTCGTGTTGAATTGATTTAATGGTGCATTTTTAAGTTATATTCTTAAATAAGGAAATTTTGGCTATGTGATTAAGAATTGGTCGGGTATCAGTTGTCAGTATCGAAAGTGAGTTGGCAAAACACCTAGAGAATGCATGTGGCCTGGTGAATTGGAATGTCACTTGGGAAAGACATGTGGCTCGGTGATTAGATATGTCATATTAGCGAAAAGGTAGCCTTAAATAATGCATGTGGCTCGGAGACTCAGTATGTCTTCCTGGAGAATGCACGTGGCTCGGTGACAGAGTATGACATCGTAGAAAGGGGTCGGGTGGGACCATAAAGCCACTAAATCTTGAAAGGGTCGGGTGGGACCGTAAAGCCACTAGATCATGAGAGGGTCAGGTGGGACCATAAAGCCACTAAATCTTGAAAAGGTCGGGTGGGACCATAAATCTTGAAAAGATCGGGTGGGATCATAAAGCCATTAAATCTTGGAAAGGTCGGGTGGGACCGTAAAGCCACTAGATCTTGAGAGGGTCGGGTGGGACCATAAAGCCACTAAATCTTGAAAAGGTCAGGTGGGACCGTAAAGCCACTAGATCTTGAGAGGGTCGGGTGGGACCGTAAAGCCACTAAATTCAAGGAATTGCTTGGTGTGGGATGAATGACCTAGAAATGGTCCGGCTGGTATGAAATCAGCTAAGTCGATTAGATCGATGCTTCGATCTGTGATGTGATTGCCTGGGTGCCTATTTGATCTGTGCTAATATGCAGGTGGAATCTGAGGCCAAGGTAAGGCCTCTAACTCATGTTGTGCATAGGCAGCCCTAAGGTGTATTAGTTTACTAATTGGGTCTTAGGAGGTAGAACTTGCTGAGACGTAGTCTCATCCCGGTTTGGGGAAAACATTTCAGGATCCTAATGAAGAACCTGAGGAGAAAGAACCCGAAGAGGAGTACCAGAAGGAGAACTTCGAGGATGATCCAGAGTAGGATCCTGATGAGGATTGAGACTCCACTCCTATTTGATGACCTTTGCCGTAGAATCTGTTTGAGTAGAAACCAACCTTTTTAGCATGGCTGATATATGTACATGTATGACTGAGTTGTATATATGTACATAAGGGTGTGGTTTTCGGGTTTAGGTTTCTAGTTCTACTTGTATATCCCATTGCTTTATTGTATAGGGATTTTTATAATCGCTTCCGCATGTGCTATTGAAAAAGGAAAGGGTCGGCGATATGTAGTCCTGGGAATATCGCATTTTAAAATCGACCAAAAGTAAGGGATGTGCGCGTGCCTGAGGATCAGGGCGTGACACAAAATCTTACCATGCCCCTTTTGCCTCCTCAATTTCAATGCTTGATACTAGGTAAAAAACCATACCAAGCATGAGGGGATCGCTAAAATATTTAAATAATAAAATAAATCATACATTTATCTAACAGTTTAAATTTTTAGAACAGTCACCAGTAGTCTCACAAAATTTCACATGCTCACACCTACTCAGGACCTATCAACAAAGTTTTGCAGCAAGCATATCCAATGGTTGGCCCACGTTCATAAGAGATAAATCAAACAAGGAAACTATGTTGATGAGGACTTATTAACCTGGGGAATAGTGTGTTTAACTCGGTGAGGGTTGAACAATTGTGATTATAGGGTTTGGCCATTTTGATGCAATGACCGGGAAAAAGAGTTACAAGATAGCTTTGTATTATTCTATCACCAATTAAAGTGTATTGAAAGAAGATTGATAACTTCGGATTTTTGACTACATTCATGTGCGTCTCTTACGATTAATCCTTTATGGCCTTATAAGAATGAAAAATAGTCGAAGCGGAGAGAAATTTTATTGGATGAATGTGAATTCTATACTCCACATATTCCTATCGTGGGTGTGTCCACGTACCGCGACCATTAATACAAGAATCATTTATATAACTTGCCAATTAATAATTGATTAGTACACCAATAAAATTTCAAGGCAAAGGATCTCCATTTTCATTGGACATGTCAATAGTCTTTTCATCATATTCCTATATGATTTGGGTCTGCTTATGAGATTATGCACATGTGGTCTGGTTAACATTTCTTGTGTTAGTCATACTACCTAGTATGTTCTTACTCATAGATCATTTGTTGATCAAAAATCAACTTCGTGGATTTTCCCGGGCGGGGTTTTAAAGGTATGCATCAATGGAAGAATGCAAACCGCAAGTCTTAAATATATGGACGGATCATGGCCAGTGAAACTCCTTTATTACCCTCAAAATGGCATGAAAAAAGCTCTTTGCCGGTTGGGCCGCATTTCAAGGAGGAACTTCTCTAAAGGAAGGAGATGTTCGCGTGTTCGAGCTCGTTGGCATTGATAATATTGAACTCAAAGTCTCCTTTTTTACTATTATTATTTTCAATATACCAATTACGTAAACTTTCACATGCTAATCAGTAATTTCAGAGTCTGTGGCAGCATAGTTGAAACCAGTGATAGATATATTAATGGAAAAAGAATAGAAAATGAGATCAAATGAGTGGTTAATTTGCTTCTTTTTCTCGAGGAACAATCAGGTGTATAAATAATTACATTATTGTCGCATTATCTAATGGTGGTCCATTCTTCAGATAACATATTTTTGGGGAATGTCCTTTTAAGATAAGATCATAGATAAGCACCACTAAATTAGACCACCCAAAGATGTAGTTAATTAACCTTATGATTTATTTCTGTGACCATTAACTAATTACTAATGGGAAAAGGAGGATGCCCGTCTAAATTTGTGCCTAACTATGATTTCTGTGATCATTGACATGGGGTTGGGAAATTAGTATAGGCCATATGATAATTACATGGTTTCATTGTTGAAAGGGTGACGGAAATTCCCGAAGCAATACTCATTGGTCATGGTCATCTCATAATTTTCAATTACAAAGGGAACTCTATTTTTCGCAAAATAATATCCAACAAGAGCGATTCGGAAATAGATTATTTGCCAATTAGCGGCAAACTATCAAACCTTGGGAGCGAATTTCTCTCAGCAAAAGCGGACGATGTCGTGGAAGCAGAAGATATGAAGTGAAAAAAAAAAAATCTCTTTCTCGAGCTCCAGATAGATTTAATTTCAAGAGCAAGAGGCATTGGTGTGCTTCATTTGAAAGCTCATGTGATTGCACTTGCAGGTTGCAGCTCCTTGAAGCCCATCGTCTTTTGTCCTTGTCATAATTCCTTCAACGTCATGGCTCGTCCTTGTCCTCATCCTCGTCCTCGCCGGAGAGAAGATGGAGTTGTTACTGAGCAGAGACTCCTCCAAGTAGTAGCCTTCCCTTCTTCATACTCTACGATACGCTGATTCGCTAGTTCAGTAGCTTTAATCAAATTAACAGGCTCATGAAAGTCATCGATCTTAATTAACTGGCAAATCAAAATCATTTTTTTAGGAAGCGACTGTCCATAAATAGCTATTTTCAGTTAAGTCACTATGCAATTGCCACTCCTCATAAGCTGATGCACCGATCATCTCTCAAAAGCATCCAAATTCATGTCCTTAACACGACCTAAGGAAGGGCTTCCATGGGTGTCCTATTCTTGCCATAACCATGAATCATGGAATTTCAAGCAAATGCATTCTTCCCGGGAACTAACATTTGCTCATTCCATAGGCGAAACACGAAATCGCAGTGTTCCAAGAGCAATCATCCCTGTACGGCATGTAACTAAGGGATCTAGAGACTCACCCACCGCTCCCATCCTCATGTATCCTTCGATCATCGTTTTCCGAGTGAAGTTATTCCTATGAGTTTCGACCAAAAAAAATAAATAAAAAGTTATTCCTATGAGGCATATCGTCAAACAGTCACCATGCATTATCCGTTTGACCGAACATGGTTTGCGAGCATGACGGTGCAGTTCGAGTCTTCGAGAGACTAATTACCTTCTCTTGAAAAGCATGTAGGAACAAAGCATAAGGAGGCCTTCATAACCAACCGCAAATTAGGACAGACCATGGCAACTTAATTCTCGACGATGAGTGGCAGTGACAGAGGTGAAATCTAGAGCTGGAACAGCGAATACCGAACTGAAGAAGTGTTTGGATCTCTCTATCTCTCTCTCCGGCGTTTCGTCAAACGTGTGGTTACCCCAATGAGGACATAAGAACAGAGCAACCGCGCGGGACAGAGGTAGACCTTTACGGTCGAAGAAGAGATTCAAACTTCTCAATCAGAACAAACGGCGACGAGGATGCATTGATGAAGAAAACCCAGCAACGGATAGTCGGCATGACGACGAGATCATCGCAACTTCCAGGCGCCAAGTCACATCATAGGATCGGAACACGAGGTTTCTGCCACCGCCATCACTTCGGAACCTCTGGCAAAGCTTCTCAGGCTCCTAATCTCGAAACCATTTTGCTTCGTCGGTTCCTTGAATCCACTGAATGATGACGACGCTAGGTAACCATGGAAATCCAGCGATGGAATCGCCCGGGATACTCAGATGCGACGCGAAAAGGATCCAAGATGCAACCAAGGATTAGTCACGTGGGCTGTGAAGATAGATCATCCCATAATCTGTTACAGTAAATTTCCACTAACGGGTCGTTTCTTTTTATATGGTAAAAAAGTGGTTCGTACTAGCTAATAAGATTAGGCAAGTGGATAAATGAATTCTAACATGATTAACCCATTGCTAATTGATTGGCCATTGATGTGGCAATTAAGCACCGACCAAAAAAAAAAAAAAAAAAATTGTGGCAATTAAGCAAATCCTCTGTCATATGACAAAGATGACAAATAGGTAAGTAAATACATAATTTTCTCACAATTTGCCACCTCAGCATAACAACCTAAAACACACCATCCTCTAAGCATCTCCCATTTCCATTCTTTTTTCTCATCCAAATATGTGAAACCGTCGTTTCATTCCATTTTTTTTTTTTCAAATTTCAAGTTTCAAAATTGTATCTGACATTGGAAATGATTCCTCCATCCACCATTTAATTTCCATCCTCCTAAAATTTAAAATCTTGGAATCTTAATCCACAAAGTTCATTTTTTGTCCAAGATTTTCTGGCACTGATACTAAAAGATGATGCTAGATAGTAGGAATTCAGTTCTACTCAATTAGATTTTCTCTCTCTGCTTGCTTTTCCAGTTAAACTTGTGGAAATTGCATGAGTTGCATCTGCTTTGCTGTGTTTAAGCACATTGGATGAATATTGATTTCATTAGTAAATCTGAAAGAATTTTTTCTTTCCTACATCTTACGGGTCTGCATATGTAGACGTGCCATTTAGTATTCTATTTAAATAGAAGCTGGACTTCCGTCGGAAAGGTGGATCTTAGGGATTGTAATGCTGTTTCTCCATTACTTGTAAAGGTTGTAATGGTTGTGGTTTCCCAAATTGTACGAATATTTTAAATTGTTGAGACAACTGAAGTGACTTTGCAATTAGCATTTCTTGTGTTAGTCATCATTTGTTGATCAATAATAAACTCTGCAGACTGTCCCTGGCGATTTTGAAGGGAACGCATCAAGGGAAGCGTGCCAATCGTGGCTCTTAAATATTCGGACTGATCATAGCAAGCGAAGCTCCTGTACTACCCCACAACGTGGCTCGAGAAAGGTCTTTGCCTGTCAAGCTGCATCTCAGAGAGGAACTACTCTAAAGGAAGGAGATGTCTGTGTTTTCGATCTTGTTAGCATTGATACTATTGAACTTGAAGTATCCATTTTCAAAAGGAATGTCAAGATTGGACATTTTGTTTTGTTAATCAGGTCAAAGAAAGCAAAACTCTCTGCTGCAAGTAATTGAATGGTGATGTATTTCCTGATGATTTTCGGAAAGGGGTGGACTTTACAACTGGACATTGCATCTTCCGAAATACCAGGTACGTGTGTGACTAATTTCCAACCTCTTTGCGCATTGCATGTTCATTCGACAAATAAAAGGTCATAAGCAATCCTTATCTAACGCCAATATGGAGAGTTGATCAACAACAAAGACTTTAGCAAATTCCGTGAACTAGAATTAAGGATAACTCTTGCAAGCCATCGATTACACAAGACGAAGTTTAGATAAGATGGCTAATCTTCACCTTTTCGCCTCACAAAATGGATGAACGACATCAATAGAACAATAATGAATCTTAGACTAATTATAAACTGGACCGCCATAAAATTTCCAGAACTCATCGTCAACAGGTATCCCAATGTTCTTTGCCTTAGTGCTTTTAAAATTAAGTAATAGCACCTTCTGTCAGTGAACTTGCTCGTGACCCCCCGTGTAAATCATTAGCAGTCGAACTGTTTAGCAGGTTCTATGAGTCAGGCACAGCAGGATCAAAAGAAACAAGGCCGCTCGCCTTGCCGTTTTTGTTGATGAGATTGCTGAAGAGACCATTGTCCGCTCCATAGATGTGCCCATCTTGGACTGTTTTGTCTCCAAGCATATCCTGTTCTCCTTTGTTCCGGGAGTTACTAGAGGGACTCTCTCAGCAATAATCAAGCCATAACCTTTAAGACCGGGTACTTAATCTGCTTCATGGTTCTGATTTCCAGGTCACGCAACATCTGCAGTATTAGTCAATATGTTAAGCACCAATACAAATGCTTTAAAAAGATTAATGATGGAGTGATTCTTTAGAGTAATTTAGATCATTTCTTTCTAAGACGAGAACTTGAAGCTCCGCTTAAGTCACCAGCTTCATCTAGTAGTCCTATAAAATGTTGTACAATCTCTGAAACAGTTGCCTCTCACATTAGTATAGTTTCTGACTTAAGGGAAAAATACCCGAGCACCAACTCCATACTACCTGTAGTCAACGGGCAAACCAAGCTCTACATTTGCTTCCAAGGTATCACGCCTATCGTCCTGCGTGTTATAGGCACGTAATATGTGCCTTAAACCTATTCCTCTTCCTTTGTGCCCTCGGAGGTAGACCACACGCCCCTGCTGCCGCTTCTATCTGTTACATCGGAAGTGCAAGCTGGTTGCCGCAGTGGCATCTAGCAGATCCAGATATGTCTCCCGGGATGCATCTCGAGTGTACCCTAACAAGGACATCCCAATCATCTCCAATGTTGCCCTGTTCAGATGATAAACAATAAAGTAAGAATCACATGATGGGAAATATTGCTGTCTGTAAGAGGACTTAAAATAGGAAAAACTAAGATAATGCTTTTAATCAAAATCACGGGATTCCTATATCAATTGCAGACGCATATAGGAACTATAAGAAAGACTTATTGTTCCCAACAGTTCACTAATATCCTAAAAATCATTTCTCCTAATGTTAACTTTCCTGTCCAGACAACATTGTTATCCAAGAAAGATAAATTTGGTACTTCAAATTATGATTGGCACATGATTAGACATTTTTTTTACACGCTTCAAAATACATTTGAAGGAGTTCCACCCAAAGATATCATCAATTTTTCAGTGGTGTGAATATTCAACTCTAGAGCTTGACAGCCTATTCTAGCAAAATCATTGTCAAACAAAATCATGTGATGGAAGTACATGAGATGAAGTGCAAATGTAAGTTGAGTTGAAAAATTGGACTGCTACAAACAAGATCTTCATAGTTTACAATTAATCCATACAAAACTCTCTGCTCATCAGTTTCTGAATTCTTAAAGCAGTTTTGGCAATTAACTCAGAATTTATCTCAACTTGACCATTGCAATCTGCTCGATTCCATCTAATATCAACCTATAGCAATGCGCTGTAAAAGGCCCAACATTGTTGGTAATCTTGCAGCAGCAGCACGTTTAACTCATTTCTCTTTTCTGGTAGTACCCATCAATTTATATGAGCAGTGAAACTTTCTTAATCACATAGTATAAAAAGCTTCTCAATATACAAGTCAGAAAACAATCTAGATGTTCTATCCCTATATCCTGGTGATACTGCCGAGAATACACTTCAAACTCTGCCTCAGTTAGCGGTCAACTGACATTCAGACATGAGTTTTGAAAGAGGTAAATATAAGAAAATGTGCATAAAAGTAACTGTGGTCACAGGCTCATCGACATAATTTGGCAAGAATCCTGGCCATTTATAACCATATACTAATCTAATGACACCACACATAAATAATACAAAAAAAAAAAATTGAGAGAAACAGCTCTTCAGAACCCAAAATCATTGATCCACATGGTGTTGACGAGCGGAATAACAACCACAAGCTTAAAGCATAAACTAAACTTGAGATATGAATAGACGAAAGTGGCTTATGCTTCTCTCCTTTTTGCTAAGTAAAACAACAGCCACCCATAAGAGACTCTTTTTCCCATCCCACCCAGGGTTACAAGGTTTCTACCCTTCATTTATCCACTCCCAAAAAGGGGAGATGCAGCAGCGACAACATCTTGACCAAAAGAGCCAACACTTAAGAAGTGACGGTTGCAGCTCAAAATTGGATTTGATTGTCCTTAAAAAGTATTTTGCATGGGATTGCTAGGAAGAGAATATTTACCTGATTAGATCAGCAATAGATGCATTTTTCAAGTTCTCCCGCTGTGCAAACCCATGCAGCTTAGGTAATCTCACCATGGAGCCATCATCACCCACTACCTCACAAAGATAACAGCCACATGTTAGCGAACACAGCAAGGTCGACAGAAGCCTCTGTATGCCTAGCTCTTTTCAGGACACCGCCCTCCCTGTACTTCAATGGGAAAACATGTCCCGGCCTGTTGAAATCTTCAGGTTTTGGAATCTCTAGACGCAAGAGCCAAAGCTGTCGCTGCCTTGTCATGCATTGATACGCCTGTAATCGTCCCATGCTCTGCATCCTATAACAATATTGCTTAACTACCATCCATTACAAAGTAAGAGAAGAGATGATTAAAGAAACTAAGCTGATCGAAGGCTATTAGGAAATCAAGAATTCAAGAAAACAATATTGTTCTACTGAACTATAAAAGTGCACGTTATCTATCATTACTTTCGAAAATTGATTATCCCTACCTGAAGAAACCAGTACCAGTCAATTATCTTCAACTAAGTTTTGATTAAAAAACACTCCAGGATTGAAAAATAGATTTAGGGGAGTAAAAGCACATACCGCGATCACGGTGAATGCAGTCCAAAGCTTGTCTTCCTTCTCCGCATCAGAGGAAGTTGCAAACGCTCCAAAATCTTCCCCCTTTCATGCTCGCACAACCAATCCCAAAGCGCCATACTTCACAACGAAATGCCATGAGCCTAAGGTGCTGCCATTATAAGATCACCCTCAATTCCGTCCGTCCTCATCGCCGACCGCCACTACAAATCTGGAACTCGAAGCGTCTCACTCTCCGGTACCACCGCAATCAGATCAGATGAAAGACCAATTCGCGAAGAAGGGTCGGCCGGAAGCGCACGAGGTGGAGGATTACGAGTTTTGGCAGCCTCGGCAGAAACAAGGCCGCTCGGATCTTCGCCATGAAGGTCGAACACCGACCGGAGTTTGGATTTGGGGCTTTTCGGCCGTCGACAAAAGCCCGGAATTCGAAACGATCGGGCACCGGCATTGTCAATTTGCGGGGAATCTTTCAAGAGAAAATGCAAGCGTCGATCAAGGCCGCTTTTTGGAGAGTCTTTATCCGATGGATATTAGAATCTGACAGGACAATAAAAGAGCAATTCTCCACTGACATCAACTTGGACCATCTTTCTCCTCTTTAGATTTGAAGTGGTGATGGAAAGAAGATGGGATGGAGGGAGGTGGGGGGAAGAAGAGGAGGGAACGGAGTCTTAGGCTTTGCGATGGCTGAGCTCACCGCAACGGACGTTACAAAATAAGAAGAGTCTTTCTCTTCTCCCTTGACGACGAGAGTCTCTACTTTAGAATTATTATTTTTTTTTCAAAGATTAATGATTAAAAGAAAATTTCTACTGGGCCCCAAAAACTTAACAAAAGAATAAAAAGGAGGTGGCACGAAATGATCTGGGTCGTACTGGGCCCGACTGAACTGCCCTCCCGCCATCCCTACTTTGCTGTGCTCATCTATACACACTCGCCTGGAGATGCTGCTCCGAGAAGACGTGTAGCATTAAAAAAAAAAAAAAAAAAGAGCATGAATAGAATGTAAAAGAACTCATGGGTACTCATACGTATTCCTTCACTATCTTAGCTATTATATAGTTTTTGAACATTTTAAAGTAATAGTTTTGTGATAGTTATTACATTAAGTTATTAGACTAGACAAATCAATCATATTTAGATATACACATATTTAAACGATACATATAAATTTAACCACTGGAAATTCTTGATCAATTTGCTCACTCAATATCAAGACGGCAACACCAAAATTTCTTCCTTGCCTCTTTTTTGTGAACCTCCTAAAACATGTCATTCTCCCTCTCATCATCCCCCTAGGTACTACTCTCTCGTAAGAGGCAATGCCTTGCCCAAACAAATCAATCATGCAATCCAATCTATCAGACCAAAGCCTGCGAAAGCAAGCACGGAACAAACTACTCACACTGATCATTTTCACTCCCACCTACCAAAACAACTGAATGAACCCAAAATCAACTTGAATCAATACCTCCTTCCACTTCAATTCGAGAATCAAAAGGCGAGACGACACTTACCTCGGCTTTCCCAAGGATTATGCAACACCACACCATCAGATTGATTGTACCATCGGGCAAAGTCTCTGGCTTCGCAATGAAACCCATTACAAGGTACAAGAAAAGATGATTGAAGAATAATTATTAAGCATCTTATGACACATACCACGGTCATGGTGAAGCTTCTCGTCATTCTTCCTCTGATTCACCATCAAAGGAAGTTGCAAGCGCTTCAAATCTTTTGCCTTTCATGTTCACACAAACAATCCCAGTGCCGTAACCCACGAAAAATGCTATAGCCTAAGGTGCTGTAATTGTAAGATCACCCTAAGTTCTCTCTGCCCTCATCGTCTACCTCCGCTACAATCTGGAATTCAGTTCCGACTGTGACATGTTCAGTTATGGATGAACAATTAAATTGCACTCGACAATGTAATGCAAAGAGCACGCCAGCCTTTCCTTGGCGGATGTCCTCAATCGCTCCTAGAATAGAAGCAAAGCCTACCGTGGTCGGTCCAAGTCATATTTATCTTCTTACAGATGGAAACAAGTGTTCATGGGGCACGGTATCAGCTGAAACCGCTCCAAGCACTACTGCATTGAGCTGCAATTCAATGCCGACTGATTCATCCCCAAGCAGAGTCTTGCTCACGGTAAGCTGCTCCATCACTATCTTAGTGAAAAGATAGAGTGTCACTTAACCTAAAATACAATTAATGGCAGTAATTTGTTTGAAAATGCTTTACATTGCGGGTTAAGATCAATGGCTTTCATGAGCCTCTTAAGACTGTTGACTAAAGCCTGCCTTGTGTGCTTTCTTTCCAAGGGCGCATGCTTACATTATTGTCCTTCTTTTGGCATACATTGGTTGTTCAAACGTCTACCCATGTGCAGCATGATCCTAGTCAATTTGCCAGGCAACATATTCAAGAAAACAAGAAAGAGGGAACTCTTAGGTGTTCAGACTAGTCGTGGCCAGTGAAGCTCTCAAGATATACGTGGGAAATTTGAGTGTTCTTCTCTGCTGGTTGGCCAGCATTTGCAAGAGAAACTCATTTGTGTATAGGAAATGTTTGTGTTTGAGCTCATTGATAGGGATGATGTTGTGTTCAAAGTCTCCATCTTCAGTAGTGGTGGTAAGGATTAGATCACATTGATTGAGATGACCATCGGACGTGGTACTCTAGACTGTTCACAGCGTCAATATAAATTCAAGATATCTAATTATGCCTCCTTTATTAAGCTTGTGCGAATTGATGAAAATGAGAACCTTTTTTGTTCATGTTTTATTGTTTCTTGGTGCTAGTTTTGGTTCTATATTTTCATTTTGGCAAGAGTCCCTCAAATTTGGCGCTTCTTTAAGGTTTCTGGTTGCTCAATTGCCCTAAACGGTTTAATATGTATTTTCTTAACGTCCTAACATTTTGTGTTTAACCAAAGCTTTTGCAAGAAAGTGAAAAATACAAAGAAAGCAGTCCATGCGTTTACTTTTTACGGCTAAATGAAAAAAAAAGAAAAGAAAAGATTGTTAGGAAGTTGTATGGCGAAGCACTTAATTGTACGCAACAGATTGCTAATTGAATTATATTTCCAACTCGAAGTTATTTGGAGTTGGAGGCAATGCCCCCCACCACTCTATTTAAGCCTTATTTGCTATAAATGAATGTACTGATTTTTCTTTACTATGTTAAGAATTCAAAGATTGATTTTAAGTGATGTTGATACTTGATTTTTTTTTTTTTTTTAAGTTGAAGTTAGAAAATTCAAAACTTGTGATCTATGTCGAGACTCGTTTCTTGACAGAAAAAATAAATAAATTAGATTAGCGTCTTTAGTACTTAATTGCATGTAGAGATTAGGAGCATTTAACTCCATTAGTAATTAGGCATCAATTTGTCTATAAATTAAGAATTGCCTTTTAGATTGATTCTTTTGTCAAACTTATAGAAAAAGTCAACTCTATGTTATTTATTTTTGTGATCCCACATTTAGACCCACATTTTTCTCCTAAAAGTTGCGACTATTCGACATAGAGTTTTCCACGCTTCGTACCCTTTCGTGACAACCGCTCGTCTTGATGGGAGACATATATAAAAGGAACGTACGTTCATTTTTGACGGGTGATCACAAGGTCTAACACAAAATCCTCACATTTAGAATACACCATCAGTACGTGAGGAAATTTGGTTAGTAGAGTGTGCCTATTATTTTCTTGATTTTTCAGGACATTCAACGAACGTGAATACGAACAATGGCTAGAGGTTTGTCTTTTATCGATCCTGACTTCCGCATATGAATTATTTTGTCTTACATTTGGTATCAGAGCGTGTTTATTTGCCTCTGCCTTGTTTTTTCGAATTTTTGGTGTATTTTCGGGCATTTTAAGAGATGAACAGTAACTCGGCATTTTGAGGCCAAGAGAGAAACTCCCAAATTCCGGGCAAATTCCGGCGACCCATCCCATGATTTCGGATCCGCACGGTCGCACCGCCATGAGAAATATTAGTCATGAGTTATTTCGGCATATCGGTGTTCGCCGGAGGCTAATCGGGCGGCGGAAGTCACGGTGGTTGAAGGAATTGGGTTTTGGGAAATTTTCGTCTGATTTTGGGGCCAATTTTTGTTCATTTTCGCCGAAACTTGGACCCGTGTGATCGTGCCGGCATGCTCTTCAAAACCCATCAATTATTTCGGTCTGAGATGGGCTGCCGGAGAAGAGACGGCCAGCGAAACCGCGGCGGAACGGCGAAAAATGGCGAAGAAAAACCAAAGGAAAGCTTCTGTTCGCGCGAGGAAGAAGGCGCGTGGAGCCCACGCGCGCGCTGTGGTTGCAGGCGCGTGGAATCCACGCGCCACGCGCTCTCACGCGCGCGGCAACCGTTGTGCGCGTGGGATCCACGCGTGCGGCAATTGCCGGCGCGTGTGTTGCACGCGCTGCGCGCCGAACGCGCGTGTGCGGGGCACGCGCCCGCACGGATTCGGGCGCGTGCCGAGCACGCGCCGTGCGCTGAACGCGCACGTGCTCGGCACGCGCCCGTCGTCTCCCACTCGCGCTTCTATTTACGCTTTTGCCCCAAATTTTTTTATGTTTTTGCAATCATGTCCTTGGCCAATTTATTTATTTACTGTTATGCCCTTGATGTATTTATTTATTATGTCATTTCATGCATTGTTATGAATATTTTATGCATGAAATTTAATGTCCAATGATTCATATAATTAATTAATTAGAGAGTAGCCACAGCATCTTTAATTAATTAAATTATATATTAAGAGCCTCCGGATCATATTTAGAAATGGACATTTATTGTAATTAATTATATTAATATGATGAATTTTATCCCACAGGAATTTTCATTATATTAATGTGATTAATTAGGAAGAAATATCATATTATTTTCTTAATTTACCCACAGGGATTAAGAAAAGGCATATAATATGGTAGTTTCTTCATGAAGTAATTATGAATCTATTTAAATTAAAAACTTAGCCCACAGGTAGTTTTTATGTTATGTGATTCATATTGTGACATGTTTATATTGGTAAAACATGATTTATTTATATTTGCCTCAATTTTTGTGACATAAGCATGATTATTTGATATGCAGTTTTGCAACCTGTGAATTTCTCTGAATTTAAGTTTGATGTTCCTATCCTGAATGGTGAGAACTATAAAGTTTGGAAGGAGTCAGTTCTTCTTCAATTGGGGTGGATGGACATTGACTATGCTATAAGGAAAGACGAACCACCTTGCTCCTACTGATTCGAGCACTCCAGCTGAGATAACTCTTTATAACCAATGGGAGCGGTCCAACCGCGTTTGTGCCATGTTTATAAGAGCTAAGATATCTCCTAGTATTCGTGGTTCGGTTGCTCAAAGATAGCAATGCTAAGGCTTTATTGGAAGCCATAGATGCGCAGTTTGAAAGTTCTGAGAAGCCGCATGCCATGACCCTGATTATGAAGTTTTCATCATTGAAGCTCACTAGTGTTAGAGGTGTGCGTGAGCACATCATGCAAATGAGGAACATTGCAGCTCGGCTTAAAAACCTTGAGGTTGAGATATCTGAATCCTTCCTTGTGTATTATGTTCTGAACACTCTCCCACAACAGTATGCACCTTTCAAGATCTCTTATAACACACATAAGAATAAATGGTCTATTAATGAACTCATGACCATGTGTGTTCAAGAGGAAGAAAGACTGATTATGGAATTGGGAGAAAGTGCTCATTTGGCAACACAAGGAAAGAATAAGGGCTATGGCAAGCATAAGGGAAAAGGTAAAATACCTCCCCAAGCTGACATTAAGAAAGAATCCAAGTGTTACTTCTGTAGACAGAAGGGGCATATAAGGAAGGATTGTGTCAAATTTAAGGCATGGCTCGAGAAGAAAGGTAATCCAATCTCTTGTGTTTGTTATGAATCTAATATGACTGATGTAAGTCACAACACTTGGTGGATTGATTACGGATCTACAATCCATATTTCGAATTCCTTGTAGGGTTTTCAAAACCACCGGAAGCCAGTGGGAAGTGAACAAAGCATCTATTCAGGAAACAAGATGCGTTCGCATGTGGAAGCTATTGGGACATATAGACTAATTCTCAATAGTGGTTTTGTTTTAGATTTGGCAAAGACCTTTTATGTTCCTAGTTTTTCTAGAAACTTAATTTCAGTTTCAAGACTTGTACCTTTAGATTCAAACTTTTGTTTATCATTTAAATCTGAAATTGTTGGGAGTGGTATTTTGTCTGATGGTCTTTTTCGAATTAATTTACAAGACAATGCCTATTATGATGCGATGCATGTTCATGATAAAGCTGGTATGAAACGATGTGTTGTGAAAGAACATTCCTCTATGTTGTGGCACCGGAGATTGGGACATATCTCCATAGAAAGAATTAAGCGATTAGTAAATGATGGAGTACTTGGTACTTTAGATTTTATTGATTGTGATACTTGTGTGGACTGCATAAAGGGAAAGCAGACAACAAGTCAAAGAAAGGTGCCAAGAGAAGCATTGAAATATTAGAAATCATACATACGGATATTTGTAGTCTGGATATGGAATCATGTGGTCATAAATACTTCATCTCCTTTATAGATAATTATTCACGTTATATGTATCTCTACTTGATTCATAATAAATATGAAGCATTAGATGCCTTTAAAGTATTTAAGGCAGAAGTAGAGAAACAATGCAATAAGCAAATTAAGATCGTGAGATCAGATAAAGGTGGAGAATTCTATGGTAGATACACTGAAGATGGACAAGCACCTGGTCCATTTGCAAGATTTCTTCAAGAGCATGGGATAGTTGCCCAATATACTATGCCTGGTTCTCCGGACCAAAATGGCGTGGCAGAAAGAAGAAATCGGACTTTATTAGACATGGTGCGTAGTATGCTTAGTAGCTCCAAACTTCCTAAATTCTTATGGACTGAAGCACTTAAGACGGCAGTGTACATATTAAACCGAGTTCCGACTAAGGCTGTCCCAAAGACACCTTTTGGGTTATTTAAGGGTTGGAAACCGAGTTTACATCATGTGCGCGTTTGGGGATGCCCGTCTGAAGTAAGAATATATAATCCACAAGAAAAGAAGTTGGACCCAAGGACCATAAGTGGGTATTTCATTGGATATGCCGAAAGGTCTAAGGGATACAGGTTTTATTGTCCATCTCATACCACTAGGATTGTGGAATCAAGAAATGCTAAATTTTTTGAAAATGACTTGATCAGTGGGAGCGATCGACCGAAGGATCTTGTTCCTATGGAAGATCATTCAGACACTCAACCTTCCACCTCAAGTTTAGGGTTGGTTGTTGCTTATGATGCCCCTTCAGTTCAGCCAGCTATTGAACAACTAATTGTTGAAGTTCCACAACCTACTGATATTGATCTAGTAGATCCAGTTGTTCAGTAATTACCAGAAACTGTTGAACAACCAGTTGAACAACACGCTCCTCAAGAGAATGTTGATGCAACATTGAGAAGATCTTCTAGAATAAAGAAATCGGTTATTCCTAGTGATTATATTGTGTATTTACAAGAGTCTGACTACAATATTGGAGCTGAGAATGATCCTGAAACGTTTTCACAAGCCATGGATGGTGATAAATCCAATTTGTGGTACAATGCTATGAAGGAAGATATGAGTTCTATGACATCTAACAAAGTCTAGGATTTGGTTGAGTTACCTAATGGTGCAAAGGCCATTGGTTGTAAATGGGTCTTCAAAACTAAGAAGGATTCATTGGGTAACATTGAAAGATATAAAGCTAGACTTGTTGCCAAAGGATTCACTCAAAATGAAGGAATCGATTACACGGAGACTTTTTCTCCTGTATCTAAGAAAGATTCTCTTCGTATTGTTTTGGCTTTGGTTGCCCATTTTGATATGGAATTACATCAGATGGATGTGAAAACGGCGTTCCTCAATGCAGAACTAGAGAAGGAGGTTTACATGAAACAACCTGAAAGATTTTCCTCTAGTAAAGGTAAGCATTTGGTGTGCAAGCTTAAGAAATCTATATATGGCTTGAAACAAGCATCCCGCCAATGGTACTTAAGGTTTCATGATGTCATCTCTTCATTTGGTTTTATAGAGAATGTCATGGATCAATGTATATACCAGAAGATCAGTGGGAGCAAAATTTGTTTCCTTGTGCTGTATGTGGATGATATACTACTTGCAACCAATGATAAGGGGTTGCTACATGAGGTGAAACAATTTTTCTCTAAGAGTTTTGACATGAAAGATATGGGTGAGGCATCTTATGTCATTGGCATTAAGATCCATAGAGATAGATCTCGAGGCATTTTAGGACTATCTCAAGAAACCTATATCAATAAGGTCCTAGAGAGATTTCGGATGAAAGATTGTTCACCAAGTATAGCACCCATCGTGAAGGGTGACAGGTTCAATTTGAACCAATGCCCGAAGAACGATCTAGAAAGGGAACAAATGTACAACATTCCATATGCTTCTGTTGTTGGAAGCTTGATGTATGCTCAGGTTTGCACTCGACCTGACATCGCTTTTGCTGTGGGAATGTTGGGAAGATATCAGAGTAATCCAGGTTTAGACCACTAGAGAGCTGCACAGAAAGTGATGAGATATCTTCAAGGTACCAAAGACTATATGCTTATGTATAGACGGACTGACAACCTGGAAGTGGTCGGTTATTCGGATGCGGACTTCGCGGGCTGCGTTGATTCACGAAAATCAACATCTTGATACATTTTCATGTTAGCTGGCGGAGCTGTGTCATGGAGAAGTGCCAAGCAGACTTTGACTGCTACTTCTACTATGGAGCCTGAGTTCGTTTCTTGTTTTGAGGCTACCTCGCATGGTGTATGGTTGAAGAGTTTTATTGCTGGGCTTAAAATTGTTGATTCTATTTCTAGGCCATTAAGAATATATTGTGACAATTCAGCTGCAGTTTTTATGGCTAAAAATGCCAAAAGTGGCAGTCGAAGTAAGCATATTGACATTAAGTATTTAGCCATAAGGGAACATGTTAAGGAGAATAAAGTGGTCATTGAACACGTTAGCACTGAATTGATGATAGCCGATCCTTTAACCAAAGGCATGCCACCAATGAAGTATAAGGATCATGTAACTAGTATGGGAATAGGTCCCATCATGTAATTTGTCGTCATTTGAACGATTTTTGTTGTATGAAACTCTTATTCAGTTGTAATGTTGATTCTCAATTTTTGTGTACACATTTTGTTATTTATGAGAATAACATTTATCCTTGGTTTTGGAATAAACATGGGGTTTATTCATTAAGATATGTTGTCACATATTGGCTGACATTAAAGAAATAAGATGCATTGTGATACATGGAAGGTATTACTCACTCTTAGAGGACATGTCGCCATGATCCATGCGTTTTGTTTCTTTTCTTTAAGCATAAAGTTTTTGTGGAATTAGTTGGATAATTCGTATGATGAAAATGATGGGATCAAGTGGGAGAATATTATTTATTTTTGTGATCCCACATTTAGACCCACATTTTTCTCCTAAAAGTTGCGACTATTCGACATAGAGTTTTCCACGCTTCGTACCTTTTCGTGACAACCGCTCGTCTTGATGGGAGACATATATAAAAGGAACGTACGTTCATTTCTGACGGATGATCACAAGGTTTAACACAAAATCCTCACATTTAGAATACACCATCAGTACGTGAGAAAATTTGGTTAGTAGAGTGTGCCTATTATTTTCTTGATTTTTCAGGACATTCAACGAACGTGAATACGAACAATGGCTGGAGGTTTGTCTTTTATTGATCTTGGCTTCCGCATATGAATTATTTTGTCTTACACTCTAAACATAAAAAAATTGCATATAGGTGTTGCTATTAGTCCTTTAAATTTTAAATTTTCATACAAATGGCTGAAGGTCGAGTTTTTGGTTAAATGGAAGAATTTAACCAGACTCAAAATAGAAATTGGAATTTCGTTAGTTTCTTATTTTTTTTAGACATTTGATTTAGAGATGGTGGAAGAGACATTTGATTCAATTAAAGAAATTTTAATCTATGAAACTCGGTCAATCATTTAGCCTTAAGATTTGAGTTACTAGTGACTAAAAAAAAAAAAAACGCAAAAGGAAAAATCTCATTAGACTGAATCTAGGAAAAATCCCTTTCCGTCTCTTTCGTTGTCGGACGTCCTCCATCGTCACCAGCGATCACCTCCCCACCGATGGCGAGAAGTCCTCTCTGTCTTGCCCTGTTTTACCGTTAGTGCATAAGAGAGAAGTTTGAGCCTTCGTCCGGGGCCTTTTCTGCCCGCAAAAAACACCTCATGACCTCCTGCTCCTTCTTGGTTTCTCCTTTCACCGTTGCCGCCTCCTTATCTCGACATCTTTGCCTGCGCTGTTGTTAGGATAGTGTTCTCTCTAGTCAAATGGTTCCCTGTTCGGCGCAGAACTTCAGGCGACGATGGCTTGGGCTTGGAGAATAGTTGGCGCGCTTCATCCGAGGACGGAGTTTTCCAGCTGCGGTACCTATGGTCGGCGAGCAACGGCAAGAGTCTGCGTGGCTTTGACGATGATGGGGACATTCGTGCCCCCCATTACAATCGGACCATATTCGAGACAATCTCGCCGTTCGTGCGTCCGATGAGCTCAACCTGTCGTTCTAAGCTTATTCATCAGCATGAATCACCAGAGACGGGTTTCTGAGGCCACGATTCTTCATTTGATCCTCGCTCGTGTCGAGAAATTCCATCTTCAAGGTGAGTTCTTCCATGCTCTGTCTTTTCATAGTTCTGTGGCTGAGAATATAGAAACGCGATCTGTATGAAAACTGACTCTTATCGAGCGTTTGTTAGTGGGGTGTACGTTCTTTGATAAGCCAATCATAGTCAGGGGACGAGTCTCTGTTTCGTAGTTACAGTTAAGCTTACCCATCGAAATGCTAGCCCACTGTTTGTGAAAATGCTCCAACGAAGTTGCGAAATATCTTTGAGGAAAAGCCGCTTGAATCTGTAGATGCGGATGCTCATCACACGTTTAAACCACAATGGAATCTTCAAATTCATTTATTATACTCTTATTTCGTGAAATTTGATTCTAAGACCGAGAGCAACTTGTGTGTTGTTTTGTTTTGTGCATTGTTCTCATGGTGAATACTGGCAAGATGAACGGCAGACTCTTGATGAACACTGATTTCTTACGATCCTCGACTTAACACATCTTCGGGTATGTTCCATTTTGTATGCTACGCAAAAAGCATCAGTGTGGAGTCATATTTGAGGATGGGTGGTGGCCAATGGCAGCGGCAGCACGGTGATGAATGTAAGGTGGCTGAGGGTAAAGAATATATGTTAATGATTTGAGGCTTTGGTATATTGATCTTAGCTCTAAAGTTCATGCTGTTGATATGAGTAGAATCTGGTGCATTGAAGATTTCATGGAGTTGTGGGAAAAATGAAAGAACTGAAAAAAGAAATAAAAAAAAGGAGAGAGAGAGAGAGAAATTAAAAGGGGCCTAACTTGTTCATAATTTTTTTGGTCTGAACTTGTTCATAATTAAAAAGGGCTAATCTGATGGGCCCAAGAATCATGAAGCCAGGTTTAGTCCAGATTTGTTCAGGCCCAAGAATTCGGCCCATGCTCTATTATAGAGAAAAAGAAAGGAATTTGCAAATAATAAACAAAATTTTTTATATTAGATAACGAAAATAGGGGAGAACATTATACTTGCAGTACAGATTGTAGGCAGAAACGGAAAAATATAAATTAAAAAATTAATAATCAATAACAATAAAAAAATATGGAAAATTTATATATATATATATATATATATATATATATATTTAAATGGTAAGAAATAGAGACCTTCCGCTCAGTTTTAGCATTAGATTGAGCTTAGTTTCATTTTTAGTTAGTACATATAGTTTAGACATTCTAGTGAACATTTTTGATATAGCTTAGTTTTAATAGATTGATCTTTTAGGTAAGAAATTGAAATTAACTTGAATTTAACTCATGGGGATTGCTATCCCGGGGCTTAATAACAAGGCCACGTTATATTTTTGACCCATTTGTATTAGATTACTTTAGTGCACTCTATTGTTTAATTGATCTTTTATTATTATTTTGATGACTTGGTTGTGATTCTTTTATATTGTTTTTGCGTTGTGATTTGCTTGTTCTAGTTATATGGTTAGGTCACCTTTTGGGATTATAATAAACATAAAAAAACATTGCACAAACACTTAGTGATGAGAACTTTGGGATTTATAATTTGGTAAAAAAATTGTGTGGACACTTTAACTAACATATAATCCAATTTAGATATCGAAAGGGTAATAGTTAAATAACCGATACAATCAAGTCCCTCATACACTTTGATTGTGTACAAAGTGAGATAACCTCTCGTGTCTCACTTTGTCCATAGTCAGCCTCAGTTGGTGTTTGGATTAGGCACACAAACATAACGAAATATAGAGTAAATGCGAAAAAGAGAAATTGAAACACAAACTATATCATGGTTCGCCCTTAAAATATGGTTATATCCAGGAGATAATTTCACTATAATTAGCACCCCCATTTCTATTACACCCTCGATTACAAGAGAAATATATTATATATAGGCGGCACACGAAAACCCAAGAGGCCGAGAGAGCCTTAGGCCACTTAAGAACTATTCATGGGCTCAAGCCCAAACTACTAATGAAATACAGATAAAAATTTCTCAATTAAGATGCCATAATCACCTGTTTATATTGGAATGCTCCTCTTCGCTAATTTTTGCAAAAGTTCTCAATTAAGAGACTACTAGTTTTTTGTTAACAAATCCGCATAAGTTGGAGAGATGATACATGAAAAGTCAAGACATATTTCAACTAATTGTCGACACTAATTAGATATAAGGGTCTAAATTAGCCTAAGTCAAATATATCGGCATGTAAAATATTATAAAAAATTGCTATTCAATGGGTGTGTGTATATAGCTCGCGGCCACAGCCATTTTATGCTTTATCGAGTGTTTTCATTATGTTTAATTTGACATTTTATGTCATTTTGAAATTTGAAGTTGATAAAGATGGAAGGTTCCAATTGAATGTGACATTAGAAGAAGAATATTAAACGACGTTTAATTTATGACTTGAATGAAGGCTGCGTTCGTTTCACGGAAAATTGACCATCTCCGGAAAATATTTTCCCGGAAGTTATTTTCCAGGAAAATTGCTATATTTTCCGGTGTTCGGCTAATTCTTAAATTTTGAGTGGAAAACATTTTCCACCGTTCGTTAACTAATTTCTTTTTTTTTTTTTTTTTTTTTCCTTTTCTTTTGCCTTCTCCTTCCTCCTTCCTCCTCCTTCTTCCTCTTCCTTCCTCCTTCTTCCGCCGCCGCTCCTCCTTCTTCCTCCTTCTTCCTCCGCCGCCGCTCCTCCTTCCTCCTCCTTCCTCCTTCCTCCACCGCCGCTCCTCCTTCTTCCTCCTCCTTCCTCCTTCCTCCTTCCTCCGCCGCCGCTCCTCCTTCTTCCTCCTCCTTCCTCCGCTGCCGCACGCCCGAAGATGGTGAGCCGACCAAGATCTGGTCACCAGATCCGGCCGACCAAGGTCCGGTCGCCAGATCCGGCGAGCTGGGCGGGGCTCGGGCCTCGCCCGAGCTCGCCAGAGGTCTGGCGAGCCGCAAGCTCGCCGGATCTAGCGGCGGAGCTCGGGCTCCCGATCAGCCCAAGCTTCGCCGCTAGATCCGGCGAGCTCGCGGCTCGCCGGACCTCGGCGAGCTCGGGCGAGGCCCGAGCCCCGCCCACTCGCCGGATCCGGTGCGGCGAGCTCCGCCCCAAGCCGGCGAGGCTCGCCTCGCCCGATCCTGGGTGAGGCTCGAGCTCGCCGAGCTCGGGCGAGCGGCCTTCCACGGATCGGGCTAGGCGGAGCCTTGCCGGCCCGGGGCGGAGCTAGCTGGCTCGCGACCGCGGCCGGTCGCCGGTCGCCGGCCGCTGTCGGGGCCGGCCACCGTCCAAGCTAAAGGAAGAAAAATAAAAAGGAAAGAAAGAAAAAAAAAAAAACGGGGAAGTTGTGGAAAATGTTTTCCACTTTTCAGAAGTGGAAAACATTTTCCACAGCCTTTGCATGTAAATTTTCCGGTCAACGGAAAATTTTTCCGTTGACCGTGATTTTCCGCCATCCGAACACCGGAAAATCCGGAAAATATTTTCCTGGAAGTTATTTTCCGCGAAACGAACAGAGCCGAAGTCTCTATATGGTAAATTGGAAAACTTTCCAGCTAAAGAAGTGAATCAAAAGGCGGGGGCTCGCGAAAAGCACACAAGTTAATACTAAGATTTTTTATTTTATAATACTTGTTCCATTTGATAATAATATTCGTAGCTCTTAGTCTGTACTTTCCATTTGAAAAAGCAATGCACGTTGCTCATGCCCAGAACATGCAATAGTTAACTAGACATTATATCATGGGGTGTCCTCACTCTATCTCGGGTCCACTTTTTATAAAGATGTTTCATAAATTTAAGCTGTACTGATTATTCGTAAATGGCTTAGCATTAGGAGCATCACACACGAGATTTTTACCCAAGTTGGTCATTAGTGGGGGAAAAAAGGGGTTCCATCGGGCAATTTTCATTTTTACTGTTGAAATTGCCTCTGTTTTGTTTAGGGGTGATCGGGTCTAGGGTTTAGACCTGGATCCTATACCCGATCCTGTCATATCCGATTCCCTTTTTTTGGACCCTGTATCTGACCCTGTTTATATTAGACCATGTACCCGAACCACTTTATTTTTCCGGGCTAATTTCAGGGTCAACCATGTTTCCATTGGAACTTGTTTTGCAATCTCCCGATATTCTAAACGACTTCGAATTTTATATTAATACGCGAAAAAATAATGCAATCCTCCTAATTTATATTGAAATATTAAGCACTTGTAATAAATAAATACATAAACTTTTTGACTAAACGAAAAATTAGGGATCCACAGAGCTAATTATAATAAATAAAATCATAAGGCAAAGAATTAACAACAAATATGAGTCTAATACTAGTCTTATTCTCACAACTACTACATGAAGCTACTCATTTATATAAGCATAAATCTTCCTACAAAAGAGAAATTGGGCGAGCCAATCCATGTGGTACACAAGAATTTGGCGGCAACGAATATTGTCCGTCTCGTCCATCTGTTGGACGTTGCGAGAGGGAGCTGATGAGGGAGGGAAGCAAGTGACGAAGAGGAACGACGAAGGAGGAGTGCCGTGCATGTTTGAGAGAGCCAAGAAGAAAAACGTCGTGTGACTGTGGGAGTAAGAATAGAAATAAGGGGAAAAAAATAGGATTTTAGACCTATACTTACAAAATCGGTTCCCAAACCGGTTCCAAAACTAGTTGGGGAATTGATTCCTAGGTGGGTAATCAATCAGACCCGGTTCCCGGACCGGTTTAAACCGGTTCCCATACTAGTTTCAACGGGAACCAATTCCCAACCCTATTTTCTGGGTGGGCCGGTCCAGTTCCTGAGTATATCCGGTTTGGTTGTGCACCCCTAGTTTTGTTGTGTGCCTCTTCTGTGGTGAGTTTGTTTTCGTGTACTTGTGTGATGGTCTTGTTTTAGATGGGTCGAGTTCCTTGCTGGTGGTGTTGTTGCGGGCTTTGCTGCTATTCGCTGCTATTGGTAAATTCAGTCATGGATTTTCGATTTTGGACCTTGGACCTTGAGACTCTGCGCACCGTTGACCCTTTTGTTTAAGTCCAACATCAGCGGTATGGCGATTTTGGGCTTTAGCCGCTCCGCCGGGCAAAGGTGGCGTTTATCTCAGTGAAAACAGTGATCTTTTCATAGAAACTTTAGTGCACGTCACACAATTGCCGTTACACGTAAAATAACCTGGCCGAGATGACTCAATTACACTTTTTCTTAAAGATTAACTAAATTGGTTTAGTTAAAAAGTTTAAGAGTCCATTATATTCTGCCCAACATGTTTAAGACCAATCACACAATTTTCCCAGCAATAGGACACTGGCACCCCGAACTTTGATGAAAACAGTGTATGTCTCCATATTGATCACGACAGAATTGTAATCTCGTATCTTTCTTCATTTCTTGAGTGAATTGATATTGACGCTTGTCAATTTTGATCATCTAATTTGTTGTCCTCCCTTGATCGTGAAACTCTATTTCCACATGTTAAAATCCTCCACACTTTTAAAATAATTGGACAGAGTGGTATTTGAGTGTTATTTGAATTTAACACATATCATTTCAGTCTCGAATGAAAATCATGTTATCAAAAGAGTTAGATCATTTGGGCTTATAAGGATTGGGTTCACGCAATTAAGAAACCTATTTTGTTTCTTCAAAATTTGGCTCTGATGGCAACAAGGAACATCCTTCACTCATGCGTGACGGATTTTCCTTAGCCATGGTTATGGTCAAGGCCAAGCTGGTCTTTTCTATTCTTCTTATTGTCACAATTGCTTGAGTCGAAGTAGCTCATCTTTTTCGTGCACTCCTATTTCTGAAATTGTAATGTCATTTTGGTCTAGAGTTTAGAGTTAGCTTGTGTCTAGACATGCACCGATCAACGCAAATTGTAAATTTTATTACGCACATATCTTTTCAATATTATCAAGAAAGACTTAAAATAAAACTAAAAGAATTAATTAATAAAAGTGATAGTGAATAAGTTGGTCAGACTATCAATTAGCCAGCAAATTGTATCAGAGCGTCCGTTTTTGGAAGTGGTGATGTGGCCATCTTATATGAAGAGATTAATTGAAAGATCCAAATCTTAATTCATTAGTGGCATGTCTTCAAATTTGAAAGCCTGCCTCATAATGTAGTTTGTTTTTAGCTTGAGTGTTTGCTCTATCCCTTATACCCGTGGCTAAAACTTGAGATTATATTATGTACCCGATGTATAGTGTAAGGGCACCTATTTAACAAGTTGAGATTGATGACTTTCAGATTATGCACCCTATCGTATAATTAAGGATACTAATTAGAACTATTGAAGCTAGCAAATACTGCCAAGTGTGTGAATACACATATCTTGTGTGTTCTCTCATTTTGATGTGTTTATAATGTGGTATTTCATATTCTACATTGCTTGTTCAAATATGCATGCAGGCAAACAATTCTCTTTGCATTCTTCAATAAATATATTGAGGGAATAATCAAACCACAACTTTTAGGCACTCAAACAGATCGTGCACAGTGAAGCCAAGGATCCATCACATCTTCCTAAAAAATGAGGATTGAATTATATTTATCTTGTTCTCTGCCAAGTCCGAATTGCAATGACAAGAATTTGGTGGTGTCACTTATAAGGCTTGCTTTTGTTCACATTGCGATCTTTTAATTGGTGTTTAATTAAATCACATCTTTTACAAATGACGGTAGATGAAAATATGAGTTCCTATTAACGATAAGCATTACAGAGCAAATGATTTGATGATAGCATTCACAATTCTTAGTCTTTACTTATGTTTTTTTTGTAACATCCTCATTAAAGTTATTATTTCAAAGAAAGTAGTAATGCATTATAATCAAAATCCTATGATTCAATCATGCATGCAAAAATGAGGTCCACATGTATTCTTTTCATCTGATAGAGAGCTTCGTCATTGGGAAAAGGCTATGCTTGTTGCTCGGGCCAGAAGATAGAATAGTTTGGCTAGACATTGGATAGTGGGGGTATCCCATCTGTCTCCCTCCTGAGTCCTCCTTTGATAAAGATGCTTTAATAAAAGAGCTAAAAAGATGAAAGTGCTGATTATTCGAGAATGGCTTAGCATAAGAATCATCACACGAGAGACTTTGGCTGCAAGTGGATTTGATAATTATACTTGTTCCTTCTACTTTTGCCATTGAACCATTCGTAAGGAACGATTCGATATTTTAATACTCAATCTCAGCCGTTTGATTATCGACTTTTCCGGCAAAAATAGTTGCTGTGTTTCAACGCAGAATCCTTCCTTCATCCACTTCTCTAGTGCCTCCATCAATGTTGCTCAACATTTACGTCAAATCTGAAGAGTTTTTGTTATTTGCTTTCAGGTTCCAGAGGAGGTGTTGAACATATGTATGATCAAGTGAATAGATCATTGTTTATATACTTATCCGTAAAATCTCTCACACACAAATTCTTTATTAACCAAATCCGTCCGTTACAAAATAGGGTTGAACTAGTTGTTGGAAAATTTTTTAGAATACATAAAAAATAATAATAACTGTTAATACATTGCGAAGAATTAGAAAATAGAAAAAAAAAAGTCTGAGGCGTGCAAGCACTGTCCTTAAGGATAATTCCGCCCCTCGGAGTACGAAACTCGGTGCGTAAGGCTTCAGCGGCTATCATTCCAAGATACAACAGACCTTCCTCTATACTCCGCACTGAATATTAGAAGGAAACATAACAACTTTTTGTGTATAACCTAGCTGAAAGAAAAGGAAAGATATATGAGAAGATATTGTGTCTTATGAGATCTTATTTTTATATTTAGACAAAATAGAGCCGTTAAAAGAGCCGTTGTAAAATAATTGAGGATTTATTTGAGAAATAAATTAAACGTTATTAAAAAGCCATTATATGACCGTTAAGAAACCGTTATGTGACCGTTAAAAATAATGATGGTCTTCAATGCGGTCATAACTTTTATTGAAGCTATCATTATAAATATTTCAAAACTGCCGAAAGGGCCCGAGTTCGATCCACGGCGTCGTCGAGTCTTAAGTGCAAGCCGCGTCTTACCCGGGGCACGTGGGTGGTGGGTCCTCACGTGCCTCCCCAGGGTTTACCTCAGCCGCGAAGCGGCGCGCGGGGGTTCCCTGGGTCACCAAAAAAAAAAAAAAAAAAAAAAAAAAAAAAAATTTCAAAACTGCTGAAATATCCAACACTAGTTCAGGCTTTCTCACGTGAAATCATTTTCTAAGTCTCTCCATTTGACCTCAAACATAGCGAGCAGCGTGGTGGGTCTTTCCATTGTTTGTATAAGTTAAGACCCTATATAGGGAGGCTCGAGTTATATATTGAAGAAGTATCGATACTGTCATGGGAAAAAAATCTTCGGAGCTCATTTCATTGTAGTACTAAGCATCTAAATTCTATACAGAAATCTATTATGAAAAGAAAAAAAAAAAAAAAAATCCTCCTGAGTATGTCCTTTTCCTTGTATTGCGCAGGTTTGTCTGTTGCGCCAGTGTAGCTCGACAGGGCACATCCAACGGCATTCCATCTCCAACCACCCGAGCATGAATCGCGCCTGGAGTTTCGTCAATTGGATTCATTGTTAACTGCATTGCTAATAGCATCTGCAAACTACTTGTGATGTTACTCGCCTAGAGGCTATTTTTAAACGTTGTAATTATCTTTAAAAATTGTGCCAAAATGCAAAATACACTAGTTCTCCACAGTAAAAAAGATATTATACTTAACCTCTCTATCTTGCAATTATTGAATATCGGTAATGTGACCACTTCTTGTTTACAATGGCATTTTCTCTAGAAATGATACAACCTGCAAAATAAACTTATTCTTTACAATAACAAATTATGCTTCCTCAACCCAAGGACTGGCTTTACTACAAAAAAAAAAAAAAAAAAAAAAAAAAAAAAAAACCCAAGGACTGGCATACTTGATTGGGGTGTTGCGGGAGTTCTAGTTCGAGAATTAGAGGACGTCCGTTTGAATGTCAAATACAATCACGTAAATAGGTCAAAGGTCTGGGCTTAACCTATTCAACTTGCAGGATATTTAGTGGGCTTCTAGGTAGATAGGTCTCTACAACCATTTCCTTATATTACAGAAAATTAAAGTAAAAGATACTTACTTAAGAGTGGTATAAGGGCAATATTTAAGTTCAACGTGCATCATTTGGGTCTCAAGTGAAAATGATGTAATCAAAGAGTGAGATCATTTGGGCTCACGAGGACTGGGTTCATGCAATTACAAAACTGTTTTGTTTCTTCAAAATTTGGTTTTGAAAGGCAACAAGGAACTTCATTCACTCACGCGTGATGGAGTTTCCTAAGCCATGGTGTCGCGACCAATTTTTTCGGGTGTGAACCACCTAGGGTTTGGCTAATGGATTGTTAAGCCTAGACTTAACTCGGGCTCTCCCAAGCCCATACCAATTCGCGACTTAGGTTCAAGTTTTTAACATGCAATTGATTTTCAATTAGGAGTCGCCACTAATCTATTTTTGGTGGGTCGATTAGAAACCCAAGTAAAATAACGGGAGAATTATTTTACTCCTACGAACTGAGACTATGGGTACGGGGACTTGGTTACGCTAGAATTCTCTAACGCCCTTTCGGTACCTTTCTTTTTATTTTGAAAAATGTTTGTGCAGGCAGCTTGAATTGATTTTAAATCTATTTCCCTAACATGTGAGGTGTTCATGCAGGTGCGCAAACCACCAATTTAACACCCAAGAAAGCAATTAAATGATGCAAAACTTACCTCAAAGCAACGAAAGCATCTGCAATGTTAATTCAAAATCCACATCAACAATCCTAGATATGGTTTCTAATTAACACGCAATTTCTTTTTTTGTTTTCACTTTATTTAATGAAAATCATGCGATGTATGCTAATAATCTAATATGACATGGCAGCACGACCTAAACTACATGACATGAAGAAATGCAATAATTAAATGCAATCTAAATGTCCTAATTCTAATGACATGCAATGCGATGCGATAACATACAAAATTATTTAAACTAAGATGACATGCAACATATAATTTATACGCGAGCTATATGTCACGCGACATTTATTAAATGACCTAATCTAATGACAGACAATTTCTAATTAGAGATGAACCTAACAATAATCACTAAAATGACATGCATTTCATGAACCTAATTCTATATGACATGCAAATGACATTTTTTATTTTAAAAATGCAATCTATCCTAGAAATTGCAACTAATTTATCCTAAGACAAATTTTATGAAATTTGAAATGATCTAGCTAGATTAAGATTCTATCTAATTTAAACTAGGGATTAAGTCATATTAAATCCTAATTTAAACTAAGACATTATCTAAATCTAAAATGCAATTTATCTAAAAAGATGATCTAAATTTAAAATGAAACATGCAATTTTAATCTAATATGCCATGACAATGCCCTAATTCTATATGACATATGCATGATGACTTCTTTTTGTGTTTTTTTATAAAATTCGAAATTAAAATTGCCAAATAATTAAACATGTAATTCAAATTTAAAACTAACATCCTATGTATTTTTTTGGATTTTTTTATTTAAAAATTCGAAATAAAATTGCAATCCTAAATATGCAAGATAATAAAAACAAACCTAATCCTTATTCAGATTTTTTTGGATTTTTCTTTTAAAAAAAACGATTAACTCAACCAACTTGACGACAAGCAAAATCAAACAAGATGAGATTGATATCCGAAAATTGGCGAACCATATCTCGCGCATGAGATCGGGTTGGCCAATTTTAAATTAAATCGCGAATCAAATCTCGGGCTTGAGATAGGATTGTCGATTTTTTTTTGCAAGGGATTGCGAGTCGGATTTCGGACGCGAAAATCGGACTGTCAATCCCTAATTTGAGAGGCAATTTCAATCATATGCATCCACAAATATCTCAAATAAGGTAACGGAATATTCGAAAATCAAAATAGATAAGATTTTCACCTAATTTGAATATTGGTTTTCAAATTCTGATCCTCGAATGGCTACTCGCGATGCAACGTGGCGATGCTTGGTTGCTCGAAAATCGCTCGATGAGCTCCACGAGACCCGAAATCATGGAGGGGCTCACTAGAATTGATGAGATCGTTGCAACGTTGCTGCTCGGGTCGGAACAGATCAGCAAGACAGAGATGGCGTCAACAAGGCAACAGTTGGCCAACAGATCAACGTGTGGTCTCGCGGCAGCAGCGACGGCGGCGATTGGGTAATAGTCGGAACAGCAACTACGAGGGTCAGAGCTGCAGTGACGTCATCGATGAAGGGGCTGCGGTGGCGTTGTCAAGCGATCGAGTAATAACTCAACAGGATAGCAGCTCATTGACAATGTATTGGGGACGACAAAAGCACCGCGGCGAAGCATCGACGTGGGTCTTGGTCAAGAATTGGCCAAGAAAACTCACACTCTCTCCTCTCTCACGTGTCTCTCAATTGTGAAGCCCCACTCACGTTTTACTCTCAATGGCCGTATGTGTCCATGTTTTTTTTTCCTGTGGTGTAGCGACCTATTTATAGGTGAGTGAACTAGGGTTTTAGATCAACATCCACGAGAATTTTTCGAACGCAATATTCCTTCACCAATTTTATCCCATATTGATAAGGATTCAAGATTATGATAGAATTTTTCTCTAAATCCAAATCTTTCGAAACCAAATTGCAATATTCTTTTACCCATCGGCCTATCCAAAAAAGATTCATATCTCGGAAAAATTTTAAAATATTATATTCCCACGAGATAATTTTTTAATTATTAAAAAACACGGGCTTGGGCCAACTTGCTCGCTTTGTGAGCTTAGTCCAATTAATTTGAACCCATCCGCACCGGTCCAATAAATAAAATGCCAATTAAAATAAAATGCACCTAAATCTATATGCTATGTAATTAATAAAATTAAGCCCTAATTTCCTATGCAATAAATAAACTAAATTGTCAAAATTTAGGTGTCAACAGCTGCCCCTCTTTGAAGGTGAGCTCGTAGAGGTTGCATTCAAAGACAAATTGAAACCTAAATTTTGACCATGCACATGCATTAAATGACTTGATTTTTGATTTTTTTGATTTTTTTTTTCCGGAAAATGAATTCCATTTTAAAATGCAATTAACATGATGCATGAAAATGCTAATGCAAATGCATGATGTGAAAGGAAAAGAGCGTACCTACAAATTACTTACCGTCGGTGCGGTAGAGCATCTTGAGGTACATGATAAATCTTTGTTTACTCCACAAGTACCCAACTCTCACTCAGGTTCCTTGAAGAGTGTAACAGGTAATAGATTGAGACATTGAGATTGAGAATAACATTCACATCCAAAGTGAAATGTCCAAAGAATTGAGTTGAGACATCCAGATCCAGATTGAGATGTCAAAATTTTTTAACTCGAAATACCTAGATCCAAACTAAGGTATAACAAGAAGGATCGAAAAACATTAAATGTTCAACGAAAAGAATTAAGACATCAAGATCCAGATCGAGATGTCAAGAGTTTTGAATTCGAAATACCTAGATCCCGACTAAGGTATAACGAAAATGTCGAAAAACATTCACATCCAAAGTGAAATATTTAGACAGAAATAATTAGGACATCCGATCCAGCATCGAGATGTCGAAATTTTGAAATCGAAATACCTAGATCCGGACTAGGTATAACGAGAATAGTTGAAAACATTCACATCCAGAGTGAAATGTTGAATGAAAATAATCAAGACATCCGGGCCTGCATCGAGATGTCAAAATTTTGGGAATCGAAATACCTAGATCCAGACTAGGTATAACGAGAATAGTTGAAAAACATTCACATGAAATGTTGAATGAAAATAATCAAGACATCCGGGCCCAGACTGAGATGTCAAAATTTTGGGAATCGAAATACCTAGATCTAGACTAAAGTATAGCGAGAAAAGAACATTCACATCCAAAGTGAAATGTTCAATGAAAAGAATCAAGACATCCGGGTGCAGACAGAGATGTCATGATTTTTGAAAGCTCGAAATACCTAGATCCAAACTAAGATATAACGAGGAAAATCGAAGAACATTCACATCCAGAGTGAAATGTTCAAAGAAAAGAATCAAGACATCCGGGTCCAGACAGAGATGTCATGATTTTTGTACTCGAGATACCTAGATCTAGACTAAGGTATAACGAGGAAAGTTGAAGAACATTCACATCCAGAGTGAAACGTTCAACGAAGAGAATTGAGACATCCAGATCCAAACTGAGATGTCTAATTTTTGGAAAATGGTAAAGAAACTTATCTGGAATATCTTACCTTCAAGGAGGGTAGAGTGATCCAAAGTAGTTGGTGTTACATATCCAGGACCCGTACTTTTCTACGGTCGCCTAGCATTGCAACATTGATTATCTGACTAGGACTCGAACCTTTTTTCGATCGCCTGAATCTGAGGAAAACTTCTGGGGGACAACTCCGTCGAGTTGAGTGTCGATGCATTTGAGAGAGAAATACCTGTACCATGACAAGTATTTAAGGTATGGATGGAGATATACTTACTTGGTATCATCTCTGTTCTTGGGGGAAATGTCTTATGCAAAACATGGTCGTAGGAGAGGCAATATGCATTTGTAATCACAAACATGCATTAATTCAAGAGTGGTTCATGCGCTGTGATTTATATCAAGCCTGCATCACCTAACTTCCATTGGGAAGGATTTTACAAAGAATGTTCCAATCTGAACACATGAGTGTCATGGATGTGCCAAATGGGGGACCTCTTGGTCTGAAAGGACTTTTCACTCATCCTCATTAAAATGGGTTGTTTTATCCTGACCTTTGACGTAGGATTTTTTACAGTCACTCTATCTCACTGTCATCATGCCAAACAAGGGTCTTGAGCAATCTTGCAAGTGGTACGTCCTTACCAATCCGAGAGGTCTTTAATAGGGACCGTAATGTGAGCTTGGTCAACGGCTTAGCAAATGAGACTCTTTGAGTTGAGGCTATAAAAAAATGATATTTCACAATCATCTTGGGGTTTACAAGCCAAGAAACATGAGAAATGAAACAGAAATTATCTTACTCGCACTTCTTCAAGCGATGCTTCCAAACATATGAACTTTTACGTTAATTCAAGTGCCATAATCTGAAGAGACTTTGTAAGGGACGTAACGTAGGTTGGGTTCATGGGTTGATAAACGAAATGATCATTTGGCTCAAAAAGTGTTTATGGGGTTAAAGTTGGTGATCATCTTGACATTTCCAACAATTTTCCTCCCCATCGTTGAAGATTTTCTTCACATCACAATTCCACTGATTGTAACATATCAACATTTGAGTTTTTTTGGTACCACATTGTTGGAGATACGACTCACTTCATCAAGTGTTTGATTTTTTCTTTGGGCATTGGCCTTGCTTTTACCAGACACACTGCTTTTTTATGCCCCATTTTTTGCACTCTTTTTTTTTTTGGACAAAGTCTCCATTTTTATTAACATTGTAAATCATGCTACTTGAGGGGTTTGATTTTTCTTTCCTTGCCCCAGTGTGGGGGATGATCACCAACTGGATTTAATGTGAAATGAATTCATAGGCTCAATGGGGCTATGCAATGGATAAAGTGTATAGGATAGAGAAAGAACTGCTCTTCGTCGTCCTAAGGCACTTTAAATTATTGTACAAGTCACCTTTGTAAAAACAATACTCAAAGATTGATGCAAGTACGAGTAAGAAAATTCCTATCATTCATTTCAAATCTTGTCCCGATATAGGACGATCCTTGACAGGGGTAATTTAAAAGCTTCTCATGTGTGTGGGCTCAAAGGGCTGAACAATGGATATATCTGTAGTGTTTCAGGTAGCAGAAGAAACTGCCTCTCATCACCTTGGTTGACGTACCCTTTGCGAGATCACCCTTTTCCTCATAGGCATGGAATTTTTCCACACAACTCACTAGGGGTTAGTGTATGAAACAGTGTATGGAATATGGTTTGCCATTCATCATTCCAAAGTATCCCATTTGACACATTCAATTTATCTCACATAATTCATTAAGGAATAAAAATGCAAGATTTGCAATAAATTTGAACAATTCAATTCACTAGGGCAATTTATTCATCATAGAAATGCTTGCAGCTCAAAACATGACATGACAAATTCTATCATAAATAATACTTCTTGAAAGCATCAAAATTTACTGGAGTTTGAAAACTCATGACCATCCATTTCTGCTAGGATGGCACCTCCTGAAAGTACCTTCCTTACCACATATAGGCTGTAATTTGGAGCAAACTTGCCCCCAGGATCTTCCACCGGAGAATGATGGCTCTCTTTTACTTGCCCCAAATATTTTTCATTGCAAGTGCGCTTTAAACATGTTGATCACAAGTCAGGTTTATGATCATGGAAACTTGATATGCTATTCTTAGATGTCCCTTGTCATAACAAGCTATAGAATCATGCTCTGAGACAAGAAGCAAATGAGTCAGACAAACAAACAGGTTTAATCTGCTACAAGTTTTAGGAAAATGTTTTTTTTTAAGCAGTGAAATGCTTTTTTTTTTTTTTTTTTTTTGAAAAAGTTTTTGGGAAGAAGCATGAAAGAGTCCAGCTCTCAGGATTTCTCCGTGGATGATATTTTTCTTTTTCATGGTTGGATATCGTCATTGGACTAGTTTGGTATACTCCATCATGTCCTCAAAATTGAAAATAAAATTGTAATTTCATTGAATAGAATCAAATGAATTACATTATTAGAATGGAAATTGTGATTCCTAAACCCCTAAAAAGAGAAAAAATCGAAAACGATTTCTAAAAAGCGGAAACCAATCCTAAAAAGTGATAAAAATTCCTAGAAAGAGATAAAAATTCCCGCGCATGGGATGTGCAACAGTAACAAGTTACTCTTGTAGGCTAACGTCCATGTCTTTCGAAGGTCCTTCTTCATTGGCTCCCATGAAGAGGTCATCGAACAGACTTGTGATTCCTTCCAAGGCATCATCAGAGTTCTCTGTCTTTGGAGGCGTTAGATCATCCATGTCATCCCATCCACTCTTTGTCTTTGGAGGCGTCAGATCGTCCATGTCATCCCATCCACTTGGAACTATGTTGCGGGAGTCAAAGTAAAAGCTAGGAGGAGCCGAATACTTCACTAGATAATCAAACTTGCCACTGGGCTGCCCCAGAGTGTCCATCACTTCCACTTCATCTTGCCCCATCTTAGGGACATTGTCAGGTTTAGGTTTTTCAGCAGTGACCAACAGTGGGTCATCTTCCAGGTCAGGCATGTCACCATTGCCCATTTGAGTCTTACTTGACTGCTTCAGGACTACTGTCTCAGGGAGAGCAAGTGCAAGAGTCAAATCCGTTTGGAGGGATTGGATTTGAGCTATCATGAATTGCATAGAGGTGAGCAACTGTCGAAGTTGGTGTTCCATAGCGGAGATACGATCACGCATTTCGGTTTGGTCGGCCATTCTAGCTCTTGATCGCGTAATACCCGAAGGATTCGTTATCACCTAATTCAAATGAATGAAAACATATAAGTACGAGGTGCAAATAAAGAATCAATCCATGACAATGATCTATCAACTTTTTTTATCATTTTTTTTTATGAAAAGCTTTTACAAGGAGGGAATTTCCTAAAGAGAGCTAGAAAAATAGATATCCTAGTAAGATCAAATTTCCTAGATATGAATTGAAAACAAATTCTCCAAATTTTTTTATTTTCCAAATGATTTATTGCATGGCAATTTCCTCATTTCATTCTTGAAAGGAATTAGATCAAATGACTATCCTAGATTGTCATGGACAGACCAAAAGCATGACAAAATAAATTGCATGGTATAGGGATAGAAAACTTACTTTACCAAGAAAAATCGACGACAATCACATAGACATGCGCATGGTAAGTGGCTCGATTTCTAATCTATAAGGCTTAAGAAGGTGGAGCCACAAGGATGATCAGACTAGCCACGGGCTTGTGGACTATGTCGGGTCCTCATGACTCCAGCTTGGTCAAAGAGCCGACCCGGGTCGCGAGCATGCGGACCGAGGTGGGTATTCTTGACACCATGAAAGAAACTTCGGGATTGAGATGGGTGACTCGTACCGCGAGCATGCGGTCGAAGTGGTATCCATCTCAATACCATCCTAAATAATCCTATGCGGCCCAGTCCGGCGGCAAAGGTTGTGTGTGCAAAGTGTAGTGATAAATGCAAAGCATGCATAGCAGTTTATATCAAGCAGCACTTCATATCTGAAAGTAAACCATACATTCCTACACCTCCCTGCATAACAAAGGTTAGCAAACACTTCCCCTTATACCTCCCAATCTGCAAGAACATTTAACACCTAAATGTTAGGGACGTACCTGGAATCCTCGCTGCCAAACAAAAGCATTTTTTCAAAAAAGAAAATTGGCCTAAGTCCACTAAGAGTTTCAACTCAAATCCCCAGCGGAGTCGCCAAGCTGTCGCGACCAATTTTTTCGGGTGTGAACCACCTAGGGTTTGGCTAATGGATTGTTAAGCCTAGACTTAACTCGGGCTCTCCCAAGCCCATACCAATTCGCGACTTAGGTTCAAGTTTTTAACATGCAATTGATTTTCAATTAGGAGTCGCCACTAATCTATTTTTGGTGGGTCGATTAGAAACCCAAGTAAAATAACGGGAGAATTATTTTACTCCTACGAACCAGAGACTATGGGTACGGGGACTTGGTTACGCTAGAATTCTCTAACGCCCTTTCGGTACCTTTCTTTTTATTTTGAAAAATGTTTGTGCAGGCAGCTTGAATTGATTTTAAATCTATTTCCCTAACATGTGAGGTGTTCATGCGGGTGCGCAAACCACCAATTTAACACCCAAGAAAGCAATTAAATGATGCAAAACTTACCTCAAAGCAACGAAAGCATCCGCAATGTTAATTCAAAATCCACATCAACAATCCTAGATATGGTTTCTAATTAACACGCAATTTCTTTTTTTTTGTTTTCACTTTATTTAATGAAAATCATGCGATGTATGCTAATAATCTAATATGACATGGCAGCACGACCTAAACTACATGACATGAAGAAATGCAATAATTAAATGCAATCTAAATGTCCTAATTCTAATGACATGCAATGCGATGCGATAACATACAAAATTATTTAAACTAAGATGACATGCAACATATAATTTATACGCGAGCTATATGTCACGCGACATTTATTAAATGACCTAATCTAATGACAGACAATTTCTAATTAGAGATGAACCTAACAATAATCACTAAAATGACATGCATTTCATGAACCTAATTCTATATGACATGCAAATGACATTTTTTTATTTTAAAAATGCAATCTATCCTAGAAATTGCAACTAATTTATCCTAAGACAAATTTTATGAAATTTGAAATGATCTAGCTAGATTAAGATTCTATCTAATTTAAACTAGGGATTAAGTCATATTAAATCCTAATTTAAACTAAGACATTATCTAAATCTAAAATGCAATTTATCTAAAAAAGATGATCTAAATTTAAAATGAAACATGCAATTTTAATCTAATATGCCATGACAATGCCCTAATTCTATATGACATATGCATGATGACTTCTTTTTGTGTTTTTTTATAAAATTCGAAATTAAAATTGCCAAATAATTAAACATGTAATTCAAATTTAAAACTAACATCCTATGTATTTTTTGGATTTTTTTATTTAAAAATTCGAAATAAAATTGCAATCCTAAATATGCAAGATAATAAAAACAAACCTAATCCTTATTCAGATTTTTTTGGATTTTTCTTTTAAAAAAAACGATTAACTCAACCAACTTGACGACAAGCAAAATCAAACAAGATGAGATTGATATCCGAAAATTGGCGAACCATATCTCGCGCATGAGATCGGGTTGGCCAATTTTAAATTAAATCGCGAATCAAATCTCGGGCTTGAGATAGGATTGTCGATTTTTTTTGCAAGGGATTGCGAGTCGGATTTCGGACGCGAAAATCGGACTGTCAATCCCTAATTTGAGAGGCAATTTCAATCATATGCATCCACAAATATCTCAAATAAGGTAACGGAATATTCGAAAATCAAAATAGATAAGATTTTCACCTAATTTGAATATTGGTTTTCAAATTCTGATCCTCGAATGGCTACTCGCGATGCAACGTGGCGATGCTTGGTTGCTCGAAAATCGCTCGATGAGCTCCACGAGACCCGAAATCATGGAGGGGCTCACTAGAATTGATGAGATCGTTGCAACGTTGCTGCTCGGGTCGGAACAGATCAGCAAGACAGAGATGGCGTCAACAAGGCAACAGTTGGCCAACAGATCAACGTGTGGTCTCGCGGCAGCAGCGACGGCGGCGATTGGGTAATAGTCGGAACAGCAACTACGAGGGTCGAGCTGCAGTGACGTCATCGATGAAGGGGCTGCGGTGGCGTTGTCAAGCGATCGAGTAATAACTCAACAGGATAGCAGCTCATTGACAATGTATTGGGGACGACAAAAGCACCGCGGCAGAAGCATCGACGTGGGTCTTGGTCAAGAATTGGCCAAGAAAACTCACACTCTCTCCTCTCTCACGTGTCTCTCAATTGTGAAGCCCCACTCACGTTTTACTCTCAATGGCCGTATGTGTCCATGTTTTTTTTCCCTGTGGTGTAGCGACCTATTTATAGGTGAGTGAACTAGGGTTTTAGATCAACATCCACGAGAATTTTTCGAACGCAATATTCCTTCACCAATTTTATCCCATATTGATAAGGATTCAAGATTATGATAGAATTTTTCTCTAAATCCAAATCTTTCGAAACCAAATTGCAATATTCTTTTACCCATCGGCCTATCCAAAAAAGATTCATATCTCGGAAAAATTTTAAAATATTATATTCCCACGAGATAATTTTTTAATTATTAAAAAACACGGGCTTGGGCCAACTTGCTCGCTTTGTGAGCTTAGTCCAATTAATTTGAACCCATCCGCACCGGTCCAATAAATAAAATGCCAATTAAAATAAAATGCACCTAAATCTATATGCTATGTAATTAATAAAATTAAGCCCTAATTTCCTATGCAATAAATAAACTAAATTGTCAAAATTTAGGTGTCAACACATGGTTATGGTCAAGGTGAAGCTGATCTTTTCTATTCTTCTTATCTTTACAATCGTCTGAGTCTAAAAAACTCATCTTTTTCAAGTACTACTATTTTTAAACTTGTAATGTCTTCTGGAGTTTAGAGTGCACTTGTGTTTATAATTTATTACGCACGTATCATTTGAATATTATCAAGCAAGAGATATATAACAACTAAAAAAAAATGATTTATAGAAGTGATGTGAATAAGCTGGGTCGGACAATCGCATCATTTTGCCAATCATCTCCAAACGCATTATTCTTAGCAGGATTTAGTTATCTAGCACATTTGAATCACAGCACAATTTTCAAAGTGGTGTTGTAGCCATCTTCTTTTAGAGATTCATGGAAAGATCCCAAGCTTAATTCATTAGTGGCATGTCTCCAAATTTCTAATCCTGCCTCATATTATAGTCTGTTTTAGCTTGAGTTTTCACTTCGCTTGCTTTTTATCCCTTATACATGTGGCTAAGACTTGAGATTATGTTATGTGCCCTGTATATGGTCTAAGAGCACAAATTTTGATAGGTTAAGATTGACTACGTACAAATTATGCACCCTATCACGTAGTTCGGGGTGATGATTATAACTCTCGAAACTAGCAAATGCTGCCAAGTGTCATGAATATGCATCTTGTGTCTCTCATTTTGCATGCTTATATTATGGTATTTCATTCATATTCAAACATTATCTGTTCAAATAATTTTGCGGGCAGATAAGTCCTTTTGGATTCTTCAAGGTATATATTAAGAGAAATAATAATTTTGCAACCTTTATTTGCAAAAATCGTGGATGGTGAAGTTAATGATTCATCATATCTTGTAAAAAAAAAATAGAGAATTAAATTGCATGTGCCTTCTTCTCTCCATGCCTGACGTCGAACAGTCATACAAGGGTCAATAATAAGAGAAAATATTGGTTGCAGCTCTGACTCCAGCGTGTCTTTCTCCGAGTCCATTCACCGGGTGACACGTGTCGCCCAGCAGCCACGCTAGAATTAGAGTAAATTTTGGAAAATTGATATATTAGTTTCTCTCTCTTGCTAGCCCATCAGTCCCTCTCGAATTTGAAAAAGCCAAGTGCGAAGCACTCTCTCTCTACTGCACACGCTCTCTCTCCTCTGCAATGCATTTATTACGGAAAACTTTTTTTCTTTTCTTCTCAAGAAAGAGAAGCAGTCGTTCTCTCCATTTCTTTCTCCACATGAAGGTTCCGAAATTTTGAATCCCAAATTCTCCCTCCGCGCTCGTTGTTGCTCCGGCATTTGTCAAGCGGCCGTTCTCTCGCCATCTCCGACGAAGCACATAACGGCCGCTCTTGCTCCGGCGCTTACTCGCTTTTCTGTCTTTGTGCTCATTGCTGCTCTGGCCAAGGAGGAGGAGATCCAAAAGATCGAGAAGCTCAACTCGGCGCTGGAGGAGCGGGTGAAGTCACCATGCGTGGAAAACTAGATTTGGAGGACCTCACCCAAGCCACTGCCAACACCCTTCGCACCAACCTCGAGCAGGTCCTGGTGTAGGTCAGCAAGGATGACTGCCCCCACGGCGAGGCCTTCTTGGAGGACAAGGCGGACGTGGTGCAGCACATAGGGCAAGAAGGGAGGCACAGAGGAGGGGAGACGAGGAAACAACAGATAAGGGAAGAAGGGTACCAAGAGTGGGCTTTGGTGGCTAGCCTTAATAAGCCACTGGGGTTTAAATGAAGATCTTGACTTGGAACTGTCAGTGTTTGGGCACTCCCCTGGCGTTCTAGCATTTTAGAGCCTTAGTGGCTCAAGAAAAGCTCAGTTTAGTATTTTTAATGGAAACTAAAAATAAAGAACCAGCAGTGGAAAGGGTAACAAAGTGGCTGAAATTCCAAAATTTGAGGGTTGTCAATTTGATTGGGATCGCTAGGGGGCTAGCTTTAATGTGGAACAATGACGTATCGTTTAAACTAGTTTCGAGTTCGAGGGAGATGATTAAGGTCACTTGCAGTGAGCTGAATTGTGACAACAGAATGATGATTTCTTTCCTACATGCCTCGACAAATTATCAGGAAAGACTCCAACTATGGCAGCAACTTAGAATGACTCATGAGAGAAACAACTTACCCTGATATGCATTGGAGATTTTAATGAGACTTTATATCACTGCGAGAAGTATGGTAAAAGGGAGACGGACTATTATAGAATGGCAGCCTTCCGTGACCTATTGAATGATTGTGCGCTCATGGATATGGAAAGCAAAGGATGTGCCCTCACCTGGACAAATAACCGAGATGGGGAGGAGCAGGTGAAAAAGAGGTTAGATCGAGTGCTTTGCAACATAGAATGGAGAATTATGTTCTTACAGGTAGAAGCCTAAGCCCTACCTGCCATTGGCTCGGACCATAGCTCTATTCTACTATCATTATACCCCCCGTCAAACAAAAGGAGAAGAGTGTTCAAATCTGAAGTTCATATTTGAAGCTTACTTTATGGAGGATGCTTGTGCAATCTATGTGGAATGATCAACTGAATTCCCAGTTGAATTTGCCTGAAAAACTGAATGCGATAGCTGATGCTCTAACCAATTGGAGCAAGGATAAATATTCCAATGCCTATAGAAGGATTGAGGAACTTACAAAAGAGCTTACAAATATAACTAACAAAAAGGATTCGGGATCGAGAAAGGAGGAAGCAAAGAGGCTTAAGTTGCAAATTGAACAATTATGGGGACAGGAAGAAATGTATTGGGGAGTGAGATTGAGGATAGAGTGGTTGAAATGGGGAGATAGGAACACGAAATTTTTCCATACTACAACTGTGCAATGAAGGCAGAGGAATAGGATTGCTATGTTGAAACTTGACCAAAACTGGTGTAGGGGTCCTGAGGCTATTAAAGAACACATTGTTACTTTCTATCAATGCCTTTATGGCTCAGTCGGCCCCAGAAATTTTCAGCCGGTGCTGGACCAATGCCCTTGCCTAGTAGCAGATGCCATGAATGAAGCTCTAACTGCAAAAGTCACAATGGAGGAAGTAAAATCAGTAGTATTCCAACTGGGAGCCATTAAGGCTCCGGGGCCAAACGGCTTAAATGGACAATTCTTCTAGCATAATTGGGAGCTAATCTAGGAAGATGTGCATAAAATGGTGGATAACTTCTTTGTTTCAGGTACTCTAGACCCTTCCCTCAATACAACTCACATTACCCTCGTACCAAAAGTGACTCTCCTAGAATCTATAGCGCAACACAGGCCCATCAGCCTTTGTAATTTCAGTTACAAGATACTTTCAAAAGTGATGGCAAATAGGTTGAAGCCATGGCTTCCTAAACTGATAGAAATGGAGCAAAGTGCTTTCGTAGGTCAAAGACAAATACAAGACAATACTTTAATTGTCCAAGAAGTGCTACATCAATTGAGAATCATGAAAAGGAAAAGGAAGTTTCAGGCTGTGCTTAAACTTGACATGCAAAAAGCATATGACCGAGTGGAATGGGACTTCTTGTGCGAGTGCATGAGCAAAATGGGCTTTAGCAATCACTGGGTTTCGTTGGTGAAAACATGTATATCAACCGTTACCTTCAGCATCAAAGTGAACGGGGAACCTCTTCAAGCATTCAAGCCGACTAGGGGTTTAAGGCAAGGGGACCCTCTCTCTCCCTACTTATTTATTGTGATGAATAATGTGTTGTCTTTGTTAATACAAAAAGCACTTAGAGATGTCAATGTAAAAGGGATTAAACTGAATAGAAGCTGTCCAACACTTACACACTTACTTTTTGCGGATGATGCGATCTTCTTCCTCGATGGCACAAAGTGAAGGAATGTCAAAACATGGCAAACCTATTGAATCAATATTGTTATGCATCCGGTCAAGCCATAAACCGAAACAAGTCGGGTATTTACTTTAGCAGCTGCTGCCCACAGCAATTAAGAAGGAATATGGCAGAAGAACTAAGAGTCCTGATCATCGAAAAAACAGGGAAATATCTAGGCATTCCTTCGGATTGGGGGCAATCAAAGAAAGAGATGTTCTCGTGGATTCTAGCAAGAGTTAATATGAAACTTGAGGGGTGGAAAGAGAACATAATGTCAAAAGCGGGGAAGGAAATACTTATTAAAACGGTTGTACAAGCATTGCCACAATATGCTATGTCAATTTTTAAGATGCCAATTTCGATATGCGAGATCAATTGAAAACAAGATTGCCACATTCTCGGTGGCAAAAGAACAAAGGCAAAGAAAGGTGTCAACTGGAGAAAGTGGGAGGAGCTGAAAAAAAAAAGAAAAGACTGTGGGGGTTTGGGATTTAAGGACCTTGTTGCCTTTAATAAGGCTATGCTCGGAAAACAAGCATGGAGACTCATACAAGACCCTTCAACCTTGTGGAGTAGATTCTTGAAAGGACTACACTTCCCCATAGGAGATTTCATGAAGGCAAACACGGGATCACGACCATCTTGGGGATAGCAAAGTCTATTACAAGGAAGAGAGGTGATGGAGCAGCAAATATGATGGGCAGTAGGAGACGGATCGCAAATCAGAGTGAGAGAAGACAAATGGTTAGCGAGAGGTTGCATAGGAGGACCAAAAAACCGAGGAGAACCCGAATATGTGGCTGAGTTAATTGACCAGGAGTCTAAACAGTGGGATGAGCATAAACTAAAGACCTGGTTTGACGACGACTTAGTCAAAGAGATACTCGTGACGCCGCTTAGTCACACAAGAAACAAAGACAAAATCATATGGACCAACAACAGATCCGGCATCTCCTCAGTCAAAAGTGGATATAATAAAATCCAGACAGCACACAACCAGACATCGGCACACGCATCCTCATCATACCAGCAACCCAAAAAGCTATGGAACCTGATTTGGGACCTCCACACCCAACCAAAGGTCAAGTTCTTTACATGTAGCCTTTGTGCTAATGCTACCCATGAAGGAGAACCTATATAGGAGAAAGATGATACCTGATCCAAGCTACCCCATGTGCCATCGTATGCCAGAGACACCCGAATATCTATTCCTCCTATGCGAATGGACGCACAAGATTTGGGCAAATCAAGAAGCTAAAGCTGAACCCTTCCCCTAGCAATATCTCAAGAATAGACAAATGGCTACTTGAAGTCCTTACCTCGGAGAGAAACCCTTAGCCGATCGATCTCGGCCAATCAGGAACGATCCATGATCAATCCACACGACCAAGGCCCTTGACCACGATTGATTCGCATGGTGAGGGGATTGATCCATGCACCGTGCGGATCAATGGGATTGTGTGAAGATAAAAACTATAGAGCCAACCGAGAAAATATGAAGAGTCTCTAAATTAGATGCAACATCTCAAGAGATATGGAAAATTGGGGGAAAGAAAAATCCTTAAAACTAAATCCCAAATGTCAAGCCCTTCAACTTGCAAGTCTCTTGTTCTTTACTCAAGATAAGACATGAGAAGTAATACAAGTAAGACAGGCATGCCTTCTTCGAACAATTATGAACGCACCTGTGACATTGATAATCCAACTTCACCGTAAAGTACATATATTTGCAAAGTAATTATTTGTAATTTCTTGGCAATTCATCTAGGTGATTTTCTTTAGCGAAATGATGACATTGACGAATGCATTCTTTTCCTTGGACATGCGATCAGCAAGTAGAGCCTCATACCTCTTAAAGACCTCATCAATAATCTATTTACCAAAGTGATCAATGAGCAAGGGCTCGGCCACGGCTCTCATGCACCGGGCCAAATTGTATCCCCCATCCTTCAAGACAATATCAAAGTCAGAATCGGTGGCAAGTATACTCCAATTCACTTCGGACGCTTCCAAGCAATCAATTGAGAATGACCCTTGCTTTTGGACCTCCCCTTGTACTTCTTTTGGTGAGGGTGTGTACTGAGGGATGTTGAAGGAGTCTAGTTTTTGTTCTTCTACAAGTCCCTGGATTAGTGCAGATGTAGAATTTTAGATTTTCCAACCAAAGAAGTGACAACTGCAAAAACATTAGCTGTTATCGTAATATCATAACAAAATTCACAGTTACTTGTCTATGTTATTATTGCACCATGATAATACATGAAGTTTCTTATCATGTAAATGTTGATTCCATTTTAATAAAGTCTACACTAGCCTAAGAGGGACTAAGAGTGCGCTTGAAGCACCTCATAATTTTATCTCTCATTCTCTGATTTTCTGGGGAAATTAGCAAAAAAGTCTGAAACCCATTATACTTATTCCAATTTAGTCCTAAATCTTTTAATTTTGTCAATTTAAACATAAAATTTTTAATGATTAGATAATTTAGTAATAAATTTTTCAATCCCGCTAGTTTAATCCTAAATCTTTTTGACAATTTATCAATTTAGTCATTCTAGCTATTTTGGGCGGAAATTGCTAACGTGGCGATCTAATTAGCACTAGCGATCTTAATGTCGACAATTTTATTAATTTTTTCTTCTTCTTTTTTCCTTTCCTTTTCTTATACTTTTTCCCCTTTTTCCCTCCACGGCCTGAATGAGGGCAACCCTTGCCTAGGTAAGGGTCACGCTCGCCAGGGGTCAATGATGGGGACCCTTGCTTGAGGCTAGTGAGGGAGAATCCTTGCTAGGGTAATCATCACCTAGGGCTGGCAACCTCCATTAGCCATCCCTGAAGACTAGCAATGACCAGTGGAGTGACAAAGGAAAAAAAAGAATTATAAAAAGTGTTCACTTTAACGCTAGCCATGTTATTTAGCATAGTTGGTGTTTGATAGATCGCTACGTCAATGATTTATAGTCATAATTAGCCGGAAGGATTAAATTGGCAAATCATTTTAAAAAACTAGGACTAAATTTGTATATATGCAAAAGGTTTATGACTAAATTGACACAATTAAAATGTTTAGGATTAAATTGACTAAATTGAAAAGTATAGAACTTAAATGGCACAAGTGTAATAAGTTTGGAACTTTTTTTTGTTGTAATTTTCCCTTGATTTTCTCGAATACATTCCTAAGCAAGAGAAATGGGATTATTCTTGTAAGATTTTCAAATTGGAATTTTGCTTTCGATCAGAGAATTCATGTGCAAATCTTAACTATAGGTTTGCAAGAAAATTCTTGATGTTATCTAACATAATCAGGGATTATGTTTGATTTTACAGAGTGCAGAAACAAAAATTATTCCCAAGGGACTGGCAAATTTCACTGGCGTGGTAGGATGTGACAATTTTTTATGTGATAAAAATTATTCACAAAGGGCTAACAAAACTAACCTCCAATTTAACTTAATGTGTCCATGACGATTCAAGTACTATTTTGATTTTTTATTTGTTACCTCTGAGACCATCTGATTGAGAGCAATAGCTAAGAGCTCCCAAATGTAACAACACTCTTTACTTGAAGGATCGTCGCTTCTTCGACCCAAGAGGGTCAACACCATACGTCCTCCCACCAGTAACTCTTGCCCACGACATTTCAAGAACGTCGAGAAGTCCCTCTGAAATTGCTTGTAGTATGCCCTACGCACCTTGGGAGGGCTCGATCTCGCCATGTATATGTTGCCTTTGTTTCCCTCTAGTCCTCTTGGGACCTGAGGAGGGAGGGAGGGAGGGAGGGAGGGAGAAAAAAAGTGAGTGAGTTTGATTTCCAAGCACACCCCTCGTTTCTTCATAAAAGAGTATAATTTTCCTAGAACCCCAAAATAGACTTTTTGGGTGTCTCGACTATTATTTGCTTGACTCTATCCTTAAAAAAGAGTTAGACCAAAGTTTCCAGAAAACAACAATAATAACAATGATAAAAATAGTGTTTCTCGACATATATTTCCCATTAGGTTTACAAACTATGAGACAAAAAATTACCTGAGATAGCCACATGAGGCTATACAAAGAATGAATCAAATGCAGGCTCTCTCGAGCGAACAATCTTCCATAGAATGAACCAGGAACGCCATTGACGAAGCACGGCAACGTTGCTGACACTCCATACTTGCTGTTCAATTGCTCGCTCAGCTTCCCTTGGAATCTTGGCAAGAAGCTGCTGAAGAGGGTGTTGAAGTCGTTCCCTGGGAGATCGTTCAAGAACACTTGGAACTCCGGCAGCTCATGCTTCATTGCCTTGCAGAGATCAATCACGATGTTGATGATCTCGGACACAGCGAAAAGAGCATTGGGACGGGTGGAACAACCCATGTCCGCAATGGCAAGGCTCGTCGGTAAGGTGGCAGCAACAGTGGAGAAGAGAGCTGTGATGGCTCCCTCCATTATGGGTTTCGTCATCGATATCACTTTTCTCTACAAAAAGAAAAGGAGAGCATTCACTCAATATGAAGAAAAAAAGTGGTGTCTTTAATTTTTCGTATATAAAGTAATAAATCCCAAAACTAGCCAATATATCCAGCGATATATCCGCGGGCAGTCCAAATAAAGTGAAATAATATTGCAGATTCCATGCAATTTCTTTGTAAATTCAAATTAGAACATCATCGGAAAGGGTTTGTCCAACATTGCAATGATTTTGCGAGATCTAGTACTCTCATATAGTCTCTGATGTACATTCTTTTTCAAGAGAAATCTTGTTGATTGAAAAGTGTATCTACGAATTAGGGTCATAATTTCAATTATTGAATAATAAGTCACATAATCTCAAAGGGCATGGTAAATTGGCTTCTTTCTGCATATAGAATTTCAAATCTTGGTAAAACAAAAAGAATCCTAGTTTGCTATAAAATGAAGAAATCATGTTATGGTGCACATAAGATTGAAATAATCAAACATTAAATGCAGATTAATCCAAGATTTTCGGAGCCCACGAGGGGGCAATGAGAGATGTACCGGAAGCAATGAGTTGTTAGCATAACTTGTTTCTCCCATTCCTCCATTCATGTGCAGTACTTGCATGACTTCCATCTCACCTGTGAATTCCATCTCTCTCTCTCTCTCTCTCTCTCTCTCTCTCTCTCTCTCTCTCTCGTACGTGTGTGTGGCGTGGCTTCAGTTGGCTTGCATTTTAATTGGTACGAGGCTCTTCTATTTATAGACAGTTTTGGGGTACTTTGTCTTGATGTTCTGCATTGATTGCGAGTTCCAACTTGAGCCTAATTGTGTGAAAGATGCACGGGCATGAGCTGGCATGCAAATATCCACTTTGTGGCATTTTCTTTCCCTTTCGAGCTGTACTTCGAGATAAAGATAGGGATCTGAGTGTATAAGAGTAGAGAGGAAATATTCAGTGGCTAAAGACTCTCACGTAAACAACTGATATTATATGTATATTTTTTTTACTTTCAATCATTCACAATTTGACACATGTTCATTCGTTTATGCAATTGATATAAAGGATCATTTTTATGAAAATGCCCTTTTTAGATCATTTATATTTCAGAAAACAAACTGTGTAGAAAGTGCACAAGTCATTTGAAGTTCCTATTAAAAAAAAAAAGTACACATAGATCGGTAGAATCACAGCACAAAAAGTTAGATTGCTGGTGCATTTTGTGTTTTGTTGGGCTAACGTCGACTAAGCTTAGATTTTAGGGAGTTTAAAGCAACTCTGCAACAAGGTTGTTACCAATCTAGTAAATATGAAGGTCTCATCATTTAGTTCGCCTCCACCAATCAGCATCCACTTTACTTGCCCCGACCACGACGTCGACTGCTAGGCTCCGCTTCGAGCCGCCGCTCGTGTAGTGGACGACGTACGGGGAGGAGGAGGAGCGAGGGAGCTCCAGATCCGTCACCAGGCCGGTGATGAGCTCTGCGCCGCGGGACTCCGTGCGCGAGCGGAGGAAGGAGTCGAGGACCTCGCGGTGGAGCATGGCGATGAACTCATGCGGCCTCAGGGTTTTGCCAAAGTTGACGGTGATGTTCGACAGCGAGATGACCCTCATCTTGGTGACGCGGTGGTCGACGAGGCTGGGCAGGAGGTCAAACTTGTCCAGCATGCAGAGTGGGATGGCGCTGCCGCAGGGCTTGGCGGAGGAGGGGCTGCGCTCGAAGAGAAAGGTCTCAACTTCGCCGGAGGCGTGGGACTCGGTGGCGGAGGACCCGGCCGGTCCGCTGCCAATGACGGGTTCTTCGAGGCGGCAACGGTGAGGGGGCGCAGGGAAGGCTTGCGCGGTTGCCGGTTGCCGAGGCGGAGGGAGGCGAAGTGGTGGTGGAGAAATATGCTAAAGTCTCTGTTAACGATCAGCCCTCCATATTGGCAATAGATAAGGATTACTAATCAGCTATAATTTCGTTCGCCTTAAGGATTCAATTTTCTTTTGGTCCTACGTCCTCGTGCTGATTAGTCTGCCACTATCCCATGGGAGCTAGAGGAAAGACCACAACATGAGAGCTTTAAGATCTTACATTTAAAAAAAAAAATAGTTATGTGCACCATCAATTTCAGCTGTCATAAAAAAAATATTTGAAAAGACTACATTGGACTTTGTCGCTTAAATTAGAGGAGATAATGTGAAGTACTTGATAATATTTTAAATAAATTTTATGATTTTATTACGCAACCTAAAAACGTTAAGATCTGATTGGATCCACTGAATTTGAATTAATTTGTCCTTGTACATGGCTTAATTGCAAAATTTTTACAAATTATATGTCGTGATATAACAACATTTAATTGTCCTTTTCTTTACCAAACTTAACGTACTAGCTAATGACACAAGAATGACGTGATAATTGAACTAACAATTGAAAGCATAAAGTAGTAGATGGAATACAAGACTAGTGGTGAATTGATTTTATTTGCCTTAGATAAGTAGCGTAATGCTTTCCCGAATGTCATGTGTTCACTTATTGCAAATTGATGTCAACTGTTGGATGACAAAGCATCCCAACCCTATGATCAAAGATAAATTGATGTCCACCCATTGGATCGGCACGACAATCTTGTCCCGCCAAACCCCACCTTCCCATAGCTCACACCATAATTAATAAATCGTGTTCTATCATCAGGAAAATTATAAAAAATGTCAAAACATTTTGCAATTTTATCAATTTAATTTCAAACATTTTTGTTTTGTCAATTCATTCATAAATATTTTACAATTATATCAATTCAGTCCATATGACCAAATTTGGCTAACCAACGCTAACGTGGATACCGACCGTCCGGTCGACGTTAACGTTGACAATTTTTAATAATATTTCAATTATTTATTTTTTTATTTTTTATTTTTTTCTCTCCTTGCTTCTTCCGGCCCAATCATGTGTAATTGAATAAAAACACAAAAGTAGCCTAATATTGTCTCCAAAAGAAAATGGCAATCCAAAAATCCCTATTGTAAAGCCATAAAGGCTTGTTTAATTTCGGATTTTAATTTTTTTTAAGGATTTTCCAAACTTTAAGAGAAAAACTCTTTGAAGAGCAAGCAAATTTTCTAACGAATTCCAATTTTCTGAATTTTTCTGATTTTTCAAGGTTTTCCAAAAAATTTATGATTTTATTACTTATTCATTTATTACTTTTTATGAATTTTCTGGATTTTAAAAATTTTCCTTGATTTTTCTGAATTTTTTATTTTTTATTTTTTAAGATTTTTAAGATTTTGTTATGCTTTTAAGGATTTTTTTATTGATTTTCATCATTATTATATTCGAAAAGGATTTCGGGCCAGGTTTACCCGGGCCAACCCGCTAACCCGATCCGTCTATCAGACCCAACCCCGTCAGATTAAACCTTAATTTTTAAAGTTTTTTTTTTTTTTTTTTAGATAAGATAAAATAAAATAAAATTTCCTTCGTCCCCTTCTCAAGTCGTCTTCTTCCCAAAGCCAATCTCTCCCCCTGCAACTTGCCGAATCTTCTCTATGGAAAAACTCAAAGCTCACCACACAAACGCACTTCAAAATCTCAACCGTTCCAACTTCGGCAGCCAACCTCGAGCACCGTCACCAAACCGTCACTGCCAATCATCTCCGACCGTCGTCAAACCTTCGCCGACGATGGCTTACCCTGCGGTAACCCCAACACATCCTCCACCGGAAAAGAATTCCTTTCTAACTTAACAGTCACACACACCAATCCAGAACCGGACGAAACACTAGTGCTCGAAAGAGAGGTAGAGGCATCCAACATGGCCGGAGCTAATCGCGATCGTCGCCGAAATAAACAAGGATGGATTTGAGACTCTGACCACGTGGCACCATGAGCATGATATGCATCCAGAAGGAAAGGAACGCAGCAGTTAGTGTACTAGACACGAATCATTACAGTTGTAAACATTCTCAAGTATCCCGATTATACAAAGTTAGATGCAAAACGTCTAATGCGCAAATCATCGAACAGGGGGCGTGCGTTTTTTGTATACAACTTCCTAAATGTTGGTGATTCATTTAGTTATTCATTAGATAGAAAAATTAAGAATCGATCCTCACCCCCAAATAAAAAAATTAGTAAATTGTATTTGCATATTAAGATCAATTTCATTTAATAGCATTAAGCCCACATGAGTTACATACTAATCTGACTAAGCCTCTAGAGCATGAATTTTGGCCCAGCCCATTAGAGAAAAAACAGCTGAAAATTGTAGTGTTGAATTAGAAATTCCTGAAAGCTCTTCCCTCCTTTGAAGCTCCCGTAGGTAGGCTCTCAACTTCAGTTTCTAAAGCTGAGAGTCTCCTTAGTCTTTGATTTTCCTTTTCTTTGCTTCGATTGTCTTTTTCTTTTCTTTTCTTTTCTTTCCTGATTTGTTTTAGGTTCTGTAGTTGATCTTTGGTGAATGTGTAGACCAGTTTGGCTAGAAGAGGAGAAGGGGAAGAGAATCGACTTCTTGAACGTGTAAAATGGAAGATTAGGAAGAGCGCCATTATAAAAATCCAGCCACAAATCTAATCAAATTGAGAGTGTGATTCTTGGCCAAAGGGGGAGAAGGAAAGAGAATCAACTTTTGGACTTGCGAAATCAAAGATTAGGGAAGAGTGCATTTATAAAATCAAGCCACAAATGTAATCAAATTGAGAATGTGATTCTTGACTAGAGAAGGAGAAGGAAAGAGAATCAACTTTTTCAAATTGGGAACTCAAATATTAGGGAAGAGTGTGTTTATAAAATCAAGCCACAAATCTTATCAAATTGAGAATGTGATTCTTAGCCAGAGGGGGAGAAGAAAAGAGAACAAACTTTTCGAACATGTGAAATCAAAGATTAGGCAATAGTGCGTTTATAAAATCAAGTCACAAATCTGACCGAATTAAGAAATGTGATTCTCAGCCAAATGGGGAGAAGGAAAGAGAATCAACATTTTTAAATTACAAGCTCAAATATTAGGGAAGAGTGTGTTTATAAAATCAAGCTTAGGGAAGGGTGCATTTATAAAATCAAGCCACAAATCTTATCAAATTGAGAATGTGATTCTTAGCCAGAGGGGGAGAAGAAAAGAGAACAAAACTTTTCGAACATGTGAAATCAAAGATTAGGCAATAGTGCGTTTATATAATCAAGCCACAAATCTGACCAAATTAAGAAATGTGATTCTCAACCAAATGGGGAGAAGGAAAGAGAATCAACATTTTTAAATTACAATCTCAAATATTAGGGAAGAGTGCATTTATGAAATCAAGCATAGGGAAGAGTGCATTTATAAAATCAAGCCACAAATTTGATTAAATTGAGAATGTAATTCTGGGGGAGAGGGAAAGAGAATCAACTTTTCGAACGTGTGAAATCAAAGATTAGGGAATAGTGCATCTATAAAATCAAGCCACAAATCTGATCAAATTGAGAACGTGGTTCTCGGTCAAAGGGGGAGAAGGAAAAAGAATCAACTTTTTCAAATTGCAAACTCAAAGATAAGGGAAGAGTGCGTTTATAAAATGAAGCTTAGGGAAGAGTGTATTTATAAAAGGGATAAGTGCATTAGAAGTCCTAAAACTTATCATGAAAATGCAATTGAGTCTTAAAATTTTCAAAAAGTGCAGTTAAGTTTTAAAACTTATCACGAAAGTTCAATTGAGTCCTAAAACTTTCAAAAGGTTCAATAAAGTCCTAAAATTTGTCTCGAAAGTGCAATCGAGTTCTAAAACTTTTAAAAAGTGCAATTAATTGATGTACTCTAAACTTCAGAAAAACCGGACAAAACAGAGCAGAGATTTCCCAACTTGAAAAGTTTGTGTTGGGACAAAAACTCGAATCACGTCCTACCAATGAACGGGATTTCGGCTTCGTGAAGAGTTTTCGGAGGAGATTCGCTTTTCCTTGTATTTACTGGCCACGAGTAGAGCCGCACCAGCTCTTTTGCAAAACGTGGTCTAGCTCAAGAACGGAGAACTCCAACAGACGGCAGCAAACAGCATGAGATCTTTCTATTTTTGAGGAAACAAAATGGGCTGAGAAAGGGAGAAACAAAACCAAAAGGAAAAGGGTTGGGCTGGAACAAAATAGGAAAAATAAGAGCAAAATTGGGCCAATTCAGTGGATTAAGCCCGAGTGGGCCGGAAATTTGCTCAAGAACCGGGCCAGGCATAAATGGCCTACCCAAATTTTATTTTATTGTTTTATCTATTTTTCTTGTTTTCTTTTTTTCTTTCTTATTACTATATTTTTTTCGTTTTTACCTTCTTCTTTTTTTTGTATTTTTATATTTTCACAAAAAATGGATATCTCGAATGATCTACAAAAATTCGAGTATTAACAAGTGTTCATTACATTTCTCCTCTTTAAGGTACATATGAGGTCAAACAACCTAGATGTAGGGTCAATCCAAGTCCAACGTGTCTCCCCCCTCATCAATTAGCTATCAAATTCAAATTGGAGCATCCGTTTTCTCAAGTTCGTGATGTCGCCTAACGCTGCCTCGCATTCTAATTTCTTTTGCCAAGTGGATTTGGTGTAGTGCAGGAAGAATGTGATTTGGTGTAGTGCAGGAAGAACGTGATATGTCATTTTCTTCAGAATGTGATTTGGTTCAATCTCTTAAACCAGGATTTATTGATAAGGACAAGTTCAGAATCGGGTGGACATATTTATCTCCACTTGGTAAAGAAACCTAACCGAAGAAGAAACGGCAAAGGAGCAAATACCACTAATCCAATAGTTGATTGAGTTAAAACACTGAAAATGTCATTTTAGGCCTTTTGCGTTGCTAACCTGAATTTAGAATTCCTAACTATGCCTCCTTTGTGCAATTGTGATGAATTGATGAAGAAGTGTACTCTTTCTGCTTTTTATTTTCTTCCTTTTTGAGCTAGTTGCAATTTATCAGCCTTTTTTTTTTTCCTGAATATAATCTCTCAACGTTAGTGCTTCTCATGTTTCTATGAGAGATAAATTTTTTAGTAATCTCTTTTCTAGTTCGTAACCGACACGCCTTTCTTAATCTATAGTTTCTTAGATCACATATTTTGATACACAGGCAACATTTTAATTTCGACTAAGTAGAATGATAGAAAGTTCTTGCCATTGTCTAGGAGAATTCTCCTTTCTTTGCGTAGGCCTAATTAGTCTAATTGCAGAGTGAGATGTTTATGAGCTGGTGAATTCATATGTTGGTGATGTGGCCATCTTACCCTCTATAGATAAAATAAAATAGCTGGCGGTAATTGCAGATGAAGTCCGCATAGAACTAGCAAAATACATGTTTGTTGCAAGGCTCCAAGACTACAGTTTCCACATATTTTTCTTAATGTTAGTTTAATTCTATTTTCCCTTTATTCATATTTTAAGTTAATAGTTTTACTCAACCTTTATAATTTTAGTTTGGTCGTATCATGATATTAGTTAATATATTTTTTACTTCATTACTATATTTAATAAGTTATATAGACATTCATGTCAAGATGGAGAAATATTGACGGCCTCGTACTTTAACATCCTTATGAGTAAAATTGGTATGAAATTAAAAATAATGTAAGGTATTCTTTTAGAAGTTAAAATAAAGGTTCGCTAAAATAAAACTTGAAGACTAATGCAAACTATACTTTGAACTTGATGATGCTGTAAAAATATGCTTTAGAATATTAATCTACTCTATCAAATAAAAAAAATCAATGACCTCTTCAACCTCACATTTTTACAAAGAAACTTCCATGAAAGACCTGTGCATATATTTAAGAAGATCGCAAGTAATTGACGAATCTCTTGCCTTCTAAATTTTGCGCCTCTCAATGTTCAAAGTGGACCAACTTGAACTGTAGCACTAGAAATGCGTAGTCATGACATCATTTCATTGTTGAAAGGGTGGCGAGAATTCATGAATTTAAATCATTAATTCAGTTAAATTATGAGGCCATACAATCATACAAACATGCAATCATTAATTTAAACTAAGCATGCACTTCAGTTAAATTGTCTACATTTTGAAGGCCATTCAATATGTGCATAAATCCAATTGAACATCGACATGGTGCCAGCATTTTATTAAATGAGATTAGCCTAGATTGACATGTAGTTGCAAAATTACGGCACTCCACCATTCAATTTTACTCCCACGCAAGGACGTTTTAGTATATTAAAGAATAGCAATATGGACCAATTGCATAGTGGTGTGAAAAAAGGTAACAAAAATATGAGGAATGGAAAAACTGCGGTAACAATCAAGAGAGCAGAGTGGCAAGTAAAGAAAGTTCCGGTCATGGATCAAGTTAGGCCCAGTTGCATGTATGCCAGCAATGAAACAAGGCACATCTGGATCATGTAGTAGGCCTCATCCCGGTCATGAATCAAGCTTGGGTCTAGTTGTGGCTTGATTCATTCTTTCCCCTTTTTTAGTTGCATAAATCTTATTCCTTTCCTTTGTCAAATTCCACAAATGCCTTGATTCTTACTTTGCTTAAGGTGATCCAAGGGTGGCAAGGAATCATGCTCGAGTATGGTATGATCCCATACCATTACGGTTAATAAGGGGGAGGGGCCAGGCTATCAAAAGGTCTTTTAGACCTAACCTTTAAAATTGACATGGGCCAAGGCTTTGCATGCATGATAGGAGGGTCTTATTGAAAAACCAGATTCATCCATACCGTGGGGACTTGAAATACTTGCATGAACTTTTGAATACGATCGCATATCAATCTGGATAACAAAATTATGTCGTATTATCCAAAAAAATCCTTAATTCTTAAACTTGGAAGAATGCTATTAAAGAATAAGAAATGAGAATATTCAGTTTGGATGTTTTTGTTTAGTCATAACATTTTTTTTTGGTTAAAAAGTAGTCATGACCTTTACAAATAGCCATAGTATATATATAGATTAAAGAATAATTTGACATTCTAATCTTTACAATTTGGCAAAAAAAAAAAAATTCCTTATAAAATGATAATGCATGAAAAGTCAAGACTTATTTTCAATTAATAGATAACATTAAATAGATATAAGATTCTAAGTTAGCCCTAGTTTAATATGTCAATAGGTAGAACATTATATATAAAAAAAAAAATTCATACACACATTATATACATATGACCATTTTACATTATATTGAGTGTTTTCTTTATTAGTAATTTAAAATTTTGAGGTATTTTGAAATTTAAAGTAAATAGAGATAGAAGTTTCCAATTGATTATGGCATTAGAAGGAGAATATCAAATAATGTATAATTTATGACACGGATGAAGTCTATGCAGTAAATAGGAAAACTCTCGTTTTCTAGGACATTCTCAAGAAAGTTATTATTTGCCGAAAAGCAGACACGAGAATTCCATGATTGAACCATTCATGCCCAAAAAAAAAATGAGGTCCACAGGTATTCTCTTTTGACGGAACTCTGTCACCGAAAAAAAAAGCGATGCACGTTGCGTGCAGGCTAATAATTTGACAAGGCGTGTTTTAATGGAGTGTCCCCACTCTCTCGTCACGATTGACCTTTAGCATTAGGAACATTCCGCCCAGGATATTTTTGCTACAATGTGGGAATAAATCAATGATTTATGATAAACCAAGCTGATTTATAGTTGGGCAAAAATGAGGGTCCTTCGGCAATTTTCGTTTTTACTGTGGAAATGAAATTTGCTTCTGTTTTGTTGTGTGCCTCTTACATGGTTAGTTTGTTTTTGTGTACTTCCATGGTAGTTTTGTTTCAGAAGGGTGGCGTTGCTCGCTAGTGTGGGTGCTGCGACTCTACTTCTATTTGCTGCTATTTGGTAGATTGGGTTATGGATTCTCGATTCTGGACCTAGAGACTGTGTACCGTTGGACCCTTTTGTTTAAGTCAAAAATTAGAGCTAGAGATTCACTTGACCAAGCAAAGAGAGCTGATTATAACTTTTGAGAATGACAAATACTGTCAAGAATCGTGAATGCATCTTATGTCTTCTCTCATTTTGTGTGCTTATATTATGATATTAAATTCATATTTTTATATTGCTTGTTCAAATAAGCATGCAGACAGACAATTCCGTTTGGACTCTTCTAGGTCTATATCGAGGAATATAATAATTATTAAAATTAAGGATTCATCACATCTTATCGAAAAAATAGAGGACAAAATTGCATTCACCGTGTCCTCGGCCATGCCTGACGTGGTCCCCTCATAAAAGGGTCAATATTAGGACAATGACTACAACGGGATAATTTGACATAGACAATGACATTAGATATTGGGATGCCCCATTTATCTCCTTGTCGTGACTACCTTTAATAAAGACGCATTTTGAAAAAGCTAAAAAGACCAGAGGATGCAAGTACTCATGGACAATCAATGTTTGTCCATTTGAGGTGGAGAATAAGATAGAGACTAGAAATTGTCGGTGGTCACTGTTCTAGCAAAGCAATGATAATACAGAAAATCATCCATTTCTATACTAAAGAAATCTATCGGTGCTTAGTTTAGACCTAAATTAAGATTGAGCTACCAATATCCATTTTTCTATATTAGAGATGTTTAGAATTTTTTTTCTGAAAATAAAGTGACTAAAGACGGTGTTGAAAAAATCATGAATTTACTAAAGATGAGATAACTAAAGATGGTGGCATAAAGAAACAAAAAGCTGGGGTTAAATTTGATTCATTTTTTCTTGATGGATTGGGACATATGCTAAATATTTCTAACAGTCTATGCCAATCTCCCCTTTCTTCCTCATGGTTTGTGTCTTTGTTAAGGTTATAAATCGTTGGATCTCTGCTATTTAATCTCATTGGTTGATAATAAAATATTCCAGAAAAAAAGTTGTTTAGTTTCTATCACCAAAATCTAAAGATCATCATGTCAAGAACCAAAATTGGTTTACTACAGAACGAAAATGTAATGCACAATTATAAAGACTCATCACCTATTTCTCTTTATCACCCTCGAATTAAAACAACGGAGACATTATTGTAGCCCATATATTTAAATAAATATGGAATAAGACCCGTTATCGGGGGCTTGGTGTTTAGAGAAAAGACATAACATTGTGTCACCATTAATATACACCGGAGAGGAGTGAAAAAGAGGATTCGCGTTACCACTAATACAACTAGCATCTTACACCAATAACCCTAAGTTATTCCATAACACAATTTTTCAGCCTTTCAAAGGAATTATTTTTTAGTCTTCCTCAAAACTTTTCAGATCCAAGACAGAATGGTTGGAGGAGAGCATGATGGTAGAATTGACTCATTGTGTTAGATTAACCATATAGTTCGTGCTTTCTAACATCATTGGGCTTTTTGAAAAGAGAGCTTTATGTTCGAACTTCAAAAATTCCTCTGTAATTGACCTACTTCTTCACAAGTCAACTTGATATGTTGTATTTATATCTTATCCTTTATAATAGAATAATAATGTCACTCATCTCGATATTGAACATTTTGATTCACTTTGATTTTTCAACCTAATTTATGGATCTTGTAGCTTAATTTCAGTGAATTGTGGCTTTGGATCGAGATTGAACGTTACTCGAGTTAGAACAAAATGGCCAGAAGATCAAACGTTATAGTCTTACATTCAACTTAGGGTTTTTCACAACCTTTTTTAAGGAGGCTACGTTCACTATTTAGCTCTTTTTAAGTATTGGTATTCGTTGTATTCGGCTCCTGAGTTAAACTGACTTCATACAAAATTCAATATGGCTTTGACTTTGCATTGAGCGTGCAATTGCAAGCACAAAATTACACACCGATGGCTACCCAAAAGATGGAAAACAAAGGCTTCAGAAGGAACCGGAAGACTGGACTTACATATCATTGCATGCAATTTCGTTTCTTATGGCAAAATAGACCAAACATTGCAAATGCAAGATGGGCAGGAAAAGATCGAAAGTGAAAGCGCAATTCATCGGAGAACCCTAGGGTGAGTCGAAACAAAATTCAAGGCTAGAGATTCACGATTTATCACATCCACTTCCCCATGCTAACAATTCTTTCTCCACCACCACTAACGGGCATGGAGCTTGTCCCATGTGAAATCGATTCACATTGAGTTGTTTGCACAAATTGTAGCAAACCTTCCTGAATCATTAACCCTAAAAGATATAAAGAGAAGGAGGAAGATGCTACCCTGTCCCTTCCCTACGCTCATCACATGCTATATAGCTCCCTACTTGTAAAGTGTAACTTATGATGCGTTTCATAATCATTCTGTTCTTGGAGCAATTTTTTTTTTCTAAAAGTGATTCTTTTTTAATCTGTTCCATGGATGAGTTTCGAACAATTGAAAGTGTTTAATAACTATTCAAAATTTATATTCTCAATATAGAAATGCGTTTGTAAAATCTCAAAATCTTTTTGAATTAAAATTTCTTTTAATATTTTAATACTTTTATCATTTTTTTCTTTTTTCTATTATTTTTTCTCTTTTCTTTTTTGGTTTTCTTCTTCCATCCCTCTTCTTTTTCTCTAGCCGCTTGTCAATGGGATGAGGTTGAGCCTCGTTGGTGGGAGACCAGCCTCGCGATGGCTGGTGGCAAGGCTGAAATTCGCCAATGGTTGGACAAACTCACTTGGTCGTCGGCAAGGCTCTAGTGAGTTCGCTAGACCTCTCCTAGCCAATCGTCGATCATCACCATGGCTAGCGACCGACAATTAGGAAGAAGAAGAGAAAAGGAAAAGATTAAAAAATTGGCTTGATTTTGGAATTATTCCTAACAATAAAGGAACACATTTTTTCTACTTCTTGATTCTATGCCAAATCTATCATCAGGAACAAATTTGTCCTAAAAAAAAAAAAATTACCAAACAGACTTTTATTCTTTTTTATTTTGTTTCGAGAATAAAAAAATATAATCAGGTATTATTTGACCAATTAACAAACAGAACCCTAGAGTGCACATGACAAAATTTCTGGAATAGAAATTGATTTGAATAGAAATTGTTTTTTCGGCCAGAAATTAATTTCTCAATTTCTATTTCAGAAACTGAGAAGTAAAAAATTTTAGCTTCTGATTTATTTTTCAAATCTATTTCTGGAATAGAAATCTGTTCCAGAAATAGAAAAATTAAATTACGTTACCAAACGGATTTCTATTCCAAACTTGTTTCGATGAACAGAGAAACAGAGAAATAAAGAAATAGAAATTTTATCGTGCGCGCCCCTAGTGTCTAGCCAATTTGAAGACTAGAGAGAGTAGGACTAAGTTCACAGCAAATAACTACTTCTTCAATAGTTGCGACATGAACTGAATATCGTGAACGAGAATGGGATCTCCACGACGATACTTAGAAGGACAACCAACGTGGATCGCCTCTCCTTGGCCTTTTCTTTTTCGAAAAGAAAAATTACAAATTTTATGTGATTGGACCTTTTTTCGGAACACGATCCGGTGTGCGGCAAAATCATTGAAGAGACCTAACTTGGAACGCAAATCCAGTGTACTCGTATTAATTAAGGTCAAGTATTATATCAACACTTAACAATTTTCAGATCAATTTTTATGCCTATTAAATACGTCGAAAAGAAAAAAACAATAGGGATTCAAGTAATAACTTGCGAGTAACTTGATTTATTTTCGCTCGTGCCGTGCCCAAATTTTGCCATTTCTATCATCACTCGATTCATTTTTTCCTTTTTGTCGATTAAAAAAGAAATAGAATGACTTATGACGTAAGGGTGATGCCAGCGTGATGTATGGAGTCCTGCCAAGGGGGCTCGGGTCAACCGGGTCGTCGGGGTCATAGATTCCGAATGGCATCCTTTCTATCCAACACTTTTTTTGTTTGTTTTTTTATCGTATATTTTCTTTGCCTAGACTTTTTTTTTAGTCATACTTTGGCTGGAATTTGACATGTATTATGTTAGAAAATTTACTTCTAACACTTAAATTATAAGGTGCAGAAAAATCTTATATGTATAAAGAGCATATAAGATCTATCGTTAAGTAATGTGGGATATTTCAACAATTATTAATGTTGTGGAACATAGAAAAAAAAAAAAACGAAACAAAAACGAGATTTGGTGAGAAGGGTAATTTGATATTATTTCCAAAAACGAAATTGCCTAAACAAAGTCGGAAGTTCGCGTAAGGAAAAATATGGAGGGCTGATCATTTAGTTCGCCTTAAGGATTGGACTGCTATAGCAAAACCCTGGAGGTGAACTTCGGACTTTGTTTAGGTGATTATCAATGCTGGATAGTGTGCCACTATTCCAACTCTGTTATCTTGAAATATGCAATGGTCTCTAGACATCAATATGCATGATGCATGGATCGATCCACGATCGATTTGCACGGTGCATGGATCGATCCACGATCGATCCGTACGGTGCAAGGACCAATTCCGCTCGACCGGGATCGATCCACGATCAATCCACATGGTGTATGGACCGATCCATCTGACCAAGGCCCTTGACCACAATCGATTCGCACGGTGCAGGAACCGATCCCACTCGACTGGGATCAATCCGCATGGTGCATGGATCAATCCACACAGTTGAGACCCTTGACCACGATCGATCCCGCTCGACCAAGGATTGATCCACGATCCACCCGCATGGTGTAAGGATCAATCCGCATTGTGTAGTGATTGATCTCGCTCGGCCCGGATCCATCCGCATCGTGCATGAGGTCGATCCACACGACCGAGTCCCTCGACCGGGATCGATCCACAATCAATCTGCGCAATGCAAGGATCGATGCATGGTCGATTTGCACGGTGCATGGGTCGATTGGGATCGATCTGGACGGTGCATGGATCGATCCACGGTCGATTTGCACAGTGCATGGATTGATCCGCACGTCCAAGGCCCTCAACCACGATCAATCTCGGTTGGCCTGGATCGATCCACACGACCAAGGCCCTCGACCATGGTCGATTCAGACGGTGCATGGATCGATCCACGATCAATCCGCACAGTGCATGGATCAATCCACACGTCCAAGGCCCTAGACCACGATCGATCTCCGCCGACCAGGAACAATCCATGATCGATCCACATGACCAAGGCCCTCGATCACGATCGATTTGCATGGTGAGGGGATCGATCCACACCGTGCGAATCAATGGGATTGTGTGAAGATAAAAACTATAGAGCCAACTGAGAAAATATGAAGAGTCTCCAAATTAGATGCAACATCTCAAGAGATATGGAAAATTGGGGGAAAGAAAAATCCTTCAAACTAAATCCCAAATGTCAAGCCCTTCAACTTGCAAGTCTCTTGTTCTTTACTCAAGATAAGACATAAGAAGTAATACGTGTAAGACAGGCACGTCTTCTTCGAACAATTATGAACGCACCCGTGACATTGATATTCCAACTTCACCATAAAGTACATATATCTGCAAAGTAATTATTTGTAATTTCTTGGCAATTCTTCTAGGTCATTTTCTTTAGCGAAATGACGACATTGACAAATGCATTCTTCTCCTTGGACATGCGATCATCAAGTAGAGCCTCATACCTCTTAAAGACCTCATCAATAATCTCTTTACCAAAGTGATCAATGAGCAAGGGCTCAGCCACAGCTCTCATGCACCGGGCCAAATTGTGTCCCCCATCCTTCAAGACAATATCAGAGTTAGAATCGGTGGCAAGTATACTCCAATTCACTTCGGACGCTTCCAAACAATCAATTGAGAATGACCCTTGCTTTTGGACCTCTCCTTGTACTTCTTTTGGTGAGGGTGTGTACCGAGGGATGTTGAAGGAGTCTAGTTTATGTTCTTCTACAAGTCCCCGGATTAGTGCGATGTAGAATTTTAGATTTTCCAACCAAAGAAGTGACAACTGCAAAAACATTAGCTGTTACTGCAATATCATAACAAAATTCACAGTTACTTGTCTATGTTATTATTGCACAGTGATAATACATGAAGTTTCTTATCATGTAAATGTTGATTCCATTTTAATAAAGTCTACACTAGCCTAAGAGGGAATAAGAGTGCGTTCGAAGCACCTCATAATTTGATCTCTCATTCTCTCATTTTCTGGGAAATTAGCAAAAAAGTTTGAAACCCATTATACTTATACCAATTTAGTCCTAAATCTTTTAATTTTGCCAATTTAAACATAAAATTTTTAATGATTAGCTAATTTAGTAATAAATTTGTCAATCCTGCTAGTTTAATCCTAAATCTTTTTGATAATTTATCAATTTAGTCATTCTGGCTATTTTGGGCGGAAATTGCTAACGTGGCGATCTAATCAAAGCACTAGCTATCTTAATGTCGACAATTTTATTAATTTTATTAATTTTACTAATTTTTTCTTCTTCTTTTTTCCTTCCTTTTCTTTTACTTTTTCCCATTTTTTCCTCCACGGGCCTAAATGAGGGCAACCCTTGCCTAGGTAAGGGTCGCGCTCGCCAGGGGTCAATGATGGGAACCCTTGCTTGAGGCTAGTGAGGGAGAACCCTTGCTAGGGTAACCGTCACCTAGGGCTGGCAACCTCCATTAGCCATCGCTGAAGACTAACAATGACCAGTGGAGTGAAAAAGGAAAAAAAAATTATAAAATTATAAAAAATTATTAAAAAAAAATGTTCACTTTAACGCTAGTAGTGTTATTTAGCATAGTTGGTGTTTGATAGATTGCTACGTCAACGATTTATAGTCATAATTAGTTGGAAGGATTAAATTGGCAAATCATTTAAAAAATTAGGATTAAATTTGTAAATATGCAAAAGGTTTATGACTAAATTGACACAATTAAAATGTTTAGGATTAAATTGACTAAATTGAAAAATATAGAACTTAAATGGCACAAGTGTAATAAGTTTGGAACTTTTTTTTTTTTTTGGTAATGTTCCCTTGATTTTCTCAAATACATTCCTAAGCAAGAGAAGTGGGATTATTCTTTTAAGATTTTCAGATTGGAATTTTGCTTTATCAAAGAATTCATGTGCAAATCTTAACTATAGGTTTTCAAGAAAATTCTTGATGTTATCTAAACATGATCAAGGATTATGTTTGATTTTACAGAGTGCAGAAACAAAAATTATTCCCAAGGGACTGGCAAATTTCACTGGCGTGGTAGGATGTGACAATTTTTTATGTGATAAAAATTATTCACAAAGGGCTAACAAAACTAACCTCCAATTTAACTTAATGTGTCCACTACAATTCGAGTACTATTTTGATTTTTTTATTTGTTACCTCTGAGACCATTTGACTGAGAGCAATAGCTAAGATCTCCCAAATGTAACAACACTCTTTACTTGAAGGATCGTCACTTCTTCGACCTAGGAGGGTCAACACCATACGTCCTCCCACCAGTAACTCTTGCCCACGACACTCCAAGAACGTCGAGAAGTCCCTCTGAAATTGCTCGTAGTATGCCCTAAGCACCTTTGGAGGGCTCGATCTCGCCATGTATATGTTGCCATTGTTTCCTTCTAGTCCTCGTGGGACCTGAGGAGGGAGGGAGGGAGGAAAAAGTGAGTGAGTTTGATTTCCAAGCACACCCCTTGTTTCTTCATAAAAGAGAATAAATTTCCTAGAACCCCAAAATAGACTTTCTGGGTGTCTCGACTATTATTTGCTTGACTCTACCCTTAGAAAAGAGTTAGACAAAAGTTTCCAGAAAACAACAATAATAACAATGATAAAAATAGTGTTTCTCGACATATTTTTTTCATTAGGTTTACAAACTATGAGACAAAAAATTACCTGAGATAGCCACATGAGGCTATACGAAGAATGAATCAAGTGCAGGCTCTCTCGAGCGAACAATCTTCCATAGAATGAACCAGGAACGCCATTGACGAAGCACGGCAACGTTGCTGACACTCCATACTTGCTCTTCAATTGCTCGCTCAGCTTCCTTGGAATCTTGGCAAGAAGCTGCTGAAGAGGGAGTTGAAGTCGTTCCTTGGGAGATCATTCAAGAACACTTGGAACTCCGGCAGCTCATGCTTCATTGCCTTGCAGAGATCAATCACGATGTTGATGATCTCGGACACAGCGAAAAGAGCATTGGGACCGGTGGAACAACCCAAGTCCGCAATGGCAAGCCTCGTCGGTAAGGTGGCAGCAACAGTGGAGAAGAGAGCTGTGATGGCTGCCTCCATTATGGGTTTCGTCATCGATATCACTTTTCTCTACAAAAAGAAAAGGAGAGCATTCACTCAATATAAAGAAAAAAATTCATGTCTTTAATTTTTCGTATATAAAGTAATAAATCCCAAAACTAGCCAATATATCCAGCGATATCTCCATGGGCAGTCCAAATAAAATGAAATAATATTGCAGATTCCATGCAATTTCTTTGTGAATTCAAATTAGAACATCATTGGAAAGGGTTTGTCCAATATTGCATTGATTTTGCGAGATGTAGTACTCTCATATAGCCTCTAGTGTACATTCTTTTTCAAGAGAAATCTTGTTGATTGAAAAGTGTATCTAGGAATTAGGGTCATAATTTCAATTATTGAATAATAAGTCACATAATTTCAAAGGGCATGGTAAATTGGCTTCTTTCTGCATATAGAATTTCGAATCTTGGTAAAACAAAAAGAATCCTAGTTTGCTATAAAAAGAAGAAATCATGTTATGGTGCACATAAGATTGAAATAATCAAACATTAAATGCAGATTAATCCAAGATTTTCAGAGCCCACGAGGGGCAATGAGAGATGTACCTGAAGCAATGAGTTGTTAGCATAACTTGTTTCTCCCATTCCTCCATTCATGTGCAGTACTTGCATGACTTCCATCTCACCCGTGAGTTCCATCTCTCTCTCTCTCTCTCTCTCTCTTATACGTGTGTGTTGCGTTGCTTTAGTTGGCTTGCATTTGAATTGGTACGAGGCTCTTCTATTTATAGACAGTTTTGGGGTACCTTGTCTCGATGTTCTGCATTGATTGCAAGTTGCAACTTGAGCCTAATTGTGTGAAAGATGCATGGGCGTGAGCTGTACTTCGAGATAAAGATAGGGATCTGAGTGTATAAGAGTACAAAAGAAATATTCAGTGGTTAAAGACTGTCATGTAAGCAACTGATATTATATGTATATTTTTTTACTTTCAATCATTCACAATTTCACACATGTTCATTCGTTAATGCAATTGATATAAAGGATCATATTTAAGAAAATGCCCTTTTAGATCATTTATATTTCAGAAAACAAACGGTGTAGAAATTGCACAAGTCATTTGAAGTTTCTATTAAAAATAAAATAAAAGTACACATAGATCCGTAGAATCACAGCACAAAAAGTTAGATTGCTGGTGCATTTTGTGTTTTGTGGGGCCTAACGTCGACTAATCTTAGATTAGGGAGTTAAAAGCAACTCTGCAACAAAATTGTTACCAATCTAGTAAATATGGAGGGCTGATCATTTAGTTCGCCTCCACCAATCAGCATCCACTTTACTTGCCCCGACCACGACGTCCACTGCTAGGCTCCGCTTCGACCGCCGCTCGTGTAGTGGACGACGTACGGGGAGGAGGAGGAGCGAGGGAGCTCCAGATACGTCACCAGGCCGGTGATGAGCCCGTGCCCCGGACTCGCGCGCGAGCAGAGGAAGGAGTCGAGGACCTCACGGCGGAGCATGGCGATGAACTCGTGCGGCCTCAAGGTCTTGCCGAAGTCGACGGTGATGTTCGATGGCGAGATGACCCTCATCTCGGTGACGCGGCAGTCGACAAGGCTGGGCGGGAGGTTGAACCCGTCCAGCATGCAGAGTGGGATGGTGCCGCCGCAGGGCTTGGCAGAGGAGGGGCTGCGCTCGAATAGGAAGGTCTCAACGCCGCCGGAGGCGAGGGACTCGACAGCGGAGGACCCGGCCAGCCCACCACCAATGACGGCAGCGCGGAGCTTGTGATCAGGGAGGGGCGGGTTCTTCAAGGCGGCGATGGTGAGGGGGCGTGTGGAAGGCTTGCGCGGTTGCCGGATGCCGAGGTGGAGGGAGGCGAAGTGGTGGTGGAGAAATTACTTCAAGAAATATGCTAAAGTCTCTGTTAATGATCAGCCCTCCATATTGGCAACCAATAGATAAGGATTGCTTTTAACACTAATCAGCTATAATTTAGTTCGCCTTAAGGATTCAATTTTCTTTTGGTCCTACGTCCTCGTGCTGATTAGTGTGCCACTATCCCATGGGAGCTAGAGGAAAGACCAATACATGAGAGCTTTAAGATCTTACATTTAAAAAAAAAAAATAGTTAGGTGCACCATCAGTTTCAGCTGTCATAATATATATTTATTTATATTTGAAAAGACTACATTGGACTTTGTCGCTTAAATTAGAGGAGATAATGTGAAGTACTTGATAATATTTTAAATAAATTCTATGATTTTATAACACAACCTAAAAACTTTAAGATCTAATTAGATATACATAATAAATTAATTTGTCCTTGTACATGGCTTAATTGCAAAAATTTTACAAATTATATGTCAGTGATATAACGGCATTTAATTGTCCTTTTTCTTTACCAAACTTAACATCGTAGCTAATGACACAAGAATGACATGATAATTGAACTAATAATTGAAAGCGTAAAGTAGTAGATGGAATACAAGACTAATGGTGAATTGATTTTTTTTTTTTTTTTTTTGCCTTAGATATGTAGCCTAATGCTTTCCCAAATGTCATGTGGTCACTTATTGCAAATTGATGTCAACCGTTGGATGACAAAGCATCTCAACCCTGCGATCAAAGATAAATTGATGTCCACCGTTGGATCCGGCACAACAATCTTGTCCCGCCAAACCCCTGGTCCCATAGCTCACGCCGAAATTAATAAATCGTGTTCTATCATCAAGAAAAATTATCAAAAAGGTCAAAACATTTTGCAATTTTGTCAATTTAATTCCAAATATTTTTGTTTTGTCAATTCATTCATAAATCTTTTACAATTATATCAATTCAGTCAATATGACCAAATTTGGCTAACCAACACTAACGTGGATACCAACCGTCCGGTTGACGTTAACGTGGACACTTTTTTATAGTGTTTCATTTTTTTTTTTTTATTTATTTTTTTTTTTTTTTCTCTCCTTGCTTCTTCCCGCCCAATCATGTGTAATTGAATAAAAAACACACAAGCAACCTAATATCGTCTCTAAAAGAAAATGGCAATCCAAAATCCCTATTGTTAAGCCATAAAGGCTTGTTTAATTTTGGATATTAATTTTTATAAAGGTTTTTCCAAACTTTAAGAGAAAGAAAATATTTGAAGAGCTAGCAGATTTTCTAACGAATTCTAATTTCCTGAATTTTTCTGAATTTTCAAGGTTTTCTAAATTTTTTTATGATTTTATGATTTTATTATTTATTTATTATGTTTTATGAATTTTCTGGATTTTTTAAATTTTTAATGATTTTTCTGAATTCTATGAATTTTTTTATTGTTTATTTTAAAGATTTTAAAGATTTTATTATGCTTTTTAAGATTTTGTAATGATTTTCATCATTATTATATTCGGGAAAAGGATCTCGGGCCAGGTTTACCCGGGCCGACCCGCTAACCCAATCCGTCTATCTGGACCCAACCGCGTCGGATTAAACCTTAATTTTTAAAGCCTTTTTTTTTTTTAAAATAATAATTTCCTTCATTACCTTTCTCAGGTCTTCTTCCCGAAGCCAATCTCTCCCCCTGCAACTTGCCGAATCTTCTCTTTGGAAAAACTCAAAACTCACCACGCAAACGCACTTCAAAATCTCAAACGTTCCAACGTCGGCAGCCAACCTCGCCCACCGTCACCAAACCGTCACTGCCGATCATCTCCGACCGTCGTCAAACCTTCGCCGACGATGGCTTACCCTGCGGTAACCCCCACACATCCTCCACAGAAACAGAATTCCTTTCTAACTTAACAGTCACACACACCAATCGAGAACCGGATGAAACGCTAGTGCTTGAAAGAGAGGTGGAGGCATCCAGCACGGCCGTAGCTAATCGCGATCGTCGCCGAAATAAACGAGGATGGATTTGAGACTCGACCACGTTCAAACGGCACCATGAGCATGATATGCATCCAGAAGGAAAGGAACGCAGCAGTTAGTGTACCAGACACGAATCATTACAGATCTAAACATTCTCAAGTATCCGATTATACAAAGTCAGATGCAAAACGTCTAATGCGCAAATCATCGAACAGGCGGCGTGCGTTTTTGTATATAAGTTCCGAGACCAAATTTGGTGATGTACTCGGTCTAAACGCAGCACATCAACCGCTAGATCAGCATAAATCACGAAGAAAACGATCTCAGTCTAGTAGGATTTTCTCGTGAGCTCGTTGGCTAAGTTTAATACTCTAAACTTCAGCAAAACCGAACGAAACAGAGCAGAGATTACCCGACTTGAAATGTTCGTGTTGTGATAAAAACTCGAATCGGCTACCGGATTCTTCACGTCCTACCAATGAACGAGGTTTCGGCTTCGTGAAGAGTTTTCGGAGGAGATTTGCTTTTCCTTGTATTTACTCGGCCACGAGCAGAGCCGCACCAGCTCTTTTGCAAAACGTGGCCTAGCTCAAGAACGGAGAACTCCAATAGATGGCAGCGAACGGCGGGAGATCTTTCTATTTTGAGGAAACAAAATGGGCTGAGAAAGGGAGAAACAAAACCGAAAGGAAAAGGGTTGGGCTGGAACAAAATAGGGTAAAAACGAGCAAAATTGGACCAATTCAGGGATTAAGCCCGAGTGGGCCGGAAATTTCGCTTAGTAACCGGGCCAGGCATAAATGGCCTACCCGAATTTTTTTATTATTTTTTTTAATCATTTTTCTTGTTTATTTACTTTTTTTCTTTCTTATTACTATATTTGTGTCGTTTTTTACTCTTTTTTTTTTTTGTAATTTTTTTATTTTCACAAAAATGGATATCCGAATGATCTACAAAAATTCGAGTGTTAACGGTGTTCATTACATTTCTCCTAACGTACATATGAGGTCATATGGCCTAGATGTAGGGTCAATCCAAGTCCAACATGTCTCCTCCCTCATCAATTAGCTATCAAATTCGAATTGGAGCATCCGTTTTCTCAAGTTCGTGATGTCGCCTAACACTGCCTCGCATTCTAATATCTTTTGCCAAATGGATTTGGTGTAGTGCAGGAAGAATGTGATATGTCATTTTCTTTAGAGCTTTCATGGTTCAATCTCTTAAACCATGATTTATTGATAAGGACAAGTTCAAAATCGGATGAACATATTTATAATCCACTTGGTAAAGAAACCTAACCGAAGAAGAAATGGCAAAGGAGCAAATACCACTAATCCAATAGTTGATTAAGTTAAAACCCTGAAAATGTCATTTTAGGCCTTTTTGCGTTGCTGACCTGAATTTAGAATTCCTAACTATGCCTCCTTTGTGCACTTGTGATGAATCGATGAAGAAGTGTACTCTTTCTGCTTTTATTTTCTTCCTTTTTCAAGCTGATTGCAATTTATCAGCCTTTTTTTGTTTTTCTTTTTGAATAGAATCTCTCGACATCAGTGCTTCTCATGTTTCTATGAGAGATAATTTTTTCAGTAATCTCTTTTCTAGTTCATAACCGTTTCACGATATGCCTTTCTTAATTTCCTAGATCACATATTTTGATACACAGGCAACATTTTAATTTCAACTAAGTAGAATGATAGAAAGTTCTTGCCATTGTCTACGAGAATTCTCCTATCTTTGCGTAGGCCTAATTAGTCTAATTGCAGAGTGAGATGTTTATGAGCTGGTGAATTCATATGTTGGTGATGTGGCCATCTTACCCTCTATTGATAAAATAAAATAGTTGGCGGTAATTGCAGATGAAGTCTACATAGAACTAGCAAAATACATGTTTGTTGCACGGATCCAAGACTATAGTTTCCACATATTTTTCTAAATGTTATTTTAATTCTATTTTGCCTTTATTCATATTTTAAGTTAATTATTTTACTCAGTCTTTATAATTTTAATTTGGTCGTATCATGATGTTATTTAATATACTTTTTACTTCATTACTATATTTAATAAGTTATATAGACATTCATGTCAAGATGGAGAAATATTGATGGCCTCATGCTTTAACATCCTTATGAGTAAAATTGGTATGAAATTTAAAAAAAAAATGTAAGGTATTCTTTTAGAAGTTAAAATAAAGGTTCGCTAAAATAAAACTTGAAGACTCGATGCAAACTATACTTTGAACTTGATGATGCTGTAAAAATAAGCTTTAGAATATTAATCTACTCTATCAAATAAAATAAAAATAAAAATCAATGACCTCTTCAACCTCACATTTTTACAAAGAAACTTCCATGAAAGACCTGTGCATATATTTAAGAAGATCGCAAGTAATTGACGAATCTCTTGCCTTCTAAATTTTGCGCCTCTCAATGTTCGAAGTGGACCAACTTGAACTATAGCACTAGAAATGCGTAGTCATGACATCATTTCATTGTTGAAAGGGTGGCGAGAATTCATGAAGCTAATAATTCGGAGATATTATGATGGCATACAATTATACAAACATGCAATCATTAATTTAAACTAAGCATGCACTTTAGTTAAATTGTCTACATTTTGAAGGCCATTCAATATATGCATAAATTCAATTGAACATCAACATGGTGCCAGCATTTTATTAAATGAGATTAGCGTAGATTGACATGTAGTTGCAAAATTACGGCACTCCACCATTCAATTTTATTCCCATGCAAGGGCATTTTAGTATATCAAAGAATAGCAATATGGACCAATTGCATAGTGGTGTGAAAAAAGGTAACGAAAGTATGAGGAATGGAAAACTACGGTAACAATCAAGAGAGGGGAGTGGCAAGTAAAGAAAGTTCCGGTCATGGATCAAGTTAGGCGCAGTCGCATGTATGCCAGCAACAAAACAAGGCACATCTGGATCACATAGTAGGCCTCATCCCAGTCATGAATCAAGCAGGGTCTACTTGTGGCTTGATTCATTCTTTCCCCTTTTTTAGTTGCATAAATCTTATTCATTTCCTTTGTCAAATTCCACAAATGCCTTGATTCTTACTTTGCTTAAGGTGATCCAAGGGTGGCAAGGAATCATGCTCGAGTATGGTTGATTTCATGCCATTATGGTTAATAGGGGGGAGGGGCCAGGGTCTCAAAAGGTCTTTCAGACCTAACCTTCAAAATTGAAATGGGCCAAGGCTTTGCATGCATGATAGGAGGGTCTTATTGAAAAACCAGATTCATCCATACCGTGAGGACTTGAAATACTTGCATGAAATTTTGAATACGATCGCATATCAATCAATCTGGTTAACAAAATTATGTGGTTTTATCCAAAAAAATCCTTAATTCTTAAACTTGGAAGAATGCTATTAAAGAATAAGAATATGAGAATATTCAGTTTGGATGTTTTTGTTTAGTCATAACATTTTTATTTTGGTTAAAAAGTAGTCATGACCTTTACAAATAGCCATATTATATATAGATTAAAGAATAATTTGACATTCTAATCTTTACAATTTGGCAAAAAAAATTCCTTATAAAATGATAAGGCATGAAAAGTCATGACTTATTTTCAATTAATGGATAACATTAAATAGATATAAGAGTCTAAGTTAGCCCAAATGTAATATGTCAATAGGTAGAACATTATACAAAAAATTTCATACACACACATTATATACATATGACCATTTTACATTATATTGAGTGTTTTCTTTATTAATAATTTAAAATTTTGGGGTATTTTGAAATTTAAAGTAAATAGAGATAGAAGTTTTCAATTGATTATGGCATTAGAAGGAGAATATCAAACAATGTATAATTTATGACACGAATGAAGTCTATGTAGTAAATAGGAAAACTCTCGTTTTCTAGGACATTCTCAAGAAAGTTATTATTTGCCGAAAAGCAGACACGAGAATTCCATGATTGAACCATTCATGCAAAAAAAAAAAAGAGGTCCACAAGTGTTCTCTTTTGACAGAACTCTGTCACCGAAAAAAAGCGATGCACGTTGCGTGCAGGCTAATAATTTGACAAGGCGTGTTTTAATGGAGTGTCCCCACTCTCTCAGTCACCGATTGACCTTTAGCATTAGGAACATTCCGCCCAGGATATTTTTGCTACAATGTGGGAATAAATCAATGATTTATGATAAACCAAGCTGATTTATAGTTGGGCAAAAATGAGGGTCCTTCGGCAATTTTCGTTTTTGCTGTGGAAATGAAATTTGCTTCTGTTTTGTTGTGTGCCTCTTTCATGGTTAGTTTGTTTTTGTTTACTTCTATGGTAGTTTTGTTTTCGGAAGGGTGGCGTTGGTTGCTAGTGTGGGTGCTGCGACTCTACTTGTATTTGCTGCTATTTGGTAGATTGGGTTATGGATTCTCGATTTTGGACCTAGAGACTGTGTACCGTTGGACCCTTTTGTTTAAGTCAAAAATTAGAGCTAGAGATTCGCTTGACTAAGCAAAGAGAGCTGATTATAACTTTTGAGATTGACAGATATTGTCAAGACTCGTGAATGCATCATATGTCTTCTCTCATTCTGTGTGCTTATATTATGATATTAAATTTATATTCCTACATTGCTTGTTCAAATAAGCATGCGGACAGACAATTCCATTTGGACTCTTCTAGGTCTATATCGAGGAAAATAATAATTATTGAAATTAAGGATTCATCACATCTTATCGAAAAAATAGAGGACAAAATTGCATTCACCATGTCCTTTGCCATGCTTGACGTGGTCCTCTCATAAAAGGGTCAATACTAGGACAATGACAACAACGGGATAATTTGACATAGACAATGACATTAGATATTGGGATGCCCCATTTATCTCCTTGTCGTGACTACCTTTAATAAAGACGCATTTTGAAAAAGCTAAAAAGACCAAAGGATGCAAGTACTCATGGACAATCAATGTTTGTCCATTTGAGGTGGAGAATAAGATAGAGACTAGAAATTGTCGGTGGTCACTGTTCTAGCAAAGCAATGATAATACAGAAAATCATCCATTTCTATACTAAAGAAATCTATTGGTGCTTACTTTAGGCCTAAATTAAGATTGAGCTACCAATATCCATTTTTCTATATTAGAGATGTTTAGAATTTTTTTTCTGAAAATAAAATGACTAAAGACAGTGTTGAAAAAATCATGAATTTACTAAAGATGAGATAACTAAAGATGGCGGCATAAAGAAACAAAAAGCTGGGGTTAAATTTGATTCATTTTCTCTTGATGGATTAGGACATATCCTAAATATTTCTAACAGTCTATGCCAATCTCCCCTTTCTTCCTCATGGTTTGTGTCTTTGTTAAGGTTATAAATCGTTGGATCTCTGCTATTTAATCTCATTGGTTGATAATAAAATATTCCAGAAAAAAAGTTGTTTAGTTTCTATCACCAAAATCTAAAGATCATCATGTCAAGAACCAAAATTGGTTTACTACAGAACGAAAATGTAATGCATAATTATAAAGACTCATCACATATTTCTCTTTATCACCCTCGAATTAAAACAACGGAGACATTATTGTAGCCCATATATTTAAATAAATATGGAATAAGACCCATTGGGGGCTTGGTGTTTAGAGAAAAGACATAACACCGTGTCACCATTAATATACACCGGAGAGGAGTGAAAAAGAGGATTCACGTTACCACTAATACAACTAGCATCTGACACCAATAACCCTAAGTTATTCCATAACACAATTTTTCAGCCTTTCAAAGGAATTATTTTTTAGTCAATGCATATCATAAAACTATCTCAGAACTTTTCAGATCCAAGAAAGAATGGTTGGAGAAGAGCATGATGGTAGAATTGACTCATCGTGTTAGATTAACCATATAGTTCGTGCTTTCTAACATCATTGGGCTTTTTGAAAAGAGAGCTTTATGTTCGAACTTCAAAAACTCCTCTGTAATTGACCTACTTCTTCACAAGTCAACTTGATATGTTGTATTTATATCTTATCCTTTATAATAGAATAATAACGTCACTCATCTCGATATTGAACATTTTGATTCACTTTGATTTTTCAACCTAATTTATGGATCTTGTAGCTTAATTTCAGTGAATTTTGGCTCTGGATCGAGATTGAACATTACGCGAGTTAGAACAAAATGGCCAAAAGATCAAACGTTATAGTCTTACATTCAATTTAGGGTTTTTCACAACCTTTTTTAAGGAGGCTACGTTCACTATTTAGCTCTTTTTAAGTATTGGTATTCGTTGTATTCGGCTCCTGCGTTAAACTGACTTCATACAAAATTCAATATGGCTTTGACTTTGCATTGAGCGTGCAATTGCAAGCACAAAATTACACACCGATGGTGACCCAAAAGATGGAAAACAAAGGCTTCAGAAGGAACCGGAAGACTGGACTTACATATCATTGCATGCAATTTCGTTTCTCATGGCAAAATAGACCAAACATTGCAAATGCAAGATGGGCAGGAAAAGATCGAAAGTGAAAGCGCAATTCATCGGAGAACCCTAGGGTGAGTCGAAACAAAATTCAAGGCTAGAGATTCACGATTTATCACATCCACTTCCCCATGCTAACAATTCTTTCTCCACCACCACTAACGGGCATGGAGCTTGTCCCATGTGAAATCGATTCACATTGAGTTGTTTGCACAAATTCGTGTAGCAAACCTTCCTGAATCATTAACCCTAAAAGATATAAAGAGAAGGAGGAAGATGCTACCCTGTCCCTACGCTCATCACATGCTATATAGCTCCCTACTTGTAAAGTGTAACTTAGGATGCCTTTCATAATCATTATGTTCTTGGAGCAATTTTTTTTTAAAAGTGATTCTTTTTTAATCTGTTCCATGGATGAGTTTCGAACAATTGAAAGTGTTTAATAACTATTCAAAATTTATATTCTCAATATAGAAATGCATTTGTAAAATCTCAAAATCTTTTGAATTAAAATTTCTTTTAATATTTTAATACTTTTATCATTTTTTTCTTTTTCTATTATTTTTTTCTTTTCTTTTTTGGTTTTCTTCTTCCATCCCTCTTCTTTTTCTCTAGCCAGTTGCCAATGGGATGAGGTTGAGTCTCGCTGGTGCGAGACTAGCCTCGCGATGGCTGGTGGCAAGGCTGAGATTCACCAATGGTTGGACAAACTCACTTGGTCGTCGGCAAGGCTCTAGTGAGTTCGCTAGACCTCTCCTAGCCAATCGTCGATCATCACCATGGCTAGCGACCAACAATTAGGAAGAAGAAGAAAAAAGGAAAAGATAAAAAAAAATTGGCTTGATTTTTGGAATTATTCCTAACAATAAAGGAACACATTTTTTCTACTTCTTGATTCTATGCCAAATCTATCATCGATGAACAAATTTGTCCTAAAAATAAAAAAAATTACCAAACAGATTTTTATTCTTTTTTATTTTGTTTTGGAGAATAAAAAAAAATATAATCAGGTATTATTTGACCAATTAACAAACAAGTTGGTCCTAACCCTAGGGTGCATATGACAAAATTTTGGAATAGAAATTGATTTCTGGCCGAACCAGAAATCAATTTCTCAATTTCTATTTCAGAAACTAAGAAGTAAAAAATTTTAGCTTTCTGATTTATTCTTCAAATCTATTTATAGTGGTGGTGGAGAAATTACTTCAAGAAATATGCTAAAGTCTCTGTTAATGATCAGCCCTCCATATTGGCAACCAATAGATAAGGATTGCTTTTAACACTAATCAGCTATAATTTAGTTCGCCTTAAGGATTCAATTTTCTTTTGGTCCTACGTCCTCGTGCTGATTAGTGTGCCACTATCCCATGGGAGCTAGAGGAAAGACCACAACATGAGAGCTTTAAGATCTTACATTTAAAAAAATAAATAAATAGTTAGGTGCACCATCAATTTCAGCTGTCATAAAATATATATATTTGAAAAGACTACATTGGACTTTGTCGCTTAAATTAGAGGAGATAATGTGAAGTACTTGATAATATTTTAAATAAATTTTATGATTTTATTACACAACCTAAAAATGTTAAGATCTAATTTGATCTACATAATTTGAATTAATTTGTCCTTGTACATGGCTTAATTGCAAAATTTTTTACAAATTATATGTGAGTGATATAACAGCTTTTAATTGTCCTTTTTCTTTACCGAACTTAACGTGATAGCTAATGACACAAAAATGATGTGATAACTGAACTAACAATTGAAAGCATAAAGTAGTAGATGGAATACAAGACTAGTGGTGAATTGATTTTACTTGTCTTAGATATGTAGCGTAATGCTTTCCCGAATGTCGTGTGCTCACTTATTGCAAATTGATGTCAATCGTTGGATGACAAAGCATCTGAACCCTGCGATCAAAGATAAATTGATGTCCACCATTGGATTTGGCACGACAATCTTGTCTGCCAAACCCCACCGTCCCATAGCTCACACCATAATTAATAAATTGTGTTCTATCATCAGGAAAAAGTGATCAAAAAGGTCTAAATATTTTGCAATTTTGTCAATTTAATTCTAAACATTTTTATTTTGTCAATTCATTCGTGAATTTTTTACAATTATATTAATTCAGTCCATATTACCAAATTTGGCTAACCAACACTAACATGGATACCAACCGTCCGGTTGACATTAACGTGGATAATTTTTAATAATATTTTATTTTTTGATTTTTATTTATTTTGTTTTTTTCTTTTTGTTCTCTCCTTGCTTCTTCTTGCCCAGTCATGTGTACTTGAATAAAAAACACACAAGCAGCCTAATATTGTCTCTAAAAGAAAATGGCAATCCAAAAATCTCTATTGTAAAGTCATAAAGGCTTGTTTAATGTCAAATAAGCCAATTAAAAGTCAGTGTTCACTATAATATTGATTATAAATTGAACTTAGGAGAGGTTGTCATCAAAGTATAATAATAAGAAAATACATGTACACGCCACCATCTAATTTTTGAAGAATAGAAGTCAATTTTTAAATTTATTTTCATTGAAGTGAACACAAGCTAATATCTTTACCAAATTTGTTTTGATTTCCATCATATCTTAAAAAGGCAACAAACACATACCAACTGTTCAAGTTAGTTTTTTTTTTTCCGTCACTCCTTTTTTATTACAAATACTTTACAAGTTTTAATTAGGGTTGTGATTTTTCCACTCCTTATTTAGCTTAGACACTTTCTATCATAATAATTTGACCATATTGTCCCTTATATGGCCTACCTTTTAGCATTACTTGCTTCTCTTTTTTCACGGTTCCCACCTTCCTCCCCCTTCTTATCTTTCCATGCCTTTAGTGTTTTGTCGACAATCCCGTTTCTTTCTATTCCCTTTTTTTTTTTTTTTTTGCTTCAAACATGCCTTTGGTGTCTCATTCTCTCCCTTTTTTTTTTCTCAAAAAACATTCAAATGTTTTATGTGAGTCCCTAACAAAAGCTCAAAAGGAAGAGTAGAATATGACGGAAAATGACAACTGAACTTGTTGGCGTTATTGTCTGCTCTTCACCATTCGCAACTTCATTATCAGCTACATTTAAGCAATTTTAAAATAGAAAGGGACACTCTCTCTACACAACCTGGCAGTGTCTTCCCAATCCCATCCCCTCCTCCGCATCTAAGAACATGTGCTCATCAACATGACGTCCAACTCTCCCTGATTCCCATTGCTAACTCCTCCAATCCCCACACCATCCCCCTCATCTCCACTCATTCCCCTTTGCCGTTCACTTCCACGTTCCTCCTCAACCGGGAGGATTAGCGTGGCATAAGTGAGGATGACATGGCTGGCCCGAGCCGAGCTGCGTGAGCCCAACCAGGCTTGATGACGTTCTTGTTGGTGGGAGGGAACGGGCGGAAGTGAACTTCGATAGAGAGCCACTAGGAGAGGAGGAGGGTAGAGTCCATGTGCCAGGATTTGGTAAGGGGACAACTGGTGACCAAATCATAGACGTCCTCGTCCTGTTCGATGACGTTCATTGGTGTCCTACTATTGCGATCTCTCTCGTGGTCATTAAACCCAGTGTTTGCAAACTGCTTCAACGGGATTCGTCAGTTATCTGTTTATAGGAGCTAGCAAATGATAAATGTCGTGTGGTGGTCCTTTTTCTTTTGGTTCTATGAATGTGATTGCCAACTCGAGTTCTACGCATTCGTTACTCGGTGCTTCGTCTTTTAATTAAAATTCTGGGATTTTTGGCTTAATCTCTTTTTGATCAATCCTCCTTCTAGAGTCTACATATGCTGAGAAGGCTTGCTTGAAGCGAAAAATGGAAAAAGAGGGAATAGCAAGGGAAAGATAAGACAAAGAAAATTGAGATCCATGAGGAAAGAAAAAGAAAAAGAAATAAAGAAAAAAGAGAATAATGCCAAAAGGTGGGCCACATAAGGGACGATACAGTCAAAACACTTTAATATGGAGTGTGTAAGCAAAATGAGGAGTGGAAAAAGCGTGACCCCTTAGCTATTGCTTTCTCTTTTAATGGAGGAAATGCTTGAGTTATTTTTAATTTTAATACTTTTTTTAAGTTATTTATTTATTTATTTATTGTTATGTGTGAATAAAACATTTCATCATAACTAGCATTGAAACTTTTTTACTCTTTAACGATAAAAGTTACTACTAGTTATACATTTACTTCTAATGTCATATGTCCAAACTTCAAAAGACCATCATCATACTCATTTTAGAATACTAATGGAAAAAGTAGTATGAAACTAGTTGCCTGATTTTTTGGTAGTGACAAGTTACAATTTGTCAAATATAAGGTATTCCCCACATTTTTTAAAATATTTCAAAAACTCATCATAATGCTCAATCTAGAATATTAATAGATTTAGGGAAGTATGGAAATAGTCAGCCCCATTTTTTGGTAGTGATAAGTCATAATCGCGTTAATTTTATTGAAACCAAATAAAAAATGTCAACACCCGCTTCTCAGTGGACAAGACATAAGAGCTCACAACATCATTAATTTTCTGCAAAGAAACATAATGTGCTCATGGGGACCATTTGGCTAAGGTGGATATCCTAGTGGACCATTCGATATTTGTATGACAAACTTGTCTTTTTCCGTGGTTTGTGGACTTAGAGAACTGTGTAAATATGCATTTGGTAATCGAGATGATAGCATGTCGTAATCTAATTAGTTTTATCATTATGAAATGAAAATTCCATACAGGCTATTGAGTGAACAATTCAAGCAGTTCGTACAATTGTTTCATTTTTTTGTATCACAATCTATTTAGGCATAACATATTTAATTTGTTCATGAAGACTAATTGCATTTGCTTAGGAATCCTTGTTTGTGCAAGAAACTTGCCTTAAATTTCATGGCACGTGAAATTTTTAGGAAATTGCATAAGTATTCATGTGGTATTTGAGGTCGTCATTGTGTTCTTTGGGTGGTAACCCAATGAAAAATGTTTTCCTATCTTTATACATGAGTATGAACAGGTGGTATGACCACAGGTAATTTATTTTGTCGCATTGCATTTCAGGCTTGTTCCAATGATATATACTTGGCCTTAGTTACCAGTCAATTGAAATGAAAGCATCAAGCAACCCCTCCTTGATTGTGTCACTAATAAGTTCTAAAATGCTATGATTTGTGAGAGGACTAGAAGTTTGTAAATTCTTTCTTCGAGGTCATCACTCAATGAAATCAAATTTATTTATCATTGTTTTCAATATGGCAGGTACAATTTCCTCAGCTTGAGTTGATGGTCATGTCCACATGGATGATTTAGGCAAAATATGGACTGACGATCCTAAAGATACTCTTACTTTTGAACATTTACAAGAAGTGAAGATTGATAATTGTAAGAGCCTTGAAAAATTTGTTTCCACATTGGGTGGCTACAAGTCTAACCCAACTTATGGAACTTTAAGTGGAGTCATGTGGGCTCAACGAAATAGTCACGATTGGAGATGACACTTCCCACTCTACTATTGCTCAATTTCTTTTCCCGCAACTGACTTCTTTGGTGTTCCATGATATGTCACAACTCAAGAGCTTTTGCCCTAACTTGCTTACTTTGAACTGGCCACTTTTGATGGAATTGCGAGTGACCCCTTTGTGACAAATTAGACATGTCCTTTGTGGCATCCATAAATAGGTGGGCTCAAAGAGATGATCAACATGACATTTCAGACCATGAAGCAGACTTCTCGCTTGAGAGGGTACGATTGCAATTGCTATTTCTTCTTCATTCTTTTATTCATCCATACAACTCATGTGCAAACCATAGTCATGTCATATTATGATAATATAGTAAACATGAACCCCTTACATGTCAATTCATAGACAACATAAGATATTTCTAACATTTTTAAGCGCACTTTTCATCCTTGGACACCCATAATGTTTTTAGTAATATTATAAGCACATCTTGTCACCTGAAATTTCAAGGAACTACATATTTTTTATGACAAGATAAGATATTCCTAATAGAAGATGATTTTGGTTAAGGTGATTACCATCGACCCCTACTTAGAAATTCTCTTGAAAATTCTTGATTTAAATAAAAATTGTGAATTTCCTCTTTCCGGGTAAAATGAATATTTATTCATTTGTTTGATCATTCAAATGCCAAAACAATTATTTCCCTTTCTATATAATCATTATAATATGGGTGCACAGCTTGCCTTGGTTGGCAGATGGGCACAATGGAGCATTTGTTTGCAGTTTGAAATTTGTAGCTCGATTTTAGAAGCTTGAGAGTCGTATCTAGGGCTCTAGAAATTACTGAAATGTAAGAACAAAGACCCTTTCCATGGGAATTAACTGATTTAAGTTCACCTCTAAGAGCCCATGATTTATTGTCAAACTTTGTTGAATTTATTTCTCTCATTGTATTGGCAATTTTGTAGGGCATTCCCACCTTAGAGAGACTTCTATTAGTCGACAAGGATATTCAGAGGATACACGATGGAAAATTTTCTGACGACTTCTTTGGCAAGCCAAAAGCACTAACATTGGCATGCTTTCATGATAAAAATGTCGTATTTTCTCCCATATTCCTCCTACAAAGATTTCATAACCTACAAAGCCTTGAGATATTTTGTAGTTCTTTTGAAGATATATTTCTGATGAGGGCTTGTTGACAAGGGAAAACATCTGGTGCTTGAAAATTCGAAAGAACTTAAGTTAAGACAACTACCCAACCTAAAGCATGTCGGAGAGAAGGCTATTTGGTGGCAAAAATTCTTCAGCGTATTGGGCAATTTGAGGTTTCCGATTGTCCTAGTTTAACAACATTATTTCCAGCCATGACATCCTTCGAATATGACAAAGTTAATGGTGAAGAAAATTCCTCTGGATTGATGCATCTATTGACAATTTCAGCAATCACAAATTTGGTGCATCTCTTTGACATGATTATGATAGGATGTGAAAGAATGAAAGAAGTAGTAGCAAACGATGGAAAAGGAGAAGGAAAAGTGATTTCTCTTGGGAAGCTAGGAAGATTGACACTCCAAAATCTGCCAAGCCTAGAATGCTTCTCTTCCATCACAAGTTGCATATTCAAGTTTCCATCCATGTTTTCAATAGAAGTGGAAGAGTGCCCAAAAATGAAGATCTTTAGTGAGGGTACTCTAAGCACACCAACACTGCATTGGGCGACACTGTTTAGATACAAGTGGCGAGGGGACTAGGAGGGTGATCTCAACACAACCATACAAAAGTTAACAACATAAATAACACATAAAATTGGTATGATCCAATTAATGTCATTCTTATCCATTTTTTTTCTCTCTTGCCTCTGCTTCTCAAATTGTCCAACACCTGAAGCACCACAAGTTCTATAACTTTTCACACTGATGAAGGGAAGGGTACATGCTGCGAGTGGTACGGAGATCCGGAAGTTCGAGGCGAGTCAAAAGTTGAGATGATGGAAATTTCTATTAAGGTAGTGATTCTATTTCCAATTTCCTTTCTTTCTCACTAATAAAAATCACAGTTTTGCAAAAGGGGGGTAGCTACTGGGGATGGATAAATAGGTAACGACATTATTTTCTAACAATTTGCCATGCCAAAGCATAAGCTTTGCTGGATCACACACTTCTCATTTTCATAACTAAACAAAGCATCCCATTTCCTTTTTTTTTTTTTCCTTCAACTCTCTTCTCATTCAAGCGAATGAACATATTGATTTGTTCTTTTCTTCTTATTTTTTAGGAACTTGCATAAAAAAGTCTTAAACGTTTTGATTAACGTACTATCAAGTTTTAAATTTAAAAAAAGTGCTATTAAGTCATAAATATTTTGAATAAGACATAGTGAAGCCCTTCTGATGACCACTCAACCAGTTTTTGACGTCGCATGTCGGAATCCAACCTCAATTTTCTAATAGGCATTGATCTCTCGTGATCAATACACAAGTAGGTTCAGATAAAAGTCTATTAATCACTCACTTTGAAATAATCAAGGATGAATGTTAAAAGCCAGCATTGACATTGAAGGAGGAAGTTCCACAAAAGGATTAGTCTTTCACCTTTTCAACTTAGAAAAATGAATAAAAACCTGAACCAAATAAGCATGAACCTTACCTAAATATTAGCTGGAAAAACTTGAACTTAATTGCCTTAAAAATACATGACTCACAGCTGAGGAATTTCTAAAGGCTAAAGATCCTTGGTTTGTAGTAGGCACCTAATGTTTTACCTTCAATTCTTAGTTACAGGAATTGCTAGTTTGACTCTCCCAGCAACGATATAAATTAAATGCTAATCTGGACTCAAAAATCGAAATGAAGATTGTATAGCATAAACATGATAGATACGACCAATTGAGTTTGATTGAATTATCTTTTCTTTTGCCCTAATTATCTCTAACATTTAGAGGAGGTGTTTGGCCTCACGGCATAGTCCGCCGAGGTCGGCCAAGCCGCGAGTGCAAATGAAGGGGCCAAGACAGGACAATTTTCTTCTTTAGCTCGGTGCGTAGAGTTAGACCCTCTCAGACCGGCTCATTGGTCAAGCCTTCTAACTAGTGGGCTGAATGTCTAATGGCTATGGTCATGCTTATTACACATCACTTTGTAGATCAATTCTATCGATTTTAGCCTCGTACCTCGGCATTATTCTTGATACAATTTTGATCAAATAATAGGTTGCCAATCTTTTCATCCATTTGATTCCCTATATGTTCTTCTTATTGAGCTTCCACCAGCATTCATTTGCTTTTCAAATTTTTGTCCCAGAAACGATTGGCTTCTCTAATTAAATGCTTCATTCACAAAAATTGTTTTGTTTGAGACGTTAAAGCTTACTACACAAATTGTGCTCGGGGAAGACTTGTCGTCGGAGAGAAGATGAACAGCGGGCGGCAATCCGCTCCCGGAGACAACTCATTTTTTCAAGATCATACTCTCTCTAAAGGAAGGAGATGTCTGTGTGTTTGAGCCTGTTAGAATTGATAATATGGAACTTGAAGTCTCCATTTTCAGGAGGAATTTCAAGACTAAGGTGTAGACTTTAGCATGCCCGCAGAAAAATCACTGCCTCACTATGTTTCGTTTAGTAAATCAAATCAAATAAAGCAAGACTTTCTGCTGCAAGTAATTGAATGGTGATTTATTTCCTTATTCTTTTGGAGAGTAGTGGACGTTGCACCTGTATGTTGCGTCCTCTGTTCGGCAAAGTATAAATCGAACTCATGCGGAGCATCGGATTGATAAAATAAAAGGTCAAGGGCAATCCTTATCTATTGCCCATGTGGAGAGTTGATCTATGACACCATTGAGGTGGTCACGAAAGGGAAAATGTCCTGCACCAACTCTGTTTTCATGAAATCTGCGGTGGTCTCCAGATTCTAAGGGAGGTTGTATTGAGGATAAATCTTGCAACCCATCAATAGCACAAAAGGAAGTTTCAATAAGAGGGCTAGTCTTTTACCTTTTCGCTGCACAAAATGGATCAATGACCTCAGAAGAGTTATAATGAAAATTAAAATAATTATAGAACTGCATGGCCATAAAATTTCCAGAACTCATGATCGCAAGTATCCCAATGTTCTAGACCTTGGGGCTTTAAAGATAAAGTAATAACACCATCTGTCAAGGAACTTGCTTGTATCCCCCAAAATAAACCATTAGCGGTCGAACTATCCCAGCGGCTTTTATGAGTCGACACTTTGCCCGGATCGGAAGAAATGGCCTTTGCTCGGCTTGCTTTTTTTTTCGATGAGATTGTTGAAGCGGCCATTGACTTCGCTCCATCGATGTGGCCCATCTTGGAGCATTCGTCTCCAAGTATCTCTTGTTCTCCTTTGTTATGGGAATTACTAGAGGGACTCTCCTAGCAATAACCGAGCCATAACCTTTAAGCCCCACATACTTCAATGGGTTGTTCGTCATTAGTTTCATTGTTCTGACTCCCAGGTCATGCAAAGCATCGCACTATAAGTCAATATATTAAGCACTAGTGCGAATGCCTCAAATACTACAAAAATCTTGATTATGGAGTGATTCTTTATGCTGATTAGACCTCCTCCACAGAAGATGAGAACTTGAGGCTCGCTAGAGTTACCGGTTTCCTCTAGTCCTACAAATGAGTACATTCTCGAAACAGTCACTCAAATTCAACTACCTTTAATTTCAGATTAACATAGTAGTTTCTTAATCCTTGACAATGACCATGAATCAAACTCATTCAGAATCTAAATTATGCAGGATCTTCTACATCAATATAGTTTCACTTAAGGAAGAAATACCGGCACACCAATTACGTACTCTCTACGGTCAGAATCTAAAATATGCGGGATCTTCTATATCGATATAGTTTGACTCAAGGAAGAAAAACTTGCGCACCAATTCTGTACTCTCTATGGTCAATGGGAAATCCAAGCTCCACATTTGGATCCACGGTGTCACATCCATCGTCCCGCAGGTCATAAGCACGTAGGTTGTGCCCCAAACCTATGCCTCTTCCTTCGTGCCCTCAGAGGTGCACCAGCATGCCCCTACCAGCCGCTTCTATGTTACGGCGCAAAGTGCAATCTGGTTGCATAAAACAGAGAAGCTTTTGTTTAGCATACCAAGCACAAGAATGATCCCTGTTTTGGGGGCTTTGTTCATTGTCTCGCTGGTTAATATCGCCATCTATTCAGCCTTGAGAACCGTAATTAGATCCATCTCAGAATCTAAAAAGCTTATAATAATTGTTTTATCCCCCCAGCTAACCGCATGTTCTTAATTGCACTGTTCCCACCAAATCGCCACACAAGATTGAAGAAAAGAGAGCAAAAGGCAAATGCTTCAGTGTTCACTTTAAGGCAGCTTGGTCTCCACCCAAGATTGAGTCCATCGATATATCTAATTGCTTTCACCAACTTCTCTTCTTCCAATTATTGGTTCAAAGATGACTCGCCATCGTTGGAAAGAAGATCGACGTCACAGGAGTAGCTTTCTGCAGGAACCGCTTCATCAAGATCATCCTGTGTGACACACTCCTACACAGTCACAAAGCACTCTTGTTTTTGGCACCTATTGTGGATTTCACTGAACGTTGTTGCCCCAGCGAAACAGATCCTTAAGTATTGTTTTTTCGTTCTTTATCCATAGGGAATGCCAAAAAAGGTTCTTGAGGAAGTATGGGAAGAATCTAGCAAAAAGGGTGCTTCTAAGGGTTCCAGATGGTGGGATTTGGCCAGTGTGGGATTGGAAGTGTGGGATGACATGGTTTGGTTACCAAAGGGCTGGAGCAAATTCGTGGAGCATTACGTCATTTGTGATGGCCACTTTTTAGTCTTTAAATATGAAAGCAACTCGTTTTCATGTACTGATACTTTACAAAGGCGCATCCGAGATAGAATACCTGTTGCTAAATGCCAGTGGTGGAAAATCATTCTCAAAGTCAAAGATAGTAAATTCATCTTGCCCAAAATGGAAGTTCTTGATGATGATAATGTTTGCACAAGCATACACTTTAAAATACATTATTGTCAAGTCTAATTGGTGCAACCAAGACTACATTTTGCAATTGGTGCTTTGAATAGACTAGTCTAAGATCATAAGAGCATTTGACATCAAATATATATCAAAGTCACTACTATAAAAGAAACTTGCAAAACCAATGAATACTTATATATTTGTTAATTGAGTGTTACAAAATTGTCTATTGTATCATTTACACACAGTCCATTAAGTTTTTCCCCCCTTTTTGATGGCAATCATCTCAAGTTTCATAATCGATTAATCATTCAATTCTTTTAAAAATGGGCATTTGTTGACATTAGAAAATGAATAAGTTTTGATTATCATCGACAAATAACAAACTACGTCAATAAACAGTTTGGTCAAAACAATTGACGACTATACAATATAATCATCACCACCAAATATCAATTGTCTATGAGACTTTCACTAGTCAACGAAATCATCAATAGTCATTGCAGATTTTACTAGGTGTTGGAACTCAAAGGCATATGATGAGTTGACACTAGAACATAATCCCCGGGTGGTTATTTTATAACTTTTTATAGATAATTGTTGCTTAATCTAGGAGATTGCAATATAATTTCCTTAACTGTATATAAGATTTATTTATTCAAATTTAATAATCATTGTATGTAAATGTCTGTAGATAGTTATAAATACCATAAATGTAATTATTGTAAACTCCCCGTCAATCAATCATAAAACTCAACGTTTTTTTTTTTTTAAATTATCTTTACTTTCCTACAATTTATATTTCCTTACACTTACATGGCTAAATTAATTATTCCCTCTAGTCTTGTATCTTTAAATTTCTTGTCAATTATTTCTTATCCAAAATCAATAAAGGACCTATCGACGCCTAAATGTTAGCTAAATATTTAGGATTAAATTGCATAAAAAATTAGAGACTAATTTGGCTCTAACAAAAAGGATTCTCACATCACATGAGCAGTAATATTGTTTACTGCATTTCTGATAAATAAAAAAATTATAGAAAATTAATTAAAAGAAGAAGGAGGAGGAGAAGAGAGGGGCGCTCGGCTGGGCTTTCGCCCCAGCCCCCTTCTCTTTGCTTCCCCCTCGCGTGGGCATAGGGCCCATCTTGCCCCTAGCCTGCTGTCCCCTCCGCGGCCCGGCCCTCTCTCTTCTCCTCCTTCCTTCCTCCCTCCTCTGCAACTCACGCACGAGCGAAGGACAGGAGCAGCGCGGAGCCCTCCGAGAAACCCGGACGGATCGGACGCGACTTCAGTGCGCTGAGGAGCTCGACGCGGTAGGCCTGGCCAAGGTAGAGAGCTCTGCGAGCAGAAGACGGGATGGGACGCCGGTTCGGGCAAGAGGGAGGGAGGCCGGTCGGCGCGCCATGGACCTGCGGCCGAAGCTCTCCCTCAACCGGCCTCCTCGACCTATAATAGGGGGAGCTAGGTCAGAGAGAAACGGGGGAGGAGATCCGAGAGAGCGAGATCTGAGAGTCAGACTGAGAAGAGAGAGAGAGAGAGTTTGAGAGTGTTCCTCCGGCGCGAAGCCTCCGGTGGGTTTCCGATCATTGCCTCGGTCTAAGTCTGCCTTTCCCGAGGACCCTAGCTCGACGACACAAAGGCGGCTGGGCATAGCCCGACTCGTTTCGGGCTCGCGTTTCGGTAGCCACCGTCGAGCCGGGTAGGGACCCGCGGCCGACGCTTCTTTTAGTAACTTGTTTGCCCTGCCTTCTCCAGTTGCCTTCACGCCCATCAGCCCATCCGTGTTGTTTTGGTTGGTATGGAGCCGAGCTTCAATTAGCCCGGCTTTGCTTCCATTTCAGTAGCACGTTCCAATTGTTCGATAAAATGCCCAAGTTAGACGCGGGCTGATGTGTAGGGCCGAGACTTGGTGGTTTTCATGCTCGTACTGATTTCGTTTGTTCATTGTACGCGGATTTCGTTCTGAGTATGAGTCACGGGTATGCCTACATTCTCCTCATTTGACGCTCACTACACGCCCCGACGAAATGCTTCGATCAAGCTCTCGTTTGCACTTGTCTCTGTGCCATGCATCCAAACTGACTGCCATGTGTTTGTAATAATGTCTAAATAGAACTTGTGTTTTGAGGGAAACGTTTTGAATTGAAACACTGTGATAGGGGTTTCATTAAAACAAAACAAAACAAAAAAATCGTAACATACATCTTTGGTTCATCAGCTCACGTTCATTTTTTATGATTCGAGTCTCGGCTGTGGACATGTGTAGGTTCTCTTCTCGTCTGTGAACTTGCGTTCTCGTTTGTGTGTTCAATGAATGCAGTTAGAACAAAAGAATCATGTATGTTACCTGAAAAATTAGACATAATCGCCATAAAAATGCGGACTCACGGCCGAGGATTATCCAAAGGTTAAAGTTTTTCAATTTGTAGCAGATACGCAATATCTAATTTCCATTTCTAAGCTACAGGAATTACTAATAAGACATTCCCAGCGATAATCTTATTAAATGCCTAGATTAATCTGCACTCAACACGGAAATAATAGGTTGACTACCTAGCGTGGTGGATACCAGTCTGACTTTAATTGAATTATCTTTGCTTTTACCCTAATCATCTCGAATACCTAGAGGTGGCCTTTGGCCTCATGGCATAATCTGCCGAGATTTTAAGAAACGGTTGCAACTGAGTGGGTCAAGACAAGCAATTCCCTTCTTTAGCTCCGCTTGCAAAGCTAGATCCACTTAAACCCCATCAAGGTTAATTAATTATTTGATCATTGACGAGTCTCTGAAAGAGTTTTTATGCATCACTCAATGATTAAGTTTGCATGATTTCTGAACATAGTATTGAATAATAATTTTGGGGCCCTGAATTGGAGTCATTTTCAGTGAGTTCTTGTAGTGGCTAAGTTGGGGTTGTTATGACACGCCAAGAGGGCTCTCTAAGAATTATAGGCTCGACATGGAAAATTTAAGAATTATAAGTCGGCTATCAAGAAGGCTTTCTAAGAATGAACTTATAAGTTGGCTCAAAATGGAATATAAGAATCAGTAGTTGGCTTGAAATGGAATTTTGTGGAGGAAGTTATGATGCGAGTAGGGCTTAGCGGACATCGATAGGTTTCCACCAAATGCGAGCTTCTTGTTGGCATGTAGGTCTCGTTTTATCAATAAATAGGTAGGCGTAGTATCATTGAGTCATTCATTAGAATATTGTTTAACTTAATCTTTTGATATTATTTTTCGATTATTTATTAGGAATTCGAGTGTGTCCACTCAAGTAATCACGTAGTTAATTTTTTACTATTCTCAGGTGAGTGATCTTCTTTATGAGTTTATAAATGCATGTCTCGAAAGTTATGAAGATTTGATGTATTATAAGTTATTGAAAGCATGTTTTGTTGCATAAAATCTATATCAAGCATTTACGACAATTTGGTATTTGTGAATGATTTACTAAATATTTTTGGAAAGTTGTTGCAAAAGTTTAAATATATGTATGTTGATTTGTGAACTTGATTTATGAAATGTGTTGTGGAAAGGTATATGAAATTTATTCTGGTTTAAAAGACAAATTCTAAAATGATTTGTGAAATGCTTACGAAAAGTATTTTTGATGAATGAGTTCGATTGCAAAAAGATTAGATGTTTTGATCTGTGAAACCTATATTTTGGTTTGGCTTTGTAAATTGTATAAGTTGTTGTGAATTGGTGTTGATGCTCAATGTCGTCGTGAGCCCAATGAGCTTAGTGAGGGGCTTATGGGTATGCATATACATGTCTATGATATCTTTATGGGCCGAGCCACTAGCTAATAATAAGTGAAAACTTAACCAATGGGAAATCTTGGTCGCTTTGTCACGGGCATTATGCGTGATTTTGGTTTGATACTTAAGCAAAAGATTGATCGATGAATGGATCATCAACGTGTAGTTTCATATGAGATAGATCAATGAGGTAAACCATTGATGTGTAGCAGGAAAAAGTGCCAAAAAAGTCCTAAACCTTTTACCTTTGTGCCAATTTAGTCCTAAACAATTCGGTCCTAAACCTTTTTAAGTTGTGCCAATTCAGTCCTTTCCGGCAATTTTGACCGGATTTTGCTGACTAGACGCCGGCCGGCTGACGTGGCATGATCGGCGCTGACGTTGACAACTTTTAATAATATTTTAATTTTTAAATTTTTAAATATTATTATTTTTTTTTTTATTTTTTTGTCTTTTTCCTCCAGCCGGTCGCCGGGTCCGGGTCCGGCGACCGGCCAAAGGCAATCGCCGGCGAGGGCGAGCCTCGCCCATGGCCACCTCGCCGGATCCGGCCATGGGCAAGGCTCGCCCTCGTTGGATCTCGGCGAGGTCGAGCCTCGCCCATGGCCGGCGAGGTCGGCGAGGCTCGCCCATGGCCGGTGAGGGCGAGCCTCGCCCATGGCCGCCTCGCCGGATCGGGCCATGGGCGAGGCTCACCCTCGCCAGCCTCGCCGATGCGGCGGCGAGCCTCGCCCATGGCCGGCGAGGGCCGGCGAGGCTCGAGCCTTGCCCATGGCGAGCCTCGCCCATGATCGGCGGCGGCCATGGGTGAAGCTCGCCCTCGCCCATGGCCGGCGAGGCTCGACCTCGCCGGCGGTCGCCGGCCGGTCGCCGGACCTCGGCGACCGGCTGGAGGAAAAATAATATAAAAAATAAATATTTAAAGTATTTAAAATATTTAAAAATTAAAATATTATTAAAAGTTGTCCACGTCAGCGCCGATCATGTCACGTCAGCCGGCCGACGTCTAGTCAGTAAAATCCGGCTAAAATTGGCCGGAAAGGACTGAATTGGCACAACTTAAAAAGGTTTAGGACTGAATCGGCACCAAAAAAAGGTTTATGACTAAATTGGCACAAAGGCAAAAGGTTTAGGACTTTTTTGGCACTTTTCCCATGTGTAGCATAAGATTAACCAATGAAGTGGATTATTAATGTGTTTTTTATGAGATTGGTTAATGGAATAGACCATTGACGTGTATTTTTATGAGATCGACTAATGGGCTGGATCATTGGTAATTACTTGCTATTATCTTGAATATTTTTGCTTTAAACATATTATGTTAAAGTAAGAAATGTTGTATTTTTGGTCTTGAAGCTTTTTTCAATTCCCTTTTCTTTTTCTTTTTTGTGAAAGTGAGTTATATTTCTATTTAAAGTGCATAACGATTGCTTGATCTGCTTAGAAGAAATATATTATTCACTAGGCTTTGGTAGCTCATTCGTTTTCTTATCATATTTTTCAAGTGTCTCAATTAGTGATTGATAGAGCAAGAGCATTGTTGCGGAAAATACTGGGAGCTGGATATTTGGATAATAGTGTGAGGCCGCATCCTTAAGGGAAAGGACAGTCATATTACCCCCTCATCCCTATAGGATTTGGGGTGTGATAGCTTGGGCAAGCTCTCTGCCGGTTGGGGTGCATTTCAGAGAGGGACTTCTCTCAAGGATGGAGATGTCTGTGTGTTTGAACTCGTTGGAACTAGCAACATTGAATTCAAAGTCTCCATTTTTAGAAGGAATGTCAAGACATGGGCATGAACTTTGGTATGCCTATAGAAAAATCTCTGCATCACGATGTTTGTTTAGTTAACCAGATCAAAGAAAGCAAACCTCTCTGCTGCTAGTAACCGAATGGTGATGCATTTGCTGAACATTACACAGGGGAATTGCATCTTCAAAAATTCTAGGTACATGTGTCTTTGTTCGACAAATTATAAATCCAACTCATACGTAGCTTGGAGAGTTGATCTAACAGTATTTAAGTATATTCCTCCAAGTAAATATGTCACCAATGTGGTGGTCACCGAAAAGGAAAGAAAGAATGCCCTGCACTAGCTCTGTCTTCATGTAATATGCAATGGTCTCTAGAGATCAATACAAATAGATTCAAGCAAAGGTGAATAAAGGATAAATCTCGCCATCCAGCAATAACACAAACGGAAGTTCCAATAAAAGGGCAAGTCTTTCTCCTTTTTGCCTTACAAAATGTATGAATGACATCAATAGAACAACAATGAACCTTATTATAATTATAAATCTGAATAGCCATAAATTTCCAGAGCTCATGGTCAGCAGTTATCCGAATGTTCTTGTGTCCCCCCAAATAAATCATTAGCAGTCGAACATTCAGCTGCTCCCATTAGTCAGACACGGTCGGATCAGAAGAAACAGTACTGCTCGGCTTGCTGTTTTTTATGAGATTGCTGAAGCGGGCTTTGACTTCTGAACCATAGATGTGCCCCATCTTGGAGCGTTTCGTCTCCAGGTATCTCTTGTTCTCCTCTGTTATTGGAGTTACCAGAGGGACTCTCCCAGAAATAGTCAGGCCATAACCTTGAAGCCCCACAAACTTTGACGGATTGTTCGTCATCAGCTTCATTGTCCTGACTCCCAAGTCATGCAACATCTGCAGTATTACTCAATATGTTAAGCACCAATACAAAGGCGTCAAATGCTATGAAAAGTTTGATGATAGAGTGACTCCTTCGACTAATCAATCTGCTTTAGTCATCAGCTTCCTCTAGTAACTTCACAAATTATGTTCAATTTCTGAAACAGTCACCGATATTCAACTACCTTATATTTCAGATTGACGATATTAGTTTATTAATCTTCTCAATTCCATAAAGCATAATGACAATGACCATGAACCAACTACGTTCAGAAGCTAACTTATGCAGTACTTCTCACAGTAGTTTCTCACTTAAGTAAGAAGTACCTGAGCACCAATTCCGTACTCTCTAGAGTCAACGGGCAATCCAAGCTCCACATTTGCTTCCACAGTGTCACGCCCATCGTCCTGCAGGTTATAGGCACGTAATTTGTGCCCCAAACCTATGCCTCTTCCTTCATGCCCTCGGAGGTACGCCACCACGCCCCTACCAGCCGCTTCTATCTTCTGCATCGCAAGTGCAAGCTGGTTGCCACAGTCGCATCTAGCAGATCCAAAAATGTCTCCTGTGAGGCATTCCGAGTGCACCCTCACAAGGACATCTTGACCATCTCCAATGTCACCCTGTTCAGATGATAAACTACAAAGTCTGAATCACATGAGGAGAAATATGGCTGTTTGAAGGGAGGACACAAAACGTAAAATAAGAACAATTAAGGACACTATTTTTAATCAAAATCCTATATCAATCGCGCACATATACAGCCCCATTTTCAATCATTTCATAAACTGTTAGTGAAAAATAAATATTGTTCTCGTCAATTTAGGAATATCCTAACAATCATCCCTCTGGATGTCAAACATTCCAGTCCAAACAACGTTGTTAGCCAACATAAATTTCATTCTCCAAATTATGATTGACACATGGTTTGAAATTTTTTTTAATAAATTTCAATATAAATTTCATGGTGTTCCACCTAAAAGATACCATCAATTTCTCAATATAGCCAGTTTCAATGAAAATAATGTCAAACAAATCATGCACTGGAAGTACATAAGATGAAGTACAAATTGAAGTAATGTTAAAAAAAAAAAAATGCACTACTACGAACATGATTCTCAAAGCTTTACCAAAAAAAAAAAAAAACATGATTCTCAAAGTTTACAATTAATTTATTCAAAACTATGCTATTATTGGTTTCTTAATTCTTGAATGGTTTTAGCAATTAATTCATAATTTATCTCACCTTGACCATTGCAATGTGCTCATTTCCATCTACCAACGATCTATAGCAATGGGCTGTGAATGACCCCCACATTGTTGGTAATCTTGCAGCAGCAACATGTTTAGCTAATTTATCTCTTTTCCGGCGGTACCTGTAAATTTATGCCTCTAATGAGAAGTGAAATCATTTCTCACTCATACAATATAAGAAGCTTCTCAATATACAAGTTAGAATTCATCAAACCAGTGCTTCTTTGACCATCTAGATGTTCTACCATTATTTCCTAGTGATAATGTTGAGAATGCACTTCAAACTTTGCCTCAGTTAACAGTCAATTGACATTTAGATATGGGTTTTCAAACAACGTAATTACAAGAAAATGTACATAAAAATAACGGCAATCACAAGCTCATTGGCATGACTTTGACAAGAATCCTGGCTACCTATAACCAAATGCTACAGTTAGACATCGGGCAAGAGAGGAACCCATATACTAATCTAACACCACCATACACATAAAAAATTGAGAGAAACAACTCTTCGGAACCCAAACCATTGATCTGCATGATATCGACGAGGGGAATAACAACCACAAGCTTAAAGCATGAAGTGAACTTGAGACATGAATAGACCAAAACAGCTCATGCTTCTCTCCTTTTTGCTAGGTAAAACGACAGCCCAACAGCCTCCCATAAGACTCTTTTTCCCACCCCACCCAGGGTTCCAAGTTTCTTTATTTATCCACTCCCAAAAAGGGGAGACGCCGCTTGGAAAACATCTTGGCCAAAACAGCCAATACTCAAGAAGTGGAAGCTGCAGATGAAATTTGGATTTGACTCCTAAGAAATATTTGCATTTGGATTTCTGGGAAGAGAATACTTACTTGATTAGATCAGCAATAGATACAATTTTCAAATTTTCCTGCTGTGCAAACTCACGAAGCTTAGGTAATCTTGCAATGGAGCCATCGTCATCAACTACCTCACAAAGAACTGCCACAGGTTCCATTCCAGCTAACATAGCAAGGTCAACAGAAGCCTCCGGATGACCAGCTCTTTTCACGACACCGCCCTTCTTGTACTTCAATGGGAAAATGTGTCCTGGCCTGTTGAAATCTTCAGGTTTTGAATCTCTAGATGCAAGAGCCAAAACTGTCGTTGCCCTGTCACGTGCTGATACGCCTGTAGTCGTCCCGTGCTTTGCATCCTGTAACAATTTCTCTTAATTACCATCCATTACAGGGTAAGAGAATAGCCAATCAGATGTCATTACACAAATAACTAAGCCGATCGAAGGCTTTTAGGACGTCAAGAGTTGAAGAAAACGATATTGTTCTATTAAAGTATGAAAGAAAGCGGGAATTATTGATCTTTTTTTTATAAAATTCATTTCCAATAACACTTCACAAATCAAGACCTCTACTAACTGGGGACAAGTAACAATCTGAAGTGTCTTATTCTCCAAAGGGCCATTTCTTAAGCACATAAATCTCTAAGAAACCAAAGTAGAATTGATAAAAAAAAATTCACGGGATAAGAAACAAAAAGTTCAAATTTTCCCTACCTGAAGGAACCAGTACCAGTCAATTATCTTCAAATAAGTTTTGAGAAAAATTTCATGAATTGAAAAACAGATGTAGGGGAATAAAAGTACATACCACAGTTATAGCGTACGCAGTCCGAGGGTTCTCTTCACTCTCCCTATCACTCACCATCAAAGGAAGTTGCAAGCGCTCCAAATCTTCCTCTTTCATGCTCACACAAACAATCCCAGTGCCATACTTCACAATAAATGCCATAGCCTCAGGCGTTGCCTTTTCTGCTGCTAGTATAAGATCACCCTCATTCTCTCTGTCTTCATCATCCACCACCACTACGATCTGGAATTCAGTTCCAATCATGACATAGACATTTACGGACGAAAAATTAAAATGAACTTGATAATGTAATACAGAAAGCATACTGACCTTTCCTTGGCGAATGTCCTCAATCGCTTCTGGAATAGATGCAAAGCCTGCTGTGGGTTGGTCCAAGTCAAATTCATCATCTTCGATTGGGAAAGAAGTGCTTATAGGCGCAGTTTCAGCTGCAAGCGCCCCATCCGCTACCGCATCGGGCTGCAATTGAATGCCAACTGATTCCTCACCTGTCAGAGTCTCGCTCAAAGCAACATCACCAGGATAAGACAAAGTTTCACCTCCGCCAGGTATCACTGCAGGTTTTGCTGCAACAACGCCCCTTCCATTGGAGGTTAATTTACCACCCAACAAATCCGCAGTTAGATCAGATGAAAAACCAATTTGCAAAGAGGGGTTTGCCTGAAGCAGCAAATTGGATGAGTTTGAGTTTCTGGAAACTCTGCATGAAATAAGGCCAGTTAGATTTTGACCATGAGGATAAGCTTGGAAAAAAGCATCAATCTTGGTACATTAGCAAAACCTACTTAAACTCAGCGCAGCATCCACTCTCTAGAAGTCGAAACTAACAATGAAGGCGCAAAAGATCAATCATTTCAAACGACTAGTTAGCAGCATTCGATACATGGAGAAGCATCAATATAGATGCCCACCAGAGATGGTCTTGTTTTCTTCCCAACTTCTTATATGACAGCTGATGTATCAATCAGTCATGGGAATTAACTTCACCGATCACTTCGAAAAGCAAATCATGATTTGATTACTTATGGGCAGGAGCCAACATCTCCAATTACGTTATTTTGAGACAAAGACCAACTCATCCCTTGTTAAGTCAAGCAGAGGAAGAGGACAAAATTAAGTCAAGCTAAGTGGGTTCGATTGTGTATTACTTTCCAGGCTCCCAAGGATGGACTAAGCACAAAGCTAGCGACAAACACAAAATCTCGTCCACCATTTCCGAGCTGCCTCCGAGTTCTAGTGAATTGAGAAATTGACGAGAGCAATATTTTGATGTGCCCAATTAAGTGAGAACGGCACCAACCCATTGCGATAAAAATTGTTTTGATGCGTACCCTTAAGCATATTAAAATCAAGAAAAAAAAATGAGAAATAATTCAATTGCGAAAATAATATATTCATATTAAAATGTAATCGAAGTGGAGATTGAGTTTTGTCCGCCAAATTAAGTTGTCTAAATCTAAGAGATTTCTAATCTTCCGAGTGACACAATCCGTCTTTTCCAACTTGAGAGAAGCAAGTTTAGACGTGTAGTTTACATGAGGATAGTCCGAGTCGTTTCAAGTAATGAATGGTCAACCCAAAGCAAAGAAAAGCAGTAGGCGAGGTGACGAAATACAATGCTTTGGCGTGCCAGAAGCATCCGTTTGATTATACGTGAATAAATAAATCGGTACTTTTATGGTATGTCGGACCTACGGTTTGATATCACGACGTGCCGTTGTAATCGAATAAAAAAGCATGGTTATATACCGTAAAATGATTTCGCGATTTTACTGTGGTTCGTCACCAACAGATACGGAAAAATATTTTAAGAAAAGAAAATACACGGTATAATGTTGTTCGCTTGGAAATTCCAAACGGACATAACTAAGAGAAAAGCCCAAAGTCTGTCCTCGGAGCACCCTTTCGCGGACTTTGTACCTTTTTCTTTCCTTTCCTTCAAAAACGTTTTTCATCTACTCAGAAGCAAAATCAGTCACAACGGTCGTGTCCTCCGGTGAACTTCAATGATTTTGCCATGCTATGTCATGTCATAGGTTTAATAGCATCATAGATAAGGTGGCACCCCTTTGTCGACCACTGGGTATGCGGTGAAGCGACCGGGGCGGATTTGTATCGGGACGAAACCAATTAGTCCATAAAATCTTGAAAACTATAGATCTAAGAGATTGCACCAAGTCAATTAAAAAAAAGAAGGGGAAAACTCGGGCTTCCCAATATTTTAAGTTTCCTTCCGCATGAAATGGGAGCTATCGATAACAAAAAATGGAGAGAAAAATGAAGATCTAAAAAACACTAGAACAACTTCGCCTAACATCTCGGAATGAGGGAATGAGGGACATAAAAGACTATGCAACGACGTATGTAAATTTTAAGTTTGAAGTATGACAGTGTTTACTCGGTATCTTGGTGGGAGTCCATATCAGCAAATGCAGCAAGCAAAATTGACTTGATCTGCTCTAGAGTTAGACTCTTCAATTGCAAGAGGAAGTTTGGGGGTTTGGTAAGGCAAAGAATCCTTCCAATTGGCCTTAAATACAAAGAAAATGAAGGTCTTGTTTTGGCAATGAGATGATTTTAAGGGCATCCTGCAAATTTTGTTGAAGGGGAAATCTCTTTTGATATGCTTTCCCTTTTCAACATTGCCATTTACGTGATAAGAATACAATGAAACGGCAAATCCCTTATGACACGCATCCAGCTCCCCTATTGATAAAGTCAATAGAAATTAATATTGCCATTTTGCATTTGGAAATTTGGAGTCAATAGCCTTCTATATATATTGAAAGGGGAAGGATAAGCTTTTGGTCACATATAAGGCAATTAACATATATGGGCCAACAATATCTAGGGTGCTAATTAATCACTTACTGTAGTTAACTATGATAGGTCTAGGTTACACGAGAAAGGTGATTCTACTGTAAGAAAAAATTATCTTGCACTTGGCAAACTCTATCATTTCATTCTTCTTTTGAGATTAATTTAAAAGGGATTTTTTTTTTTTTTTTTGGATTTTTTTTTCCAAATTTAGTAGACTCAATTACTAGGTAAAGTTATCAAATAAGAGAAATATATAACGCACTTGAATCTTACGGATTACATGCAACTACTTCGAGTTAGCACTACCACACAAGCCTAAAGTTTGCGATTAGCTAGTGACACTTACATGCAAATTACATGCAACTGCTTTAAATTAAGACCACCTACACAAGTATAAAGCTTGTGATTGGTTCATGAGGCTTATAAAGTGTATAAAAAATGTGGGGCAGTGCCCTGCGACATAGAGAGTTTTATAGTTTAAGTTCATATTTTCTTGGCAGTTTGAGTTTGAACTCATAAATAGTTATTGCGTATGTATGCGCGTGTGTATAGTTCCTACTTGGATATATATATATCTTCTTTTTCTTATTTCATTCGTAAGTTAAATTTGGGCTCATTAATAGCTATATATATATATATATATATATATATATATATATATATATATATTCTTTCTTTTATAATTCAAGGATGCAATAGAGAAGTGCAAGGTGCTAATTACTGTAGAATTCTCGGCTAAATGTAGCTCTAGTTTAAGGATAAACTAAGATAAATCCTTGCATCTCAAATTTTTTCTCGCTTTTACTCTTTTTTTTTCTTTGTGATTGTGTAATGAATCCTAACATTTGGTGTCAGAGCTTGGTTTGATATTAAAATTTTCTCGGTGAAGAGAGATCCGAACAAAAAAAGAAAAAATCGAATCTTGGGAAGATATCGTCGTCATATCAATAATGGATTGTAGTGGAGAAATTCAGAAAAAAGGGTTTTGAGTTATGGAAATTGAAGATGAAGGCTCTGCTTGTGGATAAAGACATGTGGCACATGATTGAAGGTGATAACACTTGAGGAGAATACCAAGGAGAAGCTGAAGGAGGACGAGTTGAAGGAATCCATGTCCACTGAATTGAAGGAGTGGAACATTTAGTAATTGGAGGGCATAAGGCCTGATCTGGATATGCCTTGCTGATAACGTCCTAGTGAACATGACCTCTCAGAGGATAGCGAAGAATCTCTGGACGAAGTTGGAAAATCTTTATTAGAGTAAGTCGCTTGTGAGTAGGTTGTTTTTGCAAAAGCGATTGTACAACCCTCGGATGAGCGAAATCAATTCTCTTTATGCACACTTAAACGAGTTCAATACTATTTATGGGCAACTATGTTGCAAATGAGCAATTCCTTTCTTTAGCTTGGCATGTAAAGTTAGACCCACTTAAACCCCATCAAAGTTAATTAAGTAATTGTTATATGACAAATCAGTGACCGAATGGTGATGTGTTTCCTGAACATTACACAGGGGAATTCCATCGTCAAAAATTCCGGGTACATGTGTCTTTCTTCGACAAAGTATAAATCCAACTCATACGTAGCTTGGAGAGTTGATCTAACAGTATTATATTCCTCCAAGTAAATGTGTCACCAATGTGGTGGTCTCCGAAAAGGAAGGAAAGAATGTCCTGCACTAGCTCTGTCTTCATGAAATATGCAATGGTCTCTAGAGATCAATACAAACAGATTCAAGGAAAGGTGAATAAAGGATAAATCTTGCCATCCAGCAACAACACAAACGGAAGTTCCAATAAAAGGGCTAGTCTTTCTCCCTTTTGCCTTACAAAATGGATGAACGACATCAATAGAACAACACTGAACCTTATTATAATTATAAATTTGAATAGCCATAAATTTCCAGAATTCATGGTCAGCAGTTATCCGAATGTTCTTGTGTCCCCAAATAAATCATTAGCAGTCGAACATTCAGCTGCTCCTATTAGTCAGACACAGCCAGATCAGAAGAAACATCACTGCTCGGCTTGCCGTTTTTTATGAGATTGCTGAAGCGGTCTTTGACTTCCGAACCATAGATGTGCCCCATCTTGGAGCGTTGGGTCTCCAGGTATCTCTTGTTCTCCTCTGTTATTGGAGTTACCAGAGGGACTCTCCCAGAAATAGTCAGGCCATAACCTCGAAGCCCCACAAACTTTGACGGGTTGTTCGTCATCAGCTTCATTGTCCTGACTCCCAAGTCATGCAACATCTGCAGTATTGCTCAATATGTTAAGCACCAATACAAAGTCATCAAATGCTATGAAAAGTTTGATGATAGAGTGACTCCTTCGACTAATCAAATCTCGTCTTTTTAAGATGAGAATTTGAAGCCCTGCTTTAGTCATCAGCTTCCTCTAGTAACCCTACAATTATGTTCAATTTCTGAAACAGTCACCGATATTCAACTACCGTATATTTCAGATTGACGATATTAGTTTATTAATCTTCTCAATTCCATAAAGCATAATGACAATGACCATGAACCAACTACATTCAGAAGCTAAATTATGCAGTACTTCTCACAGTAGTTTCTCACTTAAGTAAGAAGTACCTGAGCACCAATTCCGTACTCTCTAGAGTCAACGGGTAGTCCAAGCTCCACATTTGCTTCCACAGTGTCACGCCCATCGTCCTGCAGGTTATAGGCACGTAGTTTGTACCCCAAACCTATGCCTCTTCCTTCATGCCCCCGGAGGTACGCCACCACGCCCCTACCAGCCGCTTCTATCTTCTGCATCGCAAGTGCAAGCTGGTTGCCACAGTCGCATCTAGCAGATCCAAAAATGTCTCCTGTGAGGCATTCCGAGTGCACCCTCACAAGGACATCTTGACCATCTCCAATGTCACCCTGTTCAGATGATAAACTACAAAGTCTGAATCACATGAGGAGAAATATGGCTGTTTGAAGGGAGGACACAAAACATAAAATAAGAAAAATTAAGGACACTATTTTTAATCAAAATCACGGCATTCCTATATCAATCGCGCACACATACAGCCCCATTTTCAATCATTTCATAAACTGTTAGTGAAAAATAAATTATTGTTCTCCTCATTTCAAGAATATCCTAACAATCATTCCTCTTGATGTTAAACATTCTGGTCCAAACAACCTTGTTAGCCAACATAAATTTCATTCTCCAAATTATGATTGACACATGATTAGACATTTTTTTTTTTAACAAACTTCAATATAAATTTCATGGCGTTCCACCTAAAAGATACCATCAATTTCTCAATACAGCTAGTTTTGGTGAAAATAATGTCAAACAAATCATGCACTGGAAGTACATAAGATGAAGCACAAATTGAAGTTATGTTAGTAAAAAAAAAAAAAAAAAAAAAAAAACACTGCTACGAACATGATTCTCAAAGTTTACAATTAATTTATTCGAAACAATGCTATTATTGGTTTTTGAATTCTTTGAACAGTTTTAGCAATTAATTCATAATTTATCTCACAATGACCATTGCAATGTGCTCAATTCCATCTACCAACAATCTATAGCAATGGGCTGTGTATGACCCCCACATTGTTGGTAATCTGGCAGCAGCAACATGTTCAACTAATTTATCTTTTTTCTGGCGGTACCTGTAAATTTATGCATCTAATGAGAAGTGAAATCATTTCTCACTCATACAGTATAAGAAGCTTCTCAATAGATACAATTTCAAGTCCTCCCGCTGTGCAAACTTGCGAAGCTTTGGTATTCTTGCCATGGGGCCACCGTCACCCACTACCTCACAAAGATCTGCCACAGGTTCCAATCTAGATAACGCAACGAGGTCAACAAAAGTCTCTGTATGCCCAGCTCTTTCAGGACTCCACCCTCCTTGTACTTCCATGGGAAAATATGTCTCGGCCTGTCGAAATCTTCAGGTTTTGGAATCTCTAGATGCAAAAACCAAAACTGTCATTGCCCCGTCACGCGCTGATACGCCTGTAGTTGTCCCATGCTTGGCATCCTACAACAATATCTCTTAATTACCATCCATTACAAGTTACGAGGAGCTTATTGACGAAACAATTTAAACATCTTACAACATTATACCATAGTCACGGTGATTGCAGTGGGAAGCCTGTCTTCATTTTCCCCCTGATGCACCATCAGAGGAAGTTGCAAGCGCTCCAAATCCCGAAGTGCCATATTTCACAACAAAATGCCATAGCCTCAGGCGGTGCCGTCATAAGATCACCCTCAATTCTCTGTCCTCATGGTCTGCCACCACTACAACTGAGAACTCGGTTCCAACGATGACATAGACAGTTATGGCCGAACAATTGAAATGCACTGGATAATGCAATGCAAAAGCATGCCAACCTTTCCTTAAGGGATGTCCCAAATCGCTTCTGGAATAGAAGTAGAGCCCCGCCCTGGGTCGATCCAAGTCTAATTCATCATCTTCGATGAGGATAACTCATTATCCAACGGAACCGCAGTTAGATCCGACGAAAGACCGATTTTGGGAAGAAGGGGTGGGGCCTGAAGCAGCAAAATTTGGATGATTTCAAGTTGCGGCAGACTCTACATGATTTCGAGTGGTGATTTGGGGCCTCTTTTTTATTTTTTCTAAACGTGGACTAAAGTCTTAAATGTGATATGATCGGGCACTGCAATTGTCAATTTGTCGGGAAATTTTAAGAGACGGGGCTTCCTAACTAAATTTATGCACGTTGTCAATCTTAATTCATCGAGAGATTACGGGTGTGATTTTAAAATTACATTTTCTTTAATTTATGGGCTCGTCATATTACCAATTCTAATAGGAGACATCGTCCTTTTTTGTTGCTTTTTCTTCTTTGTTTTTTTAAAACTAGTTTGGGTATTTCGAAAGAAGATAACTATTATTTATAAATAGAGAGGTTGCAATCAAGGGTGTTTAACTAAACCGTTTGAGTGTGCATCAAATTTGAACCAAACCGCATCCCCAACCAAATAGAACCTGAACTAAGCTCACTTCTAATTAGTTCGGTTTTTTGATTTTCTTTTTTGAAATATTAAAAAGGAGTTTAGGAAAAAAAAAGAAATATTGTGTGAATTATATGTTAAGAAGAAGGGCAATTTTCACTCCAATTCAATTAACTAAATTGAGCCGACACTATCTCGAATTGGAAACGATTATTATTTCATTATTCAACCAAAATTCAAACTGAGCAGAAAATGCATAAAAATTTGATATGGTTCAATTTTCCAATTCTAACACCTCTAGTTGCGATAGAGATGATTAGTGTGTTAATAACCCATGAAGCATTTTGTACGGTATTGTAGAGTATAAGATCCCAATATTAATGGCATTTTGGCTTCAAATTGCTGAGTTTGGATTGAGGACTTCAAATTTTTATGCTAGAAAATATTAAGGGTCGGCTATAAACCTAATAAGATATGGGAGGATATCTTATTATTTATGTAACCAGAGATTTTGAAGTAGGGGACTTAATTACGTGTCCCCTTTCGATACCTAACCTAATCATGTGCTAACTAATGTCATGGCAACCAAATGATCATCAGAAAATACAAGGGATATGCCATTGGAAAGCTTGGAATCTTGTCTTAAACTTTCATGAAGAATGTATCTTCAAATCTTGAATGTATGATTTCATAAGAATTTGGGAATGCATAAAAGTCTGATTGCGAACCAAAATTCCAAAATATTACTGCAACTTTAGGAGGATGCTAAAAATAGCAAACGAACTTTTTATTTTCCAAAAAAAAAAAAATCGATACAGATATTAATGTGATGAACACATTTCATAAAGGAAGCATCATCAAATTCTAAAAACAGAATTCCGTAAATATCAGAGCGTACTTGAAGGTCAATTTGGAAATTAAGATTCCAGAAACCAGCACATCTTTTTGGATGGTGTTCCGACCAACTAAATCATCTCAAATTTTTATGAAAATTTTATATGATTTAGACCTAGATGTGATGAATAAATCATGTGAAGACATCAACACCTAAATCGCATCATAAACTTTCATGAAAATTCAACAACACGGCTAGGTCAGACAAAACAAAACACATTCAGAGTTCAGATTCTAAACCTAAGATCACAGCACAATTTTAGCATGCAAACAACGTTATGTGATGATGTATGATATGTCAAAACGAAGCTAATGAAGATTACTAGCATTCTCTAGTTGATCACATCTTGAACATCTGCCATATACATCATCATATCGTCAACATCGTGCAATCAGTCTAGAAATCGCATTTACATTATCAACATCCACTAATCATGCATTAACAGCCATTGATTTACATCATATCCACACTTATCCATCTCAAACCATCATTAAGCATCTAGAATGATGATCCTAGCCCCAGGCACTTGCGATCCACTTGTGGGTAATCTAAAAATTATCACAAGTGGCCTTACTTCATCGAATCATAGGCTTAAAGAGTATTACCTTGGTTTTCTTGTTAGTCAAGCTCAAACGAGCTAACCAAACCACCTCTAGGCTTCAAGGAATGGCCAAGTGTAACTCCTCAAGAAATGCTTCGAAGAACTGGATAACAAATTGTATCTATCTTCTATATCCAGCCATTTCTCATCAACAAGTGCCACCAACATCCACCGGAACATGAAACACAGAGAAACATAGAACAAAAGACATACAAAAGGCATGCATCCAGTTCCATTCCAAAATGTCTTTCAGCAAAATTCAGCAAGATTCTAGCATGTTTTGACAAGATTCAACTCATTTCAACAAAATTCTTTCATTCTCATTTCCAAAGATATCGAACTTCCCTTTTAATCCTCTAACTCTTGGCCAAATCTTTATCCATATGCATTCAAGTAACAAACATACAAAATTACTTATCTAGAGTCTATTGACCCATTCAAAACAGAATTATCTCAACCATAAACAATGTTCCTTAAAAACCACTTTAGCTTAACGTTTCAGGATAAAACAAACAGCATATGAGCATCTACAGTCTACCAAAGATCAGCACATATGAATTTGATATACAGAATCACCTACACAGATCTTACGCAGAGAACAATATATATACATTTTACCTCAACATTGATCACCTCTGACCATCCCCAGATCAAAATGATCAACATATCGACTCCAATCGTCAACATACAGGAAAACTACATCACCAAACCCATAGTGAATGAACAAGAAACTTTGCGACAGTGAGAAGAACCAACTTTCAAACATGTACTCGTAAAATTATCGAGCACAACATCCAATCCATGTCACAAAGGTTTAGATTGTGCTCCAAATGTGACTGAGAATAAGGCAGGAGATCTTGACCATAAAATCAGCTCTGTGATGTATTCGAACGCTCAAAATGATTCATAACAGAGACCAACTTATTGTTAAGAGTATCATAAGATGAAGTAGAGAGATACTCAAAGGCTAACGCTGATTAGCAAATACCGAGATTGGATCGAACTCATGTGTGATCGGTTATTTTTCCGTCCTCTCATGCGCTAGCTTGCCGCCATTACTTGTCCATCGCTCACGAGCACAGCCTTTTTTCAATCATGGCCAAGACGCATCTTCTCTTCCTGGCGTCACAGGAAGGCGGGCATGCCAGAGGAGGAAAGGAAGACATAGGCTGGGCCTAGGATTTTCTCTCCTTTTGGGCTCAAATCGTGGGCTCAAAGAAGTGATAAAAATTGGGCCGAAAGAGAAGAAGTTTAGTGGGGCTGAAAACTCATTGAAGGGGTGGGCCGGACACACCGGCCCATTTGAATCGGTTTTTTAATTAATTATTTATTTATCTATGTATATTTTTTTTCATTTTCGTTCTCATTTTTTAATCATTTATTAATTTTTTTTTGCTTTTTGTATACATATATTTTTATATTTTTGTAAAATAAATGAATACCTATAACATCGACAAAAATTTGGGTGTCAACGGGTCTTTAACTTCACTCCTATCTATTCGAAGGCATAAGCAAGCATCTACATGCCCCATCCAAATTATTCTCTCATGATTGAATTTAATAGAGATTACTTTAAGTTATTGACACCTTAATCTTAATACACCTGTCAAAATAAATAATGAAAAGGCAAGGGGATTTTTAAATCAGCTTGGTCCAATGCACCTTCAGCCCACGTCCAAATTCACTACTTTTCTGTTTGGGTGAATGGTTCAAACGCTCAAGGGGGAGCATTCTTTTTAGGGTTAGAAATGATCTTTGTTGGAGAGGAGGATTCTTAGGCATCGAGGATTTCTCTAGGCTTTGAGGTTGCCTCCATCATGACCGAAGGTAATAGCTGGGTCTTGTGAGATCGACAATCATGTATATATGTTCAATATTTTGGTGATCTCTAAATGATAAGCCCTGACTATTGATGCGATGGTATGGAGAGGTCTGATTTTGTTTTTGTGTATTTCACGTGTGGTGGTGAGGAAGGCGACAAGAAGAAGACCATGGGAGAAATAAAAGTATTATTAGTTAGCAAATGGAAAATGAAGAAAAGAAATAATAAGATGGGTTTAATTAGGTTTAATAAACTTCAGGCTTGAATGGGTTTAATGAGCTTGGGCTTAGCTTGGTTTAATAAATTTGTTCGGTTCTAGAAAATTTGGGTTTGCTTTGTCTAGGTGAATATGGGCTGAGTTTGATCTACATGAGTTTGGGCTTAATTCGATTTTGACAGATTGGGCTTCCTTTACATTTGAGTTTGAAAAGGCTGAGATAAGAGCCTGTGCTTGTCTTGGGCGAAGCCCGTAAGACCGGAGTTGGCCCATGTTTGGATCCAGCCCAAGTGAGTCAATAAACATCGAATTCTTGGGGAAGTAGCACATTGTTCCAAATTTGGACTTTCATTTTATCATCCAATCATTTCCAAGGTCATTCAAATGAGACCTCGAAATGTCCACTAGTTTATGTCATGAATATAATATATTGAAATAGTCACATTCACATATACATTAGAATGCCGATTTTTTTTTTAATATTTAAATCATTTTTGATATACCATATGTATGTTTTTAGATATTAATAAGTAATTCTAGAGCCTCCGGTGGCACAATCAATATATATATAATGATTCTTTTGTCAAGAAGCAATAAAGTATATTAGTAATCACGTTATTGTCCCATTATCTAATGATGATCTGCTAGCAAAAGTCCAACACAAGTGCCATAACTTAGCACGGGGGGACACTTAAGTGCCATAACTTCAAAATGGTACACTTAAGTGCCACTTTTTTTTTCAAGTGGGACACTTAAGTGCCACCTCCGGCGACCCTTGCCGGAAATCCTACGTGGCAATATTTTATTATTATTTTTTGCTTACGTGGCTCGCACGGAGCTCCAAATCAGCATAAAAATTAAAAAAAAATTAAAAAAATTTTAAAAAAAAATTTTAAAAAATTTTAAAAATTTAAAAAAAAGGGGGGGGAGGTCGAACGGGCAGCCGAGGGCGAGCCCTCACCGCCGCCGCCTCCCGCCATCGCCGGGAAGGGCCGGCGACGGAGGGAGGAGGGTCGGCCGGGGGTCGCCGGCCCCGGCCGACCGACGGCGAGGGCTCGGGAGCCCTCACCCCATCGGGCGAGGGCTCGCGGGCCCTGCCGCCGCCGTTGGCCGGCCTCGCCGGCCCCCGGCCAGGCCCGGCGACCCCCGGCCGATCCTCCCCACTCCGTCGCCAGCCCTTCCCGGCGGCGGCGGGAGGCGGCGAGGGCCCGTGAGCCTCGCCGGACTGGCGAGGGCCCGCGAGCCCGCCGGATCCGGGCGAGGGCGCGGGATCTAGGGCGAGGGTCGCGACCCTCGACCAGATCCGGCGAGGGCTCTCGGGCCCGCCGCCTCCCCGCCGCCGCCGAGAAGGGCCAGCGACAGAGTGGGGAGGGTCGGCCGGGGCCAGGGGCCGGCGAGCCCGGCCGACTGACGGCGAGGGCCCGCGAGCCCTCGCCCAGATCTGGGGCGAGGGTCACTACCCTCGCCGCAATCCGGTGAGGGCTCGCAGCCCTCGCCGTCGGCCGGCCGGGGGTCGGCGACCCCGCCGACCCCCCCCTCCATCGCCGGCCCTTCCCGATGACGGCGGGGGAGGCGGCGGCGGCGAGGGATCGGCCCCCTTAGCCGCCCATTCAACCTCCCCCTTTTTTTTTTTTAATTTTCTTAATTTTTTAAAACTTTTAAATTTTTTTAAATTTTTTTTTTTTTATTTTTTAATTTTTTGAATACTTTATAATTTAATTAATTTTTATATTATTATTTACACATAGACACGAAACGGCGTCATTTTTGCGTTTTCTCCGCCATGTCAGCGTGCAAAACGACTCCGTTTTGGACTAAACTCGCCGGAAAATTGCCACGTCAGCCATTTGGCCGGATTTTCGCCGGAGTGGCACTTAAGTGTCCCATTTTACTCCGATGATGGCACTTAAGTGTACCATTTTAAAGTTATGGCACTTAAGTATCCCTCCGTGCCAAGTTATAGCACTCCTGGTGTCCTCACCTCATGTTCTGCTCTTAAGATGAGATAGCTTTCGGGGAATGTCTCGTTAAGATAAGATCGGGGATAGGCACCACTAAAATAGACCAACCAAAATGGAGTTAATTAACAATATGATTTCTGTGACCTTTAATTAATTAATAACTACAATTCTATGATCATTAATATGGGGGTGGAATTAGTATGGGCCATAACAAGCGATAATTATATGTATTCATCATCGAAAGGGTGGTGGAAATTCACGAAGCATTACTCATTGGTCACCTCATAATTTTCATAATACGAAGGGAACTCTACTTTTCATGTCATAATATCCAATGAGAGTGCTTTAGAGATATATTATTTGCCAATCAATGGCAAATTGTCAAACCCTGGGAGCTACTTTCTCTTAGCAAATGCAAAAGATGTTGTGGAAGCAAAAGATCTGGCGTAAAAAGAAATGCTTCGTGAATTCCCATCCTCATCCTAGCCCTCGCCGGAGAGAAGACGAAGTTGTTGCCCAGCTAATTTCTCTTAGCAAACCTAGGGAGCTAATTTCTCTCATTCTCATCCTTGCCCTCGCCACAGAGACGACAAAGTTGTTGCCGAGCAGGAGACTCCTCCACATAGTAGCCCTCCCTTCTTCATGCTCTCCGACACGCTAATTTGCCAGTTTAGTAGCTGTAATCAAATCAAGAGGCTCATGTGAGTCATCCATCTTAGTTAACCAGCAATCGAAAACAAATTTTTTGAGAAGTGACTGTCCATTAGTAGCTATTTTTCGGTTAAGTCACTCTGCAATTGCCACTCCTTATAAGCTAACAGACCAATGGCTCTTCTGTCCAATTCCGGCTTCATGTGCTCGTCCCAGAAATTTCAAGCAAATGCATTCTTCCCGGAAACTAACATTTGCTCATTTCATTGGCAAAACACGAAATTGCCGCACTCCAAGAGAAATCATCCCCGCACGGCATGTAACTAATGGATCCAAAGACTTACCCGCCTCTCCCGTCCTCATGTATCCTTCGATTGTCATTTTCCTAGTGAAGCTATTCTTAGTGAGGCATATCGTCAAACAATCGCCGTGCATTATCCATTTGATCGAACATGGCGTAAAGCCGAAGGAAGAAAAAGGTTTAAAAATATGTGTTTGATAACAACACAAAATTTCTCTCTCTCAGTAGTGGCCAACGACCGGCGACCGGTGATCAATGAGGCAGCGGCGGGCGACGATGATCAGCAAGTGGTGGCAAGTGGCAGCGGTGACTAGTGAGCAGCGACAATGATTGGTAAGCCGCAATGGTAGCAGCAACCAGTGACCGTCGACGGCAATGACGACTAACAACCAATAATTAGTGATGATCAGCAGCGAGTGGCAAAGGCAGCCGATGACTTGCAACTAGCAATGTAAGTGGCCGACAAGGAGCAATGACCGACAGCCAACAGGGGGTAGTGACTATTGAGGTAGAGAGAATTTGCACATCAATGATATTCTGATAGGCATTTGTAAAACCATTCATATTAGTCATGATTTTCAAGTATATAATTATTTTTTTATAGCTAATTCGTTATTCCGCATTAAGAAAGAGAGAGATAAAGGGGGAAAAGGTGTTTGGCTAAAAATGGAAAAGAAATGGGAAGATCACAAAAAAAAAAGAATATTCTCAAATAGAAAATTCTAATCTCAATTTTTTTAAATAAGCATATAAATTCTCAAAAGAATTTCAACTTAGAGTTCTTGGTCCCCACTTGCATTTTGCATCCAAATTCCCTCTTAAATTTCTCTCAAATAACTCTCACAAAAATCAATTGATATTTCCATTATAAAATTGATTATTTTCCTTATCCAAGAATCTCTCATACTCCTCAATTCACAATCCCCGACTTCAATTGAATGAAAACGGCCTTAAACTGACTTTTTTCCAAAAAGTCTCGGTTGTCAGAAAAAATCTTCTAAGACTGAGTCAATGTTCCTAAAAATTTATTGTGACAAGACAGAATCTTTAATTTCTGAAATCGGACTCAGATTGGCAATTAATTTCACTCGGACGCGTTTTTAGCGGGACCTAGGCTACTAAGTAGTTTTCAAAACTTTTTAGGACAAATGACCCGTGGTTGATTTTCTTTAAGCCACGATGAACCCACTCGACACATTATCGATTCTCGATTGTCGTGAAAATCTTGAAGATTCAAATATGGACATAGGGTACCAAAACGACAATAAAATCAAATTAGTGCCAGTTGACGAGAGTTTTCCAATTTAGTGGAGTCACCCACGATTGGTCATTCATCTCAGTCGAACCGACCTATCTCTGATCTTGATTCTATTTTTAACTGTACCGTAATAATCTCTAAAGATGAGCATGGTCAAGAAATCGATTTCCGGTCGAATTCCCAACTCTATTTATCTTAAAATCATTAATAACTCACCCAGCTAATCTTGTTATCTAATGCGTGGCCAACTCAGAGAAAAACACTACAGTCGCGCCGATGAAATGCCCAATTTATCTAATCAAAATCAGAACCCAAAAATCTGGATGTCACACACAGGGCAAAGCAAATATCTATTCATGGTTAGTCAATTAGACAATTTCTTACACCAACATCTACTAAGACTTCGTTCGTTTCATAAAAAATATTACTTTTTTAGAAAATATTTTCTAGGAAATAATTTTCTAGGAAAATGATAATAATTTCCAATGTTTGCTTGGAACTTAAAAATGAATTAGAAAATATTTTCCACCATTCGATTTGGAAAATTCAATTTGATTTCCCTTTGTGCACTCATTTTAACAAATTTTTATCTTTTAAAAAATCAAAATTTCAATTTTTTATTTTCATTTTTCTTTCTATTTTTTTTCTTTTTACCTTTTATATTTTTTCATTGTATTTTTCTTTTCTTTTCCTTCTCCTTCTTCTTTAGTTGATCATCATGGTCACAGTGACAGCCGAAAAGCTTGAGGCCTTCAGCCTCACCAAATCAGCAAGCTAGCGAGCCAAAGGCTCACGCTCACCGACCTGGAGAGGCTCAAACTCAAGGCCTTAAGTCTCGCTAGATCGATAAGCGAGCTTGCTGCTCAACAAAAGCTTGCTTGATCGGTGAGCGGTGAGCCTAGCTTGCCAATTTGGCAAGCCCTAAGCTTGCCTATGGCTAGCCACTGACAATTGGCCAAGATACAGGGAAAAGAAAAAGAAAATAATTAAAAATTCCATTTTAAAAGATAAAATAAAAAAGAAAGATAGGAAGGATCATAAGGGTAACGAGTGAGGAAATTATTTTCCTAAACTTAAAAAGTGAAAAACATTTTCCTTTACTTTAGAAGATTTTTTTTCATTGACAAAAATATTTTCACCATCTAGTTCATTTTTATAAAACGAATGTTAGAAAATCTGAAAAATATTTTTCTGAAAGTTATTTTTCGCAAAATAAATGAAGATTGAATTCCCCATAGTTCCACTGTGGAAAATGGATTTCTAGGGTGCGTTTGGTAACGCAATGTTTTTGTTCAGAAATTGTTCTAGGAAACAGAAATAGAAAAACTATTTCTATTCCTACGGGGAACAATTTTTGAATGAAGAATGCATTTGGTATATTTGTTCTCAGAATAGAAAAAGAACAGAAACACGTTTGGTAAGGCCCGTTTGTTTGTGTTCTTTTCTTTTGTTCATGAATACAATTTCTTTTTTTTGTTCCAGGGAATAAAAAAATAACAGAAACGTGTTTGTTTGCATTTTTGTTCCAAATCTATTTTTTTGTTTCTGGAAACAAATTTGGAACAGAAACAAGAAATAAGAAAAACTTGTTTCTTGTTTTTGGAACGCTTTCGAGAAACAATTTTTCTCTCTCTATTTTTTTTCTTTTCTTTCTTTTTTTCTTCTTGTCTTCTTCTTTTTTCTTTGGCCGATGACCTTGCCGGAGCATCGCCGACCCTCGAGAGGCCGAATAGGAAAAATAAAATTAAAATTAAAAAAAATTAAAAAAAAAAAAAAACAAAAAAATTATACAAGTTTAGGGTGCGTTTGGTAACATTTTTGTTCAAAACTTGTTACAAGAAATAGAAATAGAAAAACTATTTCTGTTCCGGTGAATAATTTTTGAACAAAAGAATGTGTTTGGTAAATTTGTTCCCGAAATAGAAAAAGAACATAAATACGTTTGGTAAAATTGTATAATTTTTTTTTTTTTTTTTTAAATTTTTAGATATTTTTATTTTATTTTTCCTATTTTTTTTTTTTCTTTTTTTTTTTTTTTTTTTTTTCCGGGCGAGCTCGAGCTCGCCTAGATCCAGCAAGGCCGAGCCGAGCCGAGCCAGGGACCGGCAATGCTCGGCCTCACCAAGGGCCGGCGACGCTCCGGCAAGGTCGCCGGCCAAAGAAAAAAAGGAAAAAAATAAAGAAAAGAAAAAAAAATAGAAGAGAAAAAAATTGTTTCTCGAAAGTGTTCTAAAATTTTTTTCTTTTCTTGTTTTTGTTTCTATTCCAAATTTGTTCCCAAGAACCAAAAAAATAGATTTGGAACAAAAATGCAAACAAACACGTTTATGTTCTTTTTTTGTTCCTCAAACAAAAACAAAAAACAAAAAAAAAACAGAAATTGTATTCATGAACAAAAGAAAAGAACACAAATAAACAGGGCCCTAGTCACCCCCTTGCCCTCGGCCATGCTACCAAATGATATGATATCACAAGAAAGTCCCCTAATGTGGAAGGAGCAGCTTTACTATTTCTATTATTATAGAAATGGGAAGTAGTCTCTATGCAGATTGAGCCACTCCGAGTTCGTTTTTTTATGGTCTTACACTTCCAAGACCTCTCGTTACTTTTTCAAAATGGTGATCATGCATCTTATATGAATTGTCCGGTAAGATCTTGAGCTTAAATCATCACCGGTATACCTAGAGCTTAATTATCGTTGCTAGCACTTACAGCACCATGACCGCTTTAGTGTTTGATGTGCACTTGTTAGAGATTTTTTTTCATCTATATTGCGTTTATATATTATACAATAGAATACTAAAATGATACTCATTATAACACGTATTAGAAAATGATGTTAGCTATTAATTTCTTTCATCCTCGAGCACTTTCAAATGGATAAATTTATCCTTGGATTTCTTCAATTTCAAATAATTACCTTCTTGCTCCTTGCCCTCCAATTTTATCTTTGGATTTCTCATTTCACTTATATAATTTCATAGCTCAATCATTCAAACATGTAAATGTGCAAAGTATTTGGGATGGATTCATTAAGCAACATATTCAGGAGAAGCAAAAAGTAACTATGTGCTTATCACTACTTGTGACTTGGTACCTCCATGTAACTATGTCTTTTTTCTTCCCCACATTTAGTGTTGAAAATCCACAAAGACACTACCTCAAATCTCTATGATTTGTATTTCCAGAGTCCCTATGCTAATCTGCCGTCATAAGATACATGTATACAAAAACAAATGCAACAAATGTCCCATCATCAATGAAGAAGTTGCCTAGGAGTGAGTTTTCGGAGCTCACCAATTTCCTACCCCGCGTTAGAACAGAATGAACAGCACATAATATGGATATCAATAACCATGAAGCAAAGCAGACCCAAGATAATTAATTCAACCCCTAGAATAGTAGAGCACGTGATTAACAAATCAAATTTGACAAGATAAATCATCGACTAATTACACTCGTTACTAGATGGGACAATTTAGAGAATAACATTTAAGCTAAGCAATGATAGATCACCCATCAAAGTTTATGAAGGCAAAGAGTCATTGAATAGCAAAGCTATTACTACATCGGAACGAGAGAGGTTTGTCCGAAATTTGCGAATGATTGCTTGCCCTTTCAAACAAAAGAAGGCAAGAAAAGGACGGAGGAGACGTGAAGCTTTTTTAGGCTAATACCGAATATTACAAGCCGATGAAATTAGTGTAATAACAACCATCCCATCCTGCGCCAACGTTATTATATTGAGCATGTGTCATTGAATTATCTCATTTTTCTGTGCTCATGTTGATACCATCATAAGGTCAAACTGAAAAGAAGTTTGAATGCATTGTCGTCATGGAGTGGATAGTTTGCATGGAAATTTACTCAAAGCAACGTAACTAACACACTGCATTAAGAAATTAGTGACTGCCAATCTAAAAAAAGCATAGGATGAGGAAGCACTTTGGTTGGAGGAACTTACTAGTGATGTTATACAGTTCATGAGCAACTCTCATTTCACCATCTCTCATTTTGCATGCCACAAACGATTCTCATGTCCGATAGATTCTAAGGGTGATGAGCGATCCAACAAGGCCAAATCTGGTAAAGATTCCCCTAGGTTGGATGGCGACGTCTTCACTCGGCTTGGGAGTGATGGGTGGCAACTCCTCTTGTAGCTCCTCTTGAAACTATAGGGATGACATATCGCTAGCCAACATGTAGTCCATCTTTGCAGGAGAATTTGTAATGTAGTCAATTAACTACACAATGAAGTACACTCCACGACACGCTTGAGACCATAGAAAGCAATGCCAATTTCAACTCCACAATAGGCTTGAGACCATAGAATCAATGACTTGATTACACTAATTAATCGATCGGTGCCCTTTTGGTGTCTAATGTTGTTCATTTCACAAAAAGATATATATTAGACAGTTTGAATTGATTTTAGACATATCCCTAATATGTGAAATGATCATGCAGGTGCACAATTATTATTATTATAGCAACTAGCAACCAAGGACCTCAAATAAATTGCATGGCAAAGTGAGCATTTAATGCTAATAAGTAAGAAAGATATCATTCCTAACTAGACTAAGGGTATACAAATAAGAGTTTGTTTAACTATTGAAAAGCGTGTAATCAAGTGGTAATTTGTATCAAAAAAGGAAACATTGAAATCCTATGGCAAAGCCCAAAGAGTTTGTTTAACTATTGAGCATGATTTTTTTATCATTGATTTTCCACAATTTTAAGAGAAGACTTCCGAAAAGACTATTTTAAAGCTTTTTCCAAGGAATTCTATTTTTCAAAAGCTTTTTTGAATTTTTCGGAAATTTAAAATTTTAATTCTTCTAATTATATATATTACATTTTCGAAATAATTAATAAAAATAATTTTTTATTCCGAAAATAGGGACTCGGGATGGGCCCTAAGGCCCCATCAAAAAATAGGCTGCCGTCTACAAAATGATCTAAGCCCATCTTTTGAGATAATTATACTGAGCCCAAGCTCAACTAAATACCAAAATCAGCCCACATTTGCCGACCTTCAACTTGAGTCCAACGCCCCACTAATCCCATCGCCTAAAAGAGGTCAGCCCAAAATCTCTGATTTCCCTTCCTCATTCATTCTGCCCTCCCCGCCCCTCTCCAATGTTCACGTCCTCATCTTCCGGCTCGGAAGACTCATCGGCGACGCAGAGATTTGAAAGCGAAAGATGATGTGCTCGAGGGCGTCGGCCAGAGGTCGTCGGAGAGGGGTTCGGGCGTTGCAGAGCCGCTAGAAGAACTCCTTCTCGCTCTCGAGTTTCGCTCTCCTCCTCAACTCTCGCTCGGATCTCCCTCTGTTCGATTCTCGAGGCCGCGCGAGAGAGGAGCGCACTTGACCAGCCCCACCTCCGGTCTTTCACCGCTACGACGTCCACCTCCTCCGCCGCCGGAACGCTGCCACCGCCGAAGATGTCGAGAGCACAGTCGGTTCTCTCTCGCTCTCTCTGGCTCCCACGAGCAGATCTCCACCGTCTCCTTCTCGAGCAGCGCCCTCGCCCTCTCTGGTTTCCGGCCGAACCCCTCGAGAAAGCAGCCTCACCCTTTCTCTCCTTCTGTTTTCAGACGAAGAAGAGGCCCTCTCGATCTCGCTCCTTCTTTCTCTCCGGTTTAACTGACCGGATCTCTCTTTCTTCTCTCTTCTCTCTTCTCTCCCCCCGTTCTCTTCCTAGCTCTCCCCCTTTTGAGCTCGTCTCCCTCCAAGGACGGTGCCGGCTGCCGCCAGCCTGCTCAGACCGCGCGACATTCCCCTCCGTCCTCGCTCACACGCTGTCCTTTTCCTCCTCAGCTCCCTGGTGACACCCCCGTTTTGTCCCCGACGCATCGTCCAAAACAAGCGACGAGGGAGAGAGGAGGAAGAAGAAATTGGGGCCGGGCTTGGGGAATAGAGAAAGTGGGCCGGCCCGCTCGGGGGAAAGGAAAGGAGGGAATAAATAAAGGAGGGCCGGGCAGGCCCAGCCCTGGCCCGGCCATATTTGATTTTTTTTTTTTACAATAATAATATTTTTTTTTTGAAATCTTTTCAAAATGATAAAAATTTCAATTTAATTAATTTTTTCAAATATTTTTAATAATCACAATTATAGTACAAATGTTCCTAATGTCTACATGCGATGCATTTTAATAACAATTATTTACCTTATCTATTTTTTTTTTTTTGTGCCTAGAGATTTTTTATGTAATTAAGTCCTAAAAAAAAAGCAAAATTTAAGTGTCAACAACCTTTACACAAAATCCCAACATAGTTCTTCTAGCCAATTGACCTTGATGTAATGTCCGATTGACGGTCTTTCGACATGGCAAGCTGACGTGGACAATTGTCTTGTCAGCGATATATGGTAGCAATTGATTAGAATAATTACATTCGAATTTCACATAAAGATTTATGAATACATTAGTAAGATTGGAAATTTTATGACTAAATTAACGTCCATACAATAGTTTTAAAATTGAATTGGTAAATTTTTCCCATTCAATTTGGGTTGGATTCATTTCATGAGTCCAAACTTGAAATATATCCTAACAATATCTTGTTGCTTCAAGATCTACTATTGCAAATTTTGAGTGCGGTCAAGCTCAAACATTGTCAAATCAAATTGAACCGTTCTTGTAGACAATTAATCAATTCAAACAAATATAAAGATCAGTGGCATCACGGCACCTCTCATTCCATGTTCATATCACACTATGATGGGATCTTATTAATTATTAATTTTCTTAGAGGTGATGCATCATGAGACAATAAACACTCTGGTTAATTTTTGAATGCGTATTACTCATACCCAAGCCTACAATCGCAAAGCTGAAGTTGTGCCCCAATGTTGTATGGGCACACTCTCTTGATTTCCGTGTGGGCAAAATTCATGCAACTACTATAGTCGGCATGTGGCAACGCACCGTTGCATGCGCCGTGGCCGAAGCACTCGGCATGGAAGAAAGAAGCATGGGTGTTGGAGTCGAACCCCTTTTCCACGGTGTTGAACCTCAGATGGGTCAGGACGGTATCCATTGCCTCAGTATAATGTTCCCATTCTGTGTACTCCTCTTGCATACCCTGTCCATAAATGTCACGTCCAGTTCACTTCTAATGATACAAAGAAGACAATGTGAAAGTACGATGAGCAGGACCCGATATTCTGCGATGTGGACATGATGATAGCGATCGCTGTCTTCCCCTCTAATTCTCTCGCGCTTAGCATAGGGAAACACACAAATTGAGTTGGGTATAAAAAGGGCTCACTTCTCATAGGATCCTCAGTCATTGATTCATTTGGTTTTAAGAGTCTTTCTTAGTCGTTATGATTAATATTAGACATGATCTGGGGGAGACAATTTGTGCCAAATTTTTCAGAAATCTTGGTGGAGTCTTCATTAGATCAAAAAGGTATTGCTCCTCAATCTAACTGGTTAATTTGTCACATGCATATTACATAATCTGAGTTTGTTATACAATCTGAGTTTGTTGACGTCCTAGCAAACCATACTCTCGTATCCTTATATATTATAAAGTGAAAATTTATGTATATTAGCCAACCTGTGCTTGCACATTATATGATCCCTTGTCATGCTAGTCGAATGGGGAAATTCCTTTTCCCTACACCAAACATATACTTGAGTATCATTTCAAATTGAAATTGGACAATTAAAAAAAAATATTAATGTTATAAAATTAGGCATAGACAACCCTAGCCATAAGCATGCACCCACACACGCAGATACTTATATGAAATGATTCGATTGCAAATTGAGTTTTGAACACTGAGTATGGGGGTTGAGTGGATCTTGACTTGGGCACTATTGCAGCTCGTTTAGACAACTAGGGCCCAGCCATGTTGACACTAAATTTGTCTAATTGGAGCTGAAGTCTCCATTGAAGCGGTTAAGAATTCTCATGCGCAAAATTTGAGTTTGAGGTTTTCATTACTCACGATTTCGTTGCGATCTTCATCATGCAAGTATTAAGGTCCCCATATTAAGCAACTAGCAAGATACATGGGTCTAAGATTATATTTGTTATATTACCCTAAATATTTGTGTTGATATCAATTTTTGCAAGAAAAACAATATATTGAAAATTATGGCAATATATATCTCTTCATATCAATCAAATCTTTACTAGAGTTTATGTGTAGTTTTATTTAATAAAGTGGACTCGAACTGGATCATGTAGTTTCGAGATGTGGAATCGCAATATATATCAAACATAATATAAGTGCATGTTGTCAATCAATAAGTCATCTAGGACCGCATTCATTGTATTTCCATACGGACCATAAAGGTTATACCGCTGTCTGTTGCAGATTCTATTTAACATGGTCGAGTCTAGGGTACCACCCACCGTGGTGCATAGAGAAAGGAGCCCCATAATTATGCCTACGACCCCTTGAAACGTCAACATGATGTTAATATACGTGATTTGTCTATGTCTCAAGTAAATATTTCTCTGTAAGTTTAAAAATCGGCCAGTTTTGACTACATATAAGGGGGTCAACTCCATAGGTTGGGCCGCTACTCTAATATCATTACATTAGTGCAAATGTCGATGAAAGAGGGGACAACGTCCTTGATTATTCAATTATCTTCTCTCTTGAATGTTCTTGGCCGAGAGATTCACACCTTCCTGGATTCACTCGTCCTTGTCTATGCTTTTGTAGTATATGGTTTGATAGACATGAAATAGGTTGGATACTCCTTATGATCAAGAATAATATGCTCCACCCTACAATATCAATTGCTTCTAAATCTGTCTTGATTTTACTGTTAGTGAAATTAACGCAAAAATTTGACAGGATCTTGGAATCAAATCAATGTGAAGCGAGAGCAATAAATGAAGAACAATCAAGGACGTAAGAAATTTAAATAATTTAATCTAAGTATTAGTATTTACTCCATAGGGAGAGTCGACCGCAAATAATCTATTAATAATAAAAAAAATTAAATTTACAATATCCCATACACTCGATTGTTTCCCGTGCTTAGATTAAGTCCAAATCCACATTATTTACAAATAAATAATTCAACTGGATGTACAGCTCACAGCACGAATCTCTCGATGTTTTGTGGCCTAAAGAAAGAGATTCGCTGCCGCTTGAAAGAATCAGAGAAAACCCATGCCCATTTTTCTTCCGGCCCGACCCGGCCCATCTCCCTTCCGGCCCCTTTTCTTTCCTTCTCCTTCCTTTGGACAATGGCCTGAGAACAAAAGAAAGAAAAAACCGACGCCCCACCAGCATATGCAGTGATATCCGGCGACACTCTCAGCGACAGCGAGCTTCAGCATTTCCGACGCTGCGAGCCTCAGGTTTTTCGACGCTGGTCAGGACCGTGACACGCCTCAGATCTCCACCATCAAGGCGTCCCCACGGTAGAGTTCACCAAGCTCGACCGCTTAGCACCATAGCCACCGCTCCAGCAAAACGGACGAGTTGCCGCCTTCCCCCGACGCCCCATAGCCGCTGCAGTAACAAAGCTGCCGCCAAGCTTATCCTGGCAACCTCGCTGTGACTCGCCCCTGCTCCAACTCGTTTTTCGTCAGCCACACAGCATGGACGCCGGCCTTGCAAGCTTGTTATGTAATCCTTTTGAGCAATGTGGCCCCAAATCTATATGCAAAATTCTTATGTAATCCTTTTGAGCAATTTTAGCATAAAAATGCCGATGTAGACGTCCCGCCTTCGTTGAAAAGACGTCTTTATTTTTTTATTTTATTTTATCTTTATGATTTCTTTTCTCTTTTCTTTTTCTTCTTCTTCTTTTTTTTTTCCTTTTCTTTAGGTTCTATTCATCTTCCTCTTCCTTCGCTTCCTGTACTGTTCATCTTTCCTGACTTCGGCCAATCTCTCCTCCGTGTAAAGTTGCATAAACTCTTGTCCACATAATTACCGACATCCGATTCAAATAGCCAAACTCCAAGAAGAAGAGCCACAAATTGAACTAATTGAAGGAGAGGAGGACTAAAAGATGCTTAACTGTTGTTGTAGAAATACTCCTAAAGTAGTTGGATCCCACAACTAACAATCTAGCTCTAATAGCATTAGCAAGTTCTTCGTGTATTCTCCATAAATAGTCCATTCACTCTCTTCGTGGAGTCATATCCGATGAATAATTGAATCTAAGCCCCTAACTTATGAAATGACCTCCAATGTGATTGTGGCATCAATTAGGAATTGACCATAAGGCTTCATGCTTTTTAAGATATTAGATCCCAATCGTTCTACTATTTAAAAATCCTTGAGAGTTATCTACACATCTTACAAGGGTAAATTAAGTAGAGGAGTCATCATCAAATATCCTCATTGACATAGGATACATAATTGATGTTTAGGAGTTTATGCTTCAAATATTTCGGTTCCTCATCATCATCACTGATTCAAAAAGTTATGCATGTATAATGGTCCGATTCACTGAGGAGGACAATTTTGTCATCATAAATATGTTTGATATTATTTTACATTAGACACGGTCTCTTACATGGAGGCAATACTCCATCATCTAGTGAATGAACAACTCTCACACCAACCGTCATTCGATGAAAGAATACATCTCACACCTAACTCTGCAATCCTAGAGTTGAATTTGAGCGCCGATAGAGTAGCTTTACTCTTGAAAGAGTTGCTGTCTCTTAGAATTGATGCATATGGTGCAGTCTTGCTGTCCAAGCACCCCATTACATGCTCCATGCCCGCAACATTGAAAGTTGGAATCAAGAGACGAGCTATAGTAGCTGTATCCATGAGTTGCCGTGTTAGTGCTCAAGTCATCTAGGACCACATTCACTGTATTTTCCATACGGACCATAAAGGGAATGCTGCTGTCCGTTGCAGATTCTGTTCAGCATGGTCGTGCCTGAGATACCAGTCGCCATGGTGCATAGAGAAAGGAGCCCCATAATGATGCCTACGACCCCTTGAAATGTCAACATAATGTTTATATACATGATCTGTATGTCTCAAGAAAAAAAATTTATGTAAGTTTGAGACTAGTTTCGGCAATATATAAAGGGGTCGATTCCATAGGTTGGACCGCTACTCTTATATCATTACATCGGTGCAAATGTTGATGAAATAGGTGACAACATCCTTGATTATTCCATCATCTTCTCTCTTGAATATTATCAGTTAATAAATTCACAACTTCCTTGATTCACTCGTCCTTCTCTATGCTTTTGTAGTATATGGTTCGATAGGCATGAAATAGGTTGGTTACTCTTTATGATCAAGAATCATATGGTCCATCCTACAATATTAGTTGCTTCGAATCTGTCCAAGTTTTACTGTTAGTGAAATTAACGTGGAAATTAACAAGATCTTGAAAGTAAATCAATATGAAAATTGCCAAAGCAATAAATGAGAAACAATCAAGGACACAATGAATTTATATGATTCGATCCTAGCATTAATACCTAGAAAGAGCCAATAGCAAATAATCTATTAATAATTAGATAAGTAAAACAATATCCCATAAACTGAGTATTTCCCATACTTAGATTAAGTCCAAATCCGCATTATTTACAAATGAATAATTTAACTGGATGTACAGCTCACAGCACGAATATTTCGATGTTCTGTGGCCAAAAGGAAGAGCTTCACCGTCGCTTGACAGAATCAGAAAAAACCCATCCACTATTTCTCTTCCCCCGTGCGGGCCGGCCCATCTCTTCTTGTTCCGGCCCGGCCTGCTCATCCCTTTCCTTCTCCTTCCTTTGGACATTGGCTCGAGGACAAAAGAGAGGAAAGAGCAAAGAGAGAGGGGACGTAGAGAAGGTCGGGGTAGAGGACAGAAAGCACGCGCCTCAGATCTCCACCATCAAGGCGTCCCCACAGCAGAGTTCACCTAGCCCGACTGGCTAGCACCATAGCCACCGCTCCAGCAAACCGGATGAGTTGCCGCCAAGCTTATCCTAGCAATTTCACTGTGACTGCCCCTGCTCCAACTCGTTTTTCATCGACCACCCAGTGTGGACGCTGGATTTGCAAGCGAGCATCCCGTCGTCTCCGGTGACCACCTCAACTAGGTTGACGTCGCTCCCTGTCCGAGATCCTGACGCTGACACCTCGCTGTTGCGCCATGCGAGCTAGCCATATGTGTATTCCACCACCACCGTGGTCGCATTTCATCAACAGTCACCCCGGCGTCACACCTTGTCAAGCGTCACCTCGAGCAAGCACGACCACCACTGTGGCCGAGATTCGAGCAGCAAAACGATCTACACACCGAGACGTGCCACTGCGATGCAACGCTACTGCACCAGCACCTCGAGCTTGGTCTGTTTTCTTTGTGTTTTGCAGATCCTCCAGCGAATCCCCAATGATCCCGGTGGATATCTAACGTGCCGCAAGCCTCCACATCACGCCGAGATCCCCGACGTTTGAGATCGTCCTTGCCTAGCCGCCACAACTGTATCTTTCTTGTTGCAGGTTTTCTTCAGTCGAGTTGGCGTCCAACCCCGAGACTTCCGAGGAGAAAGACACAAGAAAAAGAGAAGGCGAGGGCAACGAGCATACTTGAGCCAAATCAATTCCGTGTTTTGCAGGTTCACGGTGGTGTTGCTTCTTCACGCTGCCACTTGGACCTCCAGAAGACTTGTTGCTGCCTCTGGTTGGTGATAGCTCCTGCTATGCTGCGGTTTTTTATGCTGTCCTTCGGTGTTCCTTGCTGTTCTGAGACATGTCTTGCTCCGGCGAGCCCTGATCCGGTCCGATTCCGGTAAAGATTACGAGAGCCCAAATTAGGTGACGATTTTGTCCGATTTGATTTAAAATTTTTATCGCTAATTCGAATCGATTACCTTATCTTATTGCAATATTTGAGATTTTATGCATCATCCAGTTAAGGCATTGTTGATGATAGTTAATTTAATTACTAATTTAATACGTAAAGATTTTAGATCATTTTTTTAATTTCTTTGACTTAATATTGGCTAACTGTTGTGCTCGAAAATTGTGATAACCTTTAATTTATCCCGTGAGACGATGGGTTATTTTTCAGATAATTACAATTTATTAATTTAAAATTTCCGTGAATTGTGCATGTGGGTTAGGTGAGATCCCATCCCGAGTGCAAACAACTACTGTGTTATGAAATCTAAGAATGGATTAGATTCCTTTTCTTAGTACGAATTGCATGTTTACATTAGAGCATTTTTTTTAAATCACAAATTTTAATAAAAAGATACCAAAAATGTCATGTGCATGTTATCTAGTTTTAATTTCATTATTATCTGCTACATTATGTCATGTGCATGTCACATAGTTTTTAACTGCATCATTATGCCATGCCAGCGTGCCACATCTTTATGCCACATCATCATGCATACCATTGTGCCACGTCATGCGCCTTGTCATTGTCTATGTCACCACATATGTCATGTCATCGTTCGCATGCCATTTAGTGATTGTATGTTAAGGTCATTATATTAGAACGCATATCATGATAGAATAAAATGCATATTGATATTTCTCATCCTTAGAATTAGGATATGTAGTTAAGATATCATTCATATTGATTATTTACCGTATTTAATACTTACAAAGTGGAGGAGTTATTATATGGATCAATACGACAAAGTGAGTAAAAAGATAAGTAACATGAATATTTGCATATAACCATGACGAGTTTATAAGAGATTAAACATTATTGAGATGCATCTATAAGATGTGTTAGAAAATGTGTGGAGTAGTTAAGATATTATGATTTACCCATAACACTAAGGCTTAAATTTTTAGTGAAAGTTGATTTAACTGAATATATTGATAAGTTCAAATTTAAGCTCCTTTTTTGCGATCTCCCTAGCAGAAGCTGTGAATTTCCAACAAATGATATAATATTCTGGCATTTCCCAATATGTTGATTGCTTGCGTTAAACGAATGAGTTGACTGTGGAAGGTTTTACGCATAGGGCTATCTGATTTCTTTATCTCACTTACCGTCAATTTGTCTAGCGCCTTTCGATTGGGGTCTGCTTTGGGTAGCCTCATGCTTGATCGACTTCTCGGAGTTGGAAGCTGTCAATACCTCGTCTTATAGAGTGTAGTTCGACTTCTTTTGGGGAGTTGCCAAGAGGTGTGGATCCATACGAGAAATCATAGATAGGTAGTTTAATAAGATCATTTTCTCCTTCCTCACCGATGGTTAACTAGTAGCTCACTCCCAGTGTATATCTATATTTGGTGAATATCTCAGAAAAAGAATTTCACGAACGATGCGGCTTTCAAGCAACCTTGATGGTTCACTCTAGCGGAAGAGACTTAGGGTAAAGGTGAACGTTGTGTTGTAATGGTGCAATCACGGTGATAGCCTTCATAATTTAGTTAAGTAAGGGAGCAAAGATGAAGGTGAGTGTTGAAAATTTAAGCTTGAGACATGTTGATGTAGAAGGGTACCCGAATTAAGGGAGAGAAGACCTGTACTAAGCTCACACATGAGATTTAGTTTAAAATTCCCAATTTGTATACTGATGGAATCACCCTTCAGCTACTGAACAGAATTTACGTTGGGGATAGAAAAAGGGGGGATCATTTTTTGAAGAAAACTAATAACGTGGTCAAATTAACTTTAATAATAAAAAGTTTCTAGATGAGGCGTGACTAATCAGGATTTTTGCAAGTCACAACGACTTGATTGATTTCGAGTCAGGCTCCAGCTTGAGCTACTCGAGTATCTTGTCAAATTGAAGTTCAAACTTGCCAATACTTTGCTCAACAAGCTTGTTAGCCTAATCTTGACTAATTTGTCCATTGCTTTATACCATAATCCTATAATACATTTTAACGATAAACATTAGCATTTCATGAAATTTTTAACAAAAGTCTGAAATTCATGTCTATCCACTTTGAATTTTATTATTCTCTATTTAATCGAGAAAACTTTGTACTTGTCAAGATCTAGCATTACTAATTTTGAGTGGGTCAAGCTCAAACATTGTCAAATCAAATTGATCGATAATGGTAGACAATTGATCAATTCAACCATATACAAATATCAATGGCGCCAATGAAGTCACTCACATTTCACATTTATATTACTCTTGCAATGAAACCTTATTGAATTATGGATTTTCATAGACGTGCCACCATTATGATATTGGACATTTTTCCAATACAAGCTTAGGTTATTCCCTGAGTTTATATTGCTGGTACCTAGGTACACAATCACAAAGCTGAAATTGTAATCCAATACCATAGGGGCACACTCTCTTGATTTCCTTGTAGGTGAAATCCATGCAACTAATATATTCTGTGAGCATGAGTGCATCTTTGCATGCAGTGTGGCCGAAGCACATGGCGTGGTGGAAAGAAGCATGGGTGTGGTAGTCAAAACCATTTTGCGTGTTGGCAAACCTCAGATCGACCAGGACGCTGTCCCATGCCAAGGAATAATCGTCCCATTCATAGTATTGTCCTCCATCGCACACCTTGCAGGCAGAAGTCAAGTCCGGGTCACTTCTAATGATACATATACATCGTGAAAGTACTAAGAGAAGGACTGCGATTGTCGGTGTCGTGGACATGACGACGGGGTCACCGTCTTTCCCTTCAATTCTCTCCTGTTTAGAATTTAGAAACCTAGGAATTGAGTCGGGTTTAAAAAGGGCTCATTTCTCATTGGGTCCCTCAATCATTGATTGATTAGGTTATAGTCTTTCTTTGGACCTTGGTGGAATCTTCATTGGATCAGAAGGCTTTTGCTCCTCCGTTCAACCGGTGAATTTGGCATATATATTATATGACACAAGTTCATTGACATCCTTGTAAACGATACTTTCTCATATCCTTACATATTAAAAAGAGAATTCATTTATAATAGCCAACTTGTGCTCGCAAGAAATATTTCGTTATCATGCTAGTCATGTTGGTAAAATTACTACCTACCCGACGAGCATATGTGAAGACGTACTTGGAGTGAAACTAAGTCGAGCTCTCATGAGTTGTCTGGTCTTGGGTTGATGATTATCTTAGAAGTGCTCAACTGATTTTTAGTCAAACTCTAGCAGGAAAAACTCGAGTATCTTGTCAAATTGAACTCAAGGCCGCTAATACTCAGCTCAACAGGCTTGTGAGTCTAATTCAAAAAAAATTAATTGTATAAATTAGACATGGACATCCGTAAGTAATTACACACAGATATATGACTCAAGCTCCAGCGGGAAAATTATACTTGACTGAGCTCAAATCGAGTTCCAAACACTGAGTACGGGAGTTCTAGTCTATCTTGGGCGACTTGTTTAGACACTTAATGCCCAGTCTTGAGTCTTGCTGCCACTAGATTTGGGTAATTGGAGCCAACATGTTCATCAAAGCAATTGCAGATTCTCACGTGCAGAACTCAAGTGCAAGGCTCTTGTTGAGAAATCTTATTATAACAATTTGGTTGTGATATTTATTGTGCAACTTTTAGGTTCCCAGAATCTTTAAATGCTTTATATTAAGCAACTAGCTAGATATAAAATTGCAATACTCATCGAATTATAATATCTATACATGCTATGAATCAAGAAGAAACATGAAAGCATTAAGAATGTCAATTCCTTTCTCTTGGTAGCTTTTTTACATTTGTTGGAATATTCATGCCATCCGGATGTGGAAAAGGCGGGCAAGTTATTTATGCAGAATCTTCTTGATAGCAAAATTTAATAGTTTCTTCTATCCTCCATTTTCTACTTTCAAAAATAGGTAGATTCTAACTTTATCTCGGCGTCAACTTTTAATAATGGAATTTTGATGTTTTTGCTAATGAAACATCGATTTTTATTACCATCTTGTTTCATTAATTATCCCTTAACATAGGCAAAGTGTAACCAAACCCTTGCCTAGATCTAGGCAACGGTGAGGGTGGACCATAGCCGCCATTCGCCCTCGTGTAGTGGTAGTGCACTAGTGACGAGAGTTAGACACGTGGGGTTTGGCTGGTCCTAGGTCCTTGTGTTTATTGGTGCGCCACCACCACATAAAGGCAAGAGCAAGTGATCCTGGTCATTCAGACCGGAAAAAAAGAAAAAGAAAAAGGTAATCCTCTTTGTAGCTCGGTAAGGCGTTTGTGCTTGACGCCGTAGTAAGGGTGGCGATGGCACTGCTATTTTTTTTTTTTTTTTTTTTTACAATAGCTATTTTGGGCACCACATTAGCATTTGCTTGGTGCCTTATCAATCTCAACTGACATAATTTTTTTGGAAATGCCACATTATATTCTGTTCACTAAAAATGGAGGAGATGATTGGAAGTAATTGATAATCTTTTAAAACAAATTTTAGGAATTGGTAATACCACTTGAAAGTTTGAATTAGATTGTACTTATGCATTGCTTAATTGCACATTTTTATTTTATTTTTTTTATAAATTTTACATCTGTGATATAACTATATCTAGTAGCACATTCGTCTATTTTATTTTCATGGTTTAACTAATAAATGGAAATACTAATAGATGGAATTCAAGACTAGTGGTGTACTTATTTCATTTGATAATCAAATTAGTTGCTAGCTCTCCCGAATAAAAACTGGCCTAAAGTTCTCGTGTGAAGCAACTTCCACATGTCGCTTTATCACAGCGTGTGCCGTTGAGCAAGAGCAAACACATTTGGGCAAAAGTAGTCACTAGTTAGTCTATCAATTCAGAGCATCCATCATGCAACCCCACTGGTCGCTCCAAGTTATGTGCACAATCTCCAATCAAATAAAAAGAAAATTGATCTCAATCATTGGATGATAAGGCTTCTTGACCATGCGATAAAGATAAATTTATGTCAACAGTTGGATTAATCATGAGCTGGGCTATATCACCAATGCCCTAATCAGCGTGTAAAGTGTGGTTTGGATTCTCTAGCTTAACAATCGTGAAATGAAGCAACTATCACTAAAAAAAAATTGTAATAGAGAATTAATTCCAAGAAGTTCCCTTAGAAGGTGTGGAAAGGATCTCTCCAACTCAATGCTTCTCTAGGTTCTAGCCGATTCAACTTGTATTGTATAACTAGAAATGCATAACAATGACATGGTTTTGCTATGGAAAGGGTGGCGGAAAATCTATGAGCATTACTCCATCGATCATGTAACCTCACAATTTTCAAATATAAAGGGAACTCTTCTTTTTGCCTATTATTATTCGGTGAGAGTGCTTTGAAGATATTATAATATCATAGAATTATACAAAAATGCAATCACTAATTTAAATTAAGCATGCAATACAATTAAATAGTGAAACATTTGAAAGGCTAGTTAATACGTACATCAATTCAGTTGAAAATAGGCATGGTTTTAGCATTTTATTAAATGAGATTAACCTAGATTGACATGTGGTTTCAAAGTTATGGCTCCCTATCATTTAATTTCACTCCCCAGCAAGGGGATCTTAGTATATCAAGACATAGCAATATGGACTAGCTGCATAGTGATATGAAAAATTTAATTGAAAGACAAAGAAGATAAAAGTGTTGTAACAATTAATATAGAGGAATGGTGAGAGAAGAAAGTTCCAGACATTGATCAAGTTAGGCCCACTAGCAAATTAGGCTGCATGTCGGCAATGAACTGGGCATGTCTTGATCACGGGCTAGGCCCAACCCTGGTCACAAATCAGGCTCTGTGTTGTTTTGGTTCTATTCATTGTTGGTCGTGATTTAAAAAAAGTTCTTAGTCTCTATGGGCGAGAAACTTATATGAGACAAGTGTTTGATATACCAAGAATGCAAAGGACACTAATTAGACGTTAAATTAATGATTTAGAGAAAGTTCTCGATCTACTCCTTCTTTTACCTCTAGATTCTTCCCAATATACCAGAATCTCTTCCTTTTTCTTCTTCAATATGGAAGAGTCTCCATGAGTATCCCTTGGACACAAAGCTGAACAGTGCTTCTTTCAATTGGCAAAGAAAACGTCCCTGGTATCATGAACAATTGATGGAAAATCTGGACCGATGGAGTCCCCACCTTCGACGAATGCCCTGATTCTTACTTTGCTTCAGGTCGTCCGAGATGGAATCATGCCCAAGCATGGTATGATTCCATGCTATTCCGAAAAAGAGAGAGGGGTCGGGCTTCAACAGGGCTTTCTAACCTAACCTTCAGAACTGAAATGGGCCAAGACTTTGCATGCATGCAGAGGCCTCATTAAAAAATCACATTGATGGCTTAAAATTCTTGCATAAAATTTTCAGTCGGGTCATGCATCAATCTGGTTCACAAAATTCCATGGTCCTATCTAAAAAATATCCCTAATTCCTAAATGTGGAAGAATGCGTTAAAAGAGTGGAAATGCGAGACTATTCAGGTTGACATTTTTTTTTTTGGTCATACCATTTTTTTTTTTGGTTGGAAATTAGTCATAAATTTTTTAAGTAGTCATAATATATATACACACATACAGATTAACAATTAATTTGAAATTATAATCTTACAATTATGGCTGGTGGAAAAAATTAAACAATTTCAAATTTTCCTTATTAACTGAGTTTTTTTTTTTTTTTTTTTTTTTCACTTAAAGGGATGATTTGAAGGGCTTTTTGTCAACAAATGTGTGAAAATTTGAAAGATAATACATGAAAATGCAAGACTTAATTTGAACTAAAGTTCAAAATTAACTAGATATAAAGGTCTAAGTTATGCAAGTCTAACATATCAATAGGTAGCACATTATCAAAATTTGCTATTCAATATACATATATTACACGGTTGTTTCACATTTAATTGAGTGTTCTCCTTGTTGCTAATTTAGAAATTTATGTTACTGTGAAATTTAAAGTGAACAAAAATAGAAGTTTCCAATTGATTATGTCATTAGAAGAAATATATCAATGATATCTAATTTACGACATGAACGAGGTCTCTACATAGCAATTAATAGCAAATCAGTGAATCAAAAGGCAGAGGTATGCAAAAAGGCACAAAAGTGGATACTAAGATTTGGATTTAATAGTACTGGTTCCTTACGCAACTCAAAGCAAAAAGCAGTAAAAAAGGAAAAGGTAAAGCGCCTTAACATTCAAAGATCTTAGTGTATACTTTGGCTTTCCATTATGTCCTTATTAAAGTTATCATTTCTAAGAAAGCAGCCATGCATTATCACTAGGGATCCCACGATTAAAGGTGCAAAATTTGAATGGACATTAGATGGTGGAGTGTCCCATCTTCCTTTCAAGTCCACATTTAATAAAGATGCTTTATAAAAAAGTTAAAAAGGCGAAAGCATTGATCATATTGATCCATTTTCTCTCTCAATTCCTTCTTTAATAAAGATACTTTATTTAACAGGGTAAAAAGACAAAAGCATTGATTGTTTTGATCATAGTTCTTCCTAACGCAACTCGAAGTAAGAAAATGTAAAGTGCCTTCACAATTAGAAATCTTATTCTATACTTTCACTTTCAATGATGTCCTTATTAAACTTATTATTTCTAAGAAAGCAGCCACGCACTATCACTAGAAATCATGTGATTAAAGATGCAATAATTTGAATGAACATTAGATATTGGGGTGTCCTATCTGCCTCTCAAGTCTACCTTTAATAAAGACACTTTATACAAAAGCCAAAAAAGATGAAAGCGTTGAATATTTTGATCCCATTTCTCTCTCTAGTCCTTCTTTAATAAAGATGCTTTATTTAAAAAGGTAAAAAGACAAAAGCATTGATTATTTTGATCATACTTTTCCTTACACAACTCAAAAAAAAAAAAAAAAAAAAAAAGTAAAGCACCTTAACATTCAGAGATGCTGGTCTATATTTTTATTTTCCATGAGATCCTTATTAAAAAATCTATTTCGAGGAAAGCAACCATACATTATCACTAGAATCCCATAATTAAAGATGTAATAATTTGAATAGACATTAGTTAGTGGAGTGTCCCATCTCCCTCTCAAGTCCACCTTTAATAAAGCTTCTTTATAGCAAAGTCGAAAAGACCAAGCGTTGATTATTCGTAAATGGCTTAACACGAGTGACATGACATGTGAGATGTTTGCTACAATGTGAAAATAAAGCAATAGATTAATGATAAGCCAAGTTGGTTACTGTTGGGAAAAAAGGGCACAATTTTTATTTTGGCCGTTGAAATCACTTATGTTTTGTTCTATCGCGACCAAATTTTCGGGGTGAACCATTAAGATTTGACTAATTAATTGTTAAGCCTAGACTTAACTCAAGCTCTCCCAAGCCCATACAAATTCACGATAAATAGAATGTTTAACATAAATATGCAAACAATCCTAAAACATGCAATATTCTAACTCAAACATATTTTCAAATAAATAAAGCAATCATGATAAATAAAATAATCAAGATAAAACATGCCACACAAAATCATAAAAGACATTCCAGATCAAAAGATAATATCTCATTAATAAAATCGATAAATTGATCTTTAGCTTACCTAAAGTGAGAAAGAGGGCTCTGCTTTGCTTTATTGGAATGTTTGCTTTGGCTTACTTCCTAGAGTACCATCTCGGAACAATCCATGCCCTTCGGCAGCTGGAGGTCTTTTTTTCAAGAAGAAAGGTTACTGGATTGGGGCTTTCCCCTCTATAGGATTGGTAATTCTTCGTCCCTCTTGACTAAGTAACTTGGGCTTAAGTCTTAAAGATCAAAATATTAATTTTATTTACGCTTGATCAATTATTTCATTTAAAGCTTTGTAGACGAAATAAAATATCTAGGCACGGTTGCGAATTAGATGGTATGTTAGGTGCCCCTTAATCCCCTGCCTTAGTTTTACCTATTGGCAGATCAACAACAGGGGACGCAACTTGGGGTCTCTCACACCTACCAAGTTCTCCCAGTATCTTCATTGAGTATTTTAAAGACCTGCTCAGGTCTATCTAAAAAGAACACATGAAGTAAAATAACAAAAACGATAAAGATAAAATAAAATAAATAAATAAAAAGAAAAACTACCTAAATTATTTTTTCTGCTTTTTCACCCACAGCTTCAGTGGGTTGCCATCGGTGAGGGGGGATCACCGTCGGCCATTCACCGGAGCTCCGGTGAGAGGCAACAGCGTCGGTGCAGGGCAAAGACCGCTCGTGGGTGAAGCGGCTTAACTTGGCTCGGGGCAAAGGCGGCGTCGTGATTTTGGGGCACAGAGCAGCAGCGCTCGGAGAGGGGGCACACGGGCTCGGGTCGCGGCACGGCTGGGTTGCGGTGCAGCAAGGCGGTGGGCGGATCCGACGTTGTGGGTGAAGAGGAATCAGCGAGCAGCGGCGGCGCTAGGGCGTGCGGTGTCGGAGCATAAACGCCGCGTGTGGAGGGAGAACACGGGCGAGTACAGTGGAGCAGGCCCGATGGAGAACAAGAACAGCTTCTTCTCTCTTTTTTTTATATTTTTCCTCTCTCCTCCTTTCTCCTCACGTCTCTTCCCACTTTTTCCTCTCTGTCTCTTCTCTCTCCTATCCACTTTTCCTTTGACTTTTCAGCAAAAGAGGCCTTTTTCTTCAAAACCGAGAGCCCCTTTTCTCTTGTATTTGTGCTCGATTTCTCTCCTTTTCTTTCAGCGAATCCCAAAAATAATAATAATAATAATAATAATAATAATAATAAATTTTTTAAAAAAAAAACCTCCGGTCCATACCCGAACAGCACCCTTTTATAATGGAAAAAATTAAACCTTTTTGACATATATTATTTCCAATTTCGTTTGTGCATAATATCCTAAATATATCATTGAAATATACATATTCGCGCAATATTCTTTTTAGCATTTTCTCGCATATTCCATCAAAAAATTTCTTTTATGTTTAAAATACACTCCCCAGTATATATCACCTAAATATGTAAAAATTCTGAACGAAATACGTGAAAAATATTTCCCTCATCGGCGTCCAATAAAATAAAACAAAAATGTCCCTAAACTATATACCATGTTTTATATATATTTTTTTTAATTTAGCAAAATTCAACCCCAAAAATTTAGGTCTCAACATGTTCCACACCTCTTTTGTGGTGAGTTTGTTTTGGCTGACTTGTGTAATAGTCTTGTTTCACACAGGTCATGTTGCTTGCTAGTGGGGGTGTTGGGGCTTATTCACTGCTATATACCGTTGACCTTTTGTTTTAGTCGAATATTAGAGCTACAGATTTGGTTAGGCTTTAGCCGCTTGACCAAGCACTGAAGCCGTTTATCTAAGAACAAACAATATCATTTCATGTAATTTTAGTCCACATTACACAATCTTCCTTACACATAGGACAATCGAACATGATTGGACTAATACGTAACATAAATTAGGCAAAACTTGACCATAAGCACTTGATTACACTTTCCTCAAAGAGTTAATCCTGCACAATATGTTTGATAATGATTGTGTGATTTCCTCGTAATACTATAACACTAGCATCCCAAACTTTGATAAGAATAGAAGATTCTTGTGTATGTCTCATATTGATTGTAATGGGATTTGTCGAGTAAGTTGATTTTCTTACTTGTCAATTTTGAACATCTAATTTTATCTACTGCCCTCATTGTGAAATTCTATTTACACATTAAAAACTACACACTATTAAATTAATTAGATAGAGTCGTATTTGGGACATATTTAGGTTTAACACATATCATTTTGGTCTTAAGTGAAAATCTTGTATTAAAAAGGGTGATATTATTTGGGCTCATGAGGACTAGGTTCATGCGATTAAAAAACCATTTTGTTTCTTCAAAATTTGGCTTGATGGCAACAAGGAACATCCTTCCCAGATACATGATGATTTTCGTAAAGCCATGGTTATGATCAAAGGTCAAGCCGATCTTTTATGTACTTCTTCTACAATTGTTTGAGTCGAAATAGCTCATCTTTTTCGAGTACTCTTATTTTTGAAGCTGTAACGTCTTCTCGATCTAGAGTTTAGATAAGCTTGTTAGGCACCAAACACAGTAAATGTTCTTAATATTTTTACATAAATAGTTTGAATATTATCAAGAAAGAGTAGTACCAAAAAAATAAGAATTAATTCATAAAATTGATCTATAAAAGTGACGTGAATAAGCCAGTTAGACTATCACATTGTTTCGCCAATGATTTCCAAACATATTACTCTTAAGGATTCAATTAGCCAACAAATTTGAATTGGAGCATTGATTTTTCCAAACTAGTGATGTGGCCATATGATATGAAGAGATTCATGGAAAGGTCCCAAGCTTAACTCATTAGTGGCATGTCTTCAAATTGGAAAGCTTGCCTCGAATTTTTAGTTTATTTTTGAGCTTTCACTTTGTTTGCTTCATCCCTTATATCTCTAGCTATGACTTGAAATTATGATATGTACCCTATGTACAGTTTAAGAGCCCAATTTTTGAAAGGTTAAGATTGATTTCTTTCAAATTTTGTACCATATGATATATCAAACTAGCTAATACTATCAAGTGTTGTGATTATACATCTTGTGTGTTCTCTCATTTTGTTTGCTTATATTGTGGTCTTTCATATTCATACATTCCTTGTTCATATTTGTATGCGGGCAAATAATTCCTCTTGGATTCTTCAAGGAATATATTGAGGAGATAATCAAATCGCAACTTTTAGGCATTTAGACAAATCGTGCACAATGTAGTTGAGGATCCATCACATCTTATTAAAAAAAGAAAATGAGGATTAAATTACATTAACTTGTTCTTTGCAAGTTCGAACTACAATACAAGAGTTTGATGGTGTCATTTCTAGTTTTGCAAGCCATGTTTTGTTCACACCATGATCTTTTAACTGGTATTTAATTTGATCACATGTTTTACAAATGGGAAGTTCTTGAAAAATGAGTTCCTATTAACGATAAGCATTACCTAGCGAATAATCTGATGATAGCATTCAATACTCTTAGTCAATACTTTCGTTTTTTTATGACATCCATATTAAAAGTTATTATCTCCAAGAAAGTAGTCATGCATTATTACCACAATCCCATGATTGAGCCATGTATGTAAAAGTTGGGTCCATATGTACTCTTTTTGTTTGATAGAGCTTTGTCGTTGGTAACAAAAGCTAAGACACTGCTTAGGCTTGCCTGTGGTTATTCGCTCTTAAAAGGGTTAATAATAAGAGAGTGACAAAACCGAGCCCCGAAGATGCAATAATTTGACTAGACATTAATTAGTGAAAAGTCCTGTATCCATCTTGAGTTCACTAATATTAAAGATGCCCTAGGAAAAAGCTAAAAGACAAAAGCCTTGATTATTCAAAAAAGGCTTAGCATATAACAAAGAATCAATACAAGAGATTTTGGCCACAACATGGAAGTAAATCGATAGATAAATGATAAGCCAAGTTGGTCATAATGGAATCTTGACAATTTTTGTTCACTAAGTAGGGGAATGATTTGAGAATAACACTCAAAACTCTTAGTCTTACTTTCATTTTCTATGACATCAATGTTAAAATTATTAATTTTTCTTTTTAAGAAAAGCAGCCATGCATTATTACCCCCATCCTATGATTGAACCATTTGTGCAAAAGTGAGGCTACGTGTCGTGTATTCTTTTGTCGGTCATTAGAAAAAAGCTATGCACATGCCTCAGATCTAGAAGATGCAATAATTTGACTAGACCTTAGATATTGGGGTGTCTCCACTCCCCGTCAATTCTAGCCTACATTTTTGAATTTTTTTTTTAGAAAACAAAATTAACTTAAACAACACGACAGCAAATCAAAGCAATATTGATATCCAAATTGACGAACCATATCTCGCGCATGAGATCGGGTTGGCCAATTTTACATAAATCGCAAATCGGATCTTGGGAGGGAGATTGGATTGGCAATTTTTCAAATGACTACGAGTTAGATTTCGGATGCGAAAATCGGACTAACAGTCACAAATTTCACAAGCTATTTCATATCAGGCAATCTTAATTTTACATTAAGGGATAATTATACTACAAAACAACAGATAAAGTAAGATAACAAAAATAATAAAATAAAATAAAATAAGGTAAATAAATAAAATAAAAAACTACCTAAATTGATTTTTTTTCTTTTTTCTTTTCTTGCTTTCTTCACCCACAACTGGACAGCTTCGGTGGGTTGTAATTTCGTTGAAAAGAATCAAACGAATTACATTATTGGAATGGAAAATGCCAACAAACAAATCCTAGAAACGAAAGCAATGATGGAAATCTCAAAAAGCGGGAAATCCTAAAAACTTGAAATCCTAGAAAGCATAAAAAGACTCCTTCATAGAGGAGTGTGAAGATAAGAACTTCTTCACTCAGTGACAGAATGGCATCTCTATCATGGTTGGGTAGAGGGTTTTTCTAGTTACTATTGAAAGCGAATGTCTCTATATCCAAGAGGTCTTGGACCTTATGCTTCAAAACATAGTAGTCAGTAGTGGAGTGACCAACCTCTCTCATGTAATAGTCACACTTTTCGGAGGGATTATATGCAGGATAATGCTCAAGATTTGGTTGCTTCAACTCGGTAGAGAGTAATCCCTTTTTTTGGAGGACAGACAATTTTTTGGATAGGGGTCCAAGAAGAGGTGTGAACTGTCTTCTAACATTACGTCATCAACCCGAGAATTGATGCCATCCACCTTGTTGCTCAGTAGAAATCTTAATTACCGGAGCACAATTCGGTTGAGAATAGGCTACATTAATCTTAGCTTCAAGGTCCTTCTCCTTCTTGGTAGAAAACCTTTTGTTAGATGGCTCAATAAACCACCATTCTCTTATCCCCATCTCAATTTGTTCTCCCACAGGAACAAGTTGGTTGAAGTTTTTGACGTATGTGCTAGCCATCCGGTTACGGAACTCAGACGGAAGAGTCTTGACGAACAACTTCATCAACTCCTTGTCAGTAGGCTCAAGAATGATTTGAGCTGCCAGATTTCGCCATTTACAACATACTCTTTAAATGATTCGCTCCTCTTCTTATCCATTCTCTCAAGATCTTCTCAAGAAAGTGCAATGTTTATATTGAACTTTACTGCTTGAGAAACACGCCAACCACTTCATTCTAGGTGTCGAGAAAATTGACATTCTTCATCACGTACCAACTCAGTGCGGGCCCGGTCAAACTCGCATGAAATGATTGGATCATAAGAAGCTCATTCTTGACATATTGGGCCATACGTATGTGATACATCTGCAAATGAGCTTTTGGGCAGGAAGTACATCGTATTTCTCGAACTCCGACATTTTAAACTTTTTTGGCATTTTAACCTTCTTATACACGGACAAATCGAACGAAAGTGAACTCTGTGACTCTTGCAATTGCTTCACTTTCTCCTCGAGTTTTGCAAAGCATTCATCTTGCTCCATCTTATGGACATCGTCAAGCTTCGTCTTTTTAGTAGTGACCAACAGTGAGTCATCTTCCAACTTAGGCATGTTGTCATCACCTATTTGAGCCTTGTTTGCTTGCTTCAGGATAACTATCTCAAGAAGAACAGGTGCAGGAGTCGAATTCCCTTCTTTAGCTCGGCTTGCAAAGCTAGATCCACTTAGACCCCATCAAGGTTAATTAATTATTTGATCATTAACTAGTCTTTGAAAGAGTTTTTATGCCCCACACATGGTACTGAATAGTAATTTCAGGGGCCTGAATTGTAGTCATTTTTAGTGAGTTCTTGTAGTGGTTGAGTTGAGTTTGTCATAGTACATCAAGAGGTATAAGTTGGCTTGAAATGGAATTTAAGAATTGTAAGTTGGCTATCAAGAGGAATTTCCAATAATTAACTTATAATTTGGCTCAAAATGGAATATAAGAATTAGTAGTTGGCTTGAAATGAAATTTCGTGAAAGAAGTTATGATGCAAGCTGGGCCTAGCGGACAACGATAGGTTCCAGTAAAAGCAAACTTCTTGTTGGCGTGTAGGTCTCGTTTTATCGACAAATAGATAGGGGTAGTATCGTTGAGTCATTCATTAGAATATCGTTTAATTTGATCTTTTGATATTATTTTTCGATTATTCTATGTAATTTTTTTGGCTTTTCTCAAGTGAGTGATCTTATTTATTCCATGAGTTTATAAATGCATGTCTTGAAGCTATGGAGACTTGATGTATCATAAGTTATTGAAAACATGTTTTGTTGCATAAAATCTATATCGAGCATTTACTACAATTCGGTATTTATGAATGATTTGCCAAATGTTTTTGGAAAGTTGTTGCAAAAGTTTAAATATATATGTTGATTTGTGAATTTGATTTATGAAATGTGTTGTGGAAAGGTATATGAAATTTATTTTGGTTTAAAAGACAACTTCTAAAATGATTTGTGAAATGCTTACGAAAGTATTTTTGGTGAATGAGTTGGGTTGCAAAAAGATTAGATGTTTTGATTTGGGAAACCTATATTTTGGTTTGGCTTTGTAAATTGTATAAGTTGTTGTGAATTGGCGGTATTGATTCTCAATGTCGTTGTGAGCCCAGTGAGCCTAATGAGGGGCTTATGGGTATACGAGTACTAGTCTATGATATCTTTGTGGGAGCCACCAGCTAATAACAAGTGAAAACCTAATCAATGGGAAATCTTGGTCGCTTTGTCATGGGCATTATGCGTGATCGTGGTTTGATACTTGAGCAAAAGATTGATCGATGGATGGACCATCAATGTGTAGCTTTATATGAGATGGATCGATGAGGTAAACCATTGATGTAAAACATGAGATTAACTAATGAAATGACTATTATTGTGTGTTTTATGAGATTGGTTAATGGAATTGACCATTGACATGTATTTTTATGAGATCTACTAATAGGTTGGATCATTGGTATTTGCTTGCTATTATCTTAAATATTTATGCTTTAACATATTATGTTAAAGTAAGAAATATTGTATTTTTGGTCTTGAAGCTTTGTTCAATTCCTTTTTCTTTTTCTTTTTGTGAAAGTGAGTTATATTGTGTTTAAAGTGCATAATGATTGCTTAATCTATATTACTATATTACTCATTGGACTGTGCTAGTTCGTTCCTTTTTTCAAGTGTCTGGTTAGTGATTGATAGAATGATAGAGCAAGAGCACTGTTGTGGAAACTATTGGGAGCTAGATATTTGGATAATAGTGTGAGGCGGCATCCTTTAGGGAAAGGACAATCGAATGACCCCCTTATCCCTATAGGATTTGGGGTGTGACAGCTTGGGCAAGCTCTCTGCCGATTGAGCCGCATTTCAGAGAGGGACTTCTCTAGAGGATGGAGATGTCGAACTTGTTGGAACTAGCAACATTGAATTCAAAGTCTCCGTTTTTAGAAGGAATGTCATGACATGGGCATGAACTTTGGTATGCCTATAGAAAAATCTCTGCTTCACGATGTTTGTTTAGTTGACCAGATCAAAGAAAGCAAACCTCTCTGCTGCTAGTAACCGAATGGTGATGCATTTCCTGAACATTACACAGGGGAATTGCATCTTCAAAAATTCTAGGTACATGTGTCTTTGTTCGACAAATTATAAATCCAACTCATACGTAGCTTGGAGAGTTGATCTAACAGTATTTAAGTATATTCCTCCAGGTAAATAGGTCACCAATGTGGTGGTCACCGAAAAGGAAAGAAAGAATGCCCTGCACTAACTCTGTCTTCAAGAAATATGCAATGGTCTCTAGAGATCAATACAAATAGATTCAAGGAAATGTGAATAATAAATCTTGCAATTCAGCAATAACACAAACAGAAGTTCCAATAAAAGGGCTAGTCTTTCTCCTTTTTGCCTTACAAAAAGTATGAACGACATCAATAGAACAACAATGAACCTTATTATAATTATAAATCTGAATAGCCATAAATTTCCAGAACTCATGGTCAGCAGTTATCCGAATGTTATTGTGTCCCCCCAAATAAATCATTGGTAGTCGAACATTCAGCTGCTCCTATTAGTCGGACACAGCCAGATCAGAAGAAACATCACTGCTCGGCTTGCTGTTTTTTATGAGATTGCTGAAGCGGCCTTTGACTTCCGAACCATAGATGTGCCCCATCTTGGAGCGTTTCGTCTCCAGGTATCTCTTGTTCTCCTCTGTTATTGGAGTTACCAGAGGGACTCTCCCAGAAATAGTCAGACCATAACCTCGAAGCCCCACAAACTTTGACGGGTTGTTCGTCATCAGCTTCATTGTCCTAACTCCCAAGTCATGCAACATCTGCTATTACTCAATATGTTAAGCACCAATACAAAGGCATCAAATGCTATGAAAAGTTTGATGATAGAGTGACTCCTTCGACTAATCAAATCTCGTCTTTTTAAGATGAGAATTTGAAGCTCTGCTTTAGTCATCAGCTTCCTCTAGTAACCCTACAAATTATGTTCAATTTCTGAAACATTCACCGATATTCAACTACCTTATATTTCAGACTGACGATATTAGTTTATTAATCTCCTCAATTCCATAAAGCATAATGACAATGACCATGAACCAACTACATTCAGAAGCTAAATTATGCAGTACTTCTCACAGTAGTTTCTCGCTTAAGTAAGTAGTACCTGAGCACCAATTCCGTACTCTCTACAGTCAACGGGCAATCCAAGCTCCACATTTGCTTCCACAGTGTCACGCCCATCGTCCTGCAGGTTATAGGCACGTAGTTTGTGCCCCAAACCTATGCCTCTTCCTTCATGCCCTCGGAGGTACGCCACCACGCCCCTACCAGCCGCTTCTATCTTCTGCATCGCGAGTGCAAGCTGGTTGCCACAGTCGCATCTAGCAGATCCAAAAATATCTCCTGTGAGGCATTCCGAGTGCACCCTCACAAGGACATCTTGACCATCTCCAATGTCACCCTGTTCAGATGATAAACTGCAAAGTCTGAATCACATGAGGAGAGATATGGCTGTTTGAAGGGAGGACACAAAACATAAAATAAGAAAAATTAAGGACACTATTTTTAATCAAAATCACGGCATTCCTATATCAATCGCGCACACATACAGCCCCATTTTCAATCATTTCATAAACTGTTAGTGAAAAATAAATTATTGTTCTCCTCATTTCAAGAACATCTTAACAATCATTCCTCTCGATGTCAAACATTCCAGTCCAAACAACGTTGTTAGCCAACATAAATTCCGTTCTCCAAATTATGATTGACACATGATTAGACATTTTTTTAACAAACTTCAATATAAATTTCATGGCATTCCACCTAAAAGACACCATCAATTTCTCAATATAGCCAGTTTCGGTGAAAATAATGTCAAATAAATCGTGCACTAGAAGTACATAAGATGAAGCACAAATTGGAGTTATGTTAAAAAAAAAAAAAAAAAAAAAAAAAAAAAAAGGGCATTGCTATGTACATGATTCTCAAAGTTTACAATTCATTTATTCAAACTATGCTATTATTGGTTTCTGAATTCTTTGAACAGTTTTAGCAATTAATTCATAATTTATCTCACCTTGACCATTGCGATGTGCTCATTTCCGTCTACCAACGATCTATAGCAATGGGCTGTGAATGACCCCCATGTTGTTGGTAATCTTGCAGCAGCAACATGTTCAGCTAATTTATCTCTTTTCCGGCGGTACCTGTAAATTTATGCATCTAATGAGAAGTGAAATGATTTCTCACTCATACAATATAAGAAGCTTCTCAATATACAAGTTAGAATTCATCAAACAAGTGCTTCTTTGACAATCTAGATGTTCTATTGTTATGTCTTAGTGATAATGCTAAGAATGCACTTCAAATTTTGCCTCAGTTAACAGTCAATTGACATTTAGATATGGGTTTTCAAACAACGTAAATACGAGAAAATGTACATAAAAATAACTGCAATCACAAGCTCATTGGCATGACTTTGACAAGAATCCTGGCTACCTATAACCAAATGCTACAGTTAGACATCGGGCAAGAGAGGAACCCATATACTAATCTAACACCACCATACACATAAAAAAATTGAGAGAAACAACTCTTCGGAACCCAAACCATTGATCTGCATGATATCGACGAGGGGAATAACAACCACAAGCTTAAAGCATGAAGTGAACTTGAGACATGAATAGACCAAAACAGCTCATGCTTCTCTCCTTTTTGCTAGGTAAAACGACAGCCCAACAACCTCCCATAAGACTCTTTTTCCCACCCCACCCAGGGTTCCAAGTTTCTTTATTTATCCACTCCCAAAAAGGGGAGACGCCACTTGGAAAACATCTTGGCCAAAACAGCCAATACTCAAGAAGTGGAAGTTGCAGCTGAAATTTGGATTTGACTCCTAAGAAATATTTGCATTTGGATTTCTGGGAAGAGAATACTTACTTGATTAGATCAGCAATAGATACAATTTTCAAATTTTCCTGCTGTGCAAACTCACGAAGCTTAGGTAATCTTGCAATGGAGCCATCATCATCCACTACCTCACAAAGAACTGCCACAGGTTCCATTCCAGCTAACATAGCAAGGTCAACAGAAGCCTCCGGATGACCAGCTCTTTTCAGGACACCACCCTTCCTGTACTTCAATGGGAAAATGTGTCCTGGCCTATTGAAATCTTCAGGTTTTGAATCTCTAGATGCAAGAGCCAAAACTGTCGTTGCCCTGTCACGTGCTGATACGCCTGTAGTCGTCCCATGCTTTGCATCCTGTAACAATATCTCTTAATTACCATCCATTACAGGGTAAGAGAAAAGCCAATCAGAGGTCATGACACAAATAACTAAGCCAATCGAAGGCTTTTAGGACGTCAAGAGTTGAAGAAAACAATATTGTTTTACTAAAGTATGAAAGAAAGTGGGAATTATTCATCATTTTTTATAAAATTCATTTCCAATAACACTTCACAAATCAAGACCTCTACTGACTGGGGGCAAATAACAATCTTAAGTGTCTTATTCTCCAAAGGACCGTTTCTTAAGTAGATAGATCTCTAAGAAACCAAAGTAGAATGACAATAAATTCACGGGATAAGAAACAGAAAGTTCAAGTTTTCCCTACCTGAAGGAACCAGTACCAGTCAATTATCTTCAAATTAGTTTTGAGAAAAATTTCACGGATTGAACAGCAGATGTAGGGGAATAAAAGTACATACCACAGTTATAGTGTACGCAGTATGAGGCTTCTCTTCACTCTCCCTATCACTCACCATCAAAGGAAGTTGCAAGCGCTCCAAATCTTCCTCTTTCATGCTCACACAAACAATCCCGGTGCCATACTTCACAATAAATGCCATAGCCTCAGGCGTTGCCTTTTCTGCTGCCAGTATAAGATCACCCTCGTTCTCTCTGTCCTCATCGTCCACCACCACTACGATCTGGAGTTCAGTTCCAATCATGACATAGACATTTACAGACGAAATATTAAAATGAACTTGATAATGTGATACAGAAAGCGTACCGACCTTTCCTCGGCGAATGTCCTCAATCGCTTCAGCAATAGATGCAAAGCCTGCTGTGGGTTGGTCCAAGTCAAATTCGTCATCTTCGATGGGGAAAGAAGTGCTTATAGGCGCAATATCAGCTGCAAGCGCCCCATACGTTACTGCATCAGACTGCGATCCAATGCCAACTGATTCTTCACCAATCAGATTCTCGCTCACAGCAACATCACCAGGATAAGACAAAGTTTTACCTCCGCCAGGCATCATTGCTGCTTTTGTCACATTCCAAAACGGGAATGACACGGTTGTCCTTCCACACAACAAAACAACCTGATATCAAGGGATGAGCTTTTGGTCACATATAAGGCAATTAACATATATGGGCCAACAATATCTAGAGTGCTAATTAATCACTTACTGTAGTTAACTATGGTAGATCTAGGTTACATGAGAAAGGTGATTCTACTGTAAGAAAAAATTATCTTGCACTCGGCAAACTCTATCATTTTATTCTTCTTTTGAGACTACTTTAGAAGGGAAAAAATTAGTAGACTCAATTACTAGGTAAAGTTTGCAATTAGCTCGTGACACTTGCATGCAAATTACATGCAACTACTTTAAATTAGGACCACCTACACAAGTATAAAGCTTGTGGTTGGTTCACGAGGCTTATAAAGTGTACAAAAATGTGGGGCAATGCCCTGTGACATTAGAGAGTTTTATAGTTTAAGTTCATATTTTCTTGGTAGTTTGGGTTTGAACTCATGAATAGTTATTGTGTATGTATGTGCGTGTGTATAGTTCCTACTTGGATATATATCTTCTTATTCTTATTTTGTTAGTAAGTTAAGTTTGGGCTCATGAATAGCTATTGGATATATATATATATATATTCTTTCTTTTATAATTCAAGGATGCAATAGAGAAGCGCAAGGTGCTAATTACTGTAGAATTCTCAGCTAAATGTAGCTCTAGTTTAAGGATAAACTAAGATAAATTTTTGCGTCTCAATTTTTTTCTCGCTTTTACTCTTTTTTTCTTTGTGATTGTGTAGTGAATCCTAACATATGGTGCCCGAGCTAGGTTTGATATTAAAATTTTCTTGGTGAAGAGAGATCCAGAAAAAAAAAAAAAAAAAACGAATCTTGGGAAGATATCATCGTTAGATCAACAATGGATTGTAGTAGAGAAATTTAGAGAAAAGGGTTTTGAGTTATGGAAATTGAAGATGAAGGCTCTGCTTGTGGATAAAGACATGTGGCACATGATTGAAGGTGATAATGCTTGAGGAGAATACCAAGGGGAAGCTGAAGAAGGACGAGTTGAAGGAATCCATGTCCACTGAATTGAAGGAGTGGAACAATAGTGATTGGAGGGCATAAGGCCTGATCCGAATATGGCTTGCTGATAACGTCCTGGTCAACATGACCTCTCATAGGACAGCGAAGAATCTCTGGATGAAGTTGGAAAATCTTTATTAGAGTAAGTCGCTTGTGAATAGGTTGTTTTTGCAAAAGCGATTGTACAACCCTCGGATGAGCGAAATCAATTCCTTTTATGCACACTTAAACGAGTTCAATACTATTTATGGGCAACTTTGTTGCAAATGAGCAATTCACTTCTTTAGCTTGGCATGTAAAGTTAGACCCACTTAAACCCCATCAAAATTAATTAATTATTTGATCATTGGCCAATCCCTGAATGAATTTTTATGCCTAATACCTAAATCGACCCAATTGTTGGTCAAGGCGTTGGTCTGAATATCAAGTGGCAATGGTCATACTGATTATTTATTAATGCAAGCATAATATATTAGAGATACCACAAAAACTCGATACATAAATAAGCATGTCATACTCAAACTTTCAATAAAAATCTTACATGCCACTTGTAAATTAGCTTTTTTGGTTTTGGTCTTTGTATCTTTAAAGCGACATGCAAGTCTTAGCATCTTGGGCATTATTGTTGATATACTTTTGATCAACTAACATATCGCCCTGCTTTTAATGCGTTCCATTCTAAAGGTTTTCTTCTTAATGAGCTTCCTAGAGCATTCACTTGTTCATCAACCTTTCTTCCTCGTAATAAAAGCTGAGCTAGCAATTGTCACCCGTTAACATCTATAGAGAAGATTAATAGCTTCCTAAAGCTAGTTGTTATCCCTGAAATGAATGTCTTCTCCAATTAAATGCTTCATTTAGTGAAGTTGGCTCCCACAGAACTAGGTCAGATTCAGATGTTACAACCTATTACTCAACTTGTGTTCAAGGGATGACTTCTTGTCGCCGGAGAGAAGATGAAGAGAACTGGCGAAGTTTTGCACTGGAGACACCTCATTTCTTCAAGATCATACTCTCTCAAACACTTCAAACTAGAAGGCTTTTAAGTTCTTTTCTTAAAAATTCTTTTGACCTACCAAGGCTCGGAAGGTTGAAGCGTACTACAGACTCGCCGTTTCTTTGTTGTTAATGTTAAATATATCAAGCGTTGCTTGTTTACTGTTTATGATGACTTTATATGTTATGGAATTAGGGTATTCCAAAGAGGTTTGTGAGAAAGTGGGGCAAGACTCTTCCCAAAACGTTGCATTTGAGGGTTCCAAATGGTGGAAGTTGGAGGGTGGAGTTGGAAATATGGGATGATTTGGTTTGGTTATCAAAGGGATGGAAGGAATTAGTGGAGCATTAATCTATTTGTGAGGGCCACTATTTAGTCTTGAAATACGTAGAGGACTCAAATGTTCACTTGCTCATATTTGACAAAAGTGTTCCGGAGATAGGTTATCCGTTAATGAATGTTGATAGCAGGAAATCGAACCTTGACACTGTCGAATTTGTTCCGCCTAAAATGGGGAATGTTGATGATCACTGTAATCCCTCAGTCGGACCTCAAAGTCTAGATGGTTTCTCGTTGAAGAGAAGAGAAGGATAAATTGCATCTGAAACCATATCATCACACACTTCTCAAGGTGATGAAATCTGATTCCGTTAGTTTTGTCGTAGATGCTACTATTTTCCATGCAATTCGACTCGTATCGGGCTCCAAATCGAAAGGCGTCTGAATTGATCAAGGAGCAAAGTTTCAACAAGAAGATCCAGAAGGTGTATGAATCGTAGCCTATTAATAATGCATACTGTGACGTCCCGAATTTCACGTAGCCGTATTGTGAGCCATGGAAGATCATTTTAGTATTGACAGCGGATTTAATTAGTTCACACGTTTTTTTTTTAATTATTTAAGGAAAATTAGGGATGGTGACTAACCTATGTCATGTGTGAATATTATAAGTAATTAAGATATACAAAATAGGACACAATTGGAACTTTAATGTGTACGCTTGCATAGCCGGCCACCATAGGTCTATTTTGCATGAAATAAGGTTGATTTTTCTTTATCTTAATCATTGCTTGCTGCCCCTTCAACCAATAGAATTGCATGCAAGATGCGAGAAGCTTGTTAAACACACATTAAGTGTGCATGATGATTTGATATTAGATGCATAGTAGGAATTGAGTGTTTGTTGGGTTGATTGGTTTATAAGCTAATTACTTTCCTTGTTGATAAGCTAATTACTTCCCTTGTTGAGCATGCGCTCACTCCTATTGTTTTTATAGATCATTAGCCATGCCTCCACTCTCAGTGTCCCCATCTCTCGTTACGCTACACCTATAACTTTATTGGCGATTTATATGAGTTTACGAATCCTAACTTTCCTTTGGTGATTTTGTGAGGTACATCGCCACGCTTATGGTGGTGGATGTAGGATCTCCAGAGGGTCACGTATCATATCATTTTGTATCGATCTTTGCACTGGTGGATGGACGACTAGTGGGACCGGTCCCGTCCCTATTGATGGGAATGGTGACGAGGGAGGTGACGACAAGGAGTATTAACTAGGGGATGGCCTAACATGTTTTTTTTTTTGTCAATCATACTATATTTTACTCTACACTCACTCTCAGACTTTTGCCTTGCCTCTTGCAGGGCGTGGGAGTCGAAACTCACTCCTAAAACTTACGCGTCCCCGCCCCATCCCCCCCTGAAAATGTGGGGATTTGAACCCCTCACCTCCCCCTTCCATGTTGGAAGAGTGACCACTGGGGCGAATCCCAGTGACTTGACTGTAAATTTGGGTGGCGATGGATGGTGACAGCCATGAGGCAAACATATAGCGGCAGTTAGGGAGTCGAGCATCTTTTTGATTCTCCTAGAATAGGTTTCTTTTGCAGCTATGGTCGTCCACCCAATATATGTAAATACTTTTAAATGAAATGGATGTATGGTTTCCCTTTTCCTTTTGTTAGTAACAATGCGTTCTGTAGGGAATAACGGATCCCCGAAAACCGGATTCGACACTGAATCGAACCCCTAAATCGAATGCGGAAGCGTAGCCCGGGAAAATCACGTATCACCGATCATAAAGCACACCACGGATTCGAGCGTACCTTGTTAGCCACAGATTAAACACTAACGCTGAAGAAGAAAGAGAATTTGGCCCGGTTCAATCCTGTTCGATCCGACGACACCTTGAAGGGGAGAAAAACACTTACTGTTTTTCTTTTCTTTTTGGAGAGAGAGAGAGCGTTGGACAGGACGTACGTACCTTCTGTTTCCAACAGGTGCGTCCTCTCTCTCTCTCTCTCTCTCATCCCTTTTATACGTTCCCCCATCCACGGGCCCTATTCCCGTGGGCCGGGCTTTTTGGGCCCAACTTGGGCGGACGGGCCTTAAGCCCATCTCATAAATCCATCATCTCCCACTCGCACATGGTGGTACAAAACCAACATGGGCGGACAGGCCCAACTCATCCCCATTAGAGAAAAATCCATCATAGACTCTCACTTAACATGGTGGGCCGAATAGAATTCTCTTTACCTTTCTTCAACATTCATACCGGTGAATAATCCGTACGACCAGCATACTTTGAGAGCTCGTTGCTATACATCTGTTAGGAATATATAGCAGCTCATAATGGGCATCACATCCTGAGTAGATTTAGTATGCAGTATCCTAGATCGATCGATCACATTTATATCTCTCTTGATCTCTTTTAAACAATGATATATATATTGTATTCACAATTATGATTATCCCAAAGACAGTCATAATTGGTTAACCGGTGAATACAAAACTACAATGTGATTATCCAAAATCGATCTTCCTCTTTCCTTCAAACTCTCAATTTCAGTTCAGCTTGCTTTTCTAGAAATGTCCCATTAGATCGAATCAAACTCATGACCATTGGCAACATCCTAAAATAGCAAACACTAAATAAAAATATTGAGAATAAGTAAGAGTCATGAGGGGACTAAAAATTGAGGAACTCTTTTCCTCAAGAGTCTCACACGACATAAAAAGTTGAGATCAAACTTTTGCCACTCTTATTGGTCGTCTCATGCATACGTAGTATGAAATACGTATTATGGTATTAACTCCTTTCCCATGGAGCGTGTGTCTACACCTTTCAATACCGTACAGATGATAGTTCAGACATACCCAATGTCTAACTTGAGTTCACATATCTATTCATTCACAAAATTCATCAAAACTCACATCTGGCATCTTAGATAAATAAAGTAAAATATGTGGGGTATTTTACTTTCGGACATCGTAAGAATTATGTCCTCATCTTAACACTCAGTTAAGGCGACATACGTGTTTTAAGCTTGAGCTCTCGATTATCACCTAGATAATAAGCTTAAAAACAGTCTTATCTTTATTTATCACATAGTAAACAGAGGCGATTACCCGTGTGAGTGGGCTAATCTTATATATGTCCGACATACTTCTCAACTTAAAGTAATGCACTGAGCATTAATATGCATAAAGATCAAACAAAGATTCATAGGCATTAATGATGAAAACACAAATTCATCAAATTGTGAACACTTAGGGAAATTACAATATTCAAGTACATCGGCCTCTACGCAATCCTAGAGATTTCATATAGCCACAAAACACATCTCTAGGTATTGGCTTTGTCATAGGATCTGCTACCATTCTATGCGTAGTATGTACTCTAAGTTCACATATTTTCGTGCAATCATATCCTTGACAAAATTATACTTGGTATCTATAGGTTTGGTCTTGCCATGATATTTTGGATCTTTGGTGTACCATTTTGCTGCTTGGCTATCACAGTTAACCAATAACAAATCTGCAGCACTTCCAATAACACCTAAATGATCCAATAATCTCTTAAGCCAAGCATCTTCTTATACTGCTGCTGATAATTCCACAAACTCAACTTACATCGTGGACAAGGCTATACACTTTTGTTTCTTACTGCTCCAACATATTGTGCAATTATTCGGTAAGAAAACAAACCCAAAGATAGATTTTCTTTCATCTAAATCTCCTTCTCAAACAGCATCATAATAGCCTTAGAGTCGCAGATCCTTTCCTTGATGACTCATCGTATTATCAGCAGTCCCCTTAAGATACCTCTGTATACTCTTAACGGCTTTCCAATGTGCTTAACCTGGATTGGATTGGTATTTACTCACCATTCCAACTGCAAAACATATGTCAGGTCTTGTACATATCATAGTGTACATAAAGCTTTCAACAGCACTAGCATAAGGAACATGTTTAATTTGTTCCTTCTCTTGTGGAGTCCTTGGACACAGTCTATGGCTAAATCCTTCACATTTTGCAATAAGAGTATCTATGGGTTTACAATCTTGAAATCTTAACTCCAAGAATGTATATAACATCACCCATGTCTTTCATCTCAAAGTTGGAAGATAACGAATTCTTCACAGTGTTAACAAACTCCATATTACTTCCGACAATTAGTATATCATCAACATATAATGATATGATCACAAATTGATCTCTGAATCTTTTGATATATACACAATGATCCTGGTCAATCATTGTAAAAAATCATATGCCATTATGGCATTATGAAAACGTATATACCATTGTCTCGACGACTGCTTAAGGCCATATATCGACCCCCAAAGTCGACATACCTTTTTCTTCTTGGCCTTTCACTATAAACCAATATGTTGTTCCATATATTTCTTCCTCTAATTCTCTTTTGAGGAAAGCAGTCCTTACATCCATTTGATGTAACTCAAGATCCATACTAACCATTATTGCCAAAATAATGCGAATCAAGGTAAATCTCACTACAGGAGAAAATGTACCTTCATAATCAATTCATTCCTGTTGATTATACCCATTCGCCACAAGGCGAGCCTTATGCCTTTATATTGAGCCATTAGCCTTTCGCTTTATTTTGAGAACCCATTTGTTCCCAATAGCTCTGCGTCCTTTTGGAAGATCAACCAGTTGCTAAACATGGTTTGACTTCATTGACTCCATTTCCTCTTTCATTGCATAAATCTATTTTTCCTTACTAGGCAATTTAGAGCCTCATTAATATTTCTTGGCTCATCCTCATTTTGTGGAGCAACCATAAAAGTTTTCCCTTCAATGTCAAAACGTCGACGGGGAATACTCTGGCGACTTGTTCATCGTATGGGAAATTGTACACTTAGCACATCATTCCTCATAAGGCTCCCACTTGGATTAGGTAATGATGATGTCGTCTCATCAAGTGGTTGCAATTGAGAATGAGCTGAATTCAATTCATCACTTCTCATATTATTCCCACTTGGATGAACTCCACTGACATCATTATCTTGATCCAAGGTTTCAAATATGGAGTAATCTTCACCTATTTCACCCTTCTTAGGAAATTCATCCACTAAGAATGTGACATCCCGTAATTCAAATTCAGTTATACTCCCACTTTCCTGCTCACCTATGAACACCTACCATTTCGAGTGTTCGGAGTATCTCATTAAAATACTCTTATTTCCTTTGGGACCTAATTTCCCAAAACTTGTGAGAGGACTCATGAATATAGGCAGCACAACCTGATAGCTTAAGAAAACTTAAGTCCGGTTTCCTACCTATCCATAACTTATATGGAGTGGAAGCAACTAATTTGGAAGGCACCCGGTTAAATATATAGGCAGCAATTAACAACGCATCACTCCAAAAAGTGATAGATAAGTTAGCATGCGTCATCATGGACCTAACCATTTTCAGTAGAGTTCTGTTCCTTCTCTCCGCAACACCATTTTGTTGAGGAGTGTATGGAATAGACAACTGTCTTTCTATTCCTTTTTCATCACATAATTTTCTGAACTTATCAGACAAATATTCTCGTCCTCGATCGGATCTTAATACTTTTATTTTCTTGTCTAATTGATTTTCTATCAAGTATCATAAACATTTTGCAACAACTTATGCTTCAAATTTATGAGAAATCAAATAGACATATCCGAATTGAGTAGAATCATCTATAAAAATGATGAAATAAACAGCCCATTGCCTTCCTCTCACATTCATTGAACCACAGACATCAGAATAGATTAAATGTAGAGGAAATTCAGCTCTTTTACCCTTTCAAATGGTTTCCTTGTTATTTTCCCTACTAGGCAATGCTCACATCTAGGCAAATCGACTTTTTCAATGTTGTCCAACAAGCCCTCTTTGGCTTATCTATTCATACGTTGTTGGCCAATATGACCAAGTCCAACATGCCACATAATCACATCATTATCATATGAAATAGAAGACGTGAAACAAGGAAATAACAAATATTGACATCACTACAGTCAATATATAGTATAATGAAACCATCTAGAAAGTTACCACAACCATAGTAGTTTGTATCCAAATACAAATCTACACCTCTATTACGGAAGTTCACACTAAAACCAAGCTTGACCAACACAAAAAAAAAAACAAACACTTAAATTTCGACGAATTTCCGGAGCATATAGAACATCATGTAGGAACAAAATGCGTCCACCACGCATGTTTGATTGGCAGGTGCCAATCCCTTTAACTTCAACTTTGAAGTTATTTCCCACATAGATCCACATAGTTCCAGATGATATCGTCGGAATTCCACGAAGAATCCTCTATCATTCCTTACATAGTCTGTCTTTCCTGAATCTACAGTCCACAAAGGATTGGATTCAGCCAATAATTCAGAACTTGACACATAAGCAAAGTTCTCAAATGTACAAGAGGCTTTTATCTTCTTTGTCTCACGACAGTCGCGAGCATAGTGACCCTTTTGTCACAATTGTAACACCTAACCCTTGACATTTTCTTCACTTGAGGACGTTTTCATCTCTTGTGTTGGTTAACTCTTGATTTCTTGCAATAAGGACTTGATCCTTTGTATTCCCACATATTGAACGAATCAATACGCTTGCGCTTAGAGCACAAAGCCCTTTCTGAGCTAGAACCTGCATTGCAAATGTCCATTTTCGGCTCATATACCGTTAGGCGGTGCTCAGCTAGCTCAAGGTGGCGTATGGCATCCTCAAGATCTTCCATAATATGGTCAAGAGCTTCTAGTGCTTCTAGCTATTCCAGCACATATTGAATCTTCATATTCAATATTTCATAATTGTTGCCGTTCATATCAGCAATTACGTTATTAATTGCTTAAACTATCGATCTGAACACATCAGACATACATGTACGAATATTTAATGCCTATCATTTATGCATCCCTATTTGCATAGACCCATCATATTAATGAATAATTTCAAGTAAGGCTTCAGAATCAAAATGTCACTACGTTTCCAATCATCCTCCAAAAATCCTAACTTAAAACTATCATTAATATGATTGTCATATGCAAAATTAATTCTATGAAGTTACAAAAACTTCTATAACTACCCACAGCTAATTACCCACAGCAACCAGCAATAACAGAAATCATATAATAATTGACATCCAATAAAATAACAATGCTTTCAAATAATACAATTATACATTACACTAAGCAATATATACAGAGAAATATCAAGATATTTACACCCATAAAACATCTCATAATTAATCTAAGAAATAATTAGGGAATGTCCCTTCTAATCTATCAGTCAAAACATCTGAGAAAACTGAAGGCACATTTGCCAACCATGGAAAAACTTTTGGAGAGCTTTCATGTCGCCACTAAGGCGCATTTACTTAGCGCCATGTGGCGCTCATTCTAAGGGTTGAAGTTTTGGCCAACTCAATCCTATAGTACTCTCTTACAAAAGCTTCCATTAGCCTCCTATAATCCGGAACCACGTTGACCTCCCATAGCCGACCTAACACTGCTTGCCATTTAGGTGGAAGAGTGTTCATCAAAGCCGGCACCTTCTCAAAATCCGGCATTAGATAACCATTCCAGATGATTTCTTGTATCATCTGATTGACCCTGACCACATGTGATACTAAATCACCGTCATGCCACCGATAATCAGCTAAATCTTTCATCAGCCTTTTAAGTCTTGCATTTCCCTCGTCCGTTCTCGGGATTGCAGGTATCCGTGCATGACACATCATAGTTCCTGCAACAAATGCAAAACTAAAAATGGATCACTTATAATCCATAATGTACATTAGGGAAAATACATAATTTTCGAAAAAATTCATACAACAAATGCAAAATAAAAAATGGATTACATATAAACCACATAGGTATACATGAAAAAGAAACAAATTCCTTCTTTCTTTCTTTTTTTCTTTTTTTTTCTTTTTTTTTTTTCAGGTCAACGGGTCGGGTCAATGGGCGCACGGGTCGGACCGGTTGGACCGCTCAGACCGGTCGGACCGGTCAGACGGTCGGACGAACCGGCCGCACGTGCCGGGCGCTCGATTCGAGTCAGGTCGCCGGCCGGTGACCACTCGGCGAAACGTCGTCGGTGATGACGTCATCGGTGACGTCATCCGAGCGGTTACCGACCGTTGGATGACGTCATCGCGTGACGTCAGCACGCGTCGGTCCGCGGACCGGCACGTGCCGTTTCGCCGGTCGCCGGCACGCACGTGCCGGTTCGTCACCGGCGCGTGTGGCGCACGCGCTGGCCATTGTCAGCGCTTCCAGGCGCATCCCGCCTACGCGCAGCGGCTTCTGGCCACGTGTGTGGGCGCGTGCGGCGTCGTACGGCGTCGTGCGACATGTCACCGAACTCGTCTCAACGTCGCCTTCCACCCAGTTCTTTCAGATTTTGATTTCGACTTACGAAAACTCAGATAAAAGGCCAAACAACGCTCGGGTGTCGGGATTTCACGCCCGATCCGTACGGCCGAGAATATTTTTGCGAAAAATCAATCAAAAAACATCAAATTGATCGGGAAAATGTGAACTAGGGCTCTGATACCAATGTTGGGAATAACGGATCCCCGAAAACAGGATTCGACACTGAATCGAACCCCTAAATCAAATGCGGAAGCGTAGCCCGGGAAAATCACGTATCACCGATCGTAAAGCACACCACGGATTCGAGCGTACCTTGTTAGCCACAGATTAAACACCAACGCTAAAGAAGAAAGATAATTTGGCCCGATTCAATCCTATTCGATCCGACGACACCTTGAAGGAGAGAAAACACTTACTGTTTTTCTTTTCTTTTTCGTTTTCGTTGGTTTTTGGAGCGAGCTTCAATGAGTCTTAGCGTTGGGGGTCGGCGGTGGGGGCCCCCGCTCCGGGGTTTACTCTCCCCGCGAAGCGCGTTCGGAGGTTCCCCGGGTCACCAAAAAAAAAAAAAAAAAAAAAAAAAAAAAAAAGAGAGCGTTGGACGGGACCGTACCTTCCGTTTCCAACAGGTGCGTCCTCTCTCTCTCTCATCCCTTTTATACGTTCCCCCATCCACGGGCCCTATTCCCGTGGGCCGGGCTTTTTGGGCCCAACTTGGGCGGATGGGCCTTAAGCCCATCTCATAAATCCATCACTTTCATTTATACATAATTCATGTTACAAATGTTTAAGATGACTAATATCTTCCACTTGCGTGATAATATAAAAGAGACTAAGTTTTTTATTTTATTTTTTTTGGTCGAAAAAAAGAGACTAAGTTGATCCTTAAGAAGTGGCGTACTAAGGCACCACACGTGCACTTTGTATCATTTTTCTTAAAGTCACTGCTATTGAAATAAACTCGCAAAACCAGTGAATGCTTACTTATTTAGTAATGAGCATCACATAACTCTCTATTGTATCATTTACACACACTTGGTTGTTTTTTTCTTCTTTTTGATGATAATACATCTCAAATTAAATGATCGATGAATCATTCAATTCTTTTAAAAGGGGCATATATTGACAATATAAAATGACCAACTTTTGATTATTATCTACAAATGACAAACCAAGTCGATAAATAGTTTGGTCAAAACAATTGACAACTCTCTAATATAGTCATCAATAGTAAACATTAGTTATCTATGAGAACCTTCACCTGTTAACGAAATCATCAACAGCCATTGTAGATTTTACTTAGTGTTAGAACTCAAAGGCAGTAATGATGAATTGAAGCTAGAACATAACCACCGAAAGGTTATTTTATAACATCTTATAGGTAAGAGATCACAGTATAATTTTTTGTAACCGCGTATAGGATTAGGAAGTTATTTATTTATTCAAATTTAGTAACCACTGTATGTAATGGCTATATGTAAATGTCTATAGATAGTTATAAATATCACAGGTGTATTCATTGTAAACCCCCTCAATCAATCAAAGTCAATGTTTTTTGCTTTTTTATATTTACTTTCTTACAATTTATCCTTCCTTGCATTTACATAACTGGCCACGATTGCCTCCCGTACCTTTGGATTTCTTGTCATTTACTTTTCTTTCCAAAATCAATAAAAGACCCTTTGTAATATTTGTCGATTCATATTAATTCATTTATATTCTCAGAGGATATTTTATCATTTTGTTGTGAAACAATGATGCTCTCTACTGATCAATACACAAGAAGATTCGGATTAAAGTCTAGTAATCACTTAACTGAGTTAATAAGCATGAATTTTAAAAGCCGGCATTGACATTGAAGGAGGACGTTCCATGAGAGGACTAGACTTTCACCTTTTCAACTTACACAACAATGAACGAAATCGAACAAAATAATCATGAATGTTACCCATATATTAACTTAATAAAATTAAATTTAATCACCGTAAAATGCAGACTCACGGCCAAGGAATGCCCAAAGGCTAAAGTTGTTCAGTTTGCAGCCAGGAAAGTACACCAGAGTGTCAAAACTTGGCACGAATAGATACTTAATTGTCAATAGTTCCAAAATATACATTTAAATGTCACTTTAAAAAAAAAAATTGGGACATTTAAATGCCAATTCCGATGAGTTTGCCGGAAATCTAATGTGACATTATTTTTAATAATAAAACCGGTCTACATGGCTTGCCGGAATCTCCACTCAACAATCCTCGTCTAAAACGATGTTTTCATGTTCACTTAACTGACAGTCATAGTTAAAAAATGATTACTTACGTATCAAGTTATGGTGTAAGTAATCATTTAAGTGTCACCCGTGGTTAAAAGTGACACTTAAGTGTAAAGTTTTGCATCAAGTGATCACTTAAGTGTCAAAAATGAAGTCGTTTAGTGTACTATTGGTGTCTACGTGAATGATTTTTTTTTAAAAGCATTGTCACATCAGTAAAAAATCTTGCTGGAAAAAACCACGGTGTTCGCACCCTGTTTGCAGCAAGTACCCAATGTCTAATTTCCATTTCTTAGTCATAGGAATTACTAGTAAGACCTTCCTAGCAATAATATTGTTCAATGCCTAGATTAATCTGGACTCATCAGAGGAAATAATACGTTGGCTTCCTCAAACGTAATGGATACCGATCTGAGTTTCAGTGAATTATCTTTGCTTTTACCCTAATCGTCTCTAACGCCTAGAGGTTATGTTTGGTCTCACGGTATAGTCTGCCAAGATCCGCCAAGCCACGCGTGCAAAAGAGCAGGCCAAGACAAGAAATTCCCTTCTATAGCTCAGCACGCAAAGCTAATTAATTACTTAGACCCCATCAACGTTAACTAATTATTTGATCATTGGCAAGTACCTGAAAGAGTTTTTATGCCTAATGCCCGCATCGACCCACTCGTTGGTCAAGTCTTTGGGCTGAACATCAAGTGGCAATGGTCATACTAATTACTTATTAATGCAAGCATAATATATCAGAGATACCACAAGAACTCGATACATAAATAAATGTGCCATACTCAAACATTCAATAAAAATCTTACACGTCACTTTGTAAATTAATTCCATCGGTATCAGTCTTTGTAACTTTGAAGCGGCACACAAGTGTTACCTTCTCTGACATTATTCCTGCCATAATTTTCATCGACTAATGCATCATCCTGATTTTAATGCGTTTGATTCCCATGGAGTTCTTCTTAAAGAGCTTCCTAAAGCATTCATTTGTTCATCAACCTTTCTTCATCGTATTGTAAGCTAAGCTAGCAGTTCGTCACCTGTTAACATCTATAGAGAAGATGAACAGCTGCCTAAAGCTAGCTGTTATTCCACAAAGGAATGTATTCTCCAATTAAATTCTTCATTTAATAAAGGTGGCTCCCATAGAATTAGGTTAGATTCATACATTACAACTCATTACTCAACTTGTGTTCGACGGATGACTTCTCATCACCTGAGAGAAGATGTAGAAAACCGGCAAAGCTTTGCGCCGGAGACACCTCATTTCTTCAAGATCATGCCATCGCAGACACTTAAAATTGGAAGGCTTGTAAGTTCTTTTCTTAAAAATTCTTTTCGACCAACCAAGGCTTGGAAAGTTGAAGCGTACTACAAACTCACCTTTTCTTTTGAGTCAGTTAATGTTAGAATATATCGGGCACTGCTTGTTTATTGTTTATGACACTTTATATATTATGAAATTAGAGTATTCCAAAGAGGTTTGTGAGAAAGTATGGCAAGAATCTTCCCAAAACGGTGTGTTTGAGGGTCCCAACCGGTGGAAGTCGGAGGGTGGAGTTGGAAAAATGGGATGATATGGTTATTTAACAAGGGGATGGAAGGAATTTATGGAGCACTACTCTATTTGTGAGGGCCACTTTTTAGTCTTCAAATACGTAGAGGACTCAGATTTTCACTTACTCATATTTGACGAAAGCGATTCGGTGATAGATTATCTGTTAATGAACGTTGACAGCTAGAATGGGAGACTGATGATCAGTGTAATCTCTCAATCGGACTTCAAAATCTAGATGGTTTCTCACTCAAGAGGAAAGAGAAAAATGAATTGCATCTAAAACCATATCATCACAAGCCTCGCAAGGTGAATAAATCTGATCCCGTTAGTTATGTCGATGATGCTACTACTTCCCATGCAATTGGACTCGCGTCAGGTTCCAAATCGAAAGGCTTTCGAACTGATCAAAGAGCAAAGCTTTTGCAACAAGATTCAGAAGGTGTGTGAATCTTACCTATTAGTAATGCATGTGCTTTGTGTCATTTTTCTTATGCTCTCTGCCTAACTAATTCAAGTAGGATTGAAAATTCAAAATGCAAGGTGAGCCTCGCCATGCCGGCTTCCCATAGTTCTAAACGTTCGCAGGTAATTACAACTCTTGAAGCAGCCAACAAGGACGAGCTGCAATATCCTTCCTTCACAGTAGTTATCCAATACATAATCTATTGAAGCAAAATGAGGTAGGAAAAGATAGAGATAATAGTTCCTATGTGCAAAACTTGGAAAGGAATGAAATCGACTACCTTCTCGTAAAGTACCACTGTATTCCTACATGATTTGGGTTTGCCTATGAGATTATACATGTGTTCTGGTTAACGTTACTTATGTTAGTCATCAGACCTTTTATGTTCTTACTCATTGATCATTTGCTGATCAAAAATCAACTCTGTGGACTGTCCCAGGCGGGTTTTTAAAGGGATGCATCAATGGAAGAATAAAGACTGCAACACTTAAGTATTCAAATGGATCATGGCCTGTGAAGCTACTGTACCACCCACAGCAAGGCTCAGGAAAGCTCTCCACCGGTTGGGGCACATTTCAGAGGGGAACGTCTCTAGAGGAAGAGATGTCTGTTTGTTCGAGCTTGTTAGAACTTATAAGATTAAAAGGGGCGCATTTCAGAGAGGAACTTCTGTAGAGGAAGGAGATGTCTATGTGATCGAGCTCGTTAGAATTGGTAAGATTGAAAGGGGACGCATTTCAGAGAGGAACTTCTCTAGAGGAAGGAGATGTCTGTGTGTTCGAGCTTGTTAGAATTGATAAGATTGAACTCAAAGTCTCCCGTTTCAGAAGGAATATCAAGACATAAGCGTAAACTTTGGCATGTTCACAGAAAAATCTCTGCTTCCCTATGTTTTGATTAGTTAATCAGATCAAGAAAGTAAACATTTCTGCTGCAAGTAATTATATGGTGATGTATTTCCTGATTTTTTTGGATACTAGTGAACATTACAAATGGAAACTGCATCTTCCAAAATTCCAGGTACACAAGTCTTTATACTTAGCATGGAGAGTTGATTTAACAGGGACTTTAGTATATTCCTTTAAGTGATAAATGTCACCAATGAGATGGTCACAGAAAAGGAAAGAATGTCCTCCACCAGCTCTGCTTCATGATATATGCAATGGTCTCTATAGATCAATGCAGGCAGATTCAAGGAAAGTAGAATTAAAGGATAAATCTTGCCGTCCATCAATAACAAAAAAGGAAGTTCCAATAAGAGGCTGGTCTTCCACCTTCTCGCCGTACAAAATGGATGAATCGACATCAATAGAACTACAATGAACCTTATAATAATTATAAAACTGAAATCACCATAAAATTTCCAGAACTCATGGTCAACCGGCATCTGAATGTTCTTGACCTTAGGGCTTAAAAAATAAAGTAATAACACTATCCGTCAGTGAATTTGCTTGTATCCCCCCCAAATAAACCATTAGCAGTCGAATGATCCAGCAGTTGCTATGAGTCAGACACAACCGGATCAGAAGAAACAGTACTGTTTGGCTTGCTGTTTTTGCTTATGAGATTGCTAAAGCGGCCTTTGACTTCCGCACCATAGATGTGCCCCATCTTGGACCGTTTCGTTTCCAAGTATCTCTTGTTCTCGTTTGTTATCGGAGTTACTAGAGGGACTCTCCCAGCAATGGCCAAGCCATAACCTTTAAGCCCCACGTACTTTGACGGGTTGTTCGTCATCAGCTTCATCGTCCTGACTCCCAGGTCACGCAACATCTGCAGTTAGTCAATATGTCAAGCATCAACACAAAGGCGTCAAATGCTATGAAGAGTTTGATGGTGGCGTGATTCTTTGTATTAATCAAATCTCATCTTTTTGAGATGAATTTGAAGCTCTGCTTTAGTCACCAGCTTCCTCTAGTCAGTCCTACATATGATGTACATACGATATATGAAACAGTCACCGAAATTCAACTACCTTTAATGTCAGATTAACAATATTAGTTTATTAATCTTCTCGATTCCATGAAGCATAATCACGATGACCATGAACCAACCTCATTCAGAAGCTAAATTATGCAGGACCTTTCACAATAGTTTCTCACTTAAGTAAGAAGTACCTGAGCACCAATTCCGTACTCTCTAGAGTCAACGGGCAATCCGAGCTCCACATTTGCTTCCACAGTGTCACGCCCATCGTCCTGCAGGTTATAGGCACGTAGTTTGTGCCCCAAACCTATGCCTCTTCCTTCATGCCCTCGGAGGTACACCAGCACACCCCTACCAGCCGCTTCTATCTGCTGCATCGCAAGTGCAAGCTGGTTGCCACAGTCGCATCTAGCAGATCCAAAAATGTCTCCTGTGAGGCATTCCGAGTGTACCCTCACAAGGACATCTTGACCATCTCCAATTTCACCCTGCTCAGACGATAAACTACAAAGTATAAATCACATGAAGGGAAATATGGCTGTCTGAAGGAAGGACATAAAACATAAAATCAGAAAAACTAAGGACACTATCTTTAATCAAAATTATGGCATTCCTATATCAATTGCAGACATATAAAGCCCACTTTTCTATCATTTTATAAACTGTAAAAAGAAATTACTGTTCCCATCAGTTCACTAATATCCTAACAATCATTTCTCCAGATGTCAAACATTCCTGTCCAGACAACATCATTAGCCAAGATAAATTTGGTACTCCAAATAATGATTGTCACATGATTAGATTATAAATTTAATGGTGTTCCACCTAAAAGACACTATCAATTTCTTAGGACAGCCAGTTCCAGTAAAAATTCTGTCAAACAAAATCATGCACTGGAAGTACATAAGATGAAGCACAAATTGAATTTATGTTGAAAAATGCACTGCTTTAAACAAGATTCTCAAAGTTTACAATTAATCCATTCAAAACTCGTGTTCCTTGGTTTCTGAATTCTTTGAACAGTTTCAGCAATTAATTCATAATTTATCTCACCTTGACCATTGCAATGTGCTCATTTCCATCTAATATCGATCTATAGCAATGGGCTATGAATGGCCCCCACATTGTTGGTAATCTTGCAGCAGCAGCATATTCAACTAATTTATCTCTTTTCCGGCGGTACCTGTAAAATTATGCATCTAATGAGCGGTGACATCATTTCTCACACACACATTATAAGAAGCTTCTCAATATACAAGTCAGAATACAAGAGACAAGTACTTTTTTGACAATCTAGATGTTCTATCCTTATTTCCTGGTGATAATGCTGAGAATGCACCTCAAACTCTGCCTCAACTGACATTCAGACATTGGTTTTGAAACGAGGTTAATACAAGAAAATGTGCAGTCACAGGCTCATTGACATGACTTTGACAAGAATCCTGGCTGGTTATAACCAAATGCTATAGGTAGACATCAGGCAAAAGAGGAACCCATATACTCATCCAACACCGCCATACACATAAAAATTTGAGAGAAACAACTGTTCAGAACCCAAAACCATTGATCTGCATGGTTTCCAAGATTTCAACTCTTAATTCATCCGTTCCCAAAAAGGGGAGATGCCGCTTGGACAACTTAAGAAGTGAAAGTTGCAGCTGAAATTTGGATTCTACTCCTAAGACATATTTGCATTTACATGGCCGGGAAGAGAATAATTACCTGATTAGATCAGCAATAGATACAATTTTCAAGTTCTCCCGCTGCGCAAACTCACGAAGCTTAGGTAATCTTGCCATGGAGCCATCATCATCCACTACCTCACAAAGAACTGCCACAGGTTCCATTCCAGCTAACATAGCAAGGTCAACAGAAGCCTCTGTATGCCCAGCTCTTTTCAGGACACCACCCTCCCTGTACTTCAATGGGAAAATGTGTCCTGGCCTGTTGAAATCTCCAGGTTTTGAATCTCTAGATGCAAGAGCCAAAACTGTTGTTGCCCGGTCATGTGCTGATACGCCGGTAGTCGTCCCATGCTTTGCATCCTATAAAAATATCTCTTAATTACCATCCATTACAAGGTAGGAGAAGAGCCAATCAGATGTCCTGACACAAATAACTAAGCTGATTGAAGGTTCTTAGGACATCAAGAATTTAAGAAAACATTATTGTTCCACCAATGTGTGAAAGAAAGTGCAAATTATTCATCACTTTTTTATAATATTCATTGCCAAGAATATTTCACAAATCAAGACCTCTACTGATTGGGGACAAGTAACAATCTGAAGTGTCTTATTCTCCAGAGAGCCATTTCTTAAGTACATAAACCTCTAAGAAACCAAAGCAGAACAACAACAAAGACACGCGATAAGAAACAGAAAGTTCAAATTATCCCTACCTGAAGGAACCAGTACCAGTCAATTATCTTCAAATAAGTTTCGAGAAAAGATTCATGGATTGAAAAATATATATAGAGGAATAAAAGCACGTACCACAGTCACAGTGTACGCAGTCCGAAGCTTCTCTTCATTCTGCCTGTCATTCACCATCAAAGGAAGTTGCAAGCGCTCCAAATCTTCCTCCTTCATGCTCACACAAACAATCCCAGTGCCATACTTCACAATAAATGCCATAGCCTCAGGTGTTGCCATTTCTGCTGCCATTATAAGATCACCCTCATTCTCTCTGTCCTCATCGTCTACCACCACCACCATCTGGAATTCAGTTCCAACCATGATATAGATATTTATGGATGAAAAATTAAAATGAACTTGATAATGTAGTACAGAAAGCATACCAACCTTTCCTTGGCGGATGTCCTCAATCGCTTCTGGAATAGATGCAAAGCCTGCTGTGGGTCGGTCCAAGTCAAATTCATCATCTTCAGTGGGGAAAGAAGCACTTATAGGCGCAGTATCAGCTGCAAGCGCCCCAAACGCTACTGCATCAGGCTGAAATTGAATGCCAACTGATTCCTCACCAATCAGAGTCTCGCTCACAGCAACATCACCCGGATAAGACAAAGTTTCACCTCCGCCAGGTATCACTGCAGCTTTTGCTGAAACAACACCCCTTCCATTGGCGGATAATTTACTACCCAACAAATCCACGGTTAGATCAGATGAAAAACCGATTTGCAAAGAATGGTTTGCCTGAAGCAGCCAATTTGATGATTTTGAGTTTCTGGAAACTCTGCATGAAATAAGGCCAGTTAGATTTTAACCATGAGGATTAGCTTGGACAAAAGCATCAATCTTGGTACATTCGCAAAAGCTAGTTAAACTCAGCACAGCATCCACTCTCTAGAAGTCAAAACTAACAATTTAGGAACCAAAGATCAATCATTTCAAACAACTAGTTAGGAGCATTCCATACCAGGAGAAGCACCCTATATAGATGCCTACCAGAGATCGTGTTGTTCTCTTCCCAACTTCCTATATGACTGTTGATGTATCAATCAATCGTGGGAATTAACAAGAAAAAAGGCAGGTTGACTTTGCAGAGTGAACACATGCCATCAACTTCACCGATCACTTCAAAAAGCACATCACGATTTGTTTCCTTATGGGCAAGAGCCAACATCTCCAACAACGTTCTTTTCAGACAAAGACCAACTCATCCCTTGTTAAAAAAAAATGGGGCCTTTTTATCAAGTCAAGCAGACCAAGATGACAAAATTAAGTCAAGCTAAACGGGTTCGATTGTGTATCTACTTTCCAAACTCCCAAGGATGGACCAACCACAAAGCTAGTGACAAAACAGAAAATCACGTCCACCATTTCCCGAGCTGCCTCCGAATTCTAAATGATTGAGGAATTGACAAGAAAAAAAAACATCGATGTGCCCAATTAAGCGAGAACGTCACCAACCCATTACCCAGAAACCTTCAAAGCAACGCACCGACACAGGTTCGAAGCAAAGCAAACATCAAAAGCACCAGAGACACTCAGGCCACCATCAGCCACGAAAGCTACAAGAACCGACGGAACACAAAGATCACGGAACTACAAGCAACGACAGAGAAGCATTGGACCAAACAGAGCCGCCCATCATCAACAAGATCACGATGCCCAGGAACCCAGGAGGGACAAGAACGTACTGCGACCGAGCGAGCGCCGTGGGGAGGGAGACAACGTTGACGGAAGCCATTGCCAGAGCCCGAATTCCGACCGACCGACCGACCCAATTCGCGAGGCTGGTCTTTCTTGAATGGGTCTCTGCAGGGGTAGAGGATGGGCTGCTGCTGCTTTATATACCGTCGAGATTCGACGGGATATTCAAAATTGGGGGAGGAGGAAGTCGATGCGAAATTGTCAACTGGGGAAGCTCGAAGGAAGAAGGAAGAAGAGAGAGAGAGGAGGACCGGCAGTAGAGAGACGTGGAAGGAACCAGAGGAGCAGGCAAGCCCCACGCGCGTGTGGAAATTTCTGTGGGCCGGCTAACGCAAAGGCGCTTTTTTTTTGTTTTTTTTCTTGCAAATTGCAAAACGGACTTTAATAATAATTTCAGACGGAAATGCAGAAGGTTAAGGTTGAGGTCGGATTTATTAATGAAGCGTGTTTTGCAAAAGTTGACCGCTTTTCTGATAATATCTATGTTTATTTTTTTAATTATTCGATAAAAGCTTTTCTAGGTATTGAAAATTTAATCAAGAGTGAAGCATGGTGATGTTATAAATTTGGTTCAAATTTCGATCAATTTTCGCATTCCTATGAAAGGTGTTGTCCGTGTGGAAGGGAGGAGTCACTTGCAATGGATCAAGCAATGATGATATGTTTTCTTTTAAGACGTTAAAAGAATGTGGTTTCGATTATTCAAGTGGAAAGTTTCTAGTAATTAACGGGAAAAAATGGATATGGAAAGAGAATAAAATTATGGTTTTATAGGCACATTGAAATTCATTTGGACAAGATCTTGTCACCAAATATTAATGATGGAGTTCCATGTAAAATTGCCGGAATTTTTAAAAAGAAAAACATTAAAAATAAAAATTGCTTTCATACGTACGCTTAAGTATATTAAAATTGAGAAATGGATGAGAAAATATTCAATCACAAAATGAACATATTCATACTAAAATGTAACCGAAGTTGAGATTAAGTTTGGTCGACCAAATAAAGTTGTCTATATCTAAGAGATTTCTAGTCTTTTAGTGACATGATCGGTCTTTTCCAATTTGAGAGAGAGAAAAGTAGGATTAAAGGTGTACCTCACATTAGAATAGTCCTAAGTCATTTCGAATAATGAATGGTCAATTCAAAGCAAAGAAAAGTAGATACCGACCTTGCAAAAACAAATGCCTTTGGCGTGCTAAAAGCGTCTGTTTGATTGTCATGCCTACGATTGCACTTTAGTTAGCGCATCTAAGTTTGGTATCGACGCATCGAGTCTCATTTTATTCCTTATATTACTGGCGGGATTACTAAACATAAGATGAGATCAATTAATCTATAATAAGAGGAAGAAAAAAGGAATCGGATGACAAAATTAAGGGTAGAGATTTTTCATTTGCAAAATCATTTTTAGTGAAGAAAATGATGTAATGTTTGAAATCACTACAAGCATATACATTTAGGAAAAGGGTGCGTAACTATTGTAATTACAAAGGCAGTTACAGTGAACATACGGTGATCGAGGTCACTAAAGGAGATGTCTTTTATTATCTATATACAATAAAAATTCATTTTCTAAACTCGATACTTAATAGCAAACGGGTCACATCTTGTCACCGTGTGATGATCAATGGCTTAAGAAGGGTGACGAAGGCAATGTCCTCACGCGTGAAGAAATAGTTAAATCAGCGGTAATCGAATAAGAAAGCATTATAAAATACGTAAAATGATTTTGTGATTTTACGGCAGCCCATCATAAATAAATGTTGAAAATAATTCAAGAAAAGAAAAGCCACGGTGTATTGTCGGACGCTTGGAAATTGCAAATGGATAAAGAAGATGGAGGGACAGCATTGATTGGCCACCTTCAGCACACACCAACTCCCACGGAAAAGGATGTAACCAAGAGTAAAAGCCCAAGTTTGTCCTTCGAGAACCCTTTCCCTAACTTTGTAGAAAAGCCTCAAAAGCGTTTTTCATGGTAGTCAAACCAAAATCAGTCACAACGGCCGTGTCCCACAGTAGATTTTAATGATTTTCGCCATGCTATGTCATGTCATATGTTGAATAGCATCGTGGACAAAGGCTCCATCTCTTTACCAACCACTAGACATGTGGCAAACCAGTTGGGGCGGTAATTGTATGAGGACGAGTTATGGCCCGTTTGATTTGGCTTTGCCAAATGCAAATACCTTTGGGGTAAAAGGGTTTTCGGGAATGCTTAAATGTTTGAGAAATTATAATTTAAAGGTTATTGGAAAATGGTTTTGATGTAAATACCGTTTGGCAAACCCAACATTTATAAATGGCTTTTATTATTTTTTAAAGAAATAAAAATAAAATCCGATGAAATTCCGTTGTCGATCAATGGCGGGCCAACCACCAACGACTAGATCTGGCTACCAGTGAGACTAGCCAAGGTTGCATGAACCAAGATCTGGCCGCCGCTGGCCAAATCTGGGCTTGCGCAACCAGGCAAGCGTCGCCTAGGTTACGATACCACTGGCAACACCTGCCTGAGTCACGCGGACCCAAATCTACCGATGAGGCCTAGGTAGTGCTACCTAAGGTCGCACAACCTTAGGTAGCCTCGTCGGCAGCTAGATCTAAGTTCCCTATACCTTGGGCAGCCTCGCCGATGGCTAGAGAGCATTTGGCCAAGGGGAGTTACAAATGCTGAACCAAACACCTAAAAATTTTCCCCAAGGATTTTGGGGGCCTAAAGCCCCTTAGGAAAGCCAAACCAAATGAGTTAGTCCATAAATTCTTGAAAACTATAGATTCGAGAGGCTACATTGACTCAACTAAAAGGGGAAGGAGGGGGAGAGGGGGCATTAGAGCTACCGGTGATGAAAAATAGAGAGAAAAATGAAGATGTGAAGAAATATTAAAACAACTTTGCTTAACATCTCAAAATAATGATCATAAAAGACCATGCATCTTAGATAAGGTTGCTTAACATCGGATTTGTATTGGGATGAAGTCCATTAGTCCATCTATTTTTGAAAATTATTGATCGAAGACATTATACCAAATCAATCAAAAAAAAAGGGAGAAAAAACTCACGTTTCTCAATAATTTAACTTTCTTTCCGGACAAAATGGGAGCTACCAATAACTAAAAATAGAGAGAAAGATGAAGATCCAAAAAACACTAAAGCCACTTCGCTTAATATTTGGAAATGATGGAGATAAAAAGACTATGCAATATATGTAAATTTTAAGTAAAATTTAAGTGTGAAGTGTGAGAGTGGTTACTCAGTCTATTGGTGGGAGTCCATATCAGCAAATGCAACCAACAAAATTGACTTGGTCTGGTCTATAGTTAGGTTCTTTCACTTGCAAAAGGACGATTTAGGGTTTGGTAAGGCAAAAAGTCCTTCCAATAGGGCCTTGAATCCAAGAAAATAGGGGTCTTGTTTTGGCAATGAGATGATTTCAAGGGCACATTTGCAAAAATGGTAATCTCTCTTTCGATTATATGCGTTCCTTTTTCGACATTGCCATATACATGATAAGAATCCATAGAAAAGGAATGATCCTACGATGCAGATCCGACTCCCTTCAGGATAAAATTAGAAATTAAACTTGTCATTTGCTAATTTGGAGTCCATAGCCTTCTATAAATTAAAAGGGGAAGGATAAGCTTTTGGTCACATAAAAGGCAATTAACAAATATGGGGCAACAATACCTAGGATGCTAATTAATCACTTGCTATAGTTAACTATGGCAGGTTTAGGTTACACGAGAAGGGTGATTCTACTGTGGGGGGAAAAAAATCTTGCACTCGGCAAACTCCATCGTTTCATTCTTCTTTTGAGATTACTTTAAAGGAGATGTTTGGAATTTTTTTTTCCAAATTTAGCAGACGTAATTACTAGGTAAAGTAATCCAATAAGAGAAAAAATATATATAAAATATTATCCACTTTTTTGATTATTTTCTTTATTATTTCTTTTTTTCCCTTTCATACTCTTTAATAAAAATTTATCAAATAGTAAAGTGTACTAACGTACCTAAAATACAAAAATACCTAAAATATATAACAAATAAAAATAATTAATTTATAGATTGAATTTTGAGTTAGGACCTTTATGAAATATAATTTCAATTTTGTTAATTTAATAAGTTTGCTATTCGAGAAAAATAAAGTCTACAATCGATTCATGAAAAGATATTACCCACTTGAATCTTCCAAATTATGCGCAATTGCTTTGAGTTAGAACCATCTACACTAGTGTAAGGTTTGCGATAGAAAAAGATAAGTGTAATAATTTTTTTAAAACTTATAATGAAAAATGTAATTGAATCTTAAAAAGTTCAAAAGATAAAATTAAGTCCCAAATTTTGTCAAATTTGTGCAATCATGTTTTATTGTTAACTCCATCTAATTTAACTAATAAAAAATGCTGACATAGATTTTGTTTTATTAATTTCTTTCTCCTATGTGGCCATTAACATTAACTAAACTATGTAACGGTGCCCAAAGCAACACCGTTTTTTTCCAAATCACAACCTTGTTTGAATTATCCTTCTTTTTCGCTTTCTTCTCCTTGGTTTTAGCACTGGCAAGAGAGTGTATGAGACGAATAGAGGGTGAAACTAGAGCTTGAGCTAAGTATCCTTACTGTAGATTATCTAAAGGATGTCGAAAACGAAGTTGCAGTGCAGGAGGCGGAGTTGGGCTTGGGCTTGGGCTTGGGCTTGGGCTTGGGCTTGGGCTTAGCAAAGGAAATTTGAAGCCCACGGCCATAGCAACTTGAGCTTCTTCAAGCTTGCGGCCATGGCAGCTCTAACTCATGGACCGAAAGAGATTTGGAGGTTACAGCCATGGGCCCTCCAGTTTCGTTGAGCTCGGCCATGGCTGCATGAGCTCATGACCATGGCAGCTCGAGCTTCGTCGAGCTCAATTGTGGCGGCTGGAGCTTGTGGCCAAGGTTGCTCGAGCTTGGTCGAGCTCAGCCATTTGACTATGGCAATTGGAGCTTCTCCGAGCTCGTTGCCATTACCACTCGAGTTTCTTCCAGCTCAATAAATCCTAAATCGAACGCATCAATTTCTTCAATTCTCTTTCTTGCACTATCAGAGTCTAGGAGTACTCATCAAATTTTGCTGAAAATCATAATCAATCGGCCGATATCTCTCTATAGACGAAGTTGTAGTCAAGCTCGGTAATTGCAAGAGCTCCAAGCACAGCGCCTTCCTTGGTCAAAGCCGCTTTTACATCCACCTCACAAGCGACATGCCAAATCGCCCCCGTCACGTGCAAGTGAACCTCTGGAGAACCTTATCCGCAGACCAATGACTAACAAGGTCTTGCCTTATTTACGATATCTGCAAATTTCCAATAGAATTTGATGGAACTTTAGCACATTATTTTGCTAGTGTATCCCTTCATTGACATTCCGTTCTCTTCTGTTGGCGATGAGGACCTAAATGCACAAGATTAGTTAACAAAAATGGACATGTTGGGCCTTGTACATAAGCAAAAGCCCACCTGAGCCCAATCCTTGGTCTTTTGGGCCTGCAAGAAACCTGGGTTTTGATCAGTCGTCCAAGCCCGATCTGATTAGAAAAGCCCGGTTCGTTGGACCTTGTCCGTACAATAATTTCTCCAATCGAGTAAAGACGCACACACATCTCGTTATCGATCAATGAATGCTTCGTGCACGGAATGATGTCATCGAATGTGACAGCATTTCGAGAGGTTTTCGGAAGGAATTTCTCTCGAATTGCCATCATCTGGAGAAGGAATGAGTAGGAAATCAATCATGGGACGGCTGATGACTTGGATATCGTGAGGATAGAGGATGGTTGTGTCAAGTTACCGATCACAACTTAGACCGAAGATTGCAGTCACGCGGCCTTGGACCGATGGACCATACAATAATTTCTCTAATCGAGTAAAGAAGCACACACATCTCGTTATCGATCAATGAATGCTTCGTGCACGGAATAAAGTCATCGAATGTGACAGCATTTTGAGAGGTTTTCGGAAGGAATTTCTCTCAAATTGCCATCATCTGGAGAAGGAAGGAGTAGGAAATCAATCGTTGCACGGCTGATGACTCGGATATCATGAGGATAGTGGATGGTTGTGTCGAGTTACCGATCACAACTTAGACCGAAGATTGCAGTCATGCGGCCTTGGACCGATGGACCATATCTATTGCAACATAAATTTCAAACAAGGTCAAGATGATAACATAATCCTTAGGATTCGGGACATTATCACAAGAAAAATAGAGAAGAGAAAAACGAGAAAGAGAATTTGAGACGCAAGATTTTATCTTGATTCACCCTTAAACTAATGTTATATCTAGTAGAGGATTTCACTATAATTAGCACTTGGTATCTATCTATTACATCTCTCAATTACAAGAGAAAGATGATATATATCCAGTAATTATTCAAGAGCTAAAATCAAAGAACTAATAAAATATGAACTCAAACTATCGAAAACCACTGGGGGTTCGCCCCAGTGGCTACCCTTCTAACTTGGAAGGGGAAGGTTGGGAGTTCAAATCCCCACCTTTTTAGGGGGGATTGGGATGTGAACGATTTTATTTCAGGAATGAGTTTCAACTCCCATACCCTGCAATGAGGCAATGACAAAAGTCTGAGAGTGAGTGTTAGAATAGGATTATAGTAGAACAAAAAAAAAAAAAAACTATCGAATTCATCTGGCAACTTAGGAAGGCTACCTTTGCGACCCCCAACAAGATAGCCCCCGGTCCCTTGCCCACTCACAAGGGAGTGTGACCCCTTCGCCATCCGGTCCATGGAAAATATGAATCATACTTCAACTATAATTACTTATTCCCACTTATGATTCGTGACGGAAGTGCATACAGAATTCACATTCATGACATTACGAGTCCATCGTGTGCCTCCCTGGGCCTCAAATGAACTCCACGAGCACGTCTGGGACCAACTCCGCGGATTCACGAGTACCATCGGTACGCGATCCCGTATCCCGTTTTGCACCCATCAGCAAAGTTCGGTCGCGGAAATAGACTATATTCACGCCCCGCTCAACTTGAGAGCCTTGTGTTTTTTGCATAGAAAAAGGTGGGAAATGGAAGTGGTACGAATGTCGACGCGAGTATCTATTTTAATATGTGCACTCCCAACGACCAAGACGGCAAGCATGAGGAATGTCTATCGGGAATGCCAGGAACGACTTTAAGACGAAGTGGTATTTTATAATTTCCTCAAATCACATCATTGATTCGGACTCGAACTCGAACTCGAATAACAATTATTTTATCCGATTAGTTGTTTGATAGTGTGGGGTCACTCCATCATGCCACTCGGAAAATATTATTCGAAGTCCAACAATTTGACCATTACAATGCAGGGTGATTGGTTATCGATTCTTATTGCGAGTCAGTCCTGCTCAGGAATTGAGAATTGAAGTAGTAGGAATGATTCCCGTTTCTATTATAGGAACTGTATCGATTGGTCATGGGACCAAACCGAACCAATCGATTTGGTTTCAAGCGGTCCGATGAAACTAGCGAAAAAGACGGTTATATGTCGGTGTCTGCTCCTTTGAAAATAAGCATTTGCTCTTTATTCACACAAAGATCAAAATGCTTCAAAATTGCATGAACATCACACTTTATAAATAATACACTTAGGGCGCGTTTCTTTAATATTTTACGTTCAAAAATTGTTTTAGGAAACGAAATAGAAAAACTATTACATTGGGAAATAATTTTTCACCAGAAAGAACGGGTTTGGTAAATTTGTTCCAAGAATAAAAAAAAAATGAAACATGTTTGATAAATTTGTGTTCTTTTTTTTGTTTCTTTTATTTTTTAATATTTTTATTTTATTTTTCATTTTTATTTTATTTTTCATTTTTTTCTTCCTTATGGCCGTTGCCGCCTCGGCCATGGCTGGCCACCGCCGACGAGGGCCGGCGGCCTCACCCGGCCACGGCGAGGCTCGGCCTCGCCGAGCCACCGCTAGGCGGCACCGATTTAGGCGAGCTCGAGCTCGCCCGGCCAAGGTGAGGCCGAGCCTCGCCGGGCCGGGACGCTTGGCCTCACCAGGAGGGCAACGCTTCGATGAGGTCGCCCGCCCTCGACGGTGTTGCCGATCCTCGATAGCCAGTGGCCGGCCATGGCCGAGGCCGACAACCGGTCAAATAACAAAGAAGAAGAAAAGAAGAAGAAAGAAAGAGAAGAAAAATAGAAGAGAGAGAAAATTTGTTATTTGAAAGTGTTCCAAAAATAAGAAATAAGTTTTTCTTGTTTCTGTTCCAAATTTGTTAAACAAAAAATAAATTTGGAACAAAAATGTAAACAAACGCGTTTTTATTCTTTTTTTTTGTTTATCGGAACAAAAAAACAGGATTTTTGTTCATAAAAAAAAAAAAGAATACAAACAAACACCCCCTTAATCTTAATCAAAAGGCCAAGAAAGGCACATTTTAGTAGGTGCATGATTTGACTTTTACATTAATGCCAACCATATCATACAGGACGACAAACATCCATGTTAGCGATTTCCGGTCAATATTATTTAAATGACTCAATTAGTAAAATGTAAAAAATATTGATGATTGAATTGACATAATTAAAAGGTTTATCACTATATTACCATAAGTGAAATAAGTTTAATTTTTTTTTTTTTTTTGAGATTTATGGGGTCAATTGCAAAGTGCGCATGCGAATTGAGCATGCGCGGACAGCTTACCCAAACCGAAGACCAACTACAAAACAAGCAAACATAGCAGTCTCATCGACTCCTACCTATTCAAAAGAAAATAAAGAACGACGCAAAAGAAGAAAAACGTGCACGGCATGCACACCTGTATGCACTTTAGGCTTTTCTTTTTCCCCTCGAAAAAGTTGTACTTCTCACCAATCAGGAAATGATTGCTGGCACAAGTCCTGTGGCCCCTTCTCGATTAGAAAAGCTAGTTTAACCACGTTGAATATACGAGCGATTAACAATCCGTTTCTCTTCTTTTTCGGGGTGTGTAAATCCTCTATTGATTAGGGGTGAGAAATTTTTAATTTCATACAAATTCCAATTGAAATTCGGAACTTACCAATCAAAATAGATTTCTAATTTTTTGAAATTTGAACTCTATTTTACATACTCTCGAACTTGGAATCTACCATATTACACGGATTTAAAGTCTATCAAAAATCTATTTATATTATTATTTGAATAATTGCAATGAATCATTAACCACTTGTTACTATAATCCATTGACAATAATTTATATTTAGATACATGAATAATATAAAATATCAACAAAGTAAAAGTTTAATAAATAGAAGTTTAGATTAACGAATTTGGATTATATAATTATCATTGGACAATATGAAATATTATAGGAACGCACGAATACATAGATCATGAAAAATATAAAAACTTATTCTAAGTTTTAAGTTCTATTTAATTAGAAATTACTAGTCAAAATAGATTTTCTAATTTTTAAAACTTGCAACTTACCTACATACTTTAAGATCTAGAATCGAATAGATTTCTTGGTCCAGCTATTTGGTTTCAAAGGAACCATAGTCACTTTTATCAACCCGCTTTCAACGATCGGGTCTTTCCTCGCGATAAATTCGCTCCGGCCTGTGCTCTTCACTTTTGCAAATAAATACTCATAATTAAAAAAAACTCAACAATCATTATTTTATAGCCAAGGGGGGAAATAATTATTCACGATGCGAAAACACACCAACCAGTATAAAAACCCAGCTCTCTCGTCACACAAAACATAAAATATTCAACTTTATTCCCCAGCCTCAAGCAAAAAAACAAAAAAAAAAAAAAAAAACATAATATATAATTTTACTTATTACAATAATTAAAAAAAAAAAAAAGGCACATGCACATCCGTTGTCCCTTCTCCACGTCACACGCCCACGCCTCTCCCTCTCTCTCTCTCGCTTTCTCTCTCTAACATTGGAAAATCCGTTGGCCCTCCTTCCCCGCACGAACATCGGATACAAAGCACAGACAGCAACGCCCACTTCTCTTCACAGATTTCATCTCTCTCTCTCTCTCTACAATGGAGAGCCTCTTCGCCCTCCACTCTCTCTCCTCCCCCGCCGCCGCCACCGCCGCCACCGCCGCCGCCGCTCGCTCCTCCTCCGCCGCATCCCTCTTCCACCGGCCGCGGCCGTTCCCGAGATCGCCGCCGCCCATCTCCCCCTCCCCGCCCTCCGATCAAAGCCTCAAAGATCACTCCTTTCTCTCCACCCCCACTTCACCTTCCCTCCCAGACCCAAGACCCACTCCCCAATCCGCGCCTCCTCCTCCGATGCCTCCCCTCCGCCGCCGCCGCCGCCGTCGCCGCCGGTGACTCCTCCCCCTCTTTTCCAGGGCGCCAAGCCCCTGCCCCTCGTTATCTCCGTCGCCGTCGGCCTCGCCGTCCGCTTCCTCGTCCCGAGGCCCGTCGAGGTGTCGCCGCAGGCCTGGCAACTCCTCGCCATCTTCGTCTCCACCATCGCCGGCCTCGTCCTCAGCCCGCTCCCCGTCGGCGCCTGGGCCTTCCTCGGCCTCACCGCCTCCATCGTCACCCGCACGCTCTCGTTCGCCGCGGCCTTCTCCGCGTTCACCAACGAGGTGATCTGGCTGATCGTGATCTCCTTCTTCTTCGCCCGCGGCTTCGTGAAGACCGGCCTCGGGGACCGGATCGCGACCTACTTCGTGAAGTGGCTGGGCCGGAGCACGCTGGGGCTGTCGTACGGGCTGACGCTGAGCGAGGCCCTCATCGCGCCCGCCATGCCCAGCACCACCGCGAGGGCCGGCGGGGTGTTCTTGCCGATCATCAAGTCGCTGTCGCTCTCTGCGGGGAGCCGGCCCGGCGATCCCTCTGCGAGGAAGCTCGGGTCTTATCTCGTCCAGTCTCAATTTCAGGTAAACTACTTGAATTGACAGCACACTACTAAGTCGACTGAGTTCTTGTCCAATGAATTGCTTGTGTTTTGAGTATGGTGCTTGCTGCCTCGACGAAGGGTTTCTCGATGTCAGGGCGAATCATTTTCGAGCCTCAATGAACTCTGCAAACCTTGTGTATGCCAATTGATTAGTAGAACTGCATCCTGTCGTGAAGGTTACTGATGGAACTAGCTTATGTGGAATGTGAATTTAAGATTATCAATAGTATTGTAGTTTAGCAACCTGAAATTCATGTAATGTTTTCACTCTACCGAAAATTTCAGAACTTGTGACTGATTTTCTGTATTCGATGGTGTTTAGCCCTTTAATCATTACAAATCTTGACGTGTTGCGCCCCTGTTGTTTATATCTGCGTGTACCAAAAAGAAATGGGACCAAAGTTTGATGCGGCTTATGGAAATGGGATTAGTCTCTACAATTTTTGTTTTGGTAAGGTAGATTAGTCTCTACAATTAGTTGCAAGGAAAGTTCTTTTTCGATTTGAATTGCCGTAGGATGTATTGACATAGATCACTAGTAATCCTTTCATAAATCGAGTGATAATCAATCTTTATCTTTAAATGGTAAAAGAAAATTTCTTTTACTTACACTTACTATCAAAAATGTTTCTGTACTTGTATGTCCTTGTGTATGTATTCTAGCACTTTTTGCCTCATGCTTGTATATCCTTAAAAGTTCAGTAATGAGGAATGAAAAGCTCATGTACTGTTATCTATCGTCTTTATTTCATTTTCTTGAATAATATCTGCTGCAGTTCTTGGATTTTTGTACTTACATTGTTCCAGTATCGTTATTCTTGCTTGAAGATTTAGCCAATTATTATTATACAAAGGACATTTTTCTTCTCTTTTTATTTTAAAATGATGGAAGCTGCAATTGATTTGATATATATATATATATATTGCTTCAATGGGTTCCAGAATACTGGAAAGTTTCAGTATGGCCAAGCAAAACCTTTGTATGTCTTCATACTTAGCATAACTAGAGTACCGTACTCTATGTGTAATCCATCATAATTAAGTTATGGAACAGTGTAGTGGCTGATTTGCATGGTTTTAGAAAAGTCAATAACAAATTTCATAGATTCTGGTACATTAAATTATTTGTAGAGAATTCCAATAGGTCCGGATTGTTTAGGCACTTAGTTGAATTGAATCAGTTGAATTAATTTCATTAGAAATTCTACATTTTTAATGCTTTCTGATGATCTTTGGTTTGGTTATTTGGCTGTAGGTGGTTGTTATTTGTGGAAAATAGAGAAAATGTGTTAGAGTTTTACTTGCTTATTGAATGACCTTCTCTTAGTTAATTGTTGGACACAGGAGCAGCATAATAAATGTGGCCTTATGATTTCTTTCAATTTTGGTTTCATATGAATCCTATATGACTTATGGATGTTTTCTGTGTGATGCCTGACAGTCTGCTGGTAACTCTAGTGCTCTTTTCCTAACTGCTGCAGCTCAAAACCTCCTTTGCCTCAAACTGGCGGAAGCACTAGGAGTTATCATAAGTAATCCTTGGGTTTCTTGGTTCAAGGCTGCTAGTTTACCAGCCATTGTCTCTCTTCTAGCTACCCCACTGATATTGTACAAGCTATATCCTCCTGAAATCAAAGACACCCCAGATGCCCCTGCTATGGCTGCCAAAAAGCTGGAGAATATGGGTCCTGTCACGAGGAATGAGTGGACCATGGTTGGCACAATGCTACTTGCAGTGTCACTTTGGGTGACTGGGTGAGTAACTTTCACTTCCTTCTCATCAAGTAAAATGAGATGTTCAAAATCGCTGAGGCAATTGCATGAATGGATTATCTTCAAACTTCAAAGACTCTCAATGGGTCTAAGAAAGATGTTTAAATGTTACCATATTCCCTAATGCAACAACTCTTGTATATGCATTTATAAGGTTCCAATTGCATGACATGTTTTTCTTTGTTTTCATTCAATCATAATTATTATATTTGAATATTTTTTTCGATGGCATCGTGACATGCAACAAGATTATCAACTCATGCCAGTGTTAGGGGAATTACATGATTTAGGACTCTCAAATTTGCTTTCCGAGTAAATGTGAGATCTTTTTGTTGAAAAAATCACTCTGAAGTAACATATTCAAGGATGGTTATCTGCCGTAGAGAGCTGATAGGATATGTTTGCTGAGTCTCAGAACTTACATAATTCACCATGAGGTGATGTGGGAAGACAGATTTAGCCGGCTGAGTGCTGATGCAGTTAATGCACAGTGGAATTAATGGCGCATTAGTGCTTCTCTTGTTGTCTAGCGTTCTTCTTAGTTGTCTGCCTTGTTTTATTAATGAATAATGCACCGAACGACATAGTGGCATTCTGATAGTAGCAAGTGTAATGTGCTTTTCCAAACTCAGCATAAAGAGACCTGACAGAGGAGATATTTTGAAAGAGATATGCCTGATTCTTGTTTGCCTATGCCAAAAGTTGCGATTTCTTGGATTAATGCTTTGTTGCATTTGTATGTATGCATATTGTTGTGTATGCATTTTCAACAGTGTTTCTGCTTTGCAGAGACGCAATTGGGATACCTAGTGTTGTAGCTGCTATGATTGGCTTATCAATACTCTTGTTATTGGGAGTCCTTGACTGGGACGACTGCTTGAGTGAAAAGTCAGCGTGGGACACATTAACTTGGTTCGCCGTTTTAGTTGGTATGGCGGGGCAATTGACAAATCTCGGCATTGTGACATGGATGTCTGGTTGCGTGGCTAAGTCCCTGCAATCCTTCTCCTTGAGCTGGCCTGCCGCATTTGTTGTTCTGCAGGCTTCTTATTTCTTGATCCACTACCTCTTTGCTAGCCAAACGGGTCATGTGGGCGCTTTATACTCTGCATTTCTTGCCATGCACTTAGCAGCTGGAGTGCCTGGCGTGTTGGCAGCACTAGCATTAGCCTATAATACCAACCTATTTGGTGCTTTGACACATTATAGCAGCGGTCAAGCTGCTGTCTACTACGGAGGTATGTGTGACTCTGTCCCCTGCAATATACATGGACTTATGCTTGGTTTGATCGCTTCCCATAATAAAGTAATGTTGTTTTCACTTCTTTTGATCAATCCTATTGAGTTCTCTCTGAAATTTTCCGTTTGCGTTGTTGCAGCTGGTTATATAGATCTTCCTGATGTGTTCAAAATGGGATTTGTGATGGCCCTTATCAACGCCCTCATCTGGGGAGTAGTCGGAACCTTTTGGTGGAAATTCTTGGGTCTCTACTGACAAATTATATGAGACTCCGGCACTTGATTTTTATTTATAATCCCATCATGTCCTTACCATCGAGCTTACTTCCCGTCCTCAGGAAGTTCCAATTTTTGGGAGCTTTAGATGGGATTGTCTGAATAATTTACAGCTATTTTTTTGGTGCAAGCCTCAAATTCAGAAATTGAGTTGTATTGTCTATTGATTATTGATACAGCGACAAACTTATATTTTCTTTGATGGCATGACCTGTTCAAAAGTTGGTTGGAAAGTAAGATTGGAGTTGCCCCTAAAGAACTTTGTTGAAGTTGACTGCTTTTTGGCTACGGTTTAAATGAGTTTTGATTCTTGTCTGTGTCAATTGGATATTGGGTTTAAGCGGGTGGCCAAGAAGAGCCGAACTTCAATGAGTTTCTGAAGGTCCATTGAGCAACTTTGGGAAAGATAGAAAGGGCACTGGACAGACGTAAAGGAAGTAAATCGTGCATTGCAAGGAAAAGAAAGATAAAGCATAAAGCGTTTCATCTACTTTTGAGGGGAGGCCTGGTTACATCCTAATCCATAGAGAAATCCTAAAGGAAATTGGTTACATTCATATGAAGAGCATTGGAGTTGAAAATGAAGCGTGTTACAGACACCCTCTCCTGCATATTGTGGGTAATTCTTTCACTGCATCTGCCCCAGCCATGTCACGGTATTAGCAATTTGTAGCCAACCAGATATCGAATCTGTCGACGGCACTTCATCGGCACGGGTACTACTTCAATCACTGTCTAATCGATGGCTATAACTACCTTGACAACAATGGCGACTAGAACTACCTTGTCAATGTCTGTAACCATTTTGTCGATGCCAACCTTCAAGTATCATTCTCATTCACTCACTTCATCGATTCAACTTCAGATCGGGATGTATTAGCCCTCAACACAAGTACTTCAAAGGAATCATCCTGATCAAGCTCGATTCCGAGTTTCCGCAGTTCATGCATTGTGCTTCCGTTTGCATCCGTGGCATGGGGTTCGAACACGATGCTTGATGAATCGAGTGCACTAACTTGACTTCTGGCGCTAGACCTACTATATGACCTTTTCAGAACAGAATCATCCTTTCGCCTTCTCGCCCATGCAAAGCCATTTGACGCACTGATCTGTGTTGGACCTGCTAAAATACTCGGTCCTTGAGACGTGTCCGTCGCTTCAGAAATCGCCGAGGCGTCGCAAGATGACTTCAGAGGCTCTCTACGTGGAACATCAATTTCTCCCCTCAGGCTACTTCCCACATGATTTCTCCGAACAAACTGAGCCTGGCCTTGCAACTCCTGGGCAATCAACATTGAAATTGTTGGATTACAAGAGCATTCGACTATAAAACCGAGACATCATAATGGTGAAGAAGCAAGGTGCTTGTGAGCATCTCTATCAAGGAAGAGGTTTGAATCCAAGCTCTCAGCTATAGCTTCTCTTCTTACAGAAAGGAAGACAAGGTTAAGTGAAGGGAGCCAGTGGTTATACTGATTGAACTGATGTCATGTACGCTCTTGAGTTTGGGATTGAACACGGGTCTAAATGAGCTAGTCAGACAGCATAAGCTCAGGTTTTGGTTCCCACTAGGTTGAACCAGGCAAAGCAGTCTAAGCCTGAAAACAACATATCTATCGCATGCAAGCAGGAAGTAAAAATGGTGAATTGAGAGGACCAACCTCTTTTGGAGCTATCTTACTGGAAAACCCCTGCTCTTGTGAAGCTCTATGTATTCTTGTTGGCCTTTTCCCTACTTCCGGTTCTCGTACTCTAGAACGAGCCTTTTTCCTGGAAGCCAAATTGTCAGTACATGCATGAATCTGCTGGAAACAGATTGCAAGTAGCCCATCTTGTTCTCAGCATGCTTCGCACATACTTTAATCCCAATTACAGTGCATTTAAGTTTGCAAGCATGGAGAACTCAAACAGTAACTTCTAACAACAAGAATAAGGAAATTCATACAGCGACTTCAAATGGAAAGCTAGAAATAAGGTTTACATGAACTTCAACAGCAGGTCTGCTTTTCTATGTTGACTTGCTAGTGTTCTTTCTAGGTTCAGAGGGAGTTGTTGAAAGACGATGTTCAGCCTTATATGTAAATAAGGATTTGAAGCTTCTCTAAACAAGCTGATAAATGATGGAATTTCCACCTTGATAACCCCATGTTTCTTTTAGCGTGGAAAGAAACTCACCTCCGTGCCTCTTCTCGATGTTTAACATCAATTTCTTTGTTAGGAGGATACTTGGGCAAGCTTGATGGATCACATGCATATGGTACTGTTCTGAAATACTGGACCAGAAAACAAAAAGAGATTAGGAAGTCAACTGAATTGTATCTCTGTTGCAATACATCGTCTCGTATAAATCAAAACTCAGGAGACTGAAAATGTGGTGAGGCAATATCTGTGTGAAAAGCATTTTGGTTGCTGAGCCAGAAAGAAGGGAAGAAAAAGGAAATTCATTTTAACTCATATTAAAATCATCTCGATTTGTAGAATCAAATACTTCAAGCTGACTTAATTCCAATAATGTTACCTCAGATAGGAGCGCACTTGAAGCAGTTCCACGCTTGTGCGGTTCTATGGAAAGAAAAGTCTCCATCAGGTTCATTGCACTGGTCGCAATACCTCTGCATCTCTCTCGCAGAGTGCATTCATAAGAATGGCGGGGTCTAAACATGGTGGCCTGGGGTACCTTACACATTTTCCAGTAGCCATCGGGCGGGGAACCACAGAGTTTAAAAATCTTGTGCAATTGCTCAACCTGCAATGTTGATCGATGTGAGAGTGAAATAGTGCAGAAGCAGAGAAACATAACACAGTCAGCTTCTTGGACAAGAAGTTCAGCTTTTGCAGCTCCTCTCTTTTTCAAATTTGGACAAAATAAGATTTCGACTTTCCTCTTTAGTATTCAAGTAGGTACGAGGAATCATATCAACAATAGCTTCATGAGTCCTGGGACTAGACTTGCTTTCTCATGTCATTTCTCTCCTCTTGATTAACGAATACCGAGAATCTATCTAAGTTGGGCTTCCTTGTTATTATAAAGGGAAAAGAGAATCATCAAGATCCTATACTGGTGTCGACTTTAAGCAAATGGGAGGCTGATTACCTCTGTTCTCCCTCTGAGAATAGGCTTTCGAAACAGAAGTTCTGCAAAAACGCAGCCAACGCTCCACAGATCCACAGTCACGCCGTAGCTTGTGGAACCCATGAGAAGCTCAGGAGGACGGTACCATAAGGTAACAACATGACTGGTGAGTTGTTGCCTGTCCTTTGGATTAAGAATGTTAGCCAGTCCGAAATCTCCTATTCTAAGAATCCCCTCATTGTTCACCAGAATGTTCGAAGCCTTTACGTCTCGATGAATCACTCCGTGCTGGTGGCAGTGCTCTATTCCTGACAGAAGCTGCTTCATATAGCATTTGACCTGCAGGAGAAGAGCTCAAGTTCCGAATCAACAGACACGAGAGAGGTTACTGCAAGGATAAAGCAACACAGTACATGTATCCATCTCAGAAAAGGCCGGTTCCTTTCCTTTCCTTTTCTTTTCCATGGCTGTTTAATGCGTCCCCTCAAAAGAAGTCGATGAGAAGAAAGCCTTCATACCTGGGCATCGCTGAACTTGACCTGAGGAGAAGATATTGAGCCCGTAAAGGTCATGCTCCATGTACTCGAACACAAGATAAATGCTGTTCGACATTCGAGAAGTGATTATGCCCTCAGTGTCATGATATTCGGATGATCAAGCCTGCGGAGGATCGATATCTCTCGTGCCATAAATTGAATGCTCTCGGGTTGAAAGTTGTCGAACCGGACTTTCTTAAGAGCAACCATCCTTCCATTTGCCAACTCCCTTGCTCGGAAAACACTGCTGTATGTGCCTTGTCCTATCTAGTGCAAATTAGAAATATTAACGAGGTAGCTTTTCTGCAGGTGCTCAGTTATAAGGCCTTCCATGCCCAACACATCCATGCAGATTCTTATCAGCAGGAAATGCTTCGAATATATATACATATAAGAAACATAGCCTAATCAAATCAGCAAAACTCAGATTTTAAACTCGATCGGTTCGAAACCATACCTTCTCCAATTTCTCGAAAGAATCTGCTTTAAGAGGAACCAATCCCTGAATTGCGTCGCCAGCGACAGCAGTGAGCCAAGAAGGCCATCCCGCGGCCGCTTGTTCAGCTTCCACATACCGATGCGAAAATCCCAACTCCAACCTCAATCTCTTGCTCAACGAACCCTTCTCCTCCAACTTCCTCAATTCCCCGCTACGACCCTCATGTTCCTTCACACCGCTCTTCTCGAATTCAAACAGACCGGATGGGATCTTGACGACCGGGTACCGGTACCCGCTCCAGTCAAGATCCCTGAACCAGGCGACGCTGGTCCCCGGTCCGCCTGCTTCGCGCATATGCAGCCCATCAGCCGCGATGCACCGACCGCATTGGATCGAATTACATGAAACGGTGATTGACCCGCATCAAGAAACGACCATGTACGGGGGGGAGGATACACCCCACCTTCTTGCAGGAAGGAACGTGCATTACATCTGTGAAGAAGTAAGGAAACCCTCCCCCCCCCCCCGGACAAAAGTCTTTCTTTCTTTCTCTCTCTCCTTTTTCTTTTCTCCTCGTCGAGTCTCTGTCTTCGCCTATCTGCTGGGGCTGCGAGATATGCGGGATTGTGGAATTTGTAAACGAAATGGACCGTGGAGAGAGGGAGAAACAGACGGAGAGAGAGAGAGAGAGAGAGAGAGAGAGAGATGGGGCCAATCCGAAGAAGTGGGCGCTTTCATCGTTCCTTGTGAATGCAACAAGGGAGGGCAAGGTGAGGCGTAGCCGTTCGGAGGATCCTGTTGTTGTCATGTCCCAAAGTCGGTTGCTTTCATTTGAAGAGAGAGAGAGAGAGAGAGAGAGAGTGGAGTTTGTACGGTTGGTTGTCCCAGGCCAACTGCCCAACCAACTTCACCATGAACTGAGGAGTTCAACGTTTTTTGGAAAATTCCTCTGGGTATACCTAACTGATTTTGCACTAATTTTACTGGAGGATGTGCAAAATTGCGACTCTTGTCTGTATTCGGTAGTTTCAGATGGGTGATCTTTAATCTGTACTCAAACATTAACTAATTTATTCGAAATTATCGTGCGTTTGTTGCCTAGTTCACTTAGTCGACTCGACCGCCTTTTTATTTGTATAGTCTCAATCAAGCTTTATGATTAGAGTAGGAAGAAGGGATACTTTTTTCGTACGGAAAAGGCACATAAAGTTCGGGAGGCAAGTTTGCTACACAAGCTGCTCTTATTTGGATCACAAGAGAACAATTGTGTTTATGTCACGGGAAAAAAAAAATCTCAGGGTATAGCTGCAATTCAATCTAGAGGTCTGTTTATTTGAAGGAAAACTATTTTCAGGAAATTATTTTCCGATTTTTCGATGTTTGGAGGAAGGAAAACTAGTTGATCTACAGAAAATGTTTTTCATGAATTGAAAACAACAAGCTTCGATGGAGAGTAATTAACTTTCCCTTCTTGCAATAGAGAAAATCACTTTCCTAAATCACCAAATAAATAAAAACTAATCATTTTTCTCATAGAACTTGTTTTATTTTGTTATGAAATTTTCAATGAAATATTAAAATAGACATGATTTACTTATTATGCTCATTATTCTTGCTTTGGTGCTTTAACTTTACATCCTTTCCTACAGTTTCCTTGTTTGAGGTGATTCAATTCCTAGGTTATGATAGTTTTACTTTTGATCTTTTGAATATCTGTCGGATAATAATACCCTCTTTATTGACTGCTCGAAGATCTCATGTTCTTTTAACATGTGAACTGAATGCTAACCCAGTTTTAAAGGCAATAGGCAACAAAGAATATGCTGTCCGCGTTTTCACTGTATTCCCTCGATTCTCCGGTGTACTAGGGATGAGAATCAGGAATGGTTCACATCTGTTCGCGAAACCACCTGCATCAATCGACATGGCAATTTCTTCGAAAGAGAGAGCCAAAAAGCACCAGTACAGGGGAACTACATCGAGCTGTGAAATTCTTGACAATGACTCCAATTCAAGATAAGTTGGAAAGGCATCATAAGTTGAATCTGCCGAAGTCCTAGCCATTTATCGCGAACTGGATTCGGATGCATCATCTCGTTATCCCTGCGGAGTTTTCTCATCGAGAGCAAAGATCGAAATGGACCACCACAGATAAATCATCAAGTTCGCGGAGAGAAGCAAAGGAGGAACATCTTTGTTTTCCTTTCAAGACTCGACATCCATCAGAAACCATATGATTAAATGGACCACAAATGGTACCTGTCATTGTCTGAAGGTACTAAAATGACTAGAAAAATCGCGCTTTCCTTTTGCCATAATTGCCCCCCCATCTAAACTCAGATGGCTCTTCAGTTGGTAAGGGTTTGCATAATAACAATTTTGTTTCTTCCAATTTCTGTTCTTTTGTTCCCTGGAACATAAAAAGCACATAAGTCTGTTTGGTAAAACTTTTGTTTTCTGGAACAATTTATGTATTTTTTTGTTCTGAGAATAGTTTTGGAATAGAAACAAGAAAAAAAAAAAAGTAACTTTTTATTCCCGATAACAATTTCTAGAAATAAGCAAATTTTCTTTTTTATTTTTCTTTTGTTCCTCTCTATTGCCATGGCCACCTTCAACTGCACGGAGTCACCACCAATCGCCATCATCGTTAGCCGCCACCAACCGCAGGCCTCCGCCATCGTGGGTCGCCGTCCGTCCTGCCGCGTCATCGATCACCGTTGTCCGCCATTCACCATCCGCTGTTCGCCACCGCTACCTCCATCTATCGCCGCCGCCGTCCGCCAACCGTCGCCAACCGTTGTTGTTGTTGCACGACCGTTGGTGGCCAACCGTCACCGCCGATCGCCACCACATAGCCCATCGGCCACCGCCGACCGCCCGGCCGCCCGTCGGTTGGTGGCGGTCGATGGGCTATGCGGTGGTGGCAAGTAGTGACGAGCGGCGGTAGTGGCGGCCAACGGTTGGCGGTTGGCGATCCGTGAGTAAGAATAAAAAAACGAATAAATACAAAAAAGAAACTATTTTGTACTAAACGCAATTTTATTCTTTTTTTATTTCTGAAGTAAAAAATTTGTAAAGTTACCAAACACATTATTTTATTCAGAAATTGTTCATTGGAATAGAAATAGAAAAGAACTATTTCTAAAAAAAAAAAAAAAAAACTCTTTCCAGCCAATAAGCGTTGTCATGCGTAACCTAAGCCTCTCATTCAGTAATGCTGGGGAAGAGAGATAGAGATGCTAGGGCGAGGCTACCTCTCAAGCTACCAGAAAGTCGTGAATCTTAAATCATGAGTCTAATACTGCATCATAAAATGCCGCCATTTGAATGAAGCATCATTCACTTGCAAATGAAGGCAGCAATGGCGTCGCCATGGCTTGAAAGCAAAACATTAGTTTTTGTCATGGCACCTAGAAAGGCCCAACATGTTGGTGTACAAACAAGTTTACGCGGTCGCCATGCATAACAAGGTGGAAAGCAAACATCAGCACAAACTCAAAGCACTCACGAGAAACAATTGCAGATGACGCGACCGTGCAAAAGTAGAGACAATACTACATAAACTATGCACGGAAACTTTGGGCTTCAAGATGCAACCTCTCGTGGCAAAATAGGTCGTGGATGGCCATTAACTTCCTTCCGAGCAATGAATTCTATCAAGCTATTGCTCGGTTCTCCTTTGGCACTCTTTGTCATATAATTTGGAAAACTAGGAACAATATCCTATTCTAGGGACAAGTCTTGTCCATACTGGCTTTGAAGCAACATCTCATCAAAGCTGTCAAGGATAAGGCTCTCACTTTCAACCATGTTGCAAACACTCCAAGGAATAGGAGGATACAAAGAAGTTAGGGACTTGATCTCTCTATTTTCTCTTCCTAGGTGTCAAGTCTTTCTTAGAGCTTGCTTGAGGTTGCCATAAACTTGGCGCACTCAACGAAATTGGGGGTTAGATCCAACCTTTTCTCTTCGGAGGTTCTTACTGCTGTTGCAAATAGGAGGACTCAGCGTAGTTGGAGGCTAGATCCAGTGCATCGGAGGTTGCCGTCGCTTGCTCTAAGGGTTGCCGCTATTGTTGCTGTCTAGTTTCCTTTCCTCTTTCCTTTCTTATTTGTTGCCGCTATTTGGCTGCTTGATGCCGTTGTTTGGCTGTTTGCCTGCCGCTATTTGGCTCTTTGTGTTTCCTTTTTTCTCGACACCCTTCCACTCGTTATGACTTGTTTGTCATTATGAGTACAAGTTTTTGGTGCTAAGATCCTGTTGTATAGTTTTTGGTTAAAAGTCAATATACTTCTTATCTTACCATATAAATATTAAAAAAAAAAAAAAAAAAAAACTATGCATGGCATCACAACATTGCAACTTATGAATTACCGCAGCATGCATCGGTTTTGTCACTTTTGAGATTTGAATACTTCGTTACATCTCCGATCTCAGCGAAGGTATTTGGAATTGTCTGTACCGGCGGAATAAAATCTTTCAAAGAATTCACCGGATCATTGGAAGAGTCAGCACACCGTGCATTGTATTTCTCAATGTTATATATAGCCGATACACGACGGAAGTCCAGCTCATCCTCGCGCTTTCCAAACCCTGAAGTTCCCCGTCTGGCGTAACATCATCTTCCTCAGCAAACCTCCAATGATCTCCACAGATTTGCCATAGTGCCATGAATACCGGTCTCCGCAAAGCTGAACATAACCTCTAGTTCCAAAGTAGGATATTTCAACAATTTTGAAATATTTATTAGAAATTATGACCGTCATAAAAATCATCATTTTTGTAATGGTTTTTCAACGGCTGTATAATGACTTTCTACCGGCCATACAAGGTCTTTCTAATGGCGCATAACGGTTGTATAACGGCTTGATAACTTTTGAATCATTACCCATGAACTCTCATTATTTTATGATGGTCATCCTTTTAATTATCAATTAATTTATGACGGTTTCCTAATAGCTCTCTCTTTCTTTTATTTAAATATAAATTAAACTTCAAACCACAATTTTTTATGATAAAATATGTTCTCATATTTGTCCTTATCTTTTTGTTGAGTTATATACAAAAGTTGTTCTATTTCCTCTTAATATTCAATATGGAGTAAAAAGAATGTTTGTTATATCTTGGGAGGATTACATGCCAAGTCTTGTATTCTAAGAGCAAAATTATCCTTAAGGATATTGCTTGCACGTTTCTCAAACATTTGTTTTTATTTTCTAATATTTTGTAACGTATTTTCAATAATTATTATTATTTTACGTATTTTAATATTTTTCCAACATCAGATGCTTTACAAACCACTGAGTCAGCACAGATTACTTCTGCCGGCGGCGCTCAAAGATCGGCTCGCTTTCACCATGGCACACCTGAAGCTTATGATCAGCGGGGGTCCGTGAGAAAGCAGATGCTGACGGACATTGCCATTTTCCGAGTTCTTGCAGTTGTGCGCACGGACAAGCAACGTTTTCCTCCTCCAGCTTGCTCATATCCATTGCTCGATCTGGGGGTGCTGCAGATCCAGCTCTTGTCCAGCACGACTTCCATGAGGGAGGGCCCCGTGAAAGGAGATGACATAGCATTGTTACCAATCAATGCCCACAAATGTCAAAAAGAAAAAGATGCAGGGGACCCGGATGATAAGGAGATTGATCAGATCTAATGAACTTTGCATTATGTCAATTCAGCTTGAAATATGGAAAGATCAAATCTAGCGGTGGCCGATTCGGTTGACCATCGCGTCTCAATCTGTATCATTCTGCGAGGGATTTTTATATATAATGAGAATTTTCCAATTAAAGCACTTTCTGTTTTGGATTTAATTTCATAAATAGAAATTTTAGAATTCAATCAAATTTGGAAAATAATTTTTAAGACCCTTGTTGTAGTTATTATTATTATTTTTTGCCTCGAATTATTAGAAACAACCCCTTCCTCTGCCAAAATGATCAAATTTCTCAAATCCATGTTAGAGTAATTACTAGTCATTTTATTTAATAAATTTAGGCATATATTTCAGTTAAAAGTCTAGACAAAATTGGGAAAGTCAGGCTCGAGCTTGAGTATTTCGCCTCATAAGACCAGATTAGTAAATACATTACCAAGATTAGAAAACGACAAATCCAAAAATTGCCTACAAAGTTGACTTTCACGGGGAGGGACTAGGGTTTGAACTGGTTCTTGAACTAGTCAAGGAAAATTTCGCCCAAAATTTTAAGCTTATGTACGAAATGCAATTAAATTAAAAAAATTCAATTGACAATTTCAATAAAATTTAAATAGAGCGATCCATCCATCAAAAGGTCGATACTAGAAATTGCATATCGCCTTAGAGATGGTTAAGTACAAGAAATTAAGGGGATCACGAGTGCAAAGCTGAAATCGGGATCACTAAACTTACCCCACCCCATCCTGTCCTATTTGCCTGTCTCTTAGCATGCACGGCGCCACAATTGGTGGCTGCAAATGTTCGGGGACGGATGGGGTGATGGATCGGTTGGCAAGTGATACGACGGCGGGCCTGCCGGAAGGAGAAAGAGGAAAGCCCATAAAGGAGGGGGAAGTTTAGGGGACTTTTTTGGGTCATAAAGTAACGACTTTTGTAGCTAACCCAAAAGTGGATTACAAAAAGTTCCGAAGTCAAGACACAAAATTAACCATAAGGAATGAGGGGGATTAACACCCCAGTTCGGTGGGAGGGTACTTGCTCGATGGGCCTTAGCAATCCAATCCGCAGCTTGATTTGTATCTTTGGGCTCATACTTCTAATGCCTCCTAGCTGGGCCAATAATGAATGTCAATCCTGTATAATGGACCGAGAAGCCCATGGAGTCTTTGTGTGGCCTAAAATGCGGTTCACCACTGGTGAGCTAACTGAAGATAAGTCAATGCACAGATCAGTTCTAAGTGCTTCTTCAGCTTGTGTTTCATGCTTCTGCTTCAGCCATAACAGAGCTTCTCTAACTGCTAGGGTTTCAGCAGCAAATGCTGAGGGGCCACAGATCTGTCTTGCAAAACCGTCTATGAGAATTACTACGTTATTTCTCCAAATTCCCGCAACCCATCCTTCCACGGAGGAGCAACACCAGGAACTGTCCATGTTGATCTTCGCTGATATACACAAACATTTTAAGGGTACTAATTTCATCTCGCACATTAAATATTATGCTTTTATCTTTTACAATAAGAAAAATTGCGATAGAATAATAAAAAGAAAATGGTTAATAACACGAAAAAACATTGAATTGGTATATGTATGATAAATTTATCCCAAATTAATTTTTTTTTTTTATTATAAAAGCCTCTTAACCCATTACACTTATGACAAATTTACTTTAAAGTAATTTTTTAACCACAAAAAATCTCAAAACTAATACAGGTGTAATAAATTTACCATAAATTAGTTTTTATATTACGAAAAACCATAAACTAGTACTCCTCGACAAATGGAGGGTATACTACCACATGTTATTAGAAATTAATAGAGTAAATTTATCACAAGTGTATCGGTTTGTGGTTATTTGTGGTAAAAAAATTAGTTTGGGGTAACTTATCATGGATGCATTAATTTGAGTTTTTTTTTCATTGTATTGAACTTTATAATTTTAACTCCCACGATAAATACTATATTTTTTATTTTTTTAGAAACAATTTTAAAAAGAAAATGAAGATCTTATATGCTTTTAATTATTATTATTTTTTACATTCTACACAAACTATAAGCTAATTTTTATATATAAAAAGAAAAACTCCAGGCAACATTTTCTTAGTTTATTGTGTAAATTTCCCAATGTCATAACTTAATAATTTTATGGGTTAAGTTCATTAGAAGTTTTAAAATTTGTTACGAAAATGTAATTGAGTCCTAACAACTTTAAAAAGTATAATCAAGTTTTAAAACTTGTTAAATTGGTGCAATAAGGTCTTTCCGTTACCATTATCAACTTAATTAATGAAAATATTGATGTATTATTTTTGAATTAATTTCTCTCTCACATGTGGCATTATTATTATTATTATTATTATTATTATTATTATTATTATTATTATTATTATTATTATTTTATTCAAATATTATTTAAATTAGTTAAAAAAACTTAAGAAGACAGGCCAAAATTTTAAATTTTTTTTTAAAAATGAAAATAAAGAAAAGGAGGGATAAGTTTGCCAATCGGACATTGCTACTACCATGGTCATTGTTGGAGGGGCCAATGGAGGTCGTTGACCTTGGGCGAAGGTGGCTAGCCCACCTTGGCCCCAAGAGAGGGCTAACTTAGTCAGATTTGAGTAAGGGCACCTAAATTTGGATGACGTTGGCTCTCCCTTAGGACCGACGACCCTCGTTAGGCTTGTGCAAGGTTTTATTGGCCCTTGATTGAGATCGGCGATGCTAGCCTTCACCTAAGGCCAGCGACCTTCATTGGGCTTGTGCAAGTGCCAACAAGGTGTTGCCCAAGCTAGGCAATGCTCACCAATCCTAGGTGAAGGCCGGTAGTGCCCAAATCTAGGCACCCTCGCCTGAGCTGGGGACTAACGAGGGTCGCCCACCCTCACCTGGTGTGTGACCTCTATGGTCTCCTTTGGCGATGATGCCATGATCTTAATCAATTCATTTTTACATTCCACCCAAAAAAAAAGCTAACATTTTTTCTAAAAAAAAAAAAAAAAAGAAAAGAAACTCGAGGGCTGACATTTTCTTAGTCCGTCGTGTACTTCATTTCCCCAAATGTCACAGACGCAATAACAATTCCGCAACACCTCGTGACCGTCGGCGAGTCAATCCATCGTCCTTCTCCCTCCTTCCCATCGTCCCATGTGAGACATTTTAACTTCAATCCCACTCCTCCTCTCTCTCTTTCTCTCTCTATCTCTACACCTCCCTCGCTCAAGATCTAGAATCCCCGAATGCCGCCGGCCCGCTGACCGCCCCGTTCCGGCCGCGATTCATCCCCCATGCGGGTCCCGGCGCCGCCCTCTTCCGCCGCCGCCGCCGGCGGCGGCCACCAGGACGCCGAGTCCCTGTTCCGGGCGAAGCCCATCGCGGAGATCCGCAATGTGGAGGCCGCGACCCGCCGCCAGATCGAGGACAAGAAGGAGGAGCTCCGGCAGCTGGTCGGCAACCGCTACCGCGACCTCATCGACTCCGCCGACTCCATCGTCCTCATGAAGTCCTCCTGCGAGTCCATCTCCCGCAACGTCTCCTCCATCCAGTTCTCCATCCTCTCCCTCTCCGACGCCTCCCCCCGATCCCCCACTTCCCCGGCCGCCGGCGCCGCCACCACCCCGCCCGGTTCGATGTCTACGGCATCGCCTGCCGCGTCAAGTACCTCGTCGACACGCCGGAGAACATCTGGGGCTGCCTCGACGAGTCCATGTTCCTCGAGGCCGCCGCCCGGTACCTCCGCGCGAAGCACGTGCAGCACTGGCTGGCGCGCGACGGCGAGGGCGGCGGCGGGGACCCCAAGATCCTGGCCAACTTCCCCCTCCTGCAGCACCAGTGGCAGATCGTCGAGAGCTTCAAGGCCCAGATCTCGCGGCGGAGCCGCGAGCGGCTGCTCGACGGCGGCGGGCTCAAGATCGGGGCTTACGCGGACGCGCTCGCCGCGGTGGCGGTCATCGACGATCTGGAGCCGAGGCAGGTCCTGGGGTTGATCCTCGACAGCAGGAAGTCGTGGGTTCTGCAGAAATTGGCCACTTCGTTCGTCAATCCGGCTTGTTCGGATGTGGTGACCATGTTCTGCGAAGTGCTCAGGGCGATTCAGGTCACCATGGGCCAAGTAGGTGAGTTGTTCTTGCAGGTGCTGAACGACATGCCGCTCTTTTACAAAGTCACCTTGAGTTCTCCGCCCGCGTCCCAGTTGTTCGGTGGGATTCCGAACCCTGATGAGGAGGTGAGGTTGTGGAAATCATTTTGGGATAGGCTGGAGTCGGCGATGACGCTGCTCGAGAAGCCGTATATCGCCAGTACTTGCTTGAATTGGCTTAAGGAATGTGGACAGGAAATCGTGAGTAAAATGAGCGGCAGGTACCTGACGGATGCCATCAGTACCGGCGAGGAGATAGCCTTGGCGGAGAAATTGATTAGGGAGACCATGGATAGTAAGGAGGTGCTGGAAGGCAGTTTGGATTGGCTAAAGAGCGTTTTTGGGTTGGAGATCGAATTGCCTTGGAGCAGAATCCGAGAACTTGTTTTGGAAGCTGATCTGGATCTATGGGATGAGATATTTGAAGATGCTTTTGTTCAGAGGATGAGATCAATCATTGACTCGGGATTTGGGAATTTGACCAGGGACGTAAATATAGCGGAATCCGTTCGTGCCATTGAGGGGATGCCAGGTGAAAAGATAGATTTTCGAGCATATCTGAGCAGACCTTCTACTGGTGGTGGAGTTTGGTTCATAGAGCCTAATGATCGGAAGACTGTTAACCTTCCTTCCTCAAAAGCGCAGGCAGAAGAGAGTAGCTTCCAGACCTGTCTTAGTGCATATTTTGGTCCTGAAGTTTATCGGATAAGGGATGCGGTGGACAATTACTGTCAGCGAGTTCTTGAGGACCTTCTGCACTTCTTGGAATCTCCCAAAGCAGCAATACGTCTAAAGACTCTGGCAAAATATCTGCAAGATAGGTGTTATGAGTATTTGTCTAGCATATTAATGCAACTTAAGGGTGAGGTTGACAGCCTCTGCACTGCACTTGAGAATGAGAAGAGAGAGAGCCATACACCATCTGCTGCCATAATTGTGGAAAGATCTCTCTTCATTGGGCGACTGTTGTTTGCGCTCCAGAATCACTGTAGGCACATACCAAGAATTTTGGGATCACCGAGGTTCTGGGTAAATGAATCAATTTCAGCAGTTTTCGACAGATTACCTGGTCTTTTGGCGCAATCCCGTGGAGTAACTGATTCTCCTGTCAGTGACAGCCCAATTCGGCAATCACCCATGGGCTCTAGAAGACATACCTCGTTGGCGACAGCTGCAATACTTGGAGCTGATGATATACCAAGCCCGAAATTCAAAGATTTTTCTATTACTATACGAGATTTATGTGTAAGAGCTCATAGCTTGTGGATAACATGGTTATCGATGGAGTTGTCAACAATCCTATCTCGTGATCTTGCGCAGGATGATGGATTATCGTCGATGACTCCTTTGAGGGTGAGTGTTGCTTTCGTCGCAATTTATTCTTGTTTTTAAAGCCTGCATCATACAAGAATGTCTCTTCTTTCCTTTATTCTGTCTCAACTTCCTTCTGTTGCAACTGCTGGTAGTATTGAGCTTAGAATCTTGAGGAATAAAGAGAAGTGCATTTGCAAGTTACTGCTGCAACTTCCACCTTAGATTGTCATAGAATTATGAGTTGGGAAAAGGAATGGAAACTCTAAGGCTAACCTATGAGGATCCAGGACGTGATTATTATTAGGGGAAACTGACAGATTCCTTATATTGGGTTGTTAGGACTTTAAAAGCTGACTTTCCTCTCTAGATTTTGGGTGAGTACCAATGGAAGAGGTGTCTATCCTTTGCAAACTTGGTTGTGCACTTTCTGTGATTGTCATGAAACATCTGTTTTTTAGGTGAAAACCTGATAGCTTCTACTGGTAGGTGGCATAACATAATCAAGAACTCACTAGGGACTAGCAGACGGTGCAAGTTATTGAATTTTAGTTAAGGGATTTATTATTATTAAATTGATGATGATGCTTAAGATGGCCAGTTGAAGAACGCAGTATATTACTTTCATTGGCAGTTTAGATACCATCTTGATTCGTTTTCCCTGATTTATTTTGGATGATCATGCATACAGAGCTTTCCACTGGGAGGCATGAGATCACCATTAGCCCTTGAAAAAATCAACGGTTCTAGCTGCAGTAAAATCTTAACCTGGTTAATGCCACAAAACTTACTCTATCTTGGTTAGTTTTAATTTGCTAACTGATCTTTGACTTCTTAAGTTTTCTCTTCTTAATTTTCTTGAAGAATATATTTTAGTTCTTAGTCTCTCTTTGTCCATTGAGTAGGGTTGGGAAGACACAGTAATCAAGCAAGAGCAGTCTGATGATGGCCAGTCTGAGTTGAGAATGTCGCTCCCCTTCATGCCTTCTCTCTATGTCATCTCCTTTTTATTTCGAGCATGTGAAGAAATTCATAGAATTGGAGGTCATGTGCTTGACAAATTAATTCTGCAAAAGTTTGCCCTGCAGCTTCTGGAAAAGGTATTTACTTAGACTGCCACGGCATTTGGATCTTCATAATTTTGAATCTATTACATATGAAGGTGGAACTTTTGTTTTATTATGAAATTAGTAGTTTCCTATTACTGTTTTGCTTCTGCTACTATTGGTTCTTCATCTTTATCCTTTTCAATGCCTTGCTATTGGCTTCTTCAATCCAATCTTGAGCATGCTTACAAGCAAACAATGTGCGTGAGTGCATTTTGAATGCTTGGGTGGTTCAATAATATTCATTTGGCCATTACTTTGGATAAATTGGCCAGGCAAATAACAAGCAATGAATTCATTGTCAACAAGTATCCTGGCACTAAGTGGTGTATGAATGCGTGTCTTGGTCAGATGCATGCTTCCAGTCTCTGCTTCTGATGATTTTATTATTTGGCACTTAATGTCACCTAATCAGTAGAGGCTGGAATCATTTGATACTAATATGAAAGTCAAGAGTTCCCCCTGGAGTCGCATTCTTGTTTGGGGGGCTCTTAAAACAAGTTTCTTTGACCGTAACAACTTGTTGAGGGGAGGGAAAGTGATGTTCATTGTATGTGTCTGCCAAAGTCATCAATGAATCACTTGTTGTGACATTACAATGGGGTTTGACTAACCTTTTTGCTTGGAAGCTTCTCGAGAGAGCATTTTGACCATTTTCTGGTCAAAATGCTCTCTTGGGAAGTTGGTCCTAGGTTCGCAGTGCGTCAGGCTTTCTATTTTGAGGATGAGATGAAAACTTGAGATGTTATTCTTATTTGTTAGTAAAGAAAGGTGAAAATTTGATTTTACCATCCCTCTTGCAAATTTTTGATGACTTGAAGGGGGAGAAGTAGGAGAATATTTGATGCAAAGGAAATTGTAAATTTGTTGTGATTGGTTTTTGTGAAACTTTTTATTTAGATATGATGGTTCTTAGACCCATATGATGTCTAGAGCTGCTGGAATCCCTCTCTTGTAATAACCACCCTTCATGCTCTGTCAAAGAAATTCTGTTTCCTAATCCTCCAGATTGATAGCTAGGAAGGTAATGCTTTGAACTGCTTAATAATGTAGAAAGAAAAGGATGCTTGCATATCTTTTAGATGGGGTGGAAGGAGAAAAAAAAAATTCATATGAGGAGTCTGAGGGCGCGCATGATAAAATTTATACTTCTCTATTTCTCTATTTTTCTATTCCTCGGAATAGGTTTGGAATAGAAATTGTTTTGTAACGCAATTTGATTTTTATATTTCTGGAACAGATTTTTATTCCAGAAATAGATTTGAAGAAGAAATCAGAAGCAATAATTTTTAACTTCTCAATTTCTGAGAAATCAATTTCTGGCCAAAAATCAATTTCTGTTCCAGAAATTTTGTCATGTGCACCCTAAATAACCATCTGCAGTGATTTTGTTTGATATATGTTTTCCTTCTCTGCTAGACACTCTGTTATAGACATGTGCATGAACTTTTTATCTGATAGTCTGTTATATTAGTTTTGATATGGAATTGCGATTCTTTTTATTTCTCCAATGACAGCTGTATTTTTCATTGCAGTGTTTCCATCAGAATTTCATTATTACTATTGTTTTGTGAAGCTGTAAAGAGCCTTTTCAGATTTATAGTGGTTCATGTCCTACGATATCATAAATTCCTCTTACTTTCCCATAATGATGACTGTCTTACAAGCTGTGCTTTTGGCTTTTGTCATTTACATAGCTCTGGGGACAGTCCTAAAGTGGTTTTTGTGATTGCGTCATGTCTATAGCTTATTTCAATCGGGATTTTGTTTACCAACTGTTTTTGCTTATATAGGTGACTGATATATATGGGAACTACCTTTCTACTGAAGAAGCTAATGGATCTAAAGTGTCAGATAAAGGAGCTTTGCAAGTTATGTTAGATTTGAAATTTGTATACGATATTCTTTCTGGAGGTGATTCCACTATGGATGAGGAGTTGTCTAGAAGTTCAAAGCCAAAGTATTCGTTTAGGCAAAAGGATCAAAGACAGAAAAAGTCTGCCATCAGAACAAGTATAGATGGATTGGTACATCGTCTTTCGCAGAGATTGGATCCCATAGACTGGCTCACGTAAGTTATTGGATCTGTTTTTGCAACATATATTCTACAAGCAGATGGTACTCTAAATTTCTTTTTGCAAAATCCAATCTCAATCTTCATGAAGATTTGCATGCAAGAGTTCTATACCTTAATTCTGTTTTTCATTTAAAACTTTTTGCAGGAATATGTTTTAAGCTAAGCAAAGGAAGATTAATGATCTAGTTTAGAGGGTAGATGACAATAGCAGGAGTAGAAAGAATTTTCTTTTATGGTCAAGTGGTTGCCGTTGCGTTTGAGATTATTCTGATACCTGGACGGCTCTTTCACACGTGAATGATGCTTAGATGATGATGATGCTCAATTTTGTGCATTTGGTAGTAGTTTTGTTTGACTCGTAGACATATTGTCCAGGGATGATCGTGTACTAAATGCCTTTTTTTTTTTTTTTTTTGGGGGGGGAGAGAGAGAGAGAGAAGGTAGAAAGGGGGATAATGAGAGGCGAGGGAAGGTGGGACAAAAATTAAATTCCCTAGGATTGTCAGTGATGAATTCAAATGAATTCGCCAGACATAGTTACAATCTTTATCTTCTTTTGGAGGTCTACTCACTATGATAAATTGTAAGAAGATGTAGTGAGTTGACGCCCTTGGACCAAAATCTAGCATCAGCTGAGTTATGTTTTATGTTTACGTCCCAGTAGATGGTTACTGTGAATTCAACTCTTCATTTTGTTGCAATTACTGAATAGTGTTTTCTTGTTCATTAATTAGGTTCGAGCCGTATCTGTGGGAGAATGAGAGACAGTCGTATTTACGACATGCGGTCCTCTTTGGGTTCTTTGTACAACTTAATCGGTTGTACGTGGATACAGTGCAGAAACTGCCCACGAATTCAGAATCAAATATTATGAGATGCTCCACAGTTCCCCGGTTTAAGTACCTTCCAATCAGGTAAAATATACCTTCCCATGTGTTTGTGTTTGCAGGATAAATATTTGAGCTTTTGTGACCAGATTATCTCAGAAAAATTCGTTTAGTGAAACTTTTGTTTCCGGAAACAATTTCTGTATTTTTTTTTGTTTTCGGGAACAGTTTTTGAATAGAAACAAGAAACAAAAAAAGTAACTTTTATTCCCGGTAAAAATTTCTAGAAATAAGCCAATTTTCCTTTTTATTTTTCTTTTGTTCCTCTCTCTTGCCATGGCCACTTTCAACAGCTCGGAGCCACCGCCGACTGCCATCATTGCTGGCCGCCACCAACTGCAGGCCTCCGCCACCATGGGTTGCCGCCGATCGCTGCTGTCCATCGTTTGCCATCTGCCGTTCACCACCACCACCTTCGTTCGTTGCTACCACTGCCGTTCGCCAACCGCTGCTGACCACTACCACTGCTGCACGATTGCTGGCCGCTAACCGTCACCGCCGATCGCCACCGCATAGCCCATCGGCCGCCGCCGACCGTCGGCCGCTCGTTGGTCGGCGGCGGCCGATGGGCTATGCGGTGGTGGCAGGTCATGATGGGCAGCGGCAACGGTAGCTAGCGGTCGGCGGTTGGCGATCCGTGAGCAAGAATAAAAAACGAATAAATACAAAAGAAAAATTATTTCGTATTAAACGCATTTTTATTCTTTTTCTATTTTCAAGTAAAAATTTTGTATAGTTACAAAACGTCTTATTTTATTCGAAATTGTTTCTTAGAATGGAAATAGAAAAGAACTATTTCGAAAAAAAAAAAAAAAAAAAAAACTCTTTCCCAGCCAAGAAGCGTTGTCATGCGTAGCCTAAGCCTCTCATTCAGTAATGTTGGGGAAGAGAGATAGAGATGTTGGGGCGAGGCTACCTCTCAAGCTACCAGAAAGTCGTGATTCTTAAATCAAGAGTCTAATACCGCATCAGAAAATGCCACCATTCTAGTGAAACATTGTTCACTTGCAAATGAAGGTAGCAATGGCGTCGCCACGGCCCGAAAGCATAACAGTAGTTTCGTCATGACACCTAGAAAGGCCCAACATGTCGGTGTACAAACAAGTTTATGCGGTCGCCATGCAGAACAAGGTGGAAAGCAAACATCAGCACAAGCTCAAAGCACTCACGAGTAAACAATTGCAGATGACGTGACCATGCAAAAGTAGAGACGATACTGCATAAACTATGGATGGAAACTTTGGGCTTCAAGATGCAACCTCTCGTGGCAAAATAGGTCGTGGATGGAAACTTTACAATGGGCCATTAAATTCCTTCCGGGCAATGAATTCTATCAAGCTATTGCTCAATTCTTCTTTGGCGCTCTTTGTCATATAATTTGGAAGACTAGGAACAATATCCTGTTTCGGGGACAAGCCTTGTCCATACCGGCTTTAAAGCAAGATCTCATCAAAGCTGTCAAGGATAAGGCTCTCACTTTCAATCATGTTGCGGACACTCCAAGGAATAGGAGGATACAAAGAAGTTGGGGACTTGATCCCTCTATTTTCTCTTCCTAGGTGTCAGGTCTTTCTTCGAGCTTGCTTGAGGTTGCCATAGACTTGGCGCACTCAGTGAAATTGGGGGTTAGATCCAGCCTTTTCTCTTTGGAGGTTCTTGTTGCTGTTGCAGATAGGAGGACTCAGTGTAGTTGGACGCTAGATCTAATGCATCGGAGGTTGTCGTCGCTTGCTGTGAGGGTTGCCGCTGTTGTTGCTATCTGGTTTCCCTTTCCTCTTTCCTTTCTTATTTGTTGCCACTAGAGGTGTTAAATGGGTTGCACAACCCATTTATGGACCCATTTAAGCATAAATGGGTCGTTAATGGGTAAGGCCTTGAGAAATAAGGTACCCTAATGGGTTTTAAAAATAAAAGAACTAAAATAAATGGGTCTTAAATGAGTACCCATTTAAGACCCATTTATAAACCCATTAAAGTCTAAAGATGGGTTGTGCAACCCATTTATTTTTTATTTTATTTTATTTTTCTTTCTTCTTTTTTTCTTTCCTCTTCCTCCTGGCCGCCTAAGACGGCAATGGCTCTGGCGACCGGCCAGCGACCTCGGGGCTCGAGCCTCGCCGACGCCGGCGAGCCTCGGGGCTCGAGCCTCGCCCGACGCCGGCGAGCCTCGAGCTCCTTGGATCTTGGGAGGTGGAGGCCTCGCCGACGCCGGCGAGCCTCAAGCTCGCCGGACTGGGAGGTGAAGGCCTCGCCGACGCCCGGCGAGGCTCGAGCCTCGCCGATCTGGCGAGACTCGAGCTCGCCCGACGCCGCGAGCTCGAGTCTCGCTAGATTTGGCGAGGCGACGGCCCGCCGATGTCCCGGCGAGGCTCGAGCCTCGCCGGATCCGGCGAGCCTCGAGCTCGCCGGCGTCGGCGAGCCGAGCGAGCTCGAGGCTCGCCCGTGGCCATCGTCATGGCCGGCGGTCGGCCGAAGAAGAAGAAGAAGAAGAAGAAGAAGAAGAAGAAGAAGAAAGAAAAAGAAAAAGGAAAAAGAAAAGTTATATTTATAAAATTAAAATAATTAAAATTTTATTTTTAAAAAAATAATTAAAATTCGATTTTTTAAAATAATTATTTTAAAAATTATAAAAATTGTCCATTAAATTTATGTTGCATAAAATTATTTTAGCAATACCATTTTTTAAATATATATATAAAATAAATTAAGTTTAATTAAATGGGTCGGGTATGGGTTGGGTATAGGTCGGGTCGGGTATGAATCAAAATTTTGGCATTGCAATAAACGGGTCATAAACGGGTTAAATGGGTCGATTTGGGTCGGACCATTTATGACCCGACCCGACCCACCCGTTTAACGGGTCTAGTTGCCACTGTTTGGCTGCTTGATGCCGTTGTTTGGCTGTTTGCCTGCCGTTGTTTGGCTCTTTGTGTTTCCTTTTTTCTCGACACCCTTCCACTCGTTATGACTTGTTTGTCATTATGAGTACAAGTTTTTGGTGCCGAGATCCTGCCGTATAGTTGTTGGTTAAAAGTCAATATATTTCTTATCTTACCATATAAAAAAAAAAACTATACATGGCATCACAACATTGCAAGTTATGAATTACCGTAGCATGCATTGATTTTGTCACTTTTGAGATTTGAATACTTCGTTGCATCTCCGATCTCAGCGAAGGTATTTGGAATTGTCTGTACCGGCGGAATTAAATCTTTCAAAGAATTCATCGGATCATTGGAAGTCATCATACCATGCATTGTATTTCTCAATGTTATATATATAGCCGATACACGAAGGAAGTCCTGCTCATCCACACACTTTCCGAACCCTGAACTTCCCCATCTGGCGTAACATCATCTTCCTTAGCAAACCTCCAGTGATCTCCACAGATCTGCCATGAATACCGGTCTCTGCAAAGCTGAACATAACTTCTAGTTCCAAAGTCGAATATTTCAACAATTTTAAAATATTTATTAGAAATTATGACCATCATGAAAATCATCATTTTTGTAATGATTTTTCAACAGTTGTATAATGACTTTCTAATGGCCATATAAGGTACTTCTAATGGCCGCATAACGGTGGTATAACAGCTTGATAACTTTTGAATCATTATGCCATGAACTCTCATTATTTTATGATGGTCATCTTTTTAATTACTAATTGATTTATGACGATTTCCTAACAACTCTCTCTTTCTCTTATTTAAATATAAATTAAACTTCAAATCACAATTTTTTATGATACAATATGTTCTCATATCTTTCCTTATCTTTTTTGTTGGGTTATATACAAAAGTTGTTTTGTTTCCCCTTAATATTTAGTGCGGAGTAAAAAGAATGTTTGTTGTATCTTAGGAGGATTACATGCCAAGTGTTGTACTCTAAGAGACAAAATTATCCTTAAGGATATTGCTTGCACGTCTCAAACATTTGTTTTTATTTTTTAATCTTTTGTAATGTACTTCCAATAGTTATTATTATTTTATGTATTTTAATATTTTTCCAACACCAGATGCTTTACAAACCACTGAATCAGCACAGATTACTTCCACCGGCGGCGCTCAAAGATTGGCTCGCCTTCACCATGGCACATCCGAAGCTAATGATCGGCGGGGGTCCGTGAGCAAGCAGATGCTCACGGACAGTGCCATTTTCCGAGTTCTTGATGCGAATTCGAGGAACCTCTCGATGCCTTGCTCATATCCATTGCTAGATCCAGCTCTTGTCCATCACAACTTCCATGAGGGCCCCGTGAAAGGAGATGACATAGCATTGTTACCAATCAATGCCCACAAATGTCAAAAGAAAAAGATGCAGGGGACCCGGATCGTAAGGAGATTGATCAGATCCAATGGACTTTGCATTATGTCAATTCAGCTTGAAATATGGAAAGATCAGATCCAGCGGTGGCCAATTCGGTTGACCCATCGTGTCTCAATCTATGACATTATGAGAGGGATTTTTATATATAAATTCGAGAATTTTCCAATTAAAGCACTTTCTGTTTTGGATTTAATTTCATAAAAAAAATTTAGAATTCAATTGCATTTGGAGAATAATTTTTAAGACTCTTGTTGTAATTATTATTATTTTTTTGCCTTGAATTATTAGAAACAACAGCCCCTTCCATTGGCTACCATGGTTCGCTAAAATGATCAAATTTCTCAAATCCAGGTTAGAGTAATTACCAGTCATTTTATTGAATAAATTTAGGCATATATTTCAGTTAAAAATCTAAATAAAATTAGGAAAGTCTGGCTTGAGCTTGAGTATCTCGCCTCATAAGACCAGATTAGTAAATACATTACCAAGATTAGAGAATGACAATAACAAAAATTGCCTACAAAGTTGACTTTCACGGGGAGGGACTAGGGTTTGAAGTGGTTCTTGAACTAGTCAAGGAAAATTTTCGCCCTAAACTTTAAGCTTACTTACGAAATGCAATTAAATTAAATACCTTTCAATTGACAATTTCAATAAAATTTAAATAGAGTGATCCATCCATCGGAAGGTCGATACTAGAAATTACATATGGCCTTGGTTAAGTACAAGAACTTAAAGGGAATTGCGAGTGCAAAGGCGAAATCGGGATTGCTAAACTTACCCCACCCCATCCCGTCCTATTTGCCGGTCTCTTAGCAATTTAGCATGCACGGCGCCGCGAGTGGCGGCTGCAGATCTTCGGGGACGGATGGGGTAATGGATCAGTTGGCAAGTGATACGACGGCGGGCCGGTCGGAAGGAGAAAGAGGAAAAGCCCATAAAGGAGGGGGGAAAGTTTAGGGGACTTTTTTTGGTCATAAAGTAACGACTTTCGTAGCAAACCCAAAAGGGGATTACAAAAAGTTCCAAAGTCAAGACACAAAATTAACCAAAATGAATGAAGGAGATTAACAATCCAGTTCGATGGGACGGTACTTACTCGATGGGCCTTGGTAACCCAATCCGTAACTTCATTTGTATATTTGGGCTCATACTTCAAATAAACGCCTCTTAATTGGGCCAATAATGAATGTTAATTTTGTATAATGGACCGAGAAGCCCATGGAGTCTTTCGTGTGGCCTGAAATGCAGTTCACCAGTTCACCACTGATGAGCTAACTGAAGATAAGTCAATGCACGGATCAGTTCTAAGTGCTTCTTCAGCTTGTGTTTCATGCTTCTGCTTCAGCCATAACAGAGCTTCCCTAACTGCTAGGGTTTCAGCAGCAAATGCAGAAGGGGCGCAGATCTGTCTTGCAAAACCGTCTATGAGAATTCCTGCGTTATTTCTCCAAATTCCCGCATCCGATCCTTCCATAGAGGAGCAAGCAACACCAAGAACCGTCCACGTTGATTTTCGCTGATATGCACGAACATTTTAAGGGTACTAATTTCATCTCGCACATGAAATATTATGCTTTTATCTTTTACAATAAGAAAAATTGCGATAGAATAATAAAAAGAAAATGGTTAATAACACGAAAAACATTGAATTGGTATATGTATGATAAATTTATCCCAAATTAATTTTTTTTTATTATAAAAGCCCCTAACTGGTACACTTATGACAAATTTACTCTAAACTAATATTTTAACCATAAAAAATCTCAAAACTAATACATGTGTAATAAATTTACCCTAAATTAGTTTTTGCTAAATCGGATTAATATTACAAAAAACCATAAACTAGTACTCCTTGACAAATGGAGGGTATATTACCACATGTTAATAGAGTAAATTTATCATAAGTGTATCGGTTTGTGGTTATTTGTGGTAAAAAAATTAGTTTGGGCTAACTTATTATGGATGCATTAATTTGAGTTTTCTTGTATTGAACTTTATAATTTTAACTCCCACGATAAATACTATATTTTTATTTTTATTTGAGAAACAATTTTAAAAAGAAAATGAAGATCTTATATGCTTTTTATTATTATTATTATTATTTTTTACATTCTACACAAACTATAAGCTAATTTTTATATATAAAAGGAAAAACTCCAAGGCAACATTTTCTTAGTTTGTTGTGTAAATTTCCCAATGTCATAACTTAATAATTCTATGGGTTAAGTTCACTAAAAGTTTTAAAACTTGTTACAAAAATGTAATTGAGTTCTAACAACTTTAAAAAGTATAATCAAGTTTTAAAACTTGTTAAATTGGTACAATAAGGCCTTTCCGTTACCATTATCAACTTAATTAATGAAAATATTGACATATTATTTTTGAATTGATTTCTCTCTCACATGTGGCATTTTTATTATTATTTTATTCAAATATCATTTAAATTAGTTTTAAAAACTTAAGAAGAAATGCCAAAATTTTAATTTTTTTTTAAATTGAAAACAAAGAAAAGGAGGGATAAGTTCACCAATGGGGCATTGCTACTACCATCGTCATTGTTGGAGGGGCCAATGGAGGTCGTTAACCCTGGGTGAAGGTGGCTAGCCCTCCTTGGCCCCAAAGAGGGCTAACCTAGTCAGATTCGAGCAATGGCACTTAAATTTGGGTGACGCAAGCTCTCCCTTGGGATTGACAACCCTCGTTAGGCTTGTGCAAGGTTTCGTTGGCCCTTGCTTGGGATCAGCGATGCTAGCCTTCACCTAAGGCCAGCGACCTTCATTGGACTTGTGCAAGAGCCAACAAGGCATTGCCCAAGCTAGGCGATGCTCACCAATCCTAGGTGAAGGCCAATAGTGCCCAAATCTAGGTACTCTTGCCTAAGCTTGGACTAACAAGGGTCGGCCACCCTCACCTAGTGTGTGACCTCTACCGTCTCCTTTGGCGATGATGCCATGATCTTAATCAATTCATTTTTACATTCCACCCAAAATAAAAGCTAACATTTAGAAAAAAAAAAAAAACAGAAAAGAAACTCGAGAGCTGACATTTTCTTAGTTTTGTCGTGTACTTCATTTCCCCAAATGTCACAACGCAATAACAATTCCGCAACACCTCGTGACCGTCGGCGAGTCAATCCATCGTCCTTCTCCCTCCTTCCCATCGTCCCATGTGAGACATTTTAACTTCAATCCCACTCCTCCTCCTCCTCTCTCTTTCTCTCTCTATCTCTACACCTCTCTCTCGCTCAAGATCTAGAATCCCCCAATGCCGCCGACCCTCTGACCGCTCCGTTTCCGCCGCGATTCAGCCCCCATGCGGGTCCAGCCGCCGCCCTCCGCCGCCGGCGCCGGCGCCGGCGGCCACCAGGACGCCGAGTCCCTGTTCCGGGCGAAGCCCATCGCGGAGATCCGCAATGTGGAGGCCGCGACCCGCCGCCAGATCGAGGACAAGAAGGAGGAGCTCCGGCAGCTGGTCGGCAACCGCTACCGCGACCTCATCGACTCCGCCGACTCCATCGTCCTCATGAAGTCCTCCTGCGAGTCCATCTCCCACAACGTCTCCTCCATCCAGTCCTCCATCCTCTCCCTCTCCGACGCCTCCCCCGATCCCCCACCTCCCCGGTCGCCGGCGCCGCCCCCACCACCCCGCCCGGTTCGACGTCTACGGCATCGCCTGCCGCGTCAAGTACCTCGTCGACACGCCGGAGAACATCTGGGGCTGCCTCGACGAGTCCATGTTCCTCGAGGCCGCCGCCCGGTACCTCCGCGCGAAGCACGTGCAGCACGGGCTGACGCGCGACGGCGAGGGCGGCGGCGGCGGCGGGGACCCCAAGATCCTGGCCAACTTCCCCCTCCTGCAGCACCAGTGGCAGATCGTCGAGAGCTTCAAGGCCCAGATCTCGCAGCGGAGCCGCGAGCGGCTGCTCGACGGCGGTGGGCTCAAGATCGGCGCTTACGCCGACGCGCTCGCCGCGGTGGCGGTCATCGACGATCTGGAGCCGAGGCAGGTCCTGGGGTTGTTCCTCGACAGCAGGAAGTCGTGGGTTCTGCAGAAATTGGCCACTTCGTTTGTCAATCCGGCTTGTTCGGATGTCGTGACCATGTTCTGCGAAGTGCTCAGGGCGATTCAGGTCACCATGGGCCAAGTGGGTGAGTTGTTCTTGCAAGTGCTCAACGACATGCCCCTCTTTTACAAAGTCACGTTGAGTTCTCCGCCCGCGTCCCAGCTGTTCGGTGGGATTCCGAACCCTGATGAGGAGGTGAGGTTGTGGAAATCATTTCGGGATAGGCTGGAGTCGGCGATGACGCTGCTCGAGAAGCCGTATATTGCCAGTACTTGCTTGAATTGGCTTAAGGAATGTGGACGGGAAATCGTGAGTAAAATGAGCGGAAGGTACCTGACGGATGCCATCAGTACCGGTGAGGAGATAGCCTTGGCGGAGAAATTGATTAGGGAGACCATGGATAGTAAGGAGGTGCTGGAAGGCAGTTTGGATTGGCTAAAGAGCGTTTTTGGGTCGGAGATCGAATTGCCTTGGAGCAGAATCCGAGAACTTGTTTTGGAAGCTGATCTGGATCTCTGGGATGAGATATTTGAAGATGCTTTTGTTCAGAGGATGAGATCAATCATTGACTCGGGATTTGGGAATTTGACCAGGGATGTAAATATAGCGGAATCCATTCGTGCCATTGAGGGGATGCCAGGAGAAAAGATTGATTTTCGAGCATATCTGAGCAGACCTTCTACTGGTGGTGGAGTTTGGTTCATAGAGCCTAATGATCGGAAGACTGTTAACCTTCCTTCCTCAAAAACGCAGGCAGAAGAGAGTAGCTTCCAGACCTGTCTTAGTGCATATTTTGGTCCTGAAGTTTATCGGATAAGGGATGCAGTGGACAATTACTGTCAGCGAGTTCTTGAGGACCTTCTGCACTTCTTGGAATCTCCCAAAGCAGCAATACGGCTAAAGACTCTGGCAAAATATCTGCAAGATAGGTGCTATGAGTATTTGTCTAGCATATTAATGCAACTTAAGGGTGAGGTTGATAGCCTCTGCACTGCACTTGAGAATGAGAAGAGAGAGAGCCATACACCATCTGCTGCCATAATTGTGGAAAAATCTCTCTTCATTGGGCGACTGTTGTTTGCGCTCCAGAATCACTGTAGGCACATCCCAAGAATTTTGGGATCACCGAGGTTCTGGGTAAATGAATCAATTTCAGCAGTTTTCGACAGATTACCAGGTCTTTTGGCGCAATCCCGTGGAGTAACTGATTCTCCTGTCAGTGACAGCCCAATTCGGCAATCACCCATGGGCTCTAGAAGACATACCTCGCTGGCGACAGCTGCAATACTTGGAGCTGATGATATACCAAGCCCGAAATTCAAAGATTTTTCTATTACTACACGAGATTTATGTGTAAGAGCTCATAGCTTGTGGATAACATGGTTATCAATGGAGTTGTCAACAATCCTATCTCGTGATCTTGCGCAGGATGATGGATTATCGTCGATGACTCCTTTGAGGGTGAGTGTTGCTTTCGTCGCAATTTATTCTTGTTTTTAAAGCCTGCATCATACAAGAATATCTCTGCCTTCCTTTATTCTGTCTCAACTTCCTTCTGCTGCAACTGCTGGTAGTATTGAGCTTAGAATCTTGAGGAATAAAGAGAAGTGCATTTGCAAGTTACAACTGCTGCAACTTCCACCTTAGATTGTCATAGAATTATGAGTTGGGAAAAGGAATGGAAACTCTAAGGCTAACCTATGAGGATCCAGGACGTGATTATTATTAGGGGAAACTGACAGATTCCTTATAGTGGGTTGTTAGGACTTTAAAAGCTGACTTTCCTCTCTAGATTTTGGGTGAGTACCAATGGAAGAGGTGTCTATCCTTTGCAAACTTGGTTGTGCACTTTCTGTGATTGTCATGAAACATCTGTTTTTAGGTGAAAACCTGATAGCTTCTACTGGTAGGTGACATAACATAATCAAGAACTCACTAGGGACTAGCAGACGGTGCAAGTTATTGAATTTTAGTTAAGGGATTTATTATTATTAAATTGATGATGATGCTTAAGATGGCCAGTTGAAGAACGCAGTATATTACTTTCATTGGCAGTTTAGATACCCTCTTGATTCGTTTTCCCTGATTTATTTTGGATGATCATGCATAAAGAGCTTTCCACTGGGAGGCATGAGATCACTATTAGCCCATGAAAAAATCAACGGTTCTAGCTGCAGTAAAATCTTATACTGGTTAATACTACAAAACTTACTCTATCTTGGTTAGTTTTAATTTGCTAACTGATCTTTGACTTCTTAAGTTTTCTCTTCTTAATTTTCTTGAAGAATATATTTTAGTTCTTAGTCTCTCTTTGTCCATTGAGTAGGGTTGGGAAGACACAGTAATCAAGCAAGAGCAGTCTGATGATGGCCAGTCTGAGTTGAGAATGTCGCTCCCCTTCATGCCTTCTCTCTATGTAATCTCCTTTTTATTTCGAGCATGTGAAGAAATTCATAGAATTGGAGGTCATGTGCTTGACAAGTTAATTCTGCAAAAGTTTGCCCTGCAGCTTCTGGAAAAGGTATTTACTTAGATTGCCACGGCATTTGGATCTTCATAATTTTGAATCTATTACATATGAAGGTGGAACTTTTATTTTATTATGAAATTAGTAGTTTCCTATTACTGTTTTGCTTCTGCTACTATTGGTTCTTCATCTTTATCCTTTTCAATGCCTTGCTATTGGCTTCTTCAATCCAATCTTGAGCATGCTTACAAGCAAACAATGTGCGTGAGTGCATTTTGAATGCTTGGGTGGTTCAATAATATTCATTTGGCCATTACTTTGGATAAATTGGCCAGGCAAATAACAAGCAATGAATTCATTGTCAACAAGTATACTGGCACTAAGTGGTGAATGAATGTGTGTCTTGATCAGATGCATGCTTCCAGTCTCTGCTTCTGATTATTTTATCATTTGGCACTTAGTGTTACCTAATCAGTAGAGGCTGGAATCATTTGATACTAATATGAAAGTCAAGAGTTCCCTCTGGAGTCGCATTCTTGTTTGGGAGGCTCTTAAAACAAGTTTCTTTGACTGTAACAACTTGTTGAGGGGAGGGAAAGTGATGTTCATTGGATGTGTCTGCCAAAGTCATCAAGTCTGCCAAAGTCATCAAGTTGTGACATTACAATGGGGTTTGACTAACCTTTTTGCTTGGAAGCTTCTCGAGAGAGCATTTTGACCATTTTCTGGTCAAAATGCTCTCTTGGGAAGTTTGTTCTAGGTTCGCAGTGCGTCAGGCTTTCTATTTTGAGGATGAGATGAAAACTTCAGATGTTATTCCTATTTGTTAGTAAAGAAAGGTGAAAATTTGATTTTACCATTCCTCTTGCAAATTTTTGATGACTTGAAGGGGGAGAAGTAGGAGAATATTTGATGCAAAGGAAATTGTAAATTTGTTGTGATTGGTTTTTGTGAAACTTTTTATTTAGATATGATGGTTCTTAGACCCATTTGATGTCTAGAGCTGCTGGAATCCCTCTCTTGTAATAACCACCCTTCATGCTCTGTCAATGAAATTCTGTTTCCTAATCCTCCAGATTGATAGCTAGGAAGGTAATGCTTTGAACTGCTTAACAATGTATAAAGAAAAGGATGCTTGCATATCTTTTAGATGGGTTGGAAGGAGAAAAAAAAAAATTCATATGAGGAGTCTGAATAACCATCTGTAGTGTTTTTGTTTGATATATGTTTTCCTTCTCTGCTAGACACTCTGTTATAGACATGTGCATGAGCTTTTTATCTGATAGTCTGTTATATTAGCTTTGATATGAAATTGCGATTCTTTTTATTTCTCCAATGACAGCTGTATTTTTCATTGCAGTGTTTCCATCAGAATTTCATGATTACTATTGTTTTGTGAAGCTGTAAAGAGCCTTTTCAGATTTATAGTGGTTCATGTCCTATGATATCATAAATTCCTCTTACTTTCCCATAATGGTGACTGTCTTACAAGCTGTGCTTTTGGCTTTTGTCATTTACGTAGCTCTGGGGACAGTCCTAAAGTGGTTTTTGTGATTGCTTCATGTCTATAGCTTATTTCAATCGGGTGTTTGTTTACCGACTGTTTTTGCTTATATAGGTGACTGATATATATGGGAACTACCTTTCTACTGAAGAAGCTAATGGATCTAAAGTGTCAGATAAAGGAGCTTTGCAAGTTATGTTAGATTTGAAATTTGTATACGATATTCTTTCTGGAGGTGATTCCACTATGGATGAGGAGTTGTCTAGAAGTTCAAGGCCAAAGTATTCGTTTAGGCAAAAGGATCAAAGACAGAAAAAGTCTGTCATCAGAACACGTATAGATGGATTGGTACATCGTCTTTCGCAGAGATTGGATCCCATAGACTGGCTCACGTAAGTTACTGGATCTGTTTTTGCAACATATATTCTACAAGCAGACGGTACTCTAAATTTCTTTTTGCAAAATCCAATCTCAATCTTCATGAAGATTTGCATGCAAGAGTTCTATACCTTGATTCTGTTTTTCATTTAAAACTTTTTGCAGGAATATGTTTTAGGCTAAGCAAAGGAAGATTAATGATCTAGTTTAGAGGGTAGATGACAATAGCAGGAGTAGAAAGAATTTTCTTTTATGGTCAAGTTGTTGCCTTTGCATTCAGATTATTCTGATACCTGGATGGCTCTTTCACATGTGAATGATGCTTAGATGATGATGATGATGCTCAATTTTGTGCATTTGGTAGTAGTTTTGTTTGACTCGTAGACATATTGTCCAGGGATGATTGTGTACTAAATGCCTTTTTTTTTTTTTTTTTTTTTTTGGGGGGGGGGAGGTAGAAAGGGAGGATAGTGAGAGGCAAGGGAAGGTGGGACAAAAATTAAATTCCCTAGGATTGTCAGTGATGAATTCAAATGAATTCGCCAAACATAGTTACAATCTTTATCTTCTTTTGGAGGTCTACTCACTATGATAAATTGTAAGAAGATGTAGTGAGTTGATGCCCTTGGACCATATATCTAGCATCAGCTGAGTTATGTTTACGTCCCAGTAGATGGTTACTGTGAATTCAACTCTTCATTTTGTTGCAATTACTGAATAGTGTTTTCTTGTTCATTCATTAGGTTCGAGCCGTATCTGTGGGAGAATGAGAGACAGTCATATTTACGGCATGCTGTCCTCTTCGGGTTCTTTGTACAACTTAATCGGTTGTACGTGGATACAGTGCAGAAACTGCCCACGAATTCAGAATCAAATATTATGAGATGCTCCACAGTTCCCCGGTTTAAGTACCTTCCAATCAGGTAAAATATACCTTCCCATGTGTTTGTATTTGCAGGATAAATATTTGAGCTTTGTGACCAGATTATCTCAGAAAAAAAGCATCTCTTATTATTGAATTTTGTCTGTAGTGTACCCGCATTGTCTTCAAGGAGGACATCTAAAGCAACTACTGGTGTTTCTATGGATGGTTTCTCATCGAGGAGTCCAAAGTCTTACAGTAATGGAGAAATTTCTCGAACAATTGATTTGGATGACAGATCATCTTCTGGAGTAGCAGCTCCACTGCTGAAGTCTTTTATGCAGGTGAGTGTGCTTTCTTTCTTTTTTTGCTTCTTTTTCATTACCTTGTTATGTATCATTTGATCATGTCCGTGGCAAATCATCTACCAGCTTTACAGAGCTGTGTTGTGAACATCTGTATTGGAGAGATAATATGTCTCACTTCCTAAGCTTGATTTGGACTTAATCTTTCAGCTTTGATATTTTATTATTTGTAGTAACTCATAATTTTAAATTTGATTATTTCTTTGGTTGTTGTGGTATTCATTGTTGGGTTTTCTGTTTCATTATGTGCATTACTGTTGAAGGTAACTGAATCGTTTGTGACATGGAATGTAATAAGTACCCAAAGTCTGGGACACTGTGCTAGAGAACTCAGTGGTGTAACTGTCTGGTGGCAATAGAAGTTTATGACTCGGGCCTTCCTTTTTTGAGCTTGTTTGCTATAGTTGTGCACTAAAATAGTTCTGTGTACTTCATGTTGTTTTGGTACATTGGAAGTGGACATTGGCTTTTCGCTGAACATCGTTATTGTGAGATGATTTTAGTTTTAGAGATGTTGGACATTTGGCTTAGTTTTTTGGAAAGAAAGTCTTTTTCCATGTTCTGTGACATGCATCTGATAATTTTCTCTATCACAATTGGCCAGGTTGGCAGCAGATTTGGAGAGAGCACATTGAAACTGGGATCCATCTTGACTGATGGTCAAGTGGGCATATTCAAGGACAGGTCAGCTGCCGCTTTATCGACGTTCAGTGATGTTTTACCTGTGCAGGCCGCGGGTCTTCTTTCATCCTTCACCGCAAACCGACCAGATGCTTGAATGAGAATGCCTTATGCTATGCCAATTGATACTTACATCGGAAGCCATGACAGGTAAAAGATAATGCCTTTTCAAGCTTTGGCTTCTGGCTTTCTTAAGTTTTGCCCAAGACTCTGGGGTACTTCCGGATTAGTGGTGCGGATAATGGAATATAAAAGGGAATACCTTTTGGATTGGGTGTGAAATGGCAAGAGCTTGTATTGGTGAAGCGAGATTGAGAAAGGCTTCATATTCGCTGTGGCGTGCCTGAAGGAATAAGTGAGCTGGTTCAGCATTTTTGATTACATACCTTTATTGGGGCAGACATTTGTAAAGCATAAAATGGTTGTTATACTATGGATAGGAGGTGTCGACAGTGTCAAGGGAAGTTCGTTTTGTAAAAAGAAGACTCCCAAGTGAGGCATATGCTTGGACAGAAAGCTATGAGATGCCCCATCATGTGCAGATCGCTTGTTTTTAGCATTCAAATTTTGGTTCTCTCATGCATTATTTCATTTCCATAGACAAAATTAAGTTACAACAATGTATAATTTTGGCTCCCTTGGATGGCTGGATCTCTTTTCTTACTACCTTGTGTTCTTTCTTCTTTTTTGTGTAGCTTAATGCATTTTCAGTACATTGTAATAGCTTGATGTAACTTCTCTTGAACTCAACCTAAGCCATCCATTGCTGTAAGTTCAGTAGACCGGACTTCCCATTGATCTCCCTCCCTCCCTCCCCCCCTCCCTCTCTGCTTTAGATGTGAAAACAGCTCTGTGCACTCCTGTTTCGAATGACTTTCAGCACCTGCTGACGGCATCATCCCCCTAAGATCGGAAAAGTGTTCGAACCAACACGGGTGTGGATGGCGAGTTTCAAGAAGACAGGTGAGTTCTTTTTTTTCTTTTAATATGGTCGCGAAATATATGCAAAAGCGAAGGCACTTATGTCATGGTCTTGAACGATGATCCTCTACTTTACTTTCGAAAAACGTGTATGCCAAGCTGTGCAAGAGGCTCGTGCATTTTATATTAGGGATAAGAACTCAAATACTGTTTGAACTTTGACTGAATTTGCAATATAATCTCTGAATATTTAATATTTAATATATTTTTTAAACTTTAGTTAAATATGTAATGCGATCTCTTGATTTTTAATTTGTTCAATATGGTCCATAGAGTTTTGATACATGTTCAACTTAATCTCCGACCTATCTGAAAATGTTTAATATTATCATTTTATTAATTCAAATTTAACAACGACATTGAATATTTTCACATAGTTTGAAGGCTAAATTGAATATGTATCAAAATTTGATGGATTACATAGAAAAAGATAAAAGTTTAGGGATTATAATGCACATTGGGTTAAAATTGACGCATTATTTGTCATTTCGCTTTTAAAAAACCAATCAAAAGAAATAAATAAATGAGAATATATCGAGTTAAAAATTTGAAATCGCGTGTGATCTAAAAAAAAAAAAAACAGTGCTTTGATCCTTCTTCCACGAAACCTAATGAATAGGCCCAAAAGATGGCCCAATACTGAGCCCAAAGTCCACAGAGGAAATAACAGAAAATCTCAACTGCAGAATCACAGGAATGGAGGGAAACCGATTACAGGCTTAAGAGTGGAATCAAACACGTCCTTAAAATACTAAGTGTATTTGTTTTTTTGTCACCAGAACTTTCCAACTTGTAAAGGTGTTTAAAGTACTGTTTAGACAAAAAAAATTAGGAATTGATGTCATAATGAGAAACATATAGTTTTTTGTCACATTAGTTCAAGTATGAGGATTATAGATAGACCCTCTTCCTTCCGACGATGAAGATGCACCTCCAGAAGGCTATTAAAGATAAAGTGACGACTCTTAAGCATGTCCCAGACATTCCCAAGAACAGAAGACTTGAATGGAGTTGGGATTTACATTTGTCCATCTTTGATTGATGGAGGTTTTCTAGCGTTTGTTTGTTAGTCTTTTTGTTCTTGCTTTTTGCTTTTTTGTTGGTTTCTCTTTTGGGAACCATGGCATCCTTACACTTGCATTAGACTTTTGTCTTTTTGACTGTCTGTCTTTTATTGGTGCCAGGCCTCCATCTTGTATTTTTTATAGGCAAAATCTATACATCTCTTATCTTCACCAAAAAAAAAAAAAAAAAAAAAAAAAACATGGGATATTAAGACTACTGGAAATAGTTTAGATTATTTTTTTGTAGTATTTCCCCTTTTAATAAATAATTCTTAGGAGTTCATTCATATTCATCTGCTTATTTGCAATTATAGTTCTAGCTACAATTTTGTGCAAGCCCTAATAACGTAAATAGAAGTTTTCTGGAATGCACTCCTCTCTAATCTATCTCCCTCGTCTGTAGTGGCAAGACAATTGATGTAATTCTAATATAAAAAGTGAATACCATACTACTGTACTAGTAAAAGATTATTACAATCTTATAAACTCCAACGACTATAGAAATTAGAGTAATCATAATTAGGGATGTTATGAATCAATACTGCTATAGCCAATTTAAGTTTTTACTTTATTATAAAATCAATAGTTATTGGAATTCATAACACAGACAATAACATTATCACATGACAAGAATATTATAATCAGAAAATAACTACAATTTGATGGATTAGAATAGTCACACCCAATTTTGTTATGAAATGATATTACTATGCTTCCATTTAGTTATACAATCAATATAGCTATTAGCAATATAAATAAAATAAAATAAAATAATTACATTTTTATTAGTGCAATATAAATAAAATAAAATAATTACATTTTTATTAGTGCAATATAACTTATATATGCGATCTCAGTAAAGAGAGAATGTAGGAGATTTGGATGTTTTAATTCTCAACATCAAATCAGAGAAAATAATTACCCTATCAGCTAAATCAACGATCATAGTAGTTCAAAGTCTTATTTTATTGTACTTATCTATTATGTTGTAGTCTTCACCGTTGATCACATGATCTATAAGCTATGCAATAATTTTGTCAATAATGTCAAATTTGAACTTTGAAAGAATTATATCCACATCCATTATATATATAAGTACAGAGATAATGCACTTGCTTAACCCTGCAGATTTTAACCTCTGCAATCCAGTCCAAATTCCTAGTCATGAAGTCGGCCTCATCATGGGTTCCCGCTCGTGGCAAGAAGATGCACCGCACCATTGTGCGGAAGCAGTCGGAAAGAGACCAGTGGATTCAAAGGATACATGACGATCTCGAATTAGCTATCGAGGATGAGAACGTTGATGTCGTGCCGCAGCCGAAGAAGGCGATGCCGTCGGTCTTCCGACAGCAGGTTACGAAGGCCGATCACGTGTCTTTGCGGAAGCAGTCGGAAGGAGACCAGAGGATGCAAAGGATACATGCCAATCACAAATTAGCTATCAAGGACGTGGGCATTGATGCCGTGCCGCCGTCGAAGAAGGCGATGCCATTGGTGTTGCCACGGCAGGTTACGAAGGCCAATCACGTGCCTTGCGAAGAGTGCAAGAGAGAAAAGGCAAAGGGTGATCCATTAGGGTTTCACTTTTGCCCAAACGATGAGGTGGTAGTCGGATTCAGGACCAAGGCGGGTCCAATTGGTTCCCCATTAGCAAGGAAGTCCGGCTAGAATCCAGTGGAAAGAGCTGGTTGAACCCCGTGGAATTGGCAGGGCGGCGATGCAACCATGCACATATATAGTTCTTGTCATAAAAACTCAAAGCTCGATCCTTTCCATGTTTTTGAGTTCATTCTGTTCCGATTCGAGTATATTGAAGGGATACTTTTTCTCTTTCACATTCATATCATCTTCTAATGAAGATTCAAGGAGTATTTCTCAAGATAGCCATATTTATTTATGAGTTTATGTGAAGATAGATATATTGAACAAATCTCTTTCAGAGATCTTGTTTACTTCATTAAATTGCTTATATTCTTATGCATAATCGTATCATAGCGTGACAAAATCTCTAGGATCCCTGCTTCATAATATCACAAAATCAATTTTTTTTTTTCGAGTAAAAAAATCAGTCGGCATTTGATTTGCTAATTTTGTGCGTTATTAATATAACAATTCAAAGACGGACTATCAAGAGTGCGTTAGTAGAAGATATCGCCAATTGCTTCGGCAGAATTCACAACCTAGCTTTTGTTTAATTTGGAAGATGGATATCTCTTTTTTGAATTGTTGTTATTGTGGAAATCCAAATAATTTAAATATTATTATTATTTTTATATTATTTTTGGTTGGATGGATTGTATTACTTGATAGATGATTTGATTGGGAACACAATGTGAAAGTGGGTAATGTTATTTAGCATTCAGCAAAATAAAATAAAATAAAATCATAAATCGATTTGCTTGGCTTGCGTTTGGATCAGTTCAATTTATTTCCTATTTTCAATTCGACTTGGTTTGGTTAGACTTGAATCTTCGCACCATTCGTCGTGATCACCCCATAAAGAAGTGATTTTTTTAAATAGCACCCTCGCGTAAAAAGCTGTGTAAAAAAGGTCAGTAAGTGAATTTTTGGTCATAAAAAATTCAAACAGATGAAACAAAAAAGTAAGTCAAGTTCCACAATACAAATAAGTGCAGAATAGGAAAGATTTGCTTCGATATATTTTGTTTCGTACGGGATTTTAACTTTTGAGTGATCAAATTCATATTTTCTCTCCTAGATAAGAATCAAGACTCCACATCAAATATTTCCTTCTCTCAAACTCTATCCCATCAATACACGGAATAACATAACTCTCACTCAATTCTTTGCATCTATTATTCAGCCATCAAATTGCAATTATCAACAGCAAGGTGGATTTCACTACGGCAATGGGGAATGTGACAGCAAACCATGCCGTAGTGCTGAGACAACCGCAAGCAGATCCGACTATGCCAAAGGGTCATGAGTATCGCGACAGATCCGACGTCATCGGGAAGGCCATTAACGCGAAGAGTAGCTATATTGTTTGCGAAGAGTGTGCAGAAGAGAGGGAAAGGGGCGAGGGAACAACGGCCTTTCACTGTTGCCCATGTGATCCGGTGGTGGTCGGATTCAGAGACAAGGCGGGCCCGATCTCCCGCCCATCGGGGTCTCACCTTGGCCTATCTGATCAAGTGATGGTCGAGTTAAGGAGTGAGGTAGGTTCGATTTTCCACCAAATCATACTACATTGTACATTAATATTATTTCGTCAATAGCATCAAATTCAAACTTTGAAAGAATTATTTCCGCATCCACTTCAAAGTACTACATTGTACATTGACAAAAGTACGGTGATAATGCCCTAACTTAACCATGCAAATTTTTCCCTGTGCAATCCAGTCCAAATTTTCAGTCGTGAAGTCAGCCCCACCATCTGATAGGGTTACCACTCGCGGCGAGAAGGTATACGGTGCCATTGTGCAAAAGCGGGCGGAAATAGATCAGAACATGGCGCAAAAGCGGGCGGAAGTAGATCAGAAGATGGCGCGAAAGCGGATGGCGCGAAAGCGGGCAGAAATAGATCAGAAGATGCGAAGGATGCATGACGACTTTGAACAAGTTATCGAGGACGGGGACGTTGACATCATGATGCCGCCAAAGAAGGTGATCCCATCGGTGTTGCGACAGCAGGTTACGAAGGCTGATCACGTGCCTTGCGAAGAGTGCAAAAGAGAGAAGGCAAGGGGTGATGCATTAGGGTTTCACTTTTGCCCAAACGATGAGGTGGTCGGATTCAGGACCAAGGCTGGTCCGATCGCCCGCCCATCAGCAAGATCGTCCGGCTCGGATCCAGGCGCAGCGGAAAGAACTGGTTAAACCCAAGTGGTATTGGTGGGGTTAGCGGGTAGTGATGTCCGCTCAATGTTCTTGTCGGAAAATTCAAAACTTGATATGTTTTAGGGTTTCATTCCATTCCAATTTGAGTTTGTGATACTTCTTCTCTTTTACATTTGCATCTTTTTCAGAAATTTTGTTTGTTTCATTGAATTGATATAACAATGTACACATTCAAACACATTCACAGACAAATTATGAATAGTGCATTCGTAGAAGATATTGCCAAGTGCCTAGGCTACAATTGACAGCCCAACTTTTATTGTTGATCGTGAAAATCTAAATAATTTGGATATTATTCTATTGTTAATTATTTTTTGGGTGAATGAATTCTATTACTTGGTTGAGCATGATTGATTTATAAGAAACAAAATGTGAAAGTGCACAATGTTATTAAGCATTCAGTATAAAAAAAAAAGCATCATAAAGCGATTTGCTTCGGTTTGGATCAGTCCAATTTATTTCCTCTTTAATACGATGTGGTGCGGTCAGACTTGATTATAAAAAGAGCATCCTCATGTAAAAAACTGTGTGAAAAGGTCAGTGAGTTTTTGATCATATAAAATTCAGTGAGTCAAGTTTTTTGATTTCCTCCTTCATATAAAATTCAAACGGAAGAAATAAAAAGAGTGAGTCAAGTTATTCCTGCAATCACGACTCGTGGAAAGATGGTGCCCCGCGCTTGTAAGAGTTTTACCAGTAAGTGCAAAATAGGAAAGATTTCCTCCTTCAACGTACTTGTTTCATCCCATGGACTTTTGCTTTATGTTTGATAGATCAAATTTATTTGCGTCTAACATTTTCTTTCCTAAATGAGCCAAAAACGGATTCGCCCTAATTTAGATTTTCGACAATAAAAAGTAAATTAAAAATATTTCATATGCTGTCTCAAGATCGTTCCGGGAGCGTGGAGGCTCCGTTCGGCGCGTGGCTGGTGGCGTTGGACTAGTACGGTGATTTCCTATCTTGTGATATATTTATTTTATATGTTTGATGATTTTATGGATGTGAAAATACATACGGAACCTTAAATACGTGTATTTTTGCATATTTTTCTTATATTTTCTGTGATTTTGGAAATATAAGTGTTGGGTTATAGGTATATTATCACATAATCATTATAAAATGTGTGATTCATCAATAAAAATCAAACTTTATTGTGAACTGAAGCTGGCTTAATGAGATTCAATCATTATGATATAGTAGTTGAATATATCTTGAGATAATGAGAAACAGTAAAAAGTCCTAATCATTTTATGCACATGCAGTATTTTACAGTGCTGTTAATCACTCGAACTCTATCTGATTCAATTAACATATCTCTGTATATGGGTAATACATGTCAATTAAATTACTGCATATTATACGTGAATTCATCTGGTCACTTGTTAATGTCTATCAAGTTGAATATTTTTATAATAAAGGAGTATGGCAACATTTACGCAGAGCAATAGTATCTATTGTTAAATTTTAGATATTTGGTTCTCTGGTTTGACTCAATTAATAGGCCACTGGTTGATTACAATGATAATTTGTTGCTTAAAATTGACTAATAAATTAGATGTTGGCCTTGGAGTCATGTTTTGCCGTATGAAACTCATGAGCAATAGTGCTTGTTGATTTGGTGTACTCTGTATTACTATTGATGTTAATTTGTGAGAGATATTTTAGATCAACATTCTTTTTATGTTGTTATAGTAATATGTAATTAGGGTGCATAAGAGATGTTTTATTCTCTGTTATGAGAAGTTTCTTGTGTTATTGTAATCAATGATCTTATTAGAATCTGTCAAAACAGGTTCACTATATATATATGTATGATTAATTTTTTATTAATAAATAAAGTAATGTAATTAGCATGATATGTGATTTTGGTGATATGTTGCCCCTATCACTAAAGTTAAAATCACATGTATATGGTGTATGTGAGGAGTAAAGTTTATATCCCTAGTATGAGAGAATTTCAATAATTCAATTGAGTAGTGACCGCCAAAGTGGCACGCTTGATTGTGTTTGAGAAATTTCGGTCTCGTATGATGATTGGGATGTCTCCTGATCTAATGCGTGGTCATACTCCTTTTGGGAGTGATTGTGTATTGGTTCATGGAGGGATACATGATAGTGTGGTGGAGGAGTGACTGATCCTAATGGTTTTTTTTTTTTTGGTAACCTAGGAAACCCCGAAAGCCGACAGCTAGCGGAAAGAACCTGGGGCTAACGCAAGCTAGCCACCACACTCACGCCAGCGGTTAAGTCACCAAGTAATGCCGCTGGGATTCGAACTTGGCACCTTTCGTGGGAGGCACAAAGCTCAAGCCAACTGCGCCACCGCAATGGGTGGTACTGATCCTAATGGTTCATATGCCCAAAGGTGATGAATTCACGAAGATTGGAATATATTTTCATAACCCTTATCATGTGGGGAGTATACAACTGTATGTCATGTATTCTGCCCAAATGTGATTATATGATTATGCATGTAACTCTTTGGATGTGTACTTGTACGTCAAGTTACACAGTACTCACATGATGCTAATTATATACATTACTTGGTTTTCAGTCACATTTTTCTGTAATTAATAACTTCACAATTATTGAGGTTTTTACTGCTTCAAATTTTAAGTTGTGGACATATGATTTGTTGCTTGAGAAAAGAGCAATTGAATTTGCTTATTGTCCATGAAGCGTTCCATTCTGGAACACTTGAAAAGAGGTTTGCCTGTGGACTGCACTACTATAAGATGATAAAAGTCTTAATTGCTTGAAATTATATCTTGTCTGATATTGAAATTAGGACATATATGCAAAGATTGTGTTTAAATCCTAATAACATATACATCTCGTATATGGTTAAAAGGTTGTTTTTGAAAGTTTTCTATTTAGAGATTTTGATTGAGATAAAGAATAAGTAATTACAATTAGTCTTAAAAGGTTGTTAGGGTTAATAGTGGCCATGAGTATTTTGGCAAGTATGACAATGCGAAATAGCTTAAATGATCATTTGTCAAATACTTGATAGATTCTGGGGTGGTAATTTAATTACTATACCTGAAAATCCTGACAAAAGATTTGGCCAAAAGGCATAAATGCACCATATTGAACATGATGATGAGTATGATTAGTAAGAATAATTATCTGATTTTTTGTGAGCTGATATTATGAAAGCAACTTTTTCACATACAAAATGTGTTTCTTATCAAAGTTGTTTCATAAACTTCTTTTGACTTATGAATTGGATGTAAATTACTTAACTCTTATTAAAATTAAGAGATGGTTATCTAATCCAATTTTAAGTATGTTGCAATTCAGATCCACTCAGAATTATTCTGTATCTTATCTAGATTGTTAAAGGGGCATTGATTTTATGATTCTAAAAAAGGTACAAGAATTATGGAATCACATACTCTAAAAGTTTTTAAAGATTGACGTAATTGTAGAAGATAGTTGCTCTCAGACTATTAAAGATAATAGTATGATGGATGTTACTGTATTTTTTTCTTTGCCTATATATAAACAATTGTAGTACAAACAATTGTGAGATCTCATGTACCATAGACTAAACTTGTTGAGGTTCAAGGTACTATTCTTGATATAGTTTATAATGAAAATTCTTAAACCTCTCAAGTGCAGAATGAAGTGGTTATAGCTTTATTAGAGAGATTTGTTAAGGAAATACGATCAATTATACCATCAGACTATATAGTCTATTTATGAGAGCATGATTACAATATCCACTATATGGTTGATGTAATGACATATTTATAAATGTCGTTTCTTATTCTCAATCAAGTATGTGATTAGATGCCATAAAATGCGATATACAATTTATGAAACATCATAGTGTTTGGAAATTAATTTACTTGCCTAAAGATTACAAGTTCATTAGTTGCAAATTGGCGTACAAAATTAAAAGGATTTCAAAGAAAAATTGTGAAGTTTAAAGCCAAATTTGTAGCTAAAATTTTTACTCTAAAAGATGGGTGGATAGTTAATAGTAAAGAAATGAATATTTCTTTCTAGTATTCTTTTAGAGTGAATGTGGCATTAATAACTTATTTTGATATGGAATTACGCCAAATAGATACAAAACTTGTATGTAGACTGAAAAGTTCTAATTCATGGTCTTAAACAAGTTTCCAAACAATATTATTAAAGTTTCATAGTGTTATTATTTTTGTTCAATTGGGAACAAATTAATTCAATATGCTGCAAGGTCAGTGGGAGGAAATTTATTTTTTCTCATACTTTATGTACATGATATTTTGCTTACAAGTTGTGACCTTGAGACATCTTATATCCTTTATACTGAGGTCTGTAAGGATTGTTTTTGCCATATTATATTAGATTTTCTTAGAGGACATTTGCTGATTGTATGTTGGAAATATTCAATATACATCATTACAAGCTAGGAATTGCTCTTGTTGTTAAGGGTGATGGACTAAATCTATTCCATTATTCTTATTTAGATATTGAGAAAATCTAATTAAATGGTGTATCTTGTGTCAGTGCACTTAAAAGTATAATGTATGCTCGAATTTGCACTAGATAAATATCGTCTTTGTGACGGGACTTCTAGGCAGATATCGATCAAATCCAGGATGCGATTATTGGGTTGTTGCCAAGAAGATTTAAAGGTACTTAAAGAAGACAAGATATTATATGCTAATTTATGGACATGTTCAATTCTTGCAGTGAGTAGGGTATTTAAATGTAAACTTTGCTGGCTGTTCTGATGACATGTAATTAATAATAGAATACATATTTATGTTAGCAGTAAGTGCAGTAAATAAAGTTCTATGTCATCTTCTATTATGTAAGCAGTGTTAGTAACATTCTTTTAGGCTGTTACTTGGGATTTTAGGCTCCAAAACCTCATGAAAGGAGTTGATTGTTTTAACTTTATGGATAGATCTATACGGTTGTATTGAGATAACAAATTTGTAGTATTATTTATTTACTACAGAGGTCTCAAGAGGTCTAAATATATGGTGGTCAAAATTTTTGATCAAAAGTAAACGGTACAGAAATGTGACATTTTAATATAATATATTTTCACAGATGATGTGATTGCAGATCCACTAACTAAAGGCCTACGCCCATGTGTATTTGAGTGACATGTCGTTAGCATGGACTTAGAAGCATCATGAGATTCTGTTATTTAGTGGGAGCTATTTTGGCTTTACTCTAATAAATGTTTCATCTGTGTTCGTTACACTTTGTAACGGTTTGATATGTATCAACTTTTGCATTCAATAAAATATTTTTGAATGTATTGTTATTATGTTGAATACATATTGATAAAATCTCAAGGGATTGTATAAACCTTGAGTGAAGGTTAGGGGCATCCGGGCATCCGGTTATTAGCCTTGTGCATATGTCTTGTGATACATAAAGAAAGGTTAACCATAAGGACAAGACATATGTGGGTTCATTGGAACCATAAAATATTCTCTAGCGGCACAAGTTTTTGTGACGCCTAGAGTTAAGAGAATGGTTATTGACAAATGGGATCTCTCTATGAGAAATGTTATCAATTTGTCATAGTACCATATTGAATTCATATCAATAAAGTTGAGAACACTCGTGACCATGGAAGGCTCTGTGTGTATACATGCAGTTACCGCCATGATTTGGTGTTTAAGACTTTATGGGATAGGATTGACTATTAAGAATTATCTCTGGACCAAATGTGCGCACATATAGTACGATTTCAATTAATATAGTCCAAGTGGGAGAATGTAAGAGTTTTTCCTGATGTGGATTAAATTAATTGATATTGTAATTTACTGTTTTTACGGCTACCGTAAAACAGGGTTGGTCTAATGTGAGATAAAAGGTTTCTTAATTAGTCTAATATGGGCTGGCTAGTGTGGGCCGAGTTGAGCCTAGCCCGTAATGAGAGAGACTGGCTAGAAACTCTATAAATAGTGCTTAAGTCTCTCCTCTAACCCTAATTCTCACATGTATCCTCACCTAAGGGGCATTTACATAACGCTGCACGTGAGGGGGGCCGCCTCATTGAGCCAGTGATACGGAGGGCAATAGAGGAGAATGACTTGATGCGTTGATCCCCTTGATATATGTGGGTAATCCTTTTTCCTGCTTCCGCTTTATGTTCGATGGATTCCAAAACAGGTGCGTTAATTTTTCTACTCAATTACGTTCTTGTTTTGGTTATGGAGATCTTGGGATTGCGCAATTTGAGTCTAACAGCGCTGTCATGCTGAAGCAATCGCGACGAGATCCGGGAACACGAAGGGGCCGCAGCGACGGTTTCGAGGGCGTCGAGAAGGGAATGAACGCGAAGAAGGAGAGGGTGCTGGGCTGGCGAAGGACGGGTTACGTGCTCAGCAAAGAGCGCGAGGCTGAGAGGCAAAGAGATGATGGATTAGGTTTCCACAGTCGCGCTCGCAACGATCCGGTGATAGTCGAATTCAGGACCAAGGCGGGCCCGATCGCCTGCCCGCTCGAGAAAGCTCCCGGCCGGGATTCTGGAGTAGCGGGAGGAACGGGTTGGACGCCGTGGAGTTGGCCGTGGCCGTGCGTCCATGCTCGGCTCGGGAATTCGTGTCGCTGCTGAAGTATAGCTCGGGTTCGAACTTAGACAGTAGAAATATGATGCTCGTAGGATTGAGTTTGTGTAGTTTGTTGGATTCGATTTGCTCAAACAATTTTTCTTCGATTAGTGCTTTGCTGGAGTTAATTTCTAAGTGCATATCATATCAATGAATGAATCTTGTTTCTACGTGCTGTTGTATTGTGAATTTGGATGATGCACAGCTGCATTAAATCTAAGTATTTTTTTTTGTTTTGGTAATGTAAATCTAAGTATTGACTCGTTGCTTTACACGTAAAAGGGGATATAAATCTATCCATAATTGTGTCGTGTTAAGACCTCTCTAAACTGAAGTGTTATGATTATCATCAATAGCTGGGTTTTAATCAATTGACAAAAGTAAGGAGTAATTATCAAATCTTGTGACTGTAAATTAAATAACAAAAAATACCCGGATCTACGTAATATGTGAATAAGAAGGGGATGTATTCAACAACCATACTTTCCATAAACGTAACCAAATAAAAGGTAAGGTTGCAAGATTATTTGAGAGAGGAGGGGACGGAGGAGAGGTAATTAAAAGATAATAAATTTCTCAAAATTTGAAAATTTGTTTGTCAATCCATAAACAAAAGTTCATATTGATTAAAAAAAAAACAAGATATTGTTATTTAAAACTTAATGACATGCTTATCCCTTCCCATCAAACATTAATATAAGTGTATGACAAAAACAAAAAAACATTAATGTAAGTGCATGGTAGGAAAATTTCCTTCTTTCTAGATTTTTTAAAAAAGGACAATGATTATTGTCTTTGTTCGACTCAGATTTTTGACCGTGGAGTCCATGTGTACGAGGAGTTCCCAATTGTACACCAGATTACTCACATCTTATTGCGCCTGTTTCAACTTCAGAAAAATAAATAAAACTTCAAAAGATCATTAATTCATGTTCTTTCATGTTTCTTACCAAAATTAGAATCTAACTTGTAGTTGAACACCTAAAGAGATTGAACATCAAGTATCCATGTAGATATGAGATTGCTGAAACTACAATAGTATATAGATACATGGAATATCATAGCTTTATTTAACCCTTTGCATCCGTTATTCATTCATCAAATCACAATTACCCACGACATAATGAATTTCGCCACGATGACAAAGAACGTAACAATAAATCGTGCCGTAGTGCTAAGGCAACTGCAATGAGTTTTGACAATTCAGTGTCGTTGGGAGCGCCATTAGCGCGAAGAGTAGCTACGTCGTTTGCGAAGAGTGTGCAGAGGAAAGGGAAAGGGGTGAGGGACCGTTGGTCATGCCTTTGTGTCCGTGCTCGTCTTGGCATGCCAGCCCATGGCTGCTACAGTAGGATGAGAAATAGTGCCATGAGTATCAAGAAACATTACTAAAACTCCTTTACCAAAAAAAAAAAAACATTACTAAAACTCTCTTGCAAGACCACGTGTCAGTCTTTATTGGGTGTTGAAATAAGTGCGACCCGTCCATTGAATGATCAACACATGATAAAAGACCGTCACGTTACACCATTGGAGGATTAGCAAGATTTCTTAAGATGTTTTGCGTTTCTCGTAATTGGAGATATATCTTACGTATGGGTTAGGAATATGATTTTTGTAGGACATGTCTGGTCCCTTTTAGTTGTGAATTTTTATTTGTCAGATTTGAGTTTCTCAATTAATTTTTGAGTTTTTTCTAATTTCTTTTTTGCATATATTCATATATAATGTCTATTTCATGATTTTTTTAAAAAAATTTGTAAATCATGCATAGCTTTTGGTTCTAGTTAGGCGGCAAAGCAATTTAATTTTTATGTTTTGAACCGGTGCATTTAATTTTGTGAACTTTCACTTTCTAAGAAAGTATACAAAAAGTCATAATTCATTATATTGATATCAATTCAATTATAAATATTTCAATTTAGTCTATTTAGTTATAAATATTTTCATAATTTGCCAATTAGGTCAATTCAGCCAATATTGATGAGAAATTGTTGATGTGATGTGGACCATCTTGCATAGAACGGCCGGTGTATAAGCCAGTGCCGATGTGAATATTATATATATTTTTTTATTTTAAATATTTTGAGTTTTTATAATTTTTGTTTTGTTTTTTCTTTTCTCATTTATTATTTTTATTAAATTTTCCTTTTTTTTTCCTTTCATTTTGGCTAGCAAGGGCCACCTTGCACAAAGTTGGTAGGGCTGTGAAGGCTCTTGCCTAGATCTAGCAAGGGCCTTCGCGTCCTCGCCCGTGGCCGGCGACCCTCGCCAGGCAAAATGAGAGGAAAAAAAGAAAAATCATTTTTTAGAAAAAAAATGTCTACATCAACGTTGTGATCGGTGTCCACATCAACGATTTCTAATTAAAATTGGCCAAATGAATTTAATTGGTAAATTGTAAAAATGTCTATAATTAAAGTGGCCTAATTAAAATATTTAGAATTAAATTGACACCAACGCATATATGATTGTGACTCTTTTGATAATTTTCCCCACCTCTTTGTACGCATTACTCTTTTTGATTTGTCAAATTAGTGATTATCACGCTACTATACTAGTAAAACATAACTACAATTTTATAAACTACAATGACTATAGAAATTAGAGTAATCATGACTTCGGCTGATATAAATTGATAGTGCTATAGCCAATATACGCTTTTATTTTATTATATAATCAACTGTTATTAGAATTCATAACACAAACAATAACGTTAACACATGAGAAGGATATCATATTTGGAAAGATAGTTACAATTTGATAGATCAAATAGTCACAACCAGTTCTCTTATTAATTGATATAGCTATGCTTCTGTTTACTTATTTAATTAATACAACTATTAGAATCTGGGAAAAGAAATAAAAAAAATTATTACATCACTATTGGTATAATATAATTTACATATGCAATCTTATTTGAGAGAGAATGTAGGAGTTTTGGATGTTTATCTCTATTTTCAAAATCAAATATGATAGAATCATTACCCTTCACTTAAATCAAGGCTTATAGTAGTTTTACAGTCCTAATTCATCATACTTATTTATTATGTTGCGGTTCTATACAACTCAATAGATCATGATGACCAAACTCATCTCCACCGTTGATTACACAGTCTCACTGTGGAACCCACATAATTATTGATTAGAATGGTATTAATTTACATGGTCTATAAGCCACACAATAAATTTATCAATAGCGCCAACTTTGAACTTGGAAATAATTATATCCAAATTTACTTTTTTTTTTTTTCAAAAATTAATAATTAAGATTCAAACAAATATAAATAAACTGATCAAAAAAAAAAAAAAACAAATATAAATAAGCACAGTGATAATTCTCTCGTCGAACACTGAATTTTAGTCCAATCTAAATTCTCAATGATGAAGTCGGCCTCCCTATCTAAGGGGGTTTCAACTCGCGGCAAGAAGATGCATTGTGCCATCATGCAGAAACAGTCAGAAAAAGATCAGATGAGGCAGAGGATTCGTGATGATGTCGAACTAGCTATTGAGATGAGGACGTTGATGCCGTGGAGAGGCCGCCAGAGAAGGCGATGTCATCGGGCTCGCGATAGTATGTTATGAAGGCTGGTCGCATGACTTGCAAAGAGTGCAAGAGAGAAAAGCAAAGGGGCGATCGATTAGGGTTTGACTTTTGCCCAAACGATGAGGTGGTAGTCGGATTCAAGGTCAACGCGGATCTGGTCGCCCGCCCATCAGCAGGAAAGTCCGACCCGGATTCAGGTGCATCGGAACAAACTGGTTAAACCCGGAGATTGGCGAGGTGGCGATGCATCCATGCACATATGTAGTTCTTGTCAAAAAACTTAAAACTTGTTCCTTGCAATGTTTTTGGGTTTTCCGACACCCCAAAAAAAAAAAAAGTTATGGGTTTTCCGACACCCAAAAAAAAAAGAGGTTTTTGGGTTCATTCCATCTCACTTCGAGTTCATTAGAGCTGCTACTTCTTCTCCTTCATATTCATGTAATGCTCTAATGAAGATTTAATGAGAGATTATCATGATAATCATACTTGTCTTCTTCTCCTTCATATTCATGTAATGCTCTAATGAAGATTTAATGAGAGATTATCATGATAATCATACTTGTTTATGAGTTTATGTGGAGGTAGATTTGTTGAACCAAATCTTTTTTGGAGTTCTTGTTTGTTTTATTGGATTGTCCATATTCTTCTAATGCATAATCATTTATAACATGTAAATCGTCAAATTCCATCTCTTGTTCGGAAGATGGATATTTCTTTTCCGTCATTGATTGTGAAAATTCTATTTTATTTATTATTTTTGAGTGGATGAATGTTATTACTTATTTGAGCATAATTGATTTGATTGGGAACAAAATATGAAAGTGGATAATATCATTTAGAATCCAACATAAAGGTTCACATCATTTCAGTTTTAATCATTCGAATTTTTTTTTTCTAGCAATTTGATTTGATTAGGCTTGAATCTGAACCGAATCATAATAAGGGGTGAATACTTTAAAAGCACCTTTTATGTAAAATGCTGCATTGATTTTTTTTTTTTTGGGTCAAATAATGCTGTATTAAAAGGTTAGTGAGTTGTTGATAGCAAAGCTATAAAAAAGTAAGTTTTGACTGATCAAATTCATATTTTCTTTTCTAGATAAGAATCAAGACTTGATATTATAAGAATCAGGACTCGACATCAAATATTTCCTCTTCTTAGGTCTTAAGAACTCGCTGGAATTTGAGCTTCACCAAGACGGACAGGAGCAACACTAGAACTGCAGCCATGGCACTCAAGCCCACGGGCAAATCCTCACCGCGAGACCCATCTTCCATCTTCCGTAGCAGATCCTCACTGCGCTTTGAGTCTCGCCTGAGGATCCACCTCGGGACAAGGGTGAGAGCATTGCCGATTAGAAAGCTAACCGTCACGACGAATCTACTAACGATGGAAGAGGCATGATGATGGTGGTGGTGGTGGTGGTGGGGATCTTTTTGGGATGAACTGGGATGAAGCGGCGGCTTCGCATCCATGGGAGGAGTAAATGCTGTTGATCTCGAGGGCTCTGGATCTTCTGGTTAATGTGTGTGTGAGAGAGATTTCACGTGGCTGGGTCTATCCAACAACTACAAATACGGAAAAAATAATTCCAAAAGGAAGATTTTAAGAGCTTTTAAAACTCAACTCGACCCATATCAACAAGACTTATGAAAAAAAATTGATAAATGGAAAATAAAAGATGATGACTGACTTACTTTAAAAATTCCAATGCCTGTGAAAGCACGCCATGTTTGACGATTAAGAGCTTTGCCATGTTTGACTTTGGATTAGAGATGCTCAGTTACCTAGTCCGATCCGGTCTTTGGGTTAAGTGGAACCGGTCATGGGGCAAAGGGAAAGATAAAAAAAGGATTAGGATGCATGTGTCATGGTCTTTCCTGTGACCAAAGGACCATGTTTAATCAAAATAATCTAAAGTCACCTAGGGTTTCGGAACATTTTTGATGATGGGCGATAAGGTAATTGTATCGAATTCTAGAGCATTCTTGGGAAACATTCCCAATAACAGTAATATGGTAATTATATTGAGTTCTAGAGCATCTTAGCATAAATGCATGCATGTGGTAGATAAAGAGATGCAATCTTTACCCCTAGATTGAATATGAATCAACGATTGTAATGAAAAGGTCTCTATTATAAGAAGTGGTGCCCTCCCCTCCAATCTAATCATCCAAACATTTCAGTATAGAGTTCCATCTCTCTTAGATCTTCTTTGTCTAAAATTTTCTCTCTTAGAAGTTTTGGATGTTTATCTCTATTTTCAAAATCAAATAAGATAGAATCATTACCCTTCACTTAAATCAAAGATTATAGTATTTTTACATTCCTAACCCCAAACAAATATAAATAAGCACAGTGATAATTCCCTCGCTGAACATTGAATTTTAGTCCAATCCAAATTCTCCTTCATGTTCATGTGATGCTCTAATGAAGATTAGAGATTATCATGATAATCATACTTGTTTATGAGTTTTGTGGAGGTAGATTTGTTGAACCAAATCTTTTTTGGAGATCTTGTTTGCTTCATTGGATTGTCCATATTCTTCCAATGCATAATCATTTATCACGTGTAAATCCTCAAATTCCGCGTGATGAAATCTCTTCATAAAACTAGGTAGTGATTTGATTTACTAATTTTGTGCATTATTGATATAGCGACGTACCCATTCAAAGACGGGTTATCAATAATGCATTGGTAGAATATATCGCCAAGTGTATGGGCTACAATTTACAGCCTAACTTTATGCTTTAATTCAAACTTTTGTTTTTGTCTCACGTTCGGAAGATGGATATTTCTTTTCCGTCATTGATCGTGAAAATCCAAATAATTAAGATATTATTCTATTTTGTTTATTATTTTTGGGTGGATGAATGTTATTACTTATTTGAGCATAATTGATTTGATCGGGAAACAAAATGTGAAAGTGGGTAATGTCATTTAGAATCCAACATAAAGGTTCACATTATTTTAGTTCTGATCATTTGAATTTATTTTTTTTTTTCAGCGATTTGGTTCGATTAGGCTCAAATCTGAACCGAACCATAATAAGGGGTTAATACTTTAAAAGCACCTTCATGTAAAACGCTGCGTTCAAAGTTTTTTTTTTTGGGGTCAAATAATGCTGTATTAAAAGGTTAGTGAGTTGCTGATCATAGGAAAGCAAGCAAGGATATAAAAAAGTAAGTTTTGACTGATCAAATTCATATTTTCTTTCCTAGATAATAATCAAGAATTGATATTATAAGAATCAGGACTCGACATCAAATATTTTCTCTTCTTAGTTCTTAAGAACTCGTTGGAATTTGAGCTTCACCATTGATTGAGAGCCAAGATGGACAAGAGCAACATAAGAACTGAGCCATGCCACTCATGGAAGCCCACGGGCAAATCCTCACCGCGAGACCCGTCTTCCATCTTCCATAGCAGATCAACAGCAGCAAGACGATAGCAAATGCGAAGGCGAGAATGATGGACAAAGCTAGCGCCCTGAAGGTGGACGAGTCTCGCATGAGGATCGACCTCGGGACAAGGTGAGGGCGTTGCCGATTAGGAAGCTGACCGTCACGACGAATCTACTCACGATGGAGGAGGCATGATGATGATGATGGTGGTGGTAGTGGTGGGGATCTTTTTGGGATGAATTGGGATGAAGCAGCGGGTTCGCATCCATGGGAGGAGTAAAAGCTGCTGATCTCGAGGGCTCTGGATCTTCTGGTTAATGTGTGTGTGAGAGAGAGCGCTTTCGCGAGGTCGGGTCTATCCAATGACTACTAATACGGAAAAAATAATTCCAAGAAGATTTTAAGAGCTTTTAAAACTCAACTCAACCCATATCAACAAAACTTTTAAAAAAAGGGAAAAGTACAAAAAAAAACCTAAACCTATTGCATTGATACCAATTCAGTCATAAATTTTTCAATTGGACCAATTTAGTCCTAAACCTTTTAATATTGGTACCAATTCAGTCCATCCGGCGCTAAAGTAGACATCGGCTGGTGGCCGAACACTAACGTGGCAATTTTTATTTTTTTTTTTCAAATTTTTTATTAATTTTATTAGTTTTTTTTTTTTTTTTTCCTTTTATTTTCGTCTTCTTCTTAGTGGTGGCCAGCGAGGGTCGCGGCCCTCGCTTGGCCTCTCCTAGGGCCATCGGTGAGGCGGCTTCGCCTGGATCTGGGTGAGGCTAGCCTCGCCCGTGGCTGGTGAGGCCATGGCGGCCATCGCTAGGGCGGAGGTGAGGGCCGCGAAGCGCTTGTCCACTGCAGGCAAGGGTCACGGCCGGTGAGGCCATGGCGGCCATTGCTAGGGCAGAGGCGAGGGCCGCGAAGCCCTCGCCAGTCGCGGGTGAGGGTCGCGGCCCTCGCTCAACCTCGCTTAGGGCCACCTCGCCGTGGCTTAGCCCAGACTTGGGTGAGGCTAGCCTTCGCCATTAGAGCAGCTGGTGGGATTGCTCACGGCTTTCTGCTCATGGAAGGAGAAGAAAAGCAAATGCTGGCAGCGACGAAGTGGAGGAAATCGAGGTCGGGAGTTGGGTTAAGTCGTGGGCAAGGCGGCCCTGGGCGAGGCCGAGCGAGGGCCGTGACCCTCGCCCGTGGCTGGCGAGGGCTTCGTGGTCCTCGCCTTTGCCCTGGCGATGGCCGCCATGGCCTCGCCAACTGCGGGGAGGCTGGCCTCACCCAAATCCAGGCAAAGCCGCCTTGCCCTAATCCGGCGAAGCCACCTCGCCGGCGGCCCTAGGAGAGGCTAGGTGAGGGCCGCGACCCTCACCGGCGGCGGGCGAGGGCTTTGCGGCCCTCGCTTAGTGGCCGGCTAGCCTCACCGGAGGCTCACCGGCCACCGCTAGGAAGAAGACGAAAAGAAAAGGAAAAAAAGAAAAAAAGAAAAAAAGAAAAAAAAAAAAAGAAAAAAAGAAAAAAAGGAAAAAAAGAAAAAATCAATAAAAATTAATAACAAATTAATAACAAATTCGAAAATAAAAATCATAAAAATTTCACGTCGCGTTCGGCCACCAATCGACATCCACGTTAGCGCTGGCTAGCGAAAATTGACTGGATGGACTGAATTGGTACCGATATTAAAAGGTTTAGGATTGAATCGGTCCAATTGAAAAGTTTAAGACTAAATTGGTATCAATGCAATAGGTTTGGTACTTTTTTGGTACTTTTCCCCAAAAAATTGATAAATGGAAAATAAAAGATGATGACTGACTTACTTTAAAAATTCTAATGCCTGAGGAAGCACACCATGTTTGATGATTAAGAGCCTTGCCATGTTTGACTTTGGATTAGAGATGCTCAATAACCTAGTCTGATCCGGTCCTTGGTTTAAGTGGAACCGGTCATGGGGCAAAAGGAAAAGATCAAAAAGGATAGGATGCATGTGTCACGGTCTTTCCTGTGTCCAAAGGACCGTGTTTGATCAAAATGGATAATCTAAAGTCACCTAGGGTTTCTAGAACATTTCTGATGATGGGCGATAAGGTAATTGTATCGAATTCTAGAGCATTCTCGGGGGACATGCCCAATAATGGGTAATATAGTAATTGTGACATCCCGATTTTCCAATTCTATTTTCAATAAATTGAGACGGGCATTTCGTTGGCACGCATATAGTTCTTTTCCTTGAGTTAGCCACTCATGTGAAAACTAGTCTATCAGGTGAAGCCATTAAGAGTTTTAATGCATCAAACTTGAGAATTTGACTAGGAAGTGACCTTTCAACCGAGCTAATTTGCAAAGGTCATTATGGCACAAATAAAAATCGATTAAAGACTAGAGATAGGTTGACTTGACAGAGGCATGCGATCGAGTGTGGGTGATTTCACCAGATCGCACAATTTTTGTCGATCGACACTGGCCGACCTTTCTGTTGATTGGGTACTCTGTGTCCGTATTTGAAATCTTGAGATTACTCAGACAACCGAAAATCGCCAATGTGTCAAAGATGTACATTGTGGCTTGAATTGATCAACTACAGGTCAAATGCATGAAAAATATCTAAAAGCTGTCCGGTAGATCAGGACGTGCTTATATCGTGCCGGAGTGAAATTAACCGTGAATTGAGATCGAATTCAGAAATTGGAAGTCTGGGTGTGTCACAGATCATTTTAGGAATATTTACTCATCTTCGGAAGATTTTTCATGTTAGTCGAGTTTTTCAGCAAAATAATAAGAGAATGACTAATTTGGCTCAAGAAATTAGTAGGCCCGTCCTTGGTCATGCTTTTAGGACATAAGCTGTTCTATGGAGAAGTGAAGATGTGAATTGAAGTGTGGTGACCTTGGATTAATTTTATGGTCTTTAATTTGATTTAATTGGAAGATAATCAAGTGGAATTGAAGAATTTGTTGTACAAGATTTTATGTCCCGGTGGAAAATGGAATTGCAACCATTGGAATAAGGTTGTGGGAGATAGTGGAGTGTGATGTCATCTTAGGTTATGGTGGGCCATTTTTGTTGAATTAAAGAAAAAGAAAAGAAAAAGAAAAAGAAAAAGAAATGGTCCCATCTCTCCCTCTCTCCTCCCTCTCTCTCTCCCGTCGTCTCTCTCCTCCATCTCCATTGTGCGAAGACCAGAAAAATTTGCAGAGGAGAAGCTGGAGCAGCCATGGTCGTCGCACGCTGCCAGTCGGAGCTTTGCCGTTCGTCCATGGCCGCCGCCACTCCGCTCGACCATGCGCGTGTTGCCCGCGCGCCTAGCCACCGCTCAACATCACGCTCGTTCGCACCAGCCTGCGTTCCAGCAGCTCGTTAGAGCAGCTCGGGTGTTTGCCGGGAGCTCGTGTAAGCCATTGCTGCCACTCGCCGGTCCTTCTACGCCGTTCCTCCGCCCGTCCGACTGCATTGCAACTCTCCGTTGGCCCCAAACAGCAGCTGGAAAAAGTGGGTTTCTCAGCCCAGTTTTGGCCCGTTTTGGCCGTCTTCCTGAGCCCGGATGCTCGGCCCGCTTTGAGGAAAGTCGATCCTTGCGTTGTCCTCGTCGTTTTGGTCCGCTCGGTTCGTTAATCGGGTGAGTTTAGCTCACTAAGCCTTGCTTAGAGGGTTAATTATGCTTAGGGAGGTTTAGTTTATGTTAAGTATTATTAGGTTATTAGTTTATATTATTTAAGAATAAATTAGATTAAGGTTGTGTTTTAATTTAAAGTGTGCTTAATTAAGGGTAAGTAAGTTTATTTATAATAAGCCTTGATTTGACATAAAGGAATTTACTTGTGAGTTATTTAAATATTTCGAAATTATTAAAATATTATTATTTAATTATTTTCGGAATAAATTTAATTATTTATTAAATTCCAAAAATTTGTCAAGACCTTAAATTCTCAAAAGTTCGTGCCGGTCGCTGCTTTATAGTTAGATTTTGAAATTGATGATGGATATTATAAATTGAGTGTGGATCGTGAAAGATAGGGATATTATTATTTAATTAATTTTCGGAATAAATTTAATTATCTAATAAGTTATGAAAATTATTTTGGAACCTTATTTTCTCAGAATTTCGTGTTGATCGCTGCTGTGCATTTAGAATTTGAATTTGATGAATGGATGTGGCAAATTGAGTGTTGATTGTGATAAATAGGGATTTTATTCATAAAAACCGAAGTATCGGGTTTTAATGTAAAAATTGAATTTTAATAATTATATTAAGTAGTGGGGTTTGAAAAAGTGAAATATTGGCTTTCTGGCCCCAAACACGTGAGTAATTTATGGAATAATTTTAATATGAAGACAAATGGCCGAGATCACTATTTTAAGTGGAAGTATTGAGTGAAATGCAAAGTGTCCTAGGGCCGAGTATGCTTTGGCTATGTGATAACTAAGAGGAATTGTTCTGGGCTGTTGAGCCGGACTTACCCCTATATGGGATGCCCACTTGGTGGATGCCGGTCGCAGTAGAGGCTAGGTCGACTGTATCGATGCTCCTTCGGGAATGCCGTCGACGTAATGACGAAGCCGTGCTCCAATGGGGGGGGGGACGATGCTCCTTTGGGAATGCCGTCGATGTAGTGACGAAGCCGCGCTCCAAGGGGGGAGGCGATGCCTAGCATTAATGTTAGAAGATAGCCGAACTACGAGTAGGCTATGCCATTGTGTTGCAGTGAATAATAATTGGAATGCGTGCTAAGTGTGACTGTAATTTATATGAAAGTGATGGTGTTCCAATTGTTTGAATTATTATTACTACCTGAGATTGTGTGATACAAATTGTGCTAACCTGCGGGAAGGAATTGAGGCGAGGTGAGTTCTCTGTGTGATGTGGCTAGACCACCCTTGGGTGTATTTTCTTTCTAATAGGGATTTAGGGGGTTAAACTTGCTGAGACATTGTCTCATCTTGGTTTGGGGATTACAATTTCAGGTCTCTGGTGGACGGAGCGGCTAGATAGCTTTGGTTGGCCTCGAGGAGTTGCAGAGGTGAAGTCATAAGGATTGGAGAACGTATCCTACTAGTTGGTTTTAGGATAATTCCCCTTTTGTCGAGCTGGTCTATTTTATAGACAGTTAAGTGTTGTATTTAAACCTTTTGTGTTTGTAAATGAGTGTTCGGTATTGCAATTGATTGCCTGCTTTTCTATCCCAAGTTAAATGTAGTTAGGTGATTTGTTTCGCTTCTGCATGCGTAATAAAATGAATGGGTCGACGACGTATCCTAGGATGTCGCATATTTGATTGACCGCAGTGGGATGTGCGCGCGCTCGGGGTTCGGAGCGTGACATCCCCGTTTAAGTGGTATCAGAGCATGGTCTATGTATGGAGTGATAATGTGCGATGAGTCATGGGATAGTTAGTAGGAAGGGCTTTTAATATGCTGATGCATGTGGTCGATAGCTGTTTGGTAGTGTGTTTGTGGGTTCACTCAAATTCTAAGCTGATGCTGGAATCGGAAAACAGGTATCTATAAAGAGCCTGTAGGATGAATGACCAGGAGTGGAGAACTCCTTGGAAGAGGTCAGTAGGACCTATACCTCGGGGTAGGATGCTGACAAGAGTTGGTACCCGAGGTAGAGCGTAGGCTTAGATCGGCGAGAGTGTGAGAGTACTGCTGCAAGTCAGTACTAAGAGTGTAGCAGCATTGAGCGATCCTAGATTTGATGGGATCGTTCAGGCGCTAGTGTTTCTTGGAAGCTCGTTGGGTCAGTAAGCTTAGGATCGAGCCGTTGCTGTTGCCGTTGTTTCTACCACTGCCAGTGTTGTGACCGTTATTGTTGCCACGCCTGTTGAGACCCAATCTGGAGTTGTGATCGAGGATCAAGCCACCGTATCTGAGTTAAGGTTAAGTTTAGATAGAGATGGAAATTGATTGGGGAGAAAGGCCGATGTCAGAAGAAAGGTGCCCTGTTTCACCCAACCGGAAGGGTAGAATTAGAAAGTCAGTGTTTAACTCGATCGGTGTGTGTCGTGTCTGTAAGAAAAGATAGGGATCTGTTCCGTGCTGTAAGAGAGAAATGATTTGTTACAAGGGTTGCCAGTACAATCATCTGATCAAAGATTTTCCGTATAGATAGATGGAGTCACAGCTGTTTCTATCACCGTAGTTGATAAGATAGAACAGAGGAAACATGCTTCAGGACATTTAGTGGGGTACTTGCAACGAATCTCAGTGCAAGGAAGGGTGCATGATGTTCCTTGATGGGAGGTAGATGACTCATTGATTACGTGTCGAGTTTGTGGAAAGGAAGCATGAGTCAGCCTAGTGTCAAAGTAAAAACGGAGTATGATTTGAATATGGCTGGCACGATCGTTAGGTTAGGAACTGTTCGTGTAAGTTCAGGAGAGTGTAAGCACTGTTACTGCACATAGGATGCCACTAGGATGGATAGAGGAGCATGAAGGGATTGACCATGCATCAATCAGAAGAAGAATGTTTTTGAGATATTTATATTAGAGTAGTGCAGCTATATTTTCAATGAAGGTTGTAGGATTTTCGTTGTTGTAATAAGGTAATAGAAATGTGAATCTCTAACTATAGTTGTACTCTAAGGGTTTGCTTAAGTATGACTTGGAAGTCATTTATAAAAAGGTTTGGTTCAAGGAGCTTTCTGTTGTTTTAAATCATGTTAGTGATATAATTCAGTTTGTTCAGTTAGCATGCGAAAGTTTTGAATTGCTGAAAGTCGAAGGGGAACTTCAATCCTTGTTATTCATCACTGAAGATGACCTGGTTCTGGCTGTTTGTTACTGAATCTTCAAGGCAACTGTAATGGATGCGTCAGTTGAGGAGTCGAATATGGAGAACATAATCGTGGTACAGAAGTTTTCTAAGGTATTTTCTAAAGAATTGCCAGGTGTGCTGTCAGAAAGAAAAATAGAGTTCGTGATTGAATTAGCCCCCGGAACAGAGCCAGTCCCTAAGGCTCCTTATCGAATGGTGTTACCTGAGTTAAAATAATTGAAGGTGCAGATGCAGGAATTGTTGGATAGGAGATTCATACGTTCCAGTGTATCACCTTGGGGAGCACTTGTTCTATTCGTGAAGAAGAAAGTTGGTTCATTGTGTTTGTACATTGATATTTTTTAAGATTGACTGGAGGTCAGAGTATCATCAGTTGAGGATCAGGAAGAAAGACACACTAAAGTTAGCATCTCGTACTCGATATGGTAGTTATGAGTTTACTATAATACCGTGTAGTTTGATGGACACTATAACTATTTGTTTGGGTCGAATGAGCATAATGTTTAAGGGTACTTGAATCAGTTGTGATCGTGTTTATTGAAGTTATCTTAGTGTGTTCAAAGAGTGCTGAGGAGCACAAGAGACATTTGGGGATGGTACTTTAGACCTTGAGTGCTTTTGGATTTTACAATAAGCTTAGCAGATGCGAGTTTTGGATGACTCGTATTGCGTTCCTAGGTCACGTGATTTCAGGCGAAGAAATCTTTGTAGACCCCATTCGAGATTAAAGTAGTGAACAGTTGGCCAAGATTGACTTCAGTGACAGAGATCAAAAGTTTCTGGGTTTAGCAAAGTATTACAGACAGTTCATATACGGGTTTTTTCAGTGTTAGCATCGCTGTTGACAAGACTATTGAGGAAGGAAGAGAAGTTCGTGTGAACAGGCAAATGCGAGTGTAGTTTTCAAGAGTTTAAGCAAAAGCCGACTACCGCACCTGTGCTGACCATTCCATCTGGTCCTGAAAGTTATGAGATTTGCAGTGATGCGTCGTTTAAAGGATTTGGTTGCTTGTTGATGCAGCATGATAGGGTTGTTGCATATGCGTCTCGGTAGTTGAAACCTTAGGAGTTAAATATGAGACAACGTCGCTGGATGGAACTCATTAGGGATTATTACTATGGTATTTTGTATCACTCTAGAAAGGTGAGCAAAGTCGCAAATGCACTGAGTCGAGAGTCCTTAGTTGCACAGTTGGTACTCAAGGATTGGATCTTACTTGAGGAAGTTCGAAATTCAGTTTTCAAATCTAAGGTATGCCACCTTTTGAATCTTATGACCACCCTCAGAATTGAGCCGAGAGTACAGATCATAATCAAAGCGCTTCAGTGGACATATTTAGAAATTCAGAAGTTTCTATAAGAGAATGCAAATGAGAGCGATGTTGATTTTCAGATTTCTGAAGACAGAATGCTAAGGTTCTGAGGACGATTGTGTGTAATTGATGATACAGAGATTAAAGAAGAGATCTTATGGGAAGCTCATCATAGAAACTTCAGCGTTGTCCAGACAGTACGAAGATGAGTAAGAATCTACATCATTGGGATTAGTAGATCAGTATGAAGATAGATATCACCGAACAAGTTGTAAATGTTGGATGTATTAGTAAGTGAGAATTTGGTAATGTAAGCCAGGAAAGCTTTTTCAAGCACTTGAGAGAGTCTTGTGTGAGAATAGAAGTATAGCATGATGGAATGTTATGACAGGTTATTAAGGAGTTGGGAAGAGTATTGATTCCTTATGAGGTTGTGGTCGACAGATGAACAGAGTCAACTCACCTTAGTGCAGCATGAAAAGAATTTCGATTAGAATAGGTATATCGAAGTGTGTGTATATCATATAATTCATCTGCATAGAGTGCCGGGGATGAATTGTATTTCAAATCCAGATCAGATGTTCCAAGTTTGCAGAGCTTTCAAATGGTTCCTTCTTAAGCAGTGCATAGCAGATAGTGCGGAATTTCGATTGCTGAGATGAAGTCAGGGAAAGAAAGATCATAGGTCAGGGTCAGTACCGTAGTCAGTGATTGTAGTTGCCGAGATCAGTGTCAGAGTTATATCAGATCTTAACCAGAGGTTCCCAACTTCAGCAGATCAGTCAGATATTTTTTTTTTAATCAGTGCAGAGCAGAGTGTACAGGATTTCAGTCGATTGAGATGAGATTAGAAATCAGAAAATTGCAAGTCCAGAGTTTGTTCAGAAATCAGTGATTCATCGCAATTATCAGAGACAGTTTAGAGACCGCTCAGAATCGCCAGTTTAGCTTTGCAGATTTTGTGTTGAAGACCTTTGGAATTTTAAGTGGGTAGGTGTTTAGTATTTTGGATCCGAAGTGGTTTGGGCAAGATAGCAGTGATCTGGCAGCATTGGTTCAGAAGGAGCAACATGAGAAAAAGAAGATTATATGAGACAATTGTACCCCCACCTTTTTGCTTAAGATGTGTAATGGTTTAAATTTCGAGGATGAAATTTTTATAAGAGGGGAAGAGTTGTGACATCTCGATTTTCCAATTCTATTTTCAATAAATTGAGACGGGCATTTCGTTGGCACGCATATAGTTCTTTTCCTTGAGTCGGCCACTCATGTGAAAACTAGTCTATCAGGTGAAGTCGTTAAGAGTTTTAATGCATCATACTTGAGAATTTGACTAGGAAACGACCTTTCGACTGAGCTAATCTGCAAGGGTCATTACGGCACAAATAAAAATCGATTAGAGACTAGAGAAAGTCGACTCGACAGAGGCATGTGATTGAGTGTGGTGATTTCACCAGATCGCACAATTCTTGTCGATCGGCACTAGACCGACCTTTTTGTTGATTGGGTACCTTGTGTTCGTATTTGAAACCTTGAGATTTCCCTGACAACCGAAAGTCGCCAATGTGTCAAATATGTACATTATAGCTTGAATTCATCAACCATAGGTCAAATGCATGAAAATTTCTAAAAGCTGTCCGGTAGATTAGGACGCGCTTATATCGTGCTAGAGTGAAATTAACTGTAAATTGAGATCGAATTCAGAAATTGGAAGTCTGGGTGTGTCACAGATCATTTTAGGAATATTGACTCATCTTCGGAAGATTTTTCATGTAAGCCGAGTTTTTCAGCAAAATAATCGAGAATGACTAATCTGGCTCGAGAAATTAGTAGGCCCGTCCTTGGTCATACTTTTAGGACTTAAGCTGGTTCTATGGAGAAGTGAAGAAGTGAATTGAAGTGTGGTGACCTCGGATTAATTTTATGGTCTTCAATTTGATTCAATTGGAAGAGAATCAAGTGGAATTAAAGAATTTGTTGTGCAAGATTTTATGCTCTGGTGGAAAATGGAATTGCAACCATTGGAATAAGGTTGTGGGAGATAGTGGAGTGTGATGTCATCTTATGTTATGGTGGGCCATTTTTGTTGAATTAAAGAAAAAGAAAAAGAAAAAGAAAAAGAAAAAGAAAAAGAAATGGTCCCATCTCTCCCTCTCTCTCTCCCGTCGTCTCTCTCGTCTATCTCCATTGTGCGAAGACCAGAAAAATTTGCAGAGGGGAAGCTGGAGCAACCATGGTCGTCGCACGCCGCCAGTCGAAGCTTCACCGTTCGTCTGTCGCCGCCGCCACTTCGCTCGACCGTGCTCGCGTCGCCCGTGCGCCTAGCCACCGCTCGACATCGCCCTTGTCCCCGCCAGCCCGCTTTCCAGCAGCTCGTCAGAGCAGCTCGGGCCTTCGCCGGCAGCTCATGTAAGCCATTGTTGCCGCTCGCTGGTCCTTCTTTGCCGTTCCTCCGCCTGTCCGACCGCATTGCAACCCTTCGTCGGCCCCAAACTGCAGCTGGAAAAAGTGGGTTTCTCAACCCGGTTTTGGCCCGTTTTGGCCGTCTTCCCGAGCCCGGACGCTCGGCCCGCTTTGAGGAAAGTCGATCCTCGCGTCGTCCTCATCGTTTTGGCCCGCTCGGTTCGTTAATCGGGTGAGTTTAGCTCACTAAGCTTCGCTTAGAGGGTTAATTATGCTTAGGGAGGTTTAGTTTATGTTAAGTATTATTATGTTGTTAGTTTAGGTTATTTAAGAATAGATTAGATTAATGTGGTGTTTTAATTTAAAGTGTGCTTAATTAAGGGTAAGTATGTTTATTTAGAATAAGTCTTGATTTGACATAAATGAATTTACTTTTGAGTTATTTAAATATTTCGAAATTATTAAATAATTTAATAATATATTATTATTCGAAATTATTAAAATATTATTATTTAATTATTTTCAGAATAAATTTAATTATTTATTAAATTTCGAAAATTTTGTCGAGGACCTTAAATTCTTAGAATTTCGTGTCGGTCGCTGCTGTGTAATCATGTTTTGAAATTGATGATTGGATATTATAAATTGAGTATGGATCGTGAAAGATAGGGATATTATTATTTAATTAATTTTCGGAATAAATTTAATTATTTAATAAATTCTGAAAATTATTTTGGAACCTTATTTTCTTAGAATTTCATGCTGATCGCTGCTGTGCATTTAGAATTTGAATTTAATGAATGGACGTGGCAAATTGAGTGTTGATTGTGATAAATATGGATTTTATTCATAAAAACCGAAGTGTTAGGTTTTCATGCAAAAATTGGATTTTAATGATTATATTAAGTAGTGGGGTTTGAAAAAGTGAGATATTGGCTTTCTGGTTTGAAATTAGCGTGGCCCCACACACGTGAGTAATTTATGGAATATTTTTAATATGAAGACAAATGGCCGGGATCACTATTTTAAGTGGAAGTATTGAGTGAAATGCAAAGTGTTCTGGGGCCGAGTATGCTTTGGCTGTGTGATAACTAAGATGAATCATCCTACGTTGTTGAGCCAGACTTGCCTCTATATGGGATGCCCACGCGGTGGATGCGGGTCGCAGTAGAGGCTGGGCCGACTGGATCGATGCTCCTTCGGGAATGCCATTGACGTAGTGACGAAGCCGTGCTCCAAGGGGGGAGATGATGCTCCTTCGGGAATGCCGTCGATGTAGTGACAAAGCTGCGCTCCAAGGGGGGAGGCGATGCTTGGCATTAATGTTAGAAGATAGCCGAACTGCGAGTAGGCTATGCCATTGTATGGCAGTGAATAATAATTGGAATGCGTGATAAGTGCGACTGTGATTTATATGAAAGTGATGGCGTTCCAATTGTTTGAATTATTATTACTACCTAAGATTGTGTGATACAAATTGTGCTAACCTATAGGAAGGAATTGAGGCGAGATAAGTTCTCTGTGTGATATGGTTAGGCCACCCTTGGGTGTATTTTCTTTCTAATAGGGGTTTAGGGGGTTGAACTTGCTAAGACATTGTCTCATCCCGGTTTGGGGATTACAATTTCAGGTCCTTGATGGACGGAGTGGCTAGATAGCTTTGGTTGGCCTTGAGGAGTTGCAGAGGTGAAGTTATAAGGATTGGAGAATGTGTTCTACTAGTTGGTTTTAGGATAATTCCCCTTTTGTTGAGCTGTTCTATTTTGTAGACAGTCCAGTGTTGTATTAAACCATTTGTGTTTGTAAATGAGTGTTCGGTATTGCGATTGATTGCCTGCTTTTCTATCCCAAGTTAAATGTAGCCAGGGGATTTGTTTCACTTCCGCATGCGTAATAACATGAATGGGTCGGCGACGTATCCTGGGATGTCGCATATTTGATCGACCGCAGTTTGATGTGCGCGCGCTCGGGGTTCGGGGCATGACGGTAATTATATCGAGTTCTAGAGCATTCTTAGCATAAATGCATGCATGTGGTAGATAAAGAGATGCAATCTTCACCACTAGATTGAATATGAATCAACGATTGTAATGAAAATGTCTCTAATATGAGAAGTGGTGTCCTCCCCTCCAATCTAACCATCGAAACATTTCAATATAGAGTTCCATCTCTCTTAGATCTTCTATGTCTAAAAATTTCTGTCTTTTCTTATCCGGATGAGCAAGCGAGCTTGAGAATGTAGGAGATTTGGATGTTTTATCTGTATTCTCAATGTCAACTAGATAAAATAATTATCCTATCAGCTAAATCAAGGATCATAGTAGTTTCAAAGTCTTATTTTATTGTATTACAGTCTTATACAACTCCTCTATAGACCATGTAGACTAAACTCATCTTCACCGTTGATCACACGAGCTCCACTATGAAATCCATATAATTAATGGACGAGATGGTATTGGTTTACATGGTCTATAAGCTATGCAATAATTTCGTCAATAATATCAAATTTGAACTTTGAAAGAATTATATCCACATTCATGTCAAAGTATATATATAGAGATGATGCACTTGCATAACCTTGCGGATTTTAACCTTTTAAATCCAGTCCAAATTCTAGTCATGAAGTCGGCCTCAAGGGTTCCTGCTCGTGGCAAGAAGATGTACCGCACCATTGTGCGGAAGCAGTCGGAAAGAGACCAGAGGATGCAAAGGATACATGACGATCTTGAATTAGCTATCGATGATGAGAACGTTGATGTCGTGCCGCAGTCGAAGAAGGCGATGCCGTCGGTCTTGTGACAGCAGGTTACGAAGGCCGATCACGTGACTTTGCGGAAGCAGTCGGAAGGAGACCAGAGGATGCAAAGGATACATGTCGATCACAAATTAGCTATTAAGGACGTGGACATTGATGTCGTGCTGCCGTCGAAGAAGGCGATGCCATTGGTGTTGCCACGGCAGGTTACGAAGGCCAATCACGTGCCTTGCGAAGAGTGCAAGAGAGAAAAGGCAAAGGGTGATGCATTAGGGTTTCATTTTTGCCCAAACGATGAGGTGGTAGTCGGATTCAGGACCAAGGCTGGTCCGATTGCCCGCCCATCAGCAAGAACGTCTGGCTCGGATCCAGGCGCAGCGGAAAGAACTGGTTAAACCCCGTGGTATTGGTGGGATAGCGAGCAGTGATGTCCGCTCAATGTTCTTGTCGGAAAATTCAAAACTTGATCTGTTTTGGGGTTCATTCCATTACAATTCGAGTTTGTGATTCTTCTTGTCTTTTACATTTGCATCTTTTTCAGAAATTTTGTTTGTTTCATTGAATTGATATAGCAATGTACACATTCAAAGATGAATTATGAGTAGTGCATTCGTAGAAATATATTAAGTGCCTGGGCTACAATTCACAGCCTAACTTTTGTTGTTGATCGTAGAAATCCAAATAATTTAGATATTATTCTATTGTTTATTCTTTTTTTGGGTGAATGAATTTTATTACTTGGTTGAGCATGATTGATTTAATTAGAAACAAAATGCGAAAGTGCGTAATGTTATTTAGCATTCAGTATAAACAACAACCAAAAAAAAAAAAAAAAAAAGATCAGCATTATCAAGCGATTTGCTCAGTCCAATTTATGTCCTCTTTAGTATGATGTGGTGCGGTTAGACTTGATCATATAAATAGCACCCTCGTGTAAAAAGCTGTGTAGAAAGGTCAGTGAATTTTTGATCATATAAAATTCAAACAGAAGAAATAATAAGAGTAATTGAAGTTCCGCAATACCAGTAAGTGCAAAATAGGAAAGATTTCCTCCTTCAATGTACTTGTTTCACATGGACTTTTGAGTGATCAAATTTATGTTTTGTTTCCTAAATGAGAATCGAGACTCGACATTATATATTTCCTATGCAGTCTCAATATCGGTATGAATACCAATCATATATATATATATGCAGTCAGTGGACACTGCTCTCATCGCTCGAACTCTATTCCATCAGTACTCAGTCATCAAGTTGCGAAATCGCTGGCAAAGACGGGTTTTGCAACCACGACTCGTGGAAAGATGGTGCCCCGCGCTGTCACGCTGAAGCAATCGCGAAGAGATCAAGGAACACGAAGGGGCCGCGGCGACGGTTTCGAGGGCGTCGAGAAGGGAATGAACGCGAAGAAGGAGAGGGTGCTGGGCTGGCGAAGGGTGGGTTCCGTGCTTAGCAAAGAGCGCGAGGCTGAGAGGGAAAGAGATGATGGATTAGGTTTCCATTCTTGCGCTCGCAACGATCCGGTGATAGTCGGATTCAGGACCAAGGCGGGCCCGATCGCCTGCCCGCTCGAGAAAGCTCCCGGCCAGGATTCTGGAGTAGCGGATGGAACGGGTTGGACGCCGTGGAGTTGGCCGTGGCCGTGCGTCCATGCTCGGCTCGGGAATTCGTGTCGCTGCTGAAATACAGCTCGGGTTTGAACTTAGACAGTAGAAATATGATGCTCTTAGGATTGAGTTTGTGTAGTTCGTCGGATTCGATTTGCTCAAACAATTTTTCTTCGATTAGTGCTTTGCTGTAGTCAATTTCTAAGTGCATATCACATCAATGAATGACTCTTGTTTCTACGTGCTGTTGTATTTTGAATTTGGATGATGCACAGCTGCATTAAATCTAAGTATTTTTTGTTTTGGTCATGTAAATCTAAGTATTGACTCATTGCTTTAAATGTAAAAGGGAATATAAATCTATCCATAATCGTATTCGTATCGTGTGAAGTCCTCTCTAAACTGAAGGTGTTATGATTATCATCAATAGCTGGGTTTTAATCAATTGACAAAAGTAAGGAGATATTATCAAATCTTGGGACTGTAAATTAAAAAACAAAAAAATACCCGGATGTACGTAATATGCAAATAAGAAGGGGATGTATTCAACAACCATACTGTCCATTAACGTAACCAAATAAAAGGTAAGGATGCAAGATTATTTGAGAGAGGAGGGGACGAAGGAGAGGTAATTAAAAGATAATAAATTTCTCAAAATTTGAAAATTTGTTTGTCAATCCATAAACTAAAGTTCACATTGACAAAATAAAAAACAAGATATTGTTATTTAAAATTTAATGACAAGCTTATCCCTTCCCATCAAACATTAATATAAGTGTTTGACCAAAAAAAAAACATTAATGTAAGTGCATGATAGGAAAATTTCCTTCTTACTAGATTTTTAAAAAAAGGACAATGATTGTTGTCTTTGTTCGACTCAGATTTTTGACCGTGGAGTCCTTGCGTACGAGGAGTTCCCAATTGTACACCAGATTACTCACATCTTATTGCGCCTGTTTCATAAATAAAACTTCGAAAGATCATTAATTCATGTTCTTTCATGTTTCTTACCAAAATTAGAATCTAACTTGTAGTTGAACATCTAAAGAGATTGAACATCAAGTATCCATGTAGATTCGAGATCACTGAAACTACAATAGTATAACACGGAATATAATAGCTTTACTTAGCCCTTTGCATATGTTATTCATTCATCAAATCACAATTACCCACAACATAATGAATTTCACCACGATGACAATAAATGTAACAATAAATCGTGCCGTAGTGCTAAGGCAACTGCAAGGAGTTTTGACAATTCAGTGTCGTCGGGAGTGCCATTAGCGTGAAGAGTAGCTACGTCGTTCGCGAAGAGTGTGCAGAGGAAAGGGAAAGGGGTGAGGGACCGTTGGTCATGCCTCTGTGTCCATGCTCGTCTTGGCATGCCAGCCCATGGTTGCTACAATAGGATGAGAGATAGTGTCATGAGTATCAAGAAACATTACTAAAACTCTCCTACAAGACCACGTAGCAGGCTTTTATTGGGTGTTGAGATAAGTGCGACCCGTCCATTGAATGATCAACACATGATAAAAGACTCTGAATTAGCAAGATTTCGTAAGATATTTTGCGTTTCTCGCAGTTGGAGATATATCTTAGGTATAGGTTAGGAATATTATTTTTGTAGGGCATGTCCGGTTCCTTTTAGTTGTAAATTTGTATTTGTCGGATTTGAGTTTTTCAATTAATTTTTGAGTTTTTTTCTATTTTTTTGGCATATAATCATATATCATGTCTATATCATGATTTTTTTTTAAAATTTTTGGAAATATTATGGGAATTAAAGTAAATATGTAGGCCCCTCCTCGTGCGTAGCTTTTGGTTCTAGTCACGCGGCAAAGCAATTTAATTTTTATGTTTTGAACCGGTGCATTTAGTTTCGTGAACTTTCACTCTCAAAGAAAGTACAAAAAAAGTGTTAAATTTATTTTATTGATATCAATTCAATTATAAATATTTTAATTGGCTATTTAGTTGTAAACATTTTTATAATTTGCCAATTGGGTCAATCCAGCTAATATTGACAAGAAATTGTTGATGTGATGCTAGCCACCTCACACAAAACGGCCGGTGTATAAGCTGGTGCTAATGTGAATATATATTTTTTTTAATATTTTGAGTTTTTTCTATTAATTTTCGTTTTTTTTTTTCTTTCCTTTTTTTCCCTTCATTTTGGCTAGCAAGGGCCACCTTGCATAGAATCGGTAGGGCTATGAAGGCTCTAGCAAGGGCCTTGGCATCCTCGCCCGTGGCCAAGGACCCTCGCTTGCCAAAATGAATGGAAAAAAAAGAAGAAAAGTATTAAGAAAAATCATTTTTTAGAAAAAATGTCTAGATCACCATCGGTTGTGATTAGCATCCACGTTAATGATTTCTGATTAAAGTTGGCCAAATGAATTTAATTGGTAAATTGTAAAAATGTTTATAAATAAATTGGCCAAATTGAAATATTTAGGACTAAGTTGACACAAATGCGTATAGGATTATCACTCTTTTGATAATTTACCTGTCCTCTTTATACACGTTACTCTTTTCGATTTGTCAAATTAGTGATTATCACGCTACTATACTAGTAAAAGATAACTACAATTTTATAAACTACGATGACTATAGAAATTAGAGTAATCATGACTTCGGCTGAAATAAATTGATAGTGCTATAGCCAATACATGCTTTTATTTTATTATATAATCAATTGTTATTAGAATTCATAACACAAACAATAACGTTAACACATGAGAAGAATATCATAATCATATTGGGAAAGATAGTTACAATTTGATAGATCAGAATAGTCACAACCATTTTTCTTATTAATTGACATTGCTATGCTTTTATTTATTTATTTTGTTAATACAACTATTAGAATCCGCGAAAAGAATATAAATTTTTTTATCATATCACTATTAATATAATATAATTTACATATGCAATCTTATTGGAGAGAGAATGTAGGAGTTTTGGATGTTTTATCTCTATTTTCAAAGTCAAATATGATACAACTGGTACCCTATCACTTAAATCAAGGATTATAGTACTTTTACAGTCTTATTTCATCACACTCATCTATTATGTTGCGGTCCTATACAACTCTATAGATCATGATGACCAAATTCATCTCCACCGTTGGTTATAGGGCCTCACTATAGAACCCCATAATTAATAATTAAGATGATATTAAATTTAGAAAGTCTATAAGCTACATAAAAAATTTATCAATAGCGCCAACTCTGAACTTGAAAAGAATAATATCCAAATTTGCCTTTTTTTATTCTCAAAAATCATTATAAGATTCACCGCGTAACCGCCAAACAAATATAAATAAGTACAGTGATAATTCCCTCGGTGAACACTGAATTTTACTCCAGTCCAAATTCTCAATTATGAAGTCGGCCTCCCCATCGAAGAGGGTTTCAACTCGCGGCAAGAAGACGCATCGCGCCATCGTGCGGAAACAGTCGGAAAAAGATCAGATGTGGCAGAGGATTCGTGATGATGTCGAACTAGCTATTGAGGATGAGGACGTTGACACCGTGGAGACGCCGCCAGAGAAGGCGATGCCGTCGGGCTTGCGACAGTATGTTACGAAGGCCGGTCGCATACCTTGCAAAGAGTGCAAGAGAGAGAAGCAAAGGGGCGATGGATTAGGGTTTCACTTTTGCCCAAACGACGAGATGGTAGTCGGATTCAAGGTCAACGTGGATCCGATCGGCCGCCCATCAGCAAGAGGGTCCGATCTGGATTCAGGTGCATCGGAACAAACTGGTTAAACTCGGAGATTGGCGAGGTGGCGATGCATCCGTGCACATATGTAATTTTTGTAAAAAAAAAACTCACAATTTGTTCCTTGCAATGTTTTTGGGTTCTCCGACCAAAAAAAAAGAAAAAAAAAGAAAGGTTTTTGGGTTCATTCCATCTCGCTTCGAGTTCATCAGAGCTGCTACTTCTTCTCCTTCATGTTCATGTGATGCTCTAATGAAGATTCAATGAGAGATTATCATGATAATCATACTTGTTTATGAGTTTTGTGGAGGTAGATTTGTTGAACCAAATCTTTTTTGGAGATCTTGTTTGCTTCATTGGATTGTCCATATTCTTCCAATGCTAAATCATCAAATCTCTTCACGAAATTAGGTAGTGATTTGATTCACTAATTTTGTGCATTATTGATATAGTGATGTACCCATTCAAAGACGGGTTATTAATAATGCATCGGTAGAATATATCGCCAAGTGTATGGGTTACAATTCACAGCTAACTTTATGCTATAATTCAGACTTTTGTCTTGGATATTTCTTTTCCAAGATCGTGAAGACTCAAATAATTAAGATATTATTTTATTTTATTTATTATTTTTGGGTGGATGAATGTTATTATACATTTGAGCACAATTGATTTGATCGGGAATAAAATGTGAAAGTGAGTAAATTCATTTAGAATCCAACATAAAGGTTCGAATCATTTCAGTTTCGATCATTCGATTTTTTCTTTTCAGTGATTACTTTAAAAGCACCTTCATGCAAAACGCTGCATTGAAAGTTTTTTTTTTGGGTCAAATAATGCAAAAGGTTAGTAAGTGAGTTTTTGATCATAGGAAAGTGAGCAAGGATATAAAAAAAAGTAAGTTTTGAGTGATCAAATTCATATTTTCTTTCCTAGACAAGAATCAAGACTCAAATATTTCCTCTTAGGTCTTAAGAACTCGCCAGAATTTGTGCTTCACCATTGATGGAGAGCCGAGATGGACAGGAGCAACACTAGAATTGCAGCCATGGCAACCATGGGAACCCACCAGCAAATCCTCACTGCGATACTCGTCTTCCCATTGCGGATCAACAGCAGTGAAACGAAAGCAGATGCGAAGCAGATGCGAAGGCGAGCACGATGGACAAAACTAACGCCCTGAAGGTTGACGAGTCTCGCCTGAGGATCGACCTCTGGACAAGGGTTAGGGCGTTGCCGATTAGGAAGCTGACTGTCACGATGAATTTACTCACGATGGAGAAGGCATGATGATGATGATGATGATGATGATGATGGGGATCTTTTTGGGATGAACTGGGATGAAGCAGCGGGTTCACATCCGTGGGAAGAGTGAAAGCTGCTGATTTCGAGGGCTCTGGACCTTCTGGTTAATGAGAGAGTTTTCACGAGGCCGGGTCTATCCAACAACTATTAATACGGGAAAAATAATTTTAAAGAAGATTTTATGAGCTTTTAGAACTCAATTCGACCCATATCAAGAAGACTTATGAAAAAAAAAATTGATAAATAGAAAATAAAAAATGATGATTGACTTACTTTAAATAATTCCAAAGCCTGAGAAAGCACACCATGTTTGACTTTTGGATTAGGGATGACTAGTTCCTGGTCTAATTCAGTCTAGCTCTCGGGTGGGTTCAGTGAAACTAGTCATGGGGCGAAAGGGAAAGAACAAAAGAGGAGAGGATAGTGTGTCATGATCTTTCCTGTGACCAAAGGACCGTGTTTGATCAAAATGGACCATCCAAAGTAGCCTAGAGTTTCCGGAACATTCTCAAGGGTGGGCGGTATGATAATTACATTGAGTTCTGGAGCATTCTCCGCTTAAATGTCAGTAGATAGTAGATTGAGGGATGCGATCTTTGCCGCTAGATTGAATATGAATCAATGGTTGTAATGAGATGGTCTCTAGTATAAAAAGGATGCTCATCCAAACATTTCACTGTAGAGTTCCATGCTCTCTTAGAGCTCCTCTCTCTAAATCTTTCTTTCAGCCAGACATTTAAAAAATAACAAATTAATTGGTTCGCTTCTCGGTTCACTCTATCCGTTTTGTTCACCCCTACTTTGGATCCACTCAAACTAGACTTATGGGAAAATAGGGAATGCCGAGACAAGGATGATTGGGCAAAAAACTCCATCAACTCTCATCTTCCATATCCCATCTATTTTTTTTTCACTTAGAGCGATTAGCCATGGCGCATTGTTATAAATTGATAGTGCTAACCTAAGTAGCATCGACACTGATACACGACACGTGACACGATACGACACGATACGCCGACACATCATTCTTAAAAAAACAAAAAATTCCGACATGTTGAGACACATTGTATATTAAGTATATATTTTTATATACATAATAATTTATCATTTTTATGATTATTTCAATGAAATTAATTTGAATCAGATTCATAAATAAATTATTAAAAAACCTAGAATGAATATACACTAAAAACATTAATCCGCTATTTATTAATATTATTCATTATTCAATTTGACAAATTCAACTCTATTTCAATAATTCATAAAACTTGGAGAAAAAATAAACGATTTATATTCTGAATTTGCATGTTAGATACGTTGGAAGATGAGAAAAAAAAAAAACTTAAGGGGTGAATTATGTATCACGGGAAGTGGGAGTTAGAAGAGAAGAGAATACTGGGTTTTTCTTTTTTCTCCATTTATTATTTTTATTAGTGTTTTATTTTTTCACATATATATCTTTTGACCTCTCATTTGTTGAATTTTTGAAATTGACCTCGATATCGGAATTACGTGTCAAAAACTTGTATGTCAGAATTCCAACTCGAGTGTCGGAAAGTGTCGGGAAAGTTGACTAGGTGTCGGATTTTCCGACACGTGTTGATCGAGTGTCCGAGAGTGTTAGACACGTGTCGAAGTGTCCGACACGACACGTAGGCTCTTGGAGAGTGTCGGTGCTTCATAGGTGCTAACATGCTTTCATTTTATTATACAAGCAATAGTTATTAGAATTCATAACACGGACAATAACATTATTACATGACGAGAATATCATACTAGGAAAATTAACTACAATTTGGTAGATCGGATCAGAATAGTCAGAATTATGAATTGATATTATACTTTTATTTGGTTATATAATCAATACAGCTATTAAAATTCGCAATATAAAAAAAATTATTACAATATTATTAGTATAATATAACTTGTACGTCTGATCTTGTTGGGAGGGAATATAGGAGTTTTGGATGTTTTATCTTTATTTTCAATGTCAAGTCCGATAGAATAGTTATCTTACTGATTAACTCAAGAATTATAGTAGTTTCGCAGCCCTATTTCATTATACGTACCTATCACGTTTATGCAATTGCTTTATGATGGTCTATAGACAGTGCATACCAATTCATCTCCACTATTGATCATAGGGGCCCCACTGTAAAATTCGTATAATTAATCTATAATTAATGATCAAAATGCTATTGGTCTAACCATCATTTTCCTGTACCACGCCCCTGTGTTTCAAGGGGGAAGGCGCCGCGGGAATCGGGAGTGCTGGCCGTTCCCCGTAGAAGGGATTGTGGCCGATCCAGCAGTGGGGAGAGCATCTTTATCGAGTCCTCTCCTAGACTCTAGCCAGGGGCCGAAGAGACTCTCACCCTAGGGAGGTTATCCCTCCGTTAGCCTAGCCCCGTCTTTCCGGGCTGTTAAGGCCTTTTAAGGTCCTGCCTAGGACCACCAATTTTACCTGCTTTGGGCTCGTAAGCCCTGTCAAAGGGTTCCCTTTGGTTATGGGGTTGAGCAATTTAGAGTCATGCTGGGGATGGGACTGAATCAGCTGGGAAGGGGTTCTTTCCCCTTCCCCCGTCATTTTCGGCCGCCGGGTACCCTACCCGGCGTTCCCAAGCAATTTAAGGTCCTGCTCAGGACCATATGGTCTATAGACAGTGCATACCAATTCATCTCCACTATTGATCATAGGGGCCCCACTGTAAAATTCGTATAATTAATCTATAATTAATGATCAAAATGCTATTGGTCTACATGATTTGTAAGCTATACAATAAATTCATCAATAGCGCCGGATTTGAACAGAATTATCTCCACATCCATTTTTTTTTTTTATATATCAAAATCAGAGTAAGATCAGATGTTTAACCCTAAGCAAGCTGGACATCAAAGTATTACATGCATTAAAATTAAATATATTGATAATGCCCCTGCTCCACTCTACGAATTCGACCATCTACGATCCATTCCAAATTCTCAATCATAAGTAGGCCTCACCATCGGAGACGGTTTCAACTTGCAGGAAGAAGATGCACCGCATCATCTTGTGGAAGCGGTCGGAATTAAATTAGAGGATGCAGAAGATACATGACAATCTCAAACTAGCTATCGAGGACGAGGTAGTTGATGTCGTGGAGGCGCTGCTGAAGAAGGTGGTGTTGTTGGGCTTGCGACATGAAAGCCGGTCAGGTGCCGTGCAAAGAGCGCAAGAAAGAGAAGGCAAGGGATGATGGATTAAGGTTTCACTCTTGCCCAAACGACGAGGTGATAATTGGAAGACTGATTATCAAAAAATTCAAAATTTGATCCTTTCAATGTTTTTGGGTTCATTCCGTTTTGATTTAAGTTTATGGAAACTGACACTTTTTTTTTTTTTTTTTTTTTTTGTATTCATGTCATGATCTAATGAAAATTCAATGAGCGAAGATTAATTTGTTGAACGCAATCTTTTTCAGAAATCTTGTTTACTTCATTGGATTGCCTATATTTTTTGAATGTAAAATCATATCATATATGTAAATCATCAAATTTCGAATGACCTAATCTCTTGAATTGATGCTTAATGAAATTAGGTAGTCATTTGGTTTACCAATTTTGTGATTTATTGATACATCAATGTGCACATTCAAAGAGTGATTATCAATAATGCATTAGTAGAAGATGTTGCCAAGTATTTAGGCTACAATTCACAGCCCAACTTTTAGCTTAATTCGGTCTTTGGTCCCGTATATGGAAGATGGACATTTCTTTTCCGGACTATTGTTGGTCGTGAAAATACAAATAATTTAGATATTATTTTATTTTGTTTATTATTTTTGGGTGGATGAATTTTTTTACTTAATTGAGCATGATTTATTTGAGTGGGAACAAAATGTGAAAGTGGGTAATGTTATTTAGAAACTAGCATTAACAAGAAAATAAGAAAAGCATCACGTCGCGGTTCGCTTCATTTCGATTTCGATCATTGTATTTATTGGATTAATAATACAAAAAAATTCCAAACTAGTAATTAATTTTTTGACCAAAAAAATCCAAACCGGTATATATATAACAATTTTATTCAAACTAATTTCTTGATCATGAAAAACCTAAAACCGATATATTTGTGAAAATTTTATCCTATGTTCGTCTTAATTATATTGGATTACTACCACGAAAAACTACAAAGGGTGAAATCCCAAATTGGTACACCCGTTAACTATCATGTGTCATCTAACTCAGCAATTTGATAGTAAAATTAAATGGAAACTAACGAAGGGTAAATTCATCATAGGTATACTATTTTAGAGTTCTTGGTGGATTTTATGTAGATTTGTTACAGATACACTAATTTGGGATTTTTCATTATATAAACCTTAATTTATTCGAATCTGAACCAAACCGTACCATTCGTCACGGTCATGCCACAAGGGAGTGATACTTTAAAAGCACCCTAATGTAAAACGCTGTGTAAAAAGGTCTGTAAGTGAGATCTTGATCATAAAAAATCAAACAAGAGAAACAAAAGTAAGTCAAGTTCCATAATGCCAATAAATGCAACGGGAAAGATTTTGAGTCCATGCGCTTGGGTGAGACATCGAATTCATTCCTAAGTAAAAATCAAGATTCGACATCAAATACTTCCTATGCAGGCTCAAGATCGGGTCTAAATCTCCATCCCATCAGTACTCAGTCATCGAGTCGCAAAATCACTGGCAAAGATGGGTCTCGGAACCATGACCCACGAAAAGGACGGTGCCCCGCACCGTCATGCTGCAGCAATCGGCTAAGAGATCCAGGACCACGAAGGAGCCGCGACGGTTTAAGGGCATCGAGAAGGGAATGAAGGCGATTAAAAATACACAGATGCACGTAATAAACGTAAATAAGAAGGGATTTATTCAATGACTATATTTTTTCTATACGTAAAAAAATAAAAGGTAAGTCTACAAGATTATTTGGAGAGAGAAGAGAGAACGATAGAGTTGACTAAAAGATAATAAGTTTCTCAAAATTTGATATGTTAGTTAATTCATAAACTATATGATTCATATTGATGAAACTTCACAGTTATACATAAATTATGAATATTTTATTGCGCCTATTTCAAATTAAAAATAAATAAATAAATATTTATTCAGGCTCTTTCGTGATTCCTACCAAAACTAGAATTGGACTTGTGGTCGAAAACCTAAAGAAACTCTATGTCAAAAACCTAAGCAAAGTTGACGTTGCTCTGAATTACAATAGTATATATAGATGCACCGAATACTATATTTCTCATTCAACTCTTCGCATCTATTATTCAGTCATCAAATTGCAATTACCCACGACAAGATGGATTTCACAACGAGGAAGGCCAGTAGCGCGAAGAGCAGCTACATTGTTTGCGAAGAGTGTGCAGAGGAGAGGGAAAGGGGCGAGGGTCCGTCAGCCTTTCACTGCTGCCCGTGCGATCCGGTGGTGGTTGGGTTCAGGACCAAGGCGGGTCCAATCTCCCGCCCGTCGGAGTCTCAATGTGGCACATCCGATCAGGTGAAGGTCGGTGAATTGAGGACCAAGGCGGGTCCAATCTCCCGCCCGTCAGAGTCTCAATGTGGCACGTCCGATCAGGTGAAGGTTGTTGAATTGAGGACCCAGGCAGGTCTGATCTCCCGCCCGTCGCCGAAAAAGCCCAATCTAAGTCCGGTGGTGGTCGGGTTCGGGACCAAGGCAGGTCCAATCTCCCGCCCGTCGGAGTCTCAATGTGGCACATCCGATCAGGCGAAGGCCGTTCAATTGAGGACTAGGGCGGGTCCAATCTCCCGCCCGTCAGAGTCTCAATGTGGCACATCCGATCAGGTGAAGGTCGTTGCATTGAGGACCGAGGCAGGTCCGATCTCCCGCCCGTCGCCGATAAAGCCCAATCCGAGTCCGAGTGCAGCAGAAAGAAGTGGTTGGTGATATTGCTAGTGCTAGTACCTAGAGGGGGGTGAATAGGTATATAAACGATTTTTCTTGATAGACGCACAATACTTAGATAGTTAAGGAATTGCAACAAATAACAATCAATCGTAAGACTCGGTGAATGAAAGAGAGAATTAAACACGCGGTTTATAGTGGTTCGGCTTGATTCAAGCCTACGTCCACTCTTTCGCACCGACAGCCAATCGGCTGGATTCCACTATGAACAAAGAGATGTTACGGCGTTGATCTTCCTTGATTTCCGGGTGTAGATGAACTACCACACTCACTCAAGGTATCACCAAGTATAGACACTCTCTGTGTATACAAATTTCGCTCGATCGTATCGACTAATAATCAAGGTGCTTCGAGACTACGGAATTTCTCTATCGATCACACTACTAAAACAACTAGAACGTCTTCCTTTTATACTCCTTTATGCCATCATACCCGTTGGCACTTACCAAAGGAATTCCTCCAATCTACCCGTTGACGGAATCAATCAAGAAGATCATTCGAGCTATTAAAGGAATCGACGATAGCCCATCAATCCTGTTCACCCATACAATCAGGATCTAGGTTTCCATGAATAGAACCTTCCAAGAATACTTCGTCGATCATCGAATCTTCAATTGATCTAGATACGAATCAAAGAATCCGTTATATTTATCCAGCCAAAAGATCTTCTCCAGAGAATGAAATCCTTAATCATTTTCTTCGGATTTGGATTTCCTTCGACACCGAATCGAATAGACCTGTCAATGAGAATGGAGTACCGAGTCCTGGAGTACTGAGTTTGGTGATCAGAAAGTCTTCAGACAATCTGCAAATATCCAGACTAGACTGATAGAAACGTTTTGTCAGCTTCAAAATCTTCTAGAACGATTTCTCCAACAATCTCCCCTTTTTGATGATGACAAAACTTTCCTGTAGATTTGAACAACCTTGACTTGCAAAAACATTTCTCAAGCAATATGGCTATCTTATAAAGATTAATAAAACAACCAGACTCTGCATCCACAGAAAATTGGTTAGACTTTCATGAGTAATACCATATAACAACACTCGATATAAATGCCAGTCAAGCATCACAATTCACAGCCAAATTCAGTCCATACTCAAGTTCACACAAGTCATACTCAAAACATACTTAAAAACTTAAAAACTCACAACCACAAAAACAAATTTAAAATCAAGGTTTAAAAAAGTTGGTTGGTTCAAATTTCTTATCCCCCTTTTTGTCATCAGTAAAAAGGTGAGAAAAGAGTCAGGTTTGCTTGGGAATGCGCACGATCGGAAATCTCCCATGGATCGTACTATGCCTTCGAGCCTCTTCAAGTCTTCCCTTAATTTAGCTACCTCCTCTCCTTTGGCATTGGCTTGAATCTGTAGAGCGAGGTCTTTCATTCTGTCCTCCAGGGTAACTGAAGATGCTTGTCCAGCATTCTTGATGGTTTGAATCTCATAGTCCAGAGCATAGATTTGGCCCCGCATTTCCAGAAGAACATCAAGAATACGATGAAAATCTGCTGAATTGTCTGTCTGCGTACTAGCATTTACTTTCTCGAGATGGAGTGAATGCGAGACGATGGTGCTTCGTATAACCTTGCAGATTTGATGATGTATCATGTTCTTCTTCGTGCAATTGAGAAGCCTGAAACTCTTCTGGAGCAGCATGAGGTGAGGATTTTTCTTGCTCCCCAACTCCCCCTGTCTCTAAGACATCAACATCTTGCTCGCCAACTCCCCTTGTCTCTAAGACATCAAGATGGGAGGAGTGATGATCATGCTCTTCTATTTCCTTCTCTCATTCAGCGCGAGACTTTTCTTTCTCTTCTTCTCCTTCTTCTTCAGCTTCTTTTTCTTTTCTCTCTCGCTCTTCTTCTTCTTCATCTTCTTTCTCCTTTTCTCGCTGCTCTTCTTCTTCTCTTTGCTTCGACTGAAGTTCCGTTGATCGAGATACAGAACGTCTAGTCCTTACCAGTGCAGGAATAGTAAGATCTTCCTCCTCTTCTTCATCCTCCAAGATGAGAGTTCTTCTCTTTTTGGATGGAGCACCAATGGGCTCCTTTCCTTTTCTCTTTGATGCAGAAGAGAGTGGAGTTTTCACCTTGAACTTTGCCATTTCCTTGCTAAGTTCTTTCAGACGCATCTTCGTCAACATATTCAAACCTACCACCATTTTATCGCACGATCGAACACAGAGAGTGTGTGGTAGTTCAATATTCATGTGTCTGAAGATCTTTGTCACAAGATTTGGGTAAGGCAATTGTCCCTTGTTCTTCGATATTGCTCTGTACATATGGAAGAGAATAGTATGAGGGAGAGAGAACTTCTTCCCGAGTTGATTGCATACATCAATTTTGCTTCCGAATTAGATACATCAGTCTTTGATGTAGACTTTGGCCGATGCAATTGATCACAATTTTGTGCAGCACAATATTGATGGCACTCATCTTCGAGTAGGTAATTTTCGCCCCGTATCTCTGTTTTTGACAAGATCCGAGTAGCACGAGCAATCGAGACTTTGATTGGTTGATAACGTCCTCGTTCAACACCAATGATGTCTGCTAGCATGTCCACATCTATCACATACTCCCGATCTCGAACTTTGAATGATATTCTATTCGCATCTAGAAAAGGCGAGATTCGAATAGAAATATGCGATCAAGTGTGCATAACCATCCGTGGTATCGGTGCAAAACTGCTCAAGTTGAAGCGGTTGGAACTTTTCCCTTAAGTTCACATTAACAGCATCCAGGAAATCAAAATCAACACTCCTGGGGTTTATCACCCCTCGTTTTAACAGACTAAAGAACAGGTTCTCCTGTTCCTTCGATTTAAACAACTCCATCTTCTTTCCCTTCACCTTTGCAGCAATGCCCATTCTCGGTTGAAAATCACTAAACATTTTATCATCTTCGTTCCCCTTAGTGGGAATCGGTCTCAAACACGAGGGTCACTTGGAATGTTCGCAAGTGCCTCTTGACCTTTCCTTTGGGAGCTATTCCCAATTCCTCTATTCGCTTCAAAAATCTATACTCATTTCCATAATTCTTATCTCTAAGGAAACCATCTATATAATTCGAGAGGAGAACCGAAGCTTTCAACGCACGATAGAGCATGTAAATAAAAGAGGGTTTTGTGCTCTCACGGGTTCAACGTCCTCTAGAATGACTTCCTCCTGATCATGACCCGCATCTTGTGGGGTAGATGGTGAGTGATGAGGTGGAGAAGGAAAAGGACTCTGTTCTGTCTCGACAAATCATCTTCCTCGGTGAGATCGAAGTGCGTAGGTCCCTCCTTCATTCTCTGTGGACCCCGCTTGCGATCCTTGACGACTTTCTCGAAGAAGACATCTTTTCTTGTCAATGGAAGATTCTTTCACTCGCTTTCCCAAGGAAAAATGACAACTTTCTCGAGTATGAATACGAAGTAGAAAACAGGATTGAGAGAAGAATGCCTTTTAGGGTTTTAAGAATCGAGTAAAAAGAGAAAACTGTGTATATATAACTCAGTTTTGAAAAGGAAAGATCAATCGATACGAAGAAAATTATCCCTTTTTGAAAAGGCATGTTTCCAATTTTTTATTTACGGAAATTAAAGATGGTATCAATAAATTATAACTGAATGAATGATCGTACCTTTTCGAGATAGAAATAACTTGGCGTCTATACAATGAAGGTCCGAGTCCGAGAATTCGAGTCCGAAGGTTAGAGTCCGATTGATAAGAAATGTAGAGTCTTCGACTTTAACCTCTTCAAGCTTCAAAATGTTGAGTCTCGGTACGGATAAAATCGAATTGATTTTTCTCCAAAGGCTTTGTGAATATATCCGCTAGTTGACTTTTCGAATCAACAAATTGAATTGAGATTTCTCCATTTTGAATATGATCTCTAATGAAATGATGTCGAATCTCTATATGCTTTGCTCTTGAATGAAGGATTGGATTTTTGGTGAGATTGATTGCGCCGGTGTTGTCACATCCGATTTCGTGCATGAGTCTTTAATCCCAAAGTCTTGTAGCTGTTGTTTTATCCATAGAATTTGCGAACAGCAGCTTCCAAGAGCTACATACTCTGCTTCTGTTGTAGAGAGAGCTACAGTGCTCTGTTTCCTTGAAAACCAAGACACTGTCCTCGCTTCCAAGCAACTGGCAGGTTCTGAAGTACTCTTTCTATCGACTCGCAACCGGCCGGATCGGCGTCGAATATCTCGGAAGATTGAAGTCTCCCTCTTTAGGATACCATAGACCGATGCTTGAAGACGAGGCAACGTATTTAATAACACGTTTTGCAGCCTTGAGATGAGATTCTCTAGGATCCGATTGAAACCTAGCACGGATGCAAACACTCAACAAAATGTCGAGGTCTAGAGGCGGTAAGATAAAGAAGTGAACCGATGATGCTTCGTACAGCTTTTGATCAACTTTCTTCCCTTCTTCATCTTTGTCTATTTTCAACGAACTTGACATTGGTATATAAGTCTTTTTGCAATTTTCCAATCCAAACTTTTTGACAAGAACATTAGCATATTTTTCTTGACAGATGAAAGTTCCTTCCTTCAATTGCTTTACTTGAAGACCAAGAAAGAATGTTAATTCTCCCATCATACTCATTTCAAATTCATCCCGCATAGACTTTGAAAATTTCTTGCCTGAGACTTTCATTAGGGATCCAAATATGATATCATCCACATATATTTGAACAAGTAAAAAACTTTTGTTTTCCTTTTTAATAAATAAAGTAGTATCAACTTTACCTTTGGCAAAACCATTCTTTAATAAGAACTTACTTAGTCCGTCGTACCAAGCTCGAGGTGCCTCGCTTTAAACCATACAGAGCCTTTTCGGTCAAGGCGAGTCCGGCTTCTTTGGGTCTTCAAACCCAGGAGGTTGTTCCACGTAAACTTCCTCATGGATAAATCCATTTAGGAAAGCGCTTTTGACGTCCATTTGGAATAACCTGAAATTTTTATAACAAGCAAACGCAAGTAATAGACGAATAGCTTCTAACCTTGTCACGGAGCGTAAGTCTCATCATAGTCTATTCCTTCTTCTTGCGTATATCCTTTTGCCACGAGTCTTGCTTTGTTTCGTACGACTTTTCCTTTTTCATTCATCTTGTTTCGAACACCCATTTGGTTCCGATAATGTTTTATCTTTTGGTTTAGATGACGGATCCCACGTCATTAATGTTGAACTGTCTCGAGCTCTTCTTGCATGGCTTCAATCCAGCTTTCATCGATAGAGCTTCTTCTATGCTTTTTGGTTCAATTTCAAAAATAAGAACTACAAAGCACTAGACTCTTCACGCATTTTGGATCAGTGCGAATTCCTTCATTAATTTCTCCGATAATGAGATCTTTAGGATGACTGGATTTATGCTTCTAGTTACTTGGTTGATTTGGTGGGTTGAAGATCTCTTTCTTTATCTCGAGTCTTCACGAGTAGCTTGATGCCGATCTTCCAGAGTCTGAGAAGCTTCTTGAGTTGTAATCTTTTGAGGGTCTGGAGCAGGTTCAGACTCTTCATGTTGAGTCTGACTGGATTCATCTTGCGTAGAGTCTTGGAATTTGACATTCATTGACTCCTCCACAGACTGGCTCTTCTTATTATAGACTCTGTAGGCTTTGCTTGATGTAGAATATCCAAGGAAGATGCCTTCATCGATCTTTCTTCAAACTTACCAATTTGATCTTTTGCATTTTTCAATATAAAACATTTGCATCCGAATACATGAAAGTATGAAACAATAGGCTTCTTTCCTTTGAATAATTCATAAGGGGTTTTCTCAGAATAGGTCTTAGAAAGACTCTATTGATTATATAGCATGCTGTTGAAACACTTCGGCCCAAAATCGTGAAGAAATTTTACTTTCAATTAACAGAGTTCTAGCCATTTCTTGAAGAGATCGATTCTTCCTTTCCACAACTCCATTTTGCTGAGGAGTATATGGAGAGGAGAATACATGTTTAAATCCAGAATCATCACAAAATTTTGTAAAATTTTGATTTTCAAATTCACCTCCATGATCTGTTCTTATACTTGATATAACACATCCAATTTCATTTTGAATCTTTTTAGCAAATTTTTCAAAATACGAGAATGTTTCGACTTATTTGCAAGAAAATATACCCAAGTAAAACGGGAGTAATCATCTACAATTACTAGGCAATATTTCTTACCTCCAATACTGGGTTCGGTTGGTCCGAAGAGATCCATATGCAAGCTGCAGTACATGATTAGTAGAGACATGATTTATTGGTTTGAATGAATTTCTTACCTGTTTTCCCAGAATGCATGGAGTGCATGGATTGGACTTTTGATATGATAATTTTGGTAGTCCTCGAACAAGCTGTTTTGATGAGATTTTGGCCAATTGCTTCATGTTGACATGGCCGAGCTTTCTATGCCATAAGCTTTCTTCGTCTTGAATTGAGATTAAGCAATGCGAATCATTTGGTTTTACGTCTAGGAGGTAGATATTTCCATGTCTTCGACCTTTGAAAGATCGAGTAGAGTCTTTGCGATTCGAACATGTTCCTTCTTGGAAGAAAATCTTGAATCCAAGTATCACATAGTTGACTAATGCTTTGAGAAGATTGTAATTGAGTCCTTCTACTAGAGAAACATTGTTTATTGTGAGATTTCCAATTTTGACAGTTCCAAATCCCACAATATTTCCTTTGCTGTTTCCTCCAAATGAAACTTTTCCTCCATGCACTTGAATAAGCTTTATGAAGCAATTTGAGTCTCCCGTTATGTGTCTTGAACATCCATTTGTCAAGATACCATTTTACCTTTTTCTTGACGGAGACCCGCATTCAAAAGAGAGTCTCAAACTTTCTTTGGTACCCAAATTTTCTTGGGTCCTTTGGTGTTAGTAGAATAAACATTATAAGGCCATGCTTTCTTAACAGGCTTCCAAATCATAGGACACTCTTTTTCAAAGTGATCCTTCTTTGTTACACTTTGAACATCTTAGAGCATTTCGACCTACAGATTTTACAAAAACTTTCTTGAAATAATTTTTGTAAGCCTCTTTCGATGGTTTTTTCTTAATTCTTTCTTTTACTTTAGGAAAATCAATCAAGGGAATTGTTTCGCTGTCATACCTAGACCAGACTTATTGAAGTAAGGTCTTTGAACTGAAAGAACTTTTTCAAGTTTTTCAGATCCAATAGAAAATTTCCTTGAAATATTTGATAAGTCAGTTTTTAGAAAAGTATTTTCTTTTAAGAGATTATCTTCTTTTTCTTTAAGAGTCGAAACATTCAAGTCTAAACTTTTGATTCTTTCTTCTAAAATGTTTTCTTTTTGTTTTAAAGCTAAGTTTTCCTTTTTTAGTTCGGAAACTCTTTTGAGAGAAGTCTTAAGACTAAAACACAGTTCATCAATATATTTAGAGACTTTGACAGGAATTTTAAAATCACTTACCTCAAATTCACTGCCCGAGTCGATCCAGAATCCGAGTCGAGTCCGATTGTGCCATCGAACACGATTGGCATATTCATCATCACTTTCTTCACACTCGTATCACTCCAAGTTTCGGCTTTGAGTGCTTTTCGAAACTTTTCAGCTTTTCCTTTCTTCTTCTTCAGGAGAGGACAGTTGGGTCTTATGTGTCCCTTTTTCTTGCATTCGAAACAAACTATATCTTTGTTCGGTTCCTCATCATCAACAGACTTGGATTGCTGTCTTTGAAAACTTTGTTTCTTGGAGTTGAACCTTCTTCCTTTCCTATTCAGTTTTCTGAATCTTCTTATCATAAGAGCAAGCTCCTCATCGTCCAGATCATCTTCAGAATCTGCATCATCGAATCATCATTTGATTTTAATGCAATGGATTTCTTACCTCTTGGATCTTCGTCTTCATTAATTCGTTCCACTTCATAAGACTGAAGAGTTCCAATCAGCTCATCGACAGATAGTGGCATAATTCTTTGCGTCTCTCTTATTGAAGTCTTGATATGATTCCAATCCTTAGAGAGTCCACGCAGTAGCTTGTTCACTTTCATGGGATCAGTGATTTTTTGTCTTTGGTTCTCAAGACCATTGACAATATCTGTAAAACGACTAAACATGTCAGTTATAGGTTCTCCTGGTTTTATTTTGAAGGATTCATATTGACCAAGGAGAATGTTGATTCTGGTCTCCTTCACTCGATCCGTTCCTTCATAGGTGATGTGTAGTCGTCCCATACTTCTTTTGCTGTAACACAAGAAGATATTCTGTTATATTCAGTTGGTGACAAAGCACAATATAAAGAGTAAATTGCTTTTGCATCGAGTGCTTGTCTCTTATTTATTTCTTCCGAGTCATTCCACCGGTCTCAATTGTTTCTTTTCCTCTTTAGACCGATGCAGCAGAAGAGTGATCCCTTTTCCACAACATCCCATTCCAGAGGATCCTTTGATCGTAGAAAGGCTTTCATCTTGTTCTTCCAGATGTTGTAATCCTTTCCATCAAAGTAGGGAGGTCTGGTATTGCTTTGCCCTTCCATCAGCCCTGGTGCCAAAGCATACTAGCCATGGATCTTTTACTCAAGTAAAACACTTCAAATAAAGTAAGAACACGGGCTCTGATACCAATTGATATTGCTAGTGCTAGTACCTAGAAGGGGGTGAATAGGTATATAAACGATTTTTCTTGATAGACGCACAATACTTAGACAGTTAAGGAATTGCAACAAATAACAATCAATCGTAAGACTCAGTGAATGAAAGAGAGAATTAAACACGCGGTTTATAGTGGTTCGGCTTGATTCAAGCCTACGTCCACTCTTCGCACCGACAGCCAATCGGCTGGATTCCACTATGAACAAAGAGATGTTACGGCGTTGATCTTCCTTGATTTCGGGTGTAGATGAACTACCACACTCACTCAAGGTATCACCAAGTATAGACACTCTGTGTATACAATTTCGCTCGGATCGTATCGACTAATAATCAAGGTGCTTGAGACTCTGGAATTTCTCTATCGATCACACTACTAAAACAACTAGAACGTCTTCCTTTTATACTCCTTTATGCCATCATACCCGTTGGCACTTACCAAAGGAATTCCTCCAATCTACCCGTTGGACGGAATCAATCAAGAAGATAGCCCATCAATCCTGTTCACCCATACAATCAGGATCTAGGTTTCCATGAATAGAACCTTCCAAGAATACTTCGTCGATCATCGGATCTTCAATTAATCTAGATACGAATCAAAGAATCCGTTATATTTATCCAGCCAAAAGATCTTCTCCAGAGAATGAAATCCTTAATCATTTTCTTCAGATTTGGATTTCCTTCGACACTGAATCAAATAGACTGTCAATGAGAATAATTTTGAGTCTTAAGTCTTGAGTCTTGATTCTTGAGTCTTGAGTTCTCGAGTCCGGAGTACCGAGTCCAGTGATCGAAAGTCTTCGACAATCTGCAAATATCCAGACTAGACTGATAGAAACGTTTTGTCAGCTTCAAAATCTTCTAGAACGATTTCTCCAACAGTTGGACCCCGTGGGATTGGTCATGCCTATGCGTCCATGCTCGTCTGGGTATGCCAACATGTGGCTGCTACAATCGCCCGGGAAACAGTGTCATTAGCAGCAGGAAACCTTACTAAAACTCTCTTATTAGGCGATGTCGCAGTCTTATATTGGATGTTGAAACGAGTGCGACCCATGCATTGAATAATCAACGCCCGATAAAAGACCGTCATGTTACTTCATTGAAGGATTTCCCAAGGTGTCTAGCATTCCTCATAGTTCGTGATATATATGATGTATAGGTTAGGAATATTGATTTCTGTAGGAGGCACGTGGTCCTTTTTATTTGTGAGTTTTTATTGGTCAGACTTGAGTTTTTCCGATTAATTTCTAATATTCTATGTTTTCCTTTTTTCTTTGGCATATATTTAATATATATAGATCATGCTTTTTGTGATTGGAAACGTTATGGGAATTTAATCAAGTCCATAATCATGAAAAAGAAAACGCAAAACTATGTCATGTTATTAGAATGTCAATCTATCTAAGTTCTGAGATATGAATGACATAAAATCTTGTCAAAAGTTCTGTTTAGACCTAATGAAAATTTAAAAAATTTCCCTCTCTATGTAGTTAGCTTTTGGTTTTGATTAGCTCTGTAAATTCTCATTCTCTCTGTACGCTTTACAAGCTAGTAAGCTACAAGTGTATTCAAACCACTATAAAAGACAAAACAAAGGATAGGAAGAATGGTGTTGCTAATGATTATACAAGGAAAGATATAGTTCTCCGAAACACGCACAAGAAGGAAAATTGCTCCAACCGTAAACTCTCTCTAATTTGATAAAAAAAATATCACAAAAAATTATAAACCATAACCATTGTGACGTCAATTCCCCAAAACCTTTTTTGCATCACAAAAAGTTCTAAATATGTACCAGTGGCACAAAATTATCCTCCAGTATAGTTTCATCCAAAACAAAACAAATTTGTGGTATTGGTGATACCATAAATAATTAAGATATTAGTTCACAATAGACAAAACTTAAGTTTTTTGGTTGATTTTTTTCAGATCCACAAACTCCATTTGTTTGTCAGTGTCCACGAAAGCCGTCAGTCGAATTGATAATGGCATTTTGAATGAAACTGTGACTAAAGGTGTTGAATCCTTGGTAGAATTTTGGAGATTTTCATGACATGGAAAAAAAGTTTAGGGTGTTAGTATCACGGTGGATATAATCAAGGGTTTTTAGTGGTGCTCTCTCTATTTGGTAACTTAAAGGCGCTGAACACTAATTCCTCAACAAAACCCATCTCGCAATTTGTAACATCGAAGCCTGTCAAGTTTAATGAATATTGACAATACGGCCACAGAGTTATATTCTCTAGGTTGTCCTTACCAGTTAGGCAACGGATTTCGCGAGTACATAATTCATTCATGTCAGCCAACAACCGTGGCAATTAGCATGGAGGTAAGTTTATTCACCTCCTTTCTCTGTACATTTGATTTCATGTATTTAATGAAAAATCTAGACTTAGCCTAGAGGTCTTAGAACACGGACTCGATAGATAGTCTATCCATCAAGCATTCATCCTCGGGACAACATTTTCCAAATTGCACAACACCTCTCTCCTTCCTACCAAACCAAGCATGATGTACTCAATGACACATCATGTGATCGGCAGATAGTAGATCCATCGCAGTTTAGAAGCTGCAGGTTAGCAGGTCCAATATGTTTTAAACGCAAACATGTACATTCGACCATTTTTTTTTGACTGTTAATGCAAAATATAATCCAGAATCAGGAAAAAAAAAACAGTGCAAACAACAACGGATTTAGAACAATTAGAACTCGTAATCACTCGCCTAAGTTGAATCGAAGCTCCATTTGGATAAATCTGGGTCAACAATCGTGGATTTGGTGAGGAACCAAGACAGATATAACCGCGTACAAATAACCCTAAGATTCTGTCCATTTCGATTTCATCAACCAAGAAGGAGAGCAAAGAGGCACCATTGTGGTCCACGTAAGAAACGAAAGGACCCCTTTTTTATTTTTATTTTTAATATCACTTAAGTCACGTCGATGCCATATCAGCTCTATTTTCATTCCATTGTCCACGTTAGTGATCATGCAGGACTTTTAACAGTGCTTTCTGATGGAATCATAACAAAAAATAAATGGGTCGCACGAGTATAAGTTCGGACATTTTTTAGGTCTTAAAAAAAATTGGGGCAATTGTAAGGGGTGAGCATTTTCAAATTTCGTACAGATTCCACATGGAACCTAGAATCTACCCGTTGAAACATGTTTATTAATTTTTGAAATCTAGAACCTACCCCATATACCTTGGAACTCGGGAACCTACCCTATTATAGGTTCCATGCACCCCACAAGGAATTGATTCCTTTGATGATAGGATTTGCACCCGTGACATTTGATAACAAAAACAAGCATGCTACCAAGCTGCGTGTCATCCCTTTCAATCGGTCTACAGTTTTATTTTATAGAATCCATGTCTTGTTTTCAAAATCCTTATTTTCTCCATTTGTATATCCAAGTTATCTTGCCATTTTTTTTTTCAATTCTCATGTAACATTGATTCCTTTGAAAGCATCCTCATGTAAAACGCCGTGTAAAACGGTTAGTTAGTGAGTTTTTAATCATAAATAAGCAATCAAGAGAAATAAAAAGTAAGTCAAGTTCCACAATACCAGTAAGTGCAAAATAGGAAAGATTTCCCCATTCGAGATATCTGTTTCGCTTGGGGTTTTGAGATTTCTTTCCGAAATAAGATTCAAGACGGGACATGAAACATTTCCTATGCAGTGAGTGGACAGTGTTCTCATTGCTTGAACTCTATCCCATCAATTCTCAGTCGTCAAGTCGCAAGATCGTCGGCAAAGATGGCCCTCGCCATGATGACTCGCGAACAGATGGTGCGTCACGCCGTCATGCTGAAGCAAACAGGAAGGAGCTGCGACGGTTTTGAGGGCAGCAAGAAGGGCATCGACGTGAAGAAGAAGAGGGTGCTGGGCTGGCGGAAGGCAGGTTACGTGCTTCTTCACAATGAGCACGAGGCCGAGAGGGAAAGAGATGATGGATTAGGGTTCCATAGTTGCGCTCGTGACGATCCGGCGACAGTCCGGTTCAGGACCAAGGCAGGCCCGATCGCCTGCCGGCCGGAGGAAAGGCCCTACCAGGATTCTGCAGTAGAAGAAAGAACGGTTGGACCCCGTGGAGTCGGCAATGACCATGTGTCCATGCACGGCTCTGGATTTTCTATCATTGCTGAAATATAGCATGGGGTTGGGACGTAGAAATATGATTCTCGTAGCATTGAGTCTGTATAGTTTTTCGAATTTGAGTTTCCTCATACAAATTTTCTTCGGTCAGTGCTTTATCGTCGTTAATTTCTGCGTGCATATCACTTCAATGAATGAATCTACTACTATTTTAACGTGCTGTTGTATTTGGAATTTGAATGGTGCACAGCTGTATTAGTATTAAATCTAAGTCATGACCCTTCCACCCATGTTAAAGGGAATATAAATCAATATACAATCGTAGTGTGTTAAGACCTCTATTAAAATATGTGTCGAATTTAAACCCATTACATAATCCGATGCAAAATGAATTGCATATTAGCCAAGTACATTTTAAGTTCAAAAACTGAATCTCAGAATACAAAAATCTTCCGTGATGAAGTCGTGATTGAGATCGTAAGTTGTTCCACGTTGAAGTCGGATGGGCGTGGTGTCTACACGGTGGAGTACCAAAATGTGTTGGACCCCGACCAGGAAAGCAAAGTGTACTGTCAGAGAAAGAAGAAATGAAAAGATATGGAGATCTTTTGATCCTTGTTAGATTTGGTTCACGTGGGCTTGGTATGAATATTATAATATGGGGTTTTCTTTTCGTGTTTGAACGGGCGATTTCTCCATAGGTGCCGTGCGGGTGTTCAATTCTTAAGAGATGTCCAGAGGTGCCGGATGCTTGGCCACGGGTTCGTTCATCTTTCTTTGAGAAATTACATCCAAGAGTTTAAGTTTTTTTAACTGAATAAATCTTGTGATAAAATTTATTAATTCTTCCATGAGATCGAGAAATTACTTTGCTAGAAATTATGGAACTAAACACTGCATGAATTATTAAGTGTAATTGAGACTTAAGAAATACTAAAAGTGTTTGAGTGAATTGTTAGATATAATTTGAACTTGAGAAAAAAGTGCTTGAGTGATTCAAATCTATTATGTTTTGTTTAATCTATAGTGAAATTTGTTCCTACTCTCTCTCGTGAACATAGGTCAGCATGACCGAACGAACTACGCGAATCTGATGTTTGGTTCATATCCTTAGTTTATCTATTTAATTATTTGACAGCGTGCTTCCGCATTAACCTCCCCAAACTAAAGGTCAACTAATTTTTAAATCAATTGAAAAAAAAGAAAAGAAGTAAGGAGCAACTATCAAATCATGTGATGGTAAATTGAAAAGATAAATATACCTAGATGTACGTGACGTAATACGCAGGGACGTCACGCAGGGACGTCAGAAAACATGCAAACCGACATGGAAATGGAAATTTCGCATCTCGCTATTCGGATTCGATATTCCCGACGGGCGACGATCTTGCACCTTAAATAGCCCCGCTCTCCCCACCGTTCCATTCCTCGTCCTCTCCTCCCTTCCCTCCACTCGGCCTTCTGCTCAGCCCACCCGTCATCCCCTTCCTCTCCCTCTCCTCTCCCTCTACTCGCTTCCCCAGCTCAGCGATTCAGTCGGCTCGGTCAGTCTCTGCTGGAGAGCTTGTTCATTTCTTCGACTTTGCGCTTTGAGGCGAGTTCTTTGATCCTCGAAACGTTGATCCGGATCGCAAGATCTGTGAACGAGGTCTTAAGATCTATGAAACACTTCGAAACATTGATCCAGATCTCATCGTAAGGTCTGTGAACGAGATCCATCTGTGAACAAGATCTCGAGATGTATGAAACGCCTTGAAACTTTTAACCCAGATCTCATCGTGAGATCTGTGAACGAGATCTCGAGATGTATGAAACGCCTTGAAACTTTGATCCAGATCGCAAGATCTGTGAACAAGATCTCAAGATGTATGAAAAACCTTGAAACTTTGATCCAGATCTCATCGTAAGATCTGTGAAACGCCTTAGCAAGAGTTCTTCGATCCAGATTGCAAGATCTGCGAACAAGATCTCAATGTCTGTGAAACACCTTCAAACACCTTAGCAAGTTTTTTTGATCCAGAATTCAAGATCTGTGAAACACCTTAAACTCCAGATTTCAAGATCTGCGAAACGCCTTGGCAGTTTTTTTGATTCGGATCTCGGATCGGTGAAGCTCCGACCTCCCGATCCAGAATCGGTGAAACTCTAGAGCCGTGAAACACCTTAGCGAGCTTTTTCATTCAGATCTTGGATTGGCTTGGATCGGTGAAACACTTTCACTTTTGAAGAGTGCAGGAGAGAAAAGGCAAAGGGCGATGCATTAGGGTTTCACTTTTGCCCAAACGATGAGGTGGTAGTCGGATTCAGGACCAAGGCGGGTCCGATTGGCTCCCCATTAGCAAGAAAGTCCGGCCAGAATCCGGGCGCAGTGGGAAGAGCTGGTTGAACCCCGTGGTATTGGCAGGGCGGCGATGCAACTACGCACATATATAGTTCTTGTCGTAAAAACTCAAAACTCGATCCTTTCCATGTTTTTGAGTTCATCCCGTTCCGATTCGAGTTTATTGAAGGGATACATTTTCTCTTTCACATTCATATCATGTTCTAATGAAGATTCAAGGAGTATTTTTCAAGATAGCCGTATTTATTTATGAGTTTATGTGAAGATAGATGTATTGAACAGATCTCTTTCAGAGATCTTGTTTACTTCATTAAATTGCTCATATTCTTATGCATATTCGTATCATATGGGTAAATAGTCAAATTTGGAGTGAGAAAATCTCTAGGATCCCGCTTCATAATATCAGAAAGTCAATTTTTTTTATTTTTTAGTTAGAAAATCAGTTGGCATTTGATTTGCTAATTTTGTGCGTTATTGATATAACAATTCAAAGACGGACTATCAAGAGTGCATTAGTAGAAGACATCGCCAGTTGCCTCGGCTACAATTCACAACCTAGCTTTTGTTTAATTTGGAATATGGATATCTCTTTTTTGAACTGTTGTTATTGTGGAAATCCAAATAATTTAAATATTATTCTATTTTTTATTATTATTTTTGGTTGGATGGATTGTATTACTCGATCGACCATGAATGATTTGATTGGGAACACAATGTGAAAGTGGGTAATGTTATTTAGCATTCAGCAAAATAAAATAAAATAAAATAAAATCATAAATCGATTTTCTTGGCTTCCGTTTGGATCAATCCAATTTATTTCTTTATTTTTTTTTTTTTTAAAATTTGACTTGGTTTGGTTAGACTTGAATCTTGGTACCGTTTGTCGTGATCACCCCATAAAGAAGTGATTTTTTTAATAGCACCCTCGTGTAAAAAGCTGTGTAAAAAAGGTCAGTAAGTGAGTTCTTGGTCATAAAAAATTCAAACAGAAGAAACAAAAAAGTAAGTAAAGTTCCACAATACAAATAAGTGCAGAATAGGAAAGATTTGCTTCGATATATTTGTTTCGCACGGGATTTTGACTTTTGAGTGATCAAATTCATATTTTCTCTCCTAGATAAGAATCAAGACTCCACATCAAATATTTCCTTCTCTCAAACTCTATCCCATCAATACACGGAATAACATAACTCTAACTCAATTCTTTGCATCTATTATTCAGCCATCAAATTGCAATTGTCAACGGCAAGGTGGATTTCACTACGACAATGGGGAATGTGACAGCAAACCATGCCGTAGTGCTGAGACAACCGCAAGCAGATCCGACTATGCCAAAGGGTCACGAGTCTCGCGATGGATTCAACGTGGCCGGGAAGGCCATTGACGCGAAGAGTAGCTACATTGTTTGCGAAGAGTGTGCAGAAGAGAGGGAAAGGGGCGAGGGAACAACCGCCTTTCACTGTTGCCCATGTGATCCGGTGGTGGTCGGGTTCAGAGACAAGGCGGGCCCGATCTCCCGCCCATCGGGGTCTCACCTTGGCCTATCTGATCAAGTGATGGTCGAGTTAAGGAGTGAGGTAGGTTCGATTTTCCACCAAATCATACTACATTGTACATTAATATTATTTCGTCAATAGCATCAAATTCAAACTTTGAAAGAATTATTTCCGCATCCACTTCAAAGTACTACATTGTACATTGACAAAAGTACGGTGATAATGCCCTAACTTAACCATGCAAATTTTTCCCTGTGCAATCCAGTCCAAATTTTCAGTCGTGAAGTCAGCCCCACCATCTGATAGGGTTACCACTCGCGGCGAGAAGATATACCGTGCCATTGTGCAAAAGCGGGCGGAAATAGATCAGAAGATGGCGCCAAAGCGGGCGGAAATAGATCAGAAGATGGCGCGAAAGCGGGCGGAAGTAGATCAGAAGATGGTGCGAAAGCGGGCGGAAGTAGATCAGAAGATGGTGCGAAAGCGGGTGGAAATAGATCAGAAGATGCGAAGGATGCATGACGACTTTGAACAAGTTATCGAGGACGGGGACGTTGACATCATGATGCCGCCAAAGAAGGTGATCCCATCGGTGTTGCGACAGCAGGTTACGAAGGCTGATCACGTGCCTTGCGAAGAGTGCAAAAGAGAGAAGGCAAGGGGTGATGCATTAGGGTTTCACTTTTGCCCAAACGATGAGGTGGTCGGATTCAGGACCAAGGCTGGTCCGATCGCCCGCCCATCAGCAAGAACGTCCGGCTCGGATCCAGGCGCAGCGGAAAGAACTAGTTAAACCCAATGGTATTGGTGGGGTTAGCGGGCAGTGATGTTCGCTCAATGTTCTTGTCGGAAAATTCAAAACTTGATATGTTTTAGGGTTTCATTCCATTCCAATTTGAGTTTGTGATACTTCTTCTCTTTTACATTTGCATCTTTTTCAGAAATTTTGTTTGTTTCATTGAATTGATATAACAATGTACACATTCAAAGACGAATTATGAGTAGTGCATTCGTAGAAGATATCGCCAAGTGCCTGGGGCTACAATTCACAGCCTAACTTTTGTTGTTGATCGTGGAAATCCAAATAATTTAGCTATTATTCTATAATTTAGATATTATTCTATTGTTTATTTTTTCTGGGTCAATGAATTTTTTTACTTGGTTGAGCATGATTGATTTAATTATAAACAAAATGTGAAAGTGAGTAATGTTATTTAGCATTCAGTATAAACGACAAAAAAAAAAAAAAAAAAAAAAAAATGAGCATCATAAAGCGATTTGCTTCGGTTTGGCTCAATCCAATTTATTTCCTCTTCAGTATGATGTAAGTAAGAAGCTGTGTAGAAAGGTCAGTGAGTTTTTGATCATATAAAATTCAAACAGAAGAAATAATAAGAGGAATTGAAGTTCCGCAATGCCAGTAAGTGCAAAATAGGAAAGATTTCCTCCTTCGATATACTTGTTTCGCATTGACTTCTGAGTGATCAAATTCATGTTTTCTTTCCTAAACAAGAATCAAGACTCGACATCAAAAATATTTCCTTTACAGTCTCGATATCGGTCTGAATCCCAATCATATATATGGACGTGCAGTCAGTGGACACTGCTCTCATCGCTCGAACTCTATTCCATCGGTACTCAGTCATCAAGTTGCGAAATCGCTGGCAAAGACGGGTTTTGCAACCACGACTCGTGAAAAGATGGTGCCCCGCGCCGTTATGCTGAAGCAATCGCGACGAGATCCAGGAACACGAAGGGGCCGCAGCGACGGTTTCGAGCGCGTCGAGAGGGGAATGAACGCGAAGAAGGAGAGGGTGCTGGGCTGGCGAAGGGTGGGTTCCGTGCTCAGCAAAGAGCGCGAGGCTGAGAGGGAAAGAGATGATGGATTAGGTTTCCATGCTTGCGCTCGCAACGATCCGGTGATAGTCGGATTCAGGACCAAGGCGGGCCCGGTCGCCTGCCCGCTTGAGAAAGCTCCCGGCCGGGATTCTGGAGTAGCGGGAGGAACGGGTTGGACGCCGTGGAGTTGGCCGTGGCCGTGCGTCCATGCTCGGGTCGGGAATTCGTGTCGCTGCTGAAGTATAGCTCGGGTTTGAACTTAGACAGTAGAAATATGATGCTCGTAGGATTGAGTTTGTGTAGGTCGTCGGATTCGATTTGCTCAAACAATTTTTCTTCGATTAGTGCTTTGCTGTGGTCAATTTCTAAGTGCATATCACATCAATGAATGACTCTTGTTTCTACGTGCTGTTGTATTTTGAATTTGGATGATGCACAGCTGCATTAAATCTAAGTATAAATTGCGTTTGAACCGGGACTAATGAATTGGTGCGGGGAAAATTTTTAATTAAATTCTTCAGACATATTTGCAGCAAAAATCTCGGATGAGGACATATTCTTATATGCGAAAGAGATCATGGGCATAAAATATTGGACGATTCAACAATCTCAGCCAAATGGCAGAGGTAATGGAAAGAAAAGAAAATAGAAAGGAGAAAGAGTCCATCAAATCCTTACCTGCTACCAATTCATCCATTGACCTTTTCTTGTGAGGAAATCAAGGAATCACACTGCAAGAGGAAGGTAGAAGAAGAGGAGAGGGGAGAAGGGGGTACTTTGCAATTACCTTTCCCTCCTCGTTGCGCCTCGCGCACTGTCACCGCAGCCCAGCCACTCCGGCAAACCCATCACTCATCGAGCGATCCCTATGCTCCTCTATCACTTCCCGTGAAGCCTAGTAATTTATTCACTATTTGCAGATCCTCATGACATCCTGCGTTATTCTTGCTTCATGGACGTTACCATAAAGCTAAGTCGAGACTTTTTTTTTGGTTTGATTATGCGTAATTTCTTTTTACTATTCAAATTTTCGCAATCGTGTTTTTTTTTACTGTCCAGGTTCAATTTCTCGGTCACCGTGGGCTTTCACGCCTATTCTACATCAACATCCCACTACCATCTTTTTTGTTCTCTCTGCGAGAATTCATGCACAAGTCCACACTTGGGACACCACAGGGAGGAAGAGAGAGGACGTCCACCTTGAAGAACTCCGCGCTCGACACGCAATACTCGAAGAAGCCAAGATGCTTGCTATCGCCACCATCCAGCTTCCATTTGTGGTCGTTTAACTCTTCGCACCCGCGAGTTGGCGAGGCGTTCCTCGGTGTGTGTCAGAACAGTACCTGGGCCACACTAGCGAATTCCTCAATCTCTTCGTGAAAGAGTCTAGATTGACGCCTGTCGCTGGCCGCCGCAGTTCCGGCATCCCCCCGCCGGCTGCTCCCACAACCTAGCATCAGCTAGTCCAGCGTCATTTCTAGCTAAGCCCCGGCCTTCTGCACCAGTTGGAGCTTGATCAATGTCCGTTCTCGATTGCTCCGCCATTGTATATCTAGCGGGCTTGGCGTTTCTTAGCCCCACCGCGAGCTACACTGGCATTGCCGTACTCGGGTCTCGCATAGTCCTCTAACGACTACGCCAGGCCTTGATCTTTCCCTGCAGGTTTTTCCGACGCTCCAATTCAGTCCATCTGCGAAGCCTTGCTTGTTCTTGCCATCATTGCAGTTCCTCACCAGCCTGACCATCTTGCTCAAGACCTGTTACTGGTGTCTCCTCAAGCCTACTGTTGCTGCCATTCGCAACTCACGAAGTCCATTTTAAGGAAATCCCAGATAGGTAATAAAGATTTGACTAATTTCATGCAATAGTTTTATTTTAATAATTTTAAATACATGATATACCTTAGGGTTGTCCTATTTGTTACCCTACATTGATCAAGGCATACTCGGCTTTTGGACCTTTAGACACTAAGGTCTAACCCCATATTGTCTTGCGTGGTCTGTTGTGGTCAGTATTTTATTAATGATGTGATTGATCCGTACATCGTAATTGCATATAGCTATATTACGCATGTTTAGTGTTTAGAGTTCATAATTTGAGATTTTTATATTGAGGGCCATACATGTTTAGTCTCATAACATATATAAGTTTGGGGACATGTTAGCTTTAGAATCCTTATAGATTCAGATTAGTGCATAACTTTCATAAGATAAAAAATCAAATGAAAAAATGTTATTTAGCTTTTACTTAGATTACGTTTAGACCTAGGATTAATTGGGCTTATGTCATACAACGCTAGGAAATTTAGAATTAAGTATCATTTAGATAGTTTTAGTTATTTTAGTGGCATCGGTAAAAATGGATAATGGTTGTGTGCAAAACATTTTTGAAATAAAAAGAAAATGTACCGAAAGGGTATTAGATAAATCTAGCATAACTAAGTCCCCAAATTTGTGAATCTTTGATTTATAGGAGTAAAATGTACTCCCACATTTTACTTGGGTGTCTAATCGATCATAATTGATTAGTGGTAGCTCCATAGATAAGTTTAATCACATGTTGTATTAGGTACCAAGTTGCGATTGGTAGGACTTAGGAAAGTTTGTGCTAAATGTGAACAATAGCCTCGTAAGAGGAACCTTCGTTCTTTTTTAGTAATCCACTAGCTTCCCCCTGGTGGTCCACCGCTAGGAAGGTCGTGACAGGAAACATTATGGGAATTAGATTAAATATGTGGGCCCCTCCTCGTGCGTGAACATGTTTTAGATTTTGTGGAAGGGGGAGGTGAGGGTTCAAATCCCCACCTTCTCGGGGGGATGGGGTGGCAACGCAATTTAAGTGGGTTTCGACTCCCACGCCCCTGCAAAGGCGGGGGCAAAAGTTTTTATGTTTTGACGTGACAAAAAAAAAAAACTGGTGTGTCTAGCTTTGTGAACTCTCATTCTTTAGGAAAGTACAAAAAAAGTCATAAATTTATCGTATCGATATTAATTCATTATAAATATTTCAATTGGGTCTATTTAGTTTTAAACATGTTCATAATTTGCCAATTGAGTCAATGTGGATATTGATAAGAAATCGCTAATGTGATGCTAGCCACCCTACACAATATGGCCAGCGCATAAGCCATGCTAACGTGATTTTTTTTTAATAAATATTTTGAGTTTCTTATAATTTTATGTTTTGTTTTTTCTTTTCTTATTTATTATTTTTATTATTTTTCTTTTCTTTCCTTTTTTTTTTTTTCCTTTCATTTTGGCTAGCAAGAGCCACCTCGTAGAGTTGGTAGGGTTGTGAAGGCTCTTGCCCACATCGAGCAAGGGCCTTCGTGCCCTTGCCCATGGCCGGCAACCTTCGCTTGCCAAAATAAAAGGAAAAAAAGGAAAAAAAAAAAAAAAAAAGAAAAATCATTTTTCAAAGAAAAAATTGTCTACGTCAACACTAACTGTGATTAGCGTCAATGTCAATGATTTTTAATTAAAATTGACCAAATGAATTTAATTGGTAAATTGTAAAAATGTTCAAAATTAAACTCACCTAATTGAAATGTTTATGACCAAATTGGCACCAATGCATGTAAGATTATGACTCTTTTGATAATTTTCCCTCCTTCTCTTTATATGCTGTTACTCTTTTCAATTTTTCTAATAAGTGATTATCATGCTATGTCAATGATTTTTAATTAAAATTGACCAAATGTACTAGCAAAAGATAACTACAATTTTATAAACTACAATGACTATAGAAATTAGAGTAATCATGACTTCGGCTGATATAAATTGATAGTGCTATAGCCAATATATGCTTTTATTTTATTATATAATCAACCGTTATTATAATTCATAACACAAACAATGACATTAACACATGAGAAGAATATCATGTTGGGAAAGATAGGTACAATTTGATTGATCAGAATAGTCACAACTAGTTCACTTATTAATTGATATTGCTATGCTTTTGTTTACTTATCCAATTAATACAGCTATTAGAATCCGGGAAAAGAATATTAAAAAAAATTATTATTATAATATAGTTTATATACGCAATCTTATTGGAGATAGAATGTAGGAGTTTTGGATGTTTTATCTCTATTTTCAAAGTCATATCTGATATAATAGTTACCCTATCACTTAAATCAAGGATTATAGTAGTTTTACAATCTTATTTCATCATACGTGTTGGGGTCCTATATAACTACTTTATCACAGTCTACAGATCACGCTGACCAAACTCATCTCCACCGTTGATTACATGGCCTCAGTGAGAAACCTACATGATTAATGGTTAGGATGGTATTGGTTTACATGGTCTAAGCTACGCAATAAATTTGTCAATAGCGTCAACTCTGAACTTGCAAAAATTATATCCAAATTTGCTTTTTTTTTTTTGTCAAAATCATAATAAGATTCAATGCGTAACCCCAAGCAAATATAAATAAGTACAGTGATAATTCCCTCTCTCAACACTGAATTTTAGTCCAATCCAAATTCTCAATCATGAAGTCGGCCTCCCCATCTAAGAGGTTTTCAACTCGCGGCAAGAAGACGCATCGCGCCATCGTGCGGAAACAGTCGGAAAAAGATCAGATGTGGCAGAGGATTCGTGATGATGTCGAACTAGCTATTGAGGATGAGGACGTTGACACCGTGGAGACGCCGCCAGAGAAGGCGACGTCGTCGGGCTTGCGACAGTATGTTACGAAGGCCGGTCGCATGCCTTGCAAAGAGTGCAAGAGAGAGAAGCAAAGGGGCGATGGATTAGGGTTTCACTTTTGCCCAAACGACGAGATGGTAGTCGGATTCAAGGCCAACGTGGATCCAATCGGCCGCCCATCAGCAAGAAGGTCCGATCTGGATTCAGGTGCAACGGAACAAACTGGTTAGAAAACTCAAAACTTGTTCCTTGCAATGTTTTTGGGTTTTCCGACCAAAAAAAGAAAGGTTTTTGGCTTCATTCCATCTCGCTTCGAGTTCATCAGAGCTGCTACTTCTTCTCCTTCATGTTCATGCGATGCTGAAGATTCGATGAGAGATTATCATGATAATCATACTTGTTCATGAGTTCATGTGGAGATAGATTTGTTGAACCGAATCTTTTTCAGAGATCTTGTTTGCTTCATTGGTTGCTCATATTCTTCCAACTGCACAATCATTATCATATATGTAAATCGTCAAATTCCACATGACGAAAACTCTTCATGAAATTTAGTCATCTGATATACTAATTTTGTGCATTATTAATAAAGCGTTGTGCTCATTCAAAGACGGATTATCAATAATGCATCGATAGAACATATCGCCAAGTGTATGGGCTACAATTCACAGCCTAGCTTTATGCTTTAATTTGGACTTTCGTCCCACGTTCAGAAGATGGATATTTCTTTTCCGAACCATTGTAGATCGTAAAAATCCAATTAATTTAGATATTATTCTATTTTATTTATTATTTTTGGGTGGATGAATTTTATTACTTGATTGAGCATAGTTGATTTGATCGGGAACAAAATGTGAAAGTGGGTAATATCATTTAGAATCCAACATAAAGGTTAGCATCATTTCGGTTTCGATCATTCAAATTTATTTTCCTTTTTTCAGCGATTTGATTCGATTAGGCTCAAATCTGAACCGAATTATAATATCGGTTATGGTGACCCCATAAGGGGTGATTACTTTAACAGCAACTTCATGCAAAACGCTGCATTGAAGGTTTTTTTTTTGGGTCAAATAATGCTGTATCAAAAGGTTAGTAAGTGAGTTTTTGATCATAGGAAAGCAAGCAAGGAGGATATAAAACAGTAAGTTTTGAGTGATCACATTCATATATTCTTTCCTAGATAAGAATCAAGACTCGACATCAAATATTTCCTCTGGGTCTCAAGAACTCTCCAGAATTTGTGCTTCACCACTGATGGAGAGCCGAGATGGACAGGAGCAACATTAGAACTGCAGCCATGGCAACCATGGAAGATGCGAAGGCGAGCACGATGGACAAAGCTAACGCCCTGAAGGTTGACCAGTCTCGCCTGAGGATCGACCTCGGGACAAGGGTGAGGGCGTTGCCGATTAGGAAGCTTACCGTCAGAAATTTTTTTTACTTCATTGGATTGCCCATATATTTTGAATGTAAAATCATATCATATATGTAAATCGTCAAATTTCGCATGACGTAATCTCTTGAATTGATGCTTAATGAAATTAGGTAGTCATTTGGCTTACCAATTTTGTGAATTATTGATACAGTAATGTGCACATTCAAAGACTGATTATCGATAATGCATTAGTAGAGGATGTCGCCAAGTATTTAGGCTACAATTCACAGCCCAGCTTTTAGCTTAATTCGGACTTTGGTCCCGTATTAGGAAGATGGACATTTCTTTTCCGGACTAATGTTGGTCGTGAAAATACAAATAATTTAGATATTATTTTATTTTGTTTATTATTTTTGGGTGGATGAATTTTGTTACTTAATTGAGCGTGATTTATTTGAGTGGGAACAAAATGTGAAAGTGGGTAATGTTATTTAGAATCTAGCATAAACAACAAAATAAGAAAAGCATCACGTAGCGGTTCGCTTCATTTCGATTTTGATCATTGTATTAATTGGATTAATACCACAAAAATTCCAAACTAGTAATTAATTTTTTGACCAAAAAAATTCAAACTGGTATACATGTAACAATTTTATTCAAACTAATTTCTTAATCATGAAAAACCTAAAACTAATATATTTGTGAAAATTTTATCTTCCATTAGTTTTCATTAAATTGGATTCTTGCCACCAAAAACTACAAAGGGTAAAACTCTAAATCAGTATATCAGTCAATTGTCATATGTCATCCAATTTAACAATTTAACAGTAAAATTTAACGGAAACTAACGAAGAGTAAATTCATCATAGGTGTACTGGTTTTGAGTTTTTAGTGGATTTTATGTAAATTTGTCACATATACACTAATTTTGGATTTTTAGTTATATGAACCTCAATTCATTTCCTTATTTAGTGCGATTTAGTTCGGTTAGGCTCGAATTGAACCAAACTGTACCGTTCGTCATGGTCATGCCACAAGGGAGTGATTACTTTAAAAGCACCCTACTGTAAAACGCTGTGTAAAAAGGTCAGTAAGTGAGATCTTGATCATAAAAAATCAAACAAGAGAAATAAAAAGTAAGTCAAGTTCCATAATGTCAATAAGTGCAGAACAGGAAAGATTTTGAGTCCATGTGCTTGGGTGAAACATCGAATTCATTCCTAAGTAAAAATCAAGACTCGACATCAAATACTTCCTATGCAGGCTCAAGATCGGTCTAAATCTCCATCCCATCAGTACTCAGTCATCGAGTCGCAAAATCACTGGCAAAGATGGGTCTCGGAACCATGACCCACGAAAAAGACGGTGCCCCGTACCGTCATGCTGCAGCAATCGGCTAAGAGATCCAGGAACACGAAGGAGCCGCGACGGTTTAAGGGCATCGAGAAGGGAATGAAGGCGAAGGAGACGGTGCTGCGTTGGGGAAAGGCAGGTTACATGCTCTGCAAAGAGAGCGAGGCTGGGAGGGAAAGAGATGATGGATTAGGTTGCGCTTGCAACGATCCAGGCTGGGACAGTTTGGTTCGGATTGTGAATTAAAAATTAAAAATACACGGATGCGCGTAATAAACGTGAATAAGAAGGGATTTATTCAATGACTATATTTTTCCTGTACCTAAAAAAATAAAAGGTAAGTCTACAAGATTATTTGGAGAGAGAGAGAGAGAGAGAGAGAGATAGAGTTGACTAAAAGATAATAAGTTTCTCAAAATTCGATATGTGAGTTAATTCATAAACTACATGATTCATATTGATGAAACTTCATAGTTATACATAAATTATGAATATTTTATTGCGCCTATTTCAAATTAAAAATAAATAAATATTTATTCAGGCTCTTTTGTGTTTCCTACCAAAACTAGAATTAGACTTATAGTCGAATTCCTAAAGAAACTCTATATCAAAAACCTAAGCAAACTTGACATTGATTTGAATTACAATAGTATATATAGATGCACTGAATACCTTATTTCTCATTCAACTCTTTGCATCTATTATTCAGTCATCAAATTGCAATTACCCACGACAAGATGGATTTCACAACGAGGAAGGCCAGTAGCGCGAAGAGCAGCTACATTGTTTGCGAAGAGTGTGCAGAGGAGAGGGAAAGGGGCGAGGGACCATCAGCCTTTCACTGCTGCCCGTGCGATCCGGTGGTGGTCGGGTTCAGGACCAAGGCAGGTCCAATCTCCCGCCCGTCGGGGTCTCAATGTGGCACATCCGATCAGGTGAAGGTCGGTGAATTGAGGACCAAGGCGGGTCCAATCTCCCACCCGTCGGAGTCTCGATGTGGCACATCCGATCAGATGAAGGCCGTTCAATTGAGGACCAAGGCGGGTCCAATCTCCTGCCCGTCGGAGTCTCAATGTGGCACATCCGATCAGGTGAAGGTCGTTCAATTGAGGAGCAGGGCGGGTCCAATCTCCTGCCCGTCAGAGTCTCAATGTGGCACATCCGATCAGGTGAAGGTCGTTGCATTGAGGACCGAGGCAGGTCCGATCTCCCGCCCGTCGCCGAAAAAGCCCAATCCGAGTCCAAGTGCAGCAGAAAGAACTGGTTGGACCCCGTGGGATTGGTCATGCCTATGTGTCCATGCTCGTCTGGGTATGCCAACATGTGGCTGCTACAATCGCTCGAGAAACAGTGTCATTAGCACCAGGAAACCTTACTAAAAGTCTCTTACTAGACGATGTGGCAGTCTTATATTGGATGTTGAAACGAGTGTGACCCATGCATTGAATAATCAACGCCCGATAAAAGACCGTCATGTTACTTCATTGAAGGATTTCCCAAGATGTCTAGCATTCCTCATAGTTCGTGATATATATGATGTATAGGTTAGGAATATTGATTTCTGTAGGAGGCATGTGGTCCTTTTTATTTGTGAGTTTTTATTGGTCAGACTTGAGTTTTTCCGATTAATTTCTAATATTCTATGTTCTCCTTTTATTTTTTTGGCATATATTTAATATATATAGATCATGCTTTTTGTGATTGGAAACGTTATGGGAATTTAATCAAGTCCATAATCATGAAAAAAGAAAACGCAAAACTATGTCATGTTATTAGAATGTCAATCTATCTAAGTTCTGAGATATGAATGACATAAAATCTTGTCAAAAGTTCTGTTTAGACCTAATGAAAATTTAAAAATTTCCCTCTCTATGTAGTTAGCTTTTGGTTTTGATTAGCTCTGTAAATTCTCATTCTCTCTGTACGCTTTACAAGCTAGTAAGCTGCAAGTGTATTCGAACCACTATAAAAGACAAAACAAAGGATAGGAAGAAAGGTGTTGCTAATGATTATACAAGGAAAGATATAGTTCTCCGAAACACGCACGAGAAGGAAAATTGCTCCAACCGTAAACTCTCTCTAATTTGATAAGGAAAATAGCACAAAAAATTATAAACTACAACCATTGTGACATCAATTCCCCAAAACCTTTTTTGCATCACAAAAAGTCCTAAATATGTACCAGTCGCACAAAATTATCCTCCAGTATAGTTTCATCCAAAACAAAACAAATTTGAGGTATTGGTGATACCATAAATAGTTAAGATATTAGTGTCAAACTAGACAAAACTTAAATTTTTTGGTTAATTTTTTCAGATCCACATAAACTTTATTTGTCTGTCGGTGTCCATGGAAGCCGTTAGTTGTATTGTTAATGGCATTTTGAATGAAACTGTGATTAAAGGTGTTTTTGAATCCTTGGTACAATTTTAGAGATTTCTGTGACATGGAAAAAAGTTTAGGGTGTTAGTATCATAGTGAATATAATTAAGGGTTTTTAGTGGTACTCTATCTATTTGGTAACTTAAAGGTGCTGAGGAACCAAGACAGATATAACCGCGTACAAATAACCCTAAAAATTTTCCCATTTCGATTTCATCAACCAAGGAGAGCAAAGCGGCACCATTGTGGTCCACGTAAGAAACGAAAAAGAACCTTTTTTTTTAATACAGCGCAGTTAGGTCTTAGAGAAGAAACTTATTTACCTAAGTAAGTAGCCAACTTCCGATAATCATTCCTTGCTTTGCGCTAGATTCAGTATGGTGATACACATTTTTGAAATAACAAGGGAAAATAGCTCTTCTTAAGAGAATAGAATGGCTGCTTTTGGGAGTTATCTTTCCCTCTAACCTGTCACTCGAAATGAAATAATAGAAGACAAAGCTACGCATTCACTCGTAGCACTCGTTAGGCCTCCCAAACAAATGAAAATGCCGACATGGAGCCATGCGCATGATTCAAAGAGTCACTAGAGGCGAAACTTAGTAAGAATACCCGGTAATGTCACGAATGGATGAAGCAAGCACTTTTAGATGGTATCGATCAGAGCCAATCAACCCTGTTCTTTCCTGATTATCGTCACAACAATGCCACTAGCCGAAATAGAATCCGTCAAGTAAGAGATAAGCCAGAGATCCAGATCATTTTAATACGTCACCGGTCCGAGATGGGCCTCATTGCGAAAAAGAGGATGTTCTTTCTATCACTAGGAGTAGTAGCGCTAGCGGCGCAGAAGGAGAAAGTAGCTAAGCGCTATGAAGCTATCTAGATAGTTTCCAGCTGAGGGAAATTGGCTTCTACCACTATTCTTCTTCTCCCCGAGGGTTGCTTGCTTCCATTCAGGTAGCTATTGCTGAGAAATGGCCGAAAAAAGGAAAGTCTTATTCCACTCGCTTTCTCTCTTTCTGTATCGGATTTTCAGCTTTCAAGCGCTACGCCCCTTTTTTTTTATTATTTTTCCGTCTCTGAAGTGAGTGAAGTCAAGCTAGCGTCAGCAAATCGGACATAAGCAATACACGTAAATCCCCGTCCTTTAGAAAGACGATAGCGATTCCCTTCCAGTGTTTTAATTAAGAGTTCAAAGATACTAATTAATGCTAAAAACTGATTAATCGCGGACACCCTATAGCTATTGCAGTTAATCCATATCTGGAATTAGGTAAGACGAAGGGAGGAGTTATAAGAGTAACCTATAAGAATAAATGGTAGGAATACCCGGAGCGTAGCTCTCTCGGAACTTACCTCAGCGACTTGAAGCATTGCTTCCTATCGGCTTCGAGCCGAAAGAGAGTGAGATGGAACCCTGAAGAGATCTAGCGTTACGCAATCTTTCTAAGAAAGTAATTTCAGTCATCGATTGCCTGCTATTCCCACTTCCTGACGTGAGGAGTGAAAGGCTGGAAAGCAGTTCTTTTCCTAGGTTGACTCATGAGTTAGTGTGCAAGACCAATTGCTAGGCTTTCCTCTTTCTTAGATGTTCTAACAGTGGGATTTTCGCTTTGGTGGATTTCCCACCAAAGAACCATCCTTAGATCCCTAGTTTTAGAGCGGATTCTCCTTCTTTCTTTCCCGTTCCTGAAATCACAGAAGATGAATGCCAGGAGTCCATTAGGGGATTGGGCATCTTCTTCTTGTTCCCTCGGATGATAAAGGAAGAACTAGAACAAGAGAAGAGCCACCTTATTCCATGGACTTCAGGATTGTTTTGTTTACATCTTCTCTAATCAAAAGAAAAGCTCTTTGGATACTACAGAGCTTATTTCCGTGATTTCTTCAAATGTTGGAATAGATCTCAGAGTCAAGAATTCTGCAATGCAAAGAACGATTTTTGATGAGCTAAAGCTCTATGTTACCCTTGTTCGAATTCGAAAGTAAAACTCGAACTCAAAGGAAAGTACTTTCGGAGAGCTACTTTCGTAAATGTGTACCTTGTTCTACAGATAAATAAATGGAACTAAAAAAACATCCATTTCAAAATGACTTACTTAACGAATATAATCGTTGAACGCTTTAGAGTGTAGTGGATAATTTTTCAAGGGGCAGAAGCGCCGATTCGGTATAAACTGGTCGAGACTTAACAGGACCGCGGGACGCAGGTCAAATCGGCACAAGAACCTGCTGGTATAGGAACAGTATACCTTAGGGAGACTAAACCAATTCCACTCCGAACGTCGAGATCTAGATTCGCATTGAAAGGAATTTGCTGAGAACGTGGTAGTGGCAATCATCTGGTGCGGAAGCTAGGAATCGGGAAATTCACCTGCAAGGGGTCGAGCTCTCCGTTTGGAGACAGAACAACGTTAGAAGTTCTTAGGCGTATGAAAGCTAGCGCTTTGGGGGAAATACCGATTTCTTTTTCAATAACATAGAATAAACAAACTTGCTTGGCAGACTGGAAGATAAAGGCAAGCAGCAAGATAGAGTGCCTTAACCTGCTCGCTGTGGACATAAGGATTGACGTGTGCCGAGACAGCTGTCCCGCGAATTCCTTAATCCGCAAAGGCTAATGCCATAAGACGAGCAGGACTAAAGAAAGAGAAGATCGGCAACAGCAGATAAGACCACTTATTCCTTGGGCTTAAGTTAAGGTTTCCTAAAAGAGCTTATTCTCGGCATCCCATCTCAGAAGGCTACGCACCTTGCCTAGCCACAACCTCTTTCGCATCGAGAAAGAGTAAGAATCAATCTCCTCGCTGATTAAACTAAACAATCGCTATTCTTTTTAAACGAAAAAAATCAGCAACAGTCGTGAAAAGCAAAGACCTCCGTAGAGCTAGATTAAACTTCCTCCGAGCTTGACCGAGGAAAGATAATCGAAGAAAGTGTGAAAAGCAATGTGGCATTTGAATATAACTTCTTTTCTTGGCCTGGCCCCTCTATTTAGCTTTCCCATCTCACAAGGCAAGTCTATTCAATTTGGTAAGAAGATGCTTACTTTACCGTGTAAAGAGTAGTGACAGGAAAGCCTTTAGCTTCCTTTGTTCTACCCTTCGTGCGTGACCCGGAGCAGGTGGATTGACTATGAATCTAACTCTTCTTTATGTTTATGCAGTGACAGAGGCAACATCTCTATCTGAGATACCCGCGAGAGTGACTCGTTTCCTTAAGGCATGCCCCTAATCAACTTCCTATTGCAAATGCCAAAGCACCAAGAACGGGTATGCCATTAACACCAGATACGGGAACAGCTGATTTAATTGCATCTTTCTTATATTCTAAAATTAATGCTTCTCCCCTGAAAAGAGGGGTAATTCAAAAAAAGAAAAGCACGAGGAAAGATTGCACGCACAGATTACCTTCGCTCCTTTCCTGCCTTCCGGCTTAGACTGATTTCTTTTTTTTATGCGAAGAATTCCATCTTACCTTACTCTTAGTCTTCCTTAAAAAATGAAGGATTTTTCCAAAGGGGAAGACGAAATGAAAACGGAACTTTTTAGCTCCTTTGAAAGTTCCCGAACCGTATAGGAGCCTTGGTGGGACACTGAATGACTTTACTGTGACCAGACCTGGGATCTCTTTTTCAGTGAGTAGACTTTTTGAGTTTATAAGCAATCATTTCCATCTCTACCTATTTCTTCCCCCTGTCGACACTATCCCCTCAAATGTTCCCTCAATCTTGTTGCCAAACCACTCCTGCCTTCTTGTTTGCCAAATTTGCTAGCCTTGAAAGACTGAAGAAATTGGGGGTGTTTAAAGTCTCAGATTGCTCTCTTTATGCTATTGAGGAGGACACTATGGACTTCTGTTTTTGTGTCCATTTTCCGGCTATGTCTGGCATCCAATTTTAGCTCTGTGCAAGATATATAGGGGAAGTTACTTACTCTTGGAGACAGGAATAGTATTGGCTCTGTTAGACTATTACGGCTGACAACTTCTATGTTTGGATCATCAAGCTTGCACTATCCGCTTCTGTATATTTTATAAGGCAGGAGAGAAATCAGAGATGCTTTCAGCATCCGCTTATAGAGAAATAAAATAAGTTTTAGTTCATGAGGTCATTGAAGCTGTCAGGTGTAAAGCTGCTTGTTGGAGGAAGATTCCTAATCAACAGATCCATTGGGAAATCCGCATCAATTAGGGGTTACCACAAAAGAATTTCTTACTAGACTCTAAGCTCTTTTGCTTGCTGGGGGGTAAGGTCTCCAGTCAACTATTTGAGGGAATGCCTTCTTTCTAGTTGTTCTGTTCTATCTATTAGGGGTAAAAAAAAGGGGATTTCTTAAGAACTTGATCGTACATACAAGATCTTGATATCCTTATTTGTCCGCTGGTTGGTTCTATAAAAGGCAAAAACAAAAGGAACAAAAGCTAGTCCCCTCTCGCTTCTTATCTTGATGTTCGATCTTTCATATAATTGATAGTCGAGATTACCCGTGTTAGTCATATGGCAAACTAGTCGGTAGGGTGTATGCGGGATTAAGCTGAATGCCATATGTAAAAAGTCCTGTATTGGTAAGAGATGGGAGAACTACGGCTCCGTATTCGTAGTTAGTACCATTGAGATCATACAACGGGAAAGATAGAAAGAGGGAAGATCATTCCATCTTAAGTCGGACTCGGGAAGGAGACACAGGCCACGAGAAGGGGGCTATCGCTTTCTAAAAGTCTACAAAACCGCAGACTAACTTCTTACTTCCCAAAACGGTGAAGAGGATCATGAAATCGGTGAGCTATGGGCCACAGGAACTAGCAGGTAGCATAGATACTGTAGAGAGCTCCCTGTATGTACTTTACAGGTGGATACAATCCATGTGTGGCTGTGTTCTCCACATTAAGAGTAAGAGTAGGGGAATGCGTGAACAGAAACAACGGCTCCATACGGCATAACAAAGATTGGTTTGTTGGGGTTTTTCTTTCGATTGGGTTTAGCTTCAGTTAAGCTCGTACAATCCAAAATTCTGGTATGAATTTGGTAGTCATCTCGATCTCTTCTCTGTTTATCTCTTTTTTTAATTGAATGAATGGATCGGTGAATATTAATATATATAATGATAAAGAAAGAATCCATCTCTACTCTACGCAGAAAGATCGTAGCTAGGATGACAGCGCTATCCCACTGATTGATTGAGCCGTATGACAATAAAAGTCTTTTCTTTAGTGAGTGACTTGGCTGTCAAGATCATATCGTGAGCAAGTAGGAAGCGAGTTTAAGTGAATAAAGTGTTAGAATGAGGAAGTAAAGCATCGAATTCAATGTGTTAAGCATATAGTGGAAGTAGCATGATTGGAGCTTCTTAGCGCTTAGGCTACTACCTATAAGCTTCAACCTCCTCTTACTTATTGAGAGATGACCTGGACCAGAAAGCTTTAATGGCGGGGGCAGAAAGGGAAGCAGGTACGAATAGAAGAAGGCCTAGAATAGCCAAGCAAAAGGGGTCCTTTTAAGTGGTCCAATCAGTCTAATGCGTAATGTCCGGTCTCGGAAGTCTTTTAGTAATCCAACAATTAGGAACCGAGTGGGGAAGTGAGCTCTACTCTAAACTCTAAAGGCTGCTCTGCCACCTAGGGGATAGGATACCTTTTCCTTTTCGTCCGATTCGAGAGCTGGATCTTCTCTAAGACCGGCTTACTAAGCTTTTTCAGCAGGACAAAAAAGGCCTTTGGTTTGAATGTTTGAATCGACTTCTTTTCTTATTTGATTCCTGATCTAAAGTAAAGGCGGAATTCGCTTTTTTAGAGGTCTCCTGCGCAGGCATAGGCATAGCATAGACTTTCTTTGAACATGGAAAAAAAGCTAGCCCGAAAGCTGCTTACCCAGACTTCCCTTAGCGATTTGACTGAAAGCTTGACGATGGGGCTGACTCTCGAAGGGGTGGCGAAGAAGGCTCAATTGCTGGGCTCTCGAGACAGTTTCCCCGTACCCAAGATTCCAAGGCCATGACCAAAAGCGGCAGAAGAATTCAAAGCGCGAAAGAGGAAATAGAAAAAAGGCCTAGCGTTGAGGCCTTCTGGCTTCCTTGTAAATAAGTTAGAATTAAAAGAAAGTCACGTTTCGGGCTAGCCTATGCTTACGCCTTTTCGTCTTCGTCCTGTAAGCCAGAATCTCATCTTCCGTTTTGGCTCTTGAGCAGGGGGTTCAGGGGGCTGCAAAAGCAAAAGAGGATTATAAGACGACTAAGGTAAGTAAGATCCCGTCCTCAAGATTCTATTCTGATGTTACGATAAATCCCTCTACCCTATTGGTTAATCCCGAAGGAAGCTTCCCTGGTAGAGCTGCTATAAGATAAGCTCTTTTTCCATTTAGTTTAGAGAGAGTAGCTTTACACGGTCTGGGTCTTCAGGGTCTGCTATTCCTTTCCTCTAATGACTAAATGTCAAACCTACCGAAATGGCTCTTTAAAGAAAGGCTTTATTCACAGGAAACTTTGGAGAGGGTCGACCAGTCCAGTCCATTTATCATCCCACCACTCACCCAAGCAAGCTCAGGAGTTCAGGTGCTACAGATTAGCTGCTTGAAGCCCGATCGTCAGTCACTTCCACCGAAGAGATATTGTTTTTGTCCTTCTCGGGTTCCAGTCCAACCTTCTGCTGCTGCCCCCGGCCTCTACTTAATTTAAGACTTTCTGGTCCAGGCCATCTCTCAGGCTTACAGTTGTAAATCCGAGTTCTCGTTACTACCGAATCCGTAGAAAACTTTCAAATGAGAAAAGAAGACGAAAGGTACGGCGGAGTTGGATCAACTTCTTAGTCTTGGGGCTTGTCAGATTATCCTTTTCGATAGTTGCTTCAAGGTCAAAATGCGCATTTGAGGCCCTTTTTTACAGGGGTTCGGTTCCTCTTCCGGGCTCGGTTATGGACGCGAGGCTAGGTCCTTTTTGACTATGTTTTCGGGTTTTAAAGGCCTTCCCCGAACGTTGAAAATGATTCAACTGAAGCTCCTAAGTACGGTCCGATAGCCACTATAGCCACTAAAAGGGTCATATCCTGTTGAAGAGGAAGTGAAAGGAGCGAGACCTTGCGGAGTAGGTACGGAAGGGGAGGCCTCTTCAGAGGTAGTGAAAACCCTTTATTTCAGCGAGGCAAGAGAGGATCTTTCTTTTAGGACCACATACCCTAATTGAGACCCCGAGGGAAGTAAGGAAGCGAAAGCTGGATCGACTCTAAAGTAGAGTAGCTGTACTTGCCTTTTTCTTAGAGTGGATTGAGGAAGAAGTGGAACTCCGATGAAAACGTAGTCTTGCTGCATCCCCTGAAGGAGCAGGGGCTAACTTATCCTTAAAATAAGCTGGATCCTCTGGAGTTAGATCGGCTGGAGTAGCTACTTACCTTACTGGTGTCCGAAGAAGTCTGTTGGTACAGATGTCATATGAGATGTGAAAGCGATTTCCGACTTAAAGACTACTAGTTTACTAAGAACTAGAGCCGACTGTAACATCCGACCAGAGAGGTCAGTCAGTGCTGGGAAAGCAAAGAATGGAATGTCTGTTCTATAACAAGAAGGTTGCTTGATTTGATTATTCTTTTTCAAGAGAAAGGCATAAGGACTCTTTAAATCGCGAGAATGCATATTCTGATGCTTGCACGGGTGATAGCTCATCTGCTTCCTTAAAAGTGAGTTTCACAGAGGGGAGGTTAGCGAGATCCCTTATCTGAGAAAAGGAGTAAAAACCCTAGCAATAAGGATGCCTCTCGAAGGCTTGGCCCGTATTACATTAGTGGGACTACGGCTGGCTCTTTCTCCTCAATCGGAGGGAATGCCATTCTTAACATCTTTCGAAACCTTTCTTTCACAGGTGGCATAATTCGATACTATATAACCTTGAAAACTAAAGCGGCCTACTCTATCGCAGTAAGGGCTTAAGCGATCGAAGTGACCTAACCTGGCTCCATCTAGAAGGGCCGGCCCTCGGTCATCTATGTCGTCTTTGGAACTCCTAAAAGAGTTTACGGGCCTAGCTCAACGAAAAGGCAAGTCCTTCGGTTCCAGGTTCGAGTGATGGTTCACTAGTAAGAGATCAACGAAAAGCAAGCCTTCTTCCCAGTTTGGACTAAAAGAAAGTAGTTGAAAACCGAGACCAAAGGAGTGTACTTTACTTAATGAAGTATACTTAACGAGGGGCTGTTGAGTAAGGGAGGGGTCGGTATACTATTAGAAGTATTTTCTCTTTCACGGCAGGGATAGCACAAATGAGTAATGGAAGATCCATGTCCCCACCCTAGCTAGAAGAAAGAAAGGGTATGCCTGCGCGTAGAAGACCTAAAAAGCCTAAGCCTAATTCGGATCAGCCTATGAAAAGTAGTTCCCCGTGGAAAGCGAGAGAGCTATTGATGGAAGAGGAATCACCGGGTTGTTCGGTTCAATGGTTGGGAAGCTAAGCTCCTTAGAAAGGATTGACCGAGAAAAGGTCTTTCTTTCATGGACTAGATCCCAGCAGACAGCGATCTTCTTACTGAGATACCAAGGTTTCACGAATCAGATGGGGAATCACCCACACGAGGACCATAAGACGCATTATAACGCTCTACAGAGCCCGAAAGACTGATTCCGGAGTTCGGGATCAGATCAGATTCCGAATGGGAGAATAGGAACAAGAGGAACGAAGTAGCTCGCCTAAAAGGAGAGGAACGACTTCAACAAGAGGAGCTACTCTTTACTTCGATAAAGAAAGAGCTTTATAAAGAGAGTTGCTTACTACGAAAAGCAAGATGCCTGCCCCACTAGTCTGATTTTATTGATCACTAGTCCTTACTCTCAGTTACTGATTCAAGAACGAATACCGAGACAGCCCTTCCCTTGCCGGTCTACTGCCTGATGGCTTTACATCGCTAAGGAATCCGTAATTGACAGCAAGAGCTAAGAATCAATAAAAGGAAAATACCAATTAGATTAGAAATGTTCGCTCCTGTGGGAGTCGAACCCACCACATAGGCTTTTTCCTTGTTCTACCGAGATGAACTAAAGAGCGGTAACCCTTAAATCTTTGAAAGCATCTCTGAGCTCGGTCAAAGAAAAATACAATTCGAAATGCTCAATTCTGTAAGAGCTTATGTATCTTTATTTTTCCGGTTACGGTAAATAACCAAAGAGCGAACCAAGGCTCTACTGCTAACCAGTCTTCTTTTCCGACTCCTTCCCCCGAAACCACCAGCTATCCTGACCTAATTCATGCGCCTACTTAACCAAGTGAAGCGGGCCCACTGAGAAGAGACCCTCCCCCCGCTCTCTACCCGTTTACGATGTGGGCACGGTTATTATCTACTATAATATGATTATTTTACGATTATCGTCTCGGCTGTGTTTCTTTCTCGAATAGTTCCCGGCCAAAATGGGCCAGTTTGTTAAGTTTAAGAATGTTTTTTTGGGGGTCGGGCCTGTCCCTTGCTAAAATCCCCAGTGGATCTGGAGTCTCCTTGAGGTCTGGGATTCCTTCCTTCGTTGGGCTGGAACCGCTGTTCCCGGCTTCCGATGATTGTGAAAAAGACGAGTTTGAACTGTCCTTTTCGGAAATTAGAGCTTAGGAATTCGAGTCAGACCCCGAAGGAATCATATTGAAATCAAACTATTCCGTTGGTAACGAAGTATCCATAAGAGTGACAATGACTAAAGACATCAAGTTATGGAATCCTAGTTTTTGTAGATAGAAAGAGAAGGCCCATTTAAGGACTTTTTTTCCGATGGATATAAAATAAAAAAGTCGAAAACTCCAAGTAGATCCCCAAAAACGTGTAAAAACGGAACATAGTAGTAGAAATAAGCATGAATAAAGAATAGATTCTTCGTATTTGATTTCTTTTTCTCTTTGCTATCATTCCAAGCCCGTACCTTAGCTGTTCCTTAGCTTTCGAAGAAGCTAAGCTGTCCAGTATTCCAATCCGGTTAGGTTAGCATTCCAAGTCAGTTGAACTCCTTTTTGGTTGAGATTCAGACTCAGGGAAGATGACTCAGGCCCGATCGAGGTTATCTTCTTTCCTGTTTTTCACCATCCCCCGAAACTCTTAGAAAAGTGCAATGCTTTCTCTGTGGTCGAAGTGGTTCATGTCCGGTCCGTAATCCATTAGCAGTCCACCCCAAAAGGGTAGAATTCCTCTCCTTTTAGGCGAGCTACTTCGTTCCTCTCAAACCTTTCACTTTTCGTTTTTGTCTGTTAGAAAACTGCGCTTTCTATCCTTATCTTATTAGCCGTAAGGGGAGCCCTATTCTATGGAACAAACCCAATATCCTGCGTATCATTCTCTTCTTCTTACTTCTGTTCTTTATGCACCGCTATTAGCCCTCGCAACATTCGCTGACAACGACCGTGAGGGTTACGGTTAAGGCTATGGCTGCGATCCATGTTCATAGCACTGGCTGAGTTTCCACAGCGCTTGGCTGTTCCACTGGATATGGAAAGGTCAGTTTGCTAGGAAGCTGAAAGCAACCTCCAGTTCTGGTAACTCCTCAAAGACAATGTATCGAGGTTCTAAGACCCCACTTACTTTTTCGTCCTCAAAAAATCTTGCTGACTTGGTCTCAGCAATCCTGATCGGGAGCGATGGGCAATCAAACAACTATCCCTTATACCTCTCGGAGTATCCGATGAAGTATCCACTAAGGTAAGGGTCCTAGGGTCCAACTTCTTCTCTTGTGGGTTATACATCCACCCTGGCCTCTGCCTGACAACCCCAAGTATGGAAATGCGCTAAACTGGCTTTCCTTCCTGTCCATAGTTGGGTGTTTTAGGAACTGCCTTCGAAGGAACGGAAGCCAGTTTAGTATGTACATAGCAGTCTTTCTTTAAGGCCTCCCTTCAGAGAAAGAGAGGAAGTTGTGAATTGCTCACCATATGTCAATGAGAGTGCGATTTCTCCTATCAGCAACGCCATTCTGGCTAGCCATACCCGGAATAGAATATAGCGCCACTATGCCACATCCTTCGAGGAATCTCGCAAACAGCCCAGGCATTCTGCCTGCCTCAGTGTGCCTGCCAAAGTACTCGTCACCCCGATCAGACCTGACCACTTTGATCCTGTGTATCTAAAAAAGGTTTTATACCTCTGCCTTGAAGACCTTAAAGGCAGTTAATGCTTCTTCTTTCTCATGAAGCAGGTAGACATTACCATACCTAGAGTGGTCATCTGTAAATGTTAAAAAAAAAAAGTACTTTTCTCGACCTATACTATATAAGGCGGAAACGGACCACAGACATCTGTATGGAGCAGTTCCCATGTCTTTATACTATTTCTAGATCCTTTCCAGGAGGTTTTGGTCTGCTTTCCCTTGATGCAGTTCACGCAGCACACTCCAAAGTCAGAGTGAAATCAAGAATACTTTGTACTCCTTCTCCTACTAACCTCCGGATTTTATTCTTGGAGATGTGCCCCAACCTCCTGTGCAAGGGCAGGAATGCATTTTTCTTAACCATCCCACCTTTCGTTCCAACATGAACATGACCATAAGAGACATCACCATGCAGAGTAATAAGGGACTGTTGAAAGGAATAATAATAGAACTTCAAACGATATAAACAACCATCTGCTCAGAACCAGGACTCAAATGGTTAAAATCTCTTTGGCGAAAACGTTGACATCCGATTGTGGTGGACTTGAGTTTGCGAATCCATTTCGCATTCACGACAGTTTTCAACACCTTTGTTGTTGAAAATGATTCGGTCCACTGGATTCAGCGTGGCTCTTATGCCTGTGTTGAAATCAATTGGATGTTCTTCCCTTCAGGTCTCTTTGAGGCTTAAAGAAGCTGGCTACAGTCCGTATTCGTCTTTGGCTAAGGATTTCCATCCTCAATATAAATCGTCGAGCGGGTCGCCCGGAGCCACCCGTCGCCGCCGTTGCACGCCGTCGCCGTTCGTCCACCGTCCGCCGCTCCGCTCGCCCGTGTGTGCTGCTTCGCCTTTCTTCTCCTCCGTTTGTTGCTCGAAAATCCCAGATCTGGGGTGGACGCCGAAGCAGCAGCAGCAGCGCCGCCGTCGCTCGTCGCCGCCAGCTCGCCGCCGGAGCCCGTCACCGTCGCCGCCCGTCCGCACGCGAGCTGCTCCGCCCCTCCCGTCCTGCTTCGTCCACCGCCCAACCGCTCGTTCCTCCACCGTCCAGCTGCCCGTTCGCCGTTCTCAAGGCCGCCGGAGGCCCGCTGGCCGCCGTGAGCCGCCACCGGCCGCCGCCCGAGCTGCCGCCCCTCTCCTCTGCCTTCCCTCCGCCCGAACCGCCGCCGTCTCCCCCTCCGTCGGCCCCAAATCAGTGGCCGGAAAATGGGTATGGCAGCCCCCTTCGTGGCCCGTTTTGGCCAGCTTCCCGACCCCGGAAGCTAGGCCCGCCTTGGAGTGAATCGATCCTCGCGTCGTCCTCGTCGATTTGGTCCGCTCGGCTCGCTAATCCGGTGAGTTTAACTCACTAAATCTTGATTAGAGGGTTAATGATGCCCTAAGTGTGCTTAGTCTAAGTTAAGTATGTTTAGGTGGTTAGATTAGTTGATTTAATTGTGAATTAGATTAAGGTGTTTGTTTAATTTAAAGTATGCTTAATTAAAGGCTAAGAGAGTTTATTTAATATAAAGCATTGATGTGACATAATGGGGTTTTATTTTTGAATTATTTAAATGATTTCGAATTCTGGAATTTATAATATTATATTATATTCCGGAATTATTAAAATATTATTATTATTAAAAAAAAAAAAAAACGAAAAAATTATTTTTGACCCGGTTGCTCAGAATTTTGTGCCGATCGCCACCGTGTAGTCGGATTGTGAAATTGATGAATGGATATCATAAATTGAGCGTGAATCGTGAAAAATATGGATATTATTATTATATTAATTTTCGGAATAAATTTAATTATTAATAAATTCGAAAATTTATTTTGGGACCCTAAATTCTCAGAATTTCGTGCGATCCATTTCTTTGTGCATTTAGAATTTGAATTTGATGAATGGATGTAGCAAATTGGGTGTTGATTGTGATAAATATGGATTTCCTTCATAAAACCCAAGTGTTGGGTTTTGATGCAAAAATTGGATTTTAATAATTATATTAAATAGTGGGATTTGAAAAAGTGAATATTGGCTTTTGATTCGAAATTAGCGTGTTCCCACACACGTGAGTAATTTCTGAAATGCTTTTAATATGAAGAAAAATGGCCGGGATCACTATTTTAAATGAAAGCATTGAGTGAAATGCAAAGTGTCCTGGGCCGAGTATGCTTTGGCCGTGTGATAATTAAGAGGAATCGTCCCGGGCTGTTGAGCCGACTTGCCCCTATATGGGATGCCCACGCGGTGGATGCGGGTCGCAGCTGATTGATTCGGGCCCATGCTCCTTCGGGAACGCCGTCGACGTGCGACGAAGCCGCGCTCCATGGGGAGGCGATGCCCGGCTATATGCCGCAGATAGCCGAACAGCGAGTAGGCTATGCCCTTGTGTGGAAAGTGAATAATAATTGGAATGCGTGCTAAGTTCGACTGTGATTTATATGAAAGTGATGGCGTTCCAATTATTTGAATTATCATTATTACCTGAGATTGTGTGGTTTGAATTATGCTAACTTGCAGGAAGGAATTGAGGCGAGGTAAGTCTTCTGTGTGATGTGGCTAGGTCACCCGGGGTATATTTTCTTTCTAATAGGGGTTTAGGGGGTTGAACTTGCTGAGACATCGTCTCATCCCAGTTTGGGGAATAAAAATTTCAGGTCCCTGGTGGACGGAGCGGCTAGATAGCTTCGATTGGCCTTGATGGGTTGCAGAGGTGAAGTCATGAGGATTGGAGAATGTGTCCGACTTGTAGGTCGTAGGACAGTTCATTTTTAAGAGCTGGTCTTTTGTAGAGTGTTGGTCTGTAGACCTCGTTTGTAATTCTATTGAATTATGAAAGTGTTATGTTGTGATTTGGTTTCCGCTTTTCTATCCCGTATTTTATTGTCAGGGGTTTTATAATATGCTTCCGCATGTGCATTAAAGAATTTGATTGGGTCGGCGACTTAACCTGGGAACGTCGCATTTGAAAGACCGCAGTGGGATGTGCGCGTGCTCGGGGTTCGGGGCGTGACATCCCCGTTTAAGTGGTATCAGAGCATGGTCTGTATATGGAGTGATAAGGTGCGATGAGTCATGGGATAGTTAGTAGGAAAGACTTTCAATATGCTGATGCATGTGGTTGATATCTGATTGGTAGCTTGGTTGTGGGGTCACTCAAATTCTAACCTGAGGTTGGAATCGAAAACAGGTGTCTATAAGGAACCTGTAAGATGAGTGACCAGGAGTGAAGAACTCCTTGGAGGAGGTCGATAGGACCTATACCTCGGTAGGATGCTGACGAGAGTCGGTACCCGAGGTAGAGCGCAGACTCAATCCAGCGTGTGTGTGAGAGTACCGTCGCAAGTCGGTACTGAGAGTGTGGCAGCACCGAATGATCTTAGGTTCGTTGGGATTGTTCAGGCGCTAGTGTTCCTTGGAAGCTTGTTGGGCCAGTAAGTTCAGGACCGAGCCATTGCTATTGCCGTTGTTTTTACCGCTGCCAGTGTTGTGACCGTTGTTGTTGCCATGCCTGTTGAGGCCTATTCTGGAGTTGTGATTGAGGATCAAGCCGCTGTATCTGAGCCAAGGTTCAGTTTAGACAGAGATGGAAATCGAATTGGGAAGAAAGGCTGATGTCAGAAGAAAGGTGCCCTGTTTCACCCAACCGGAAGAGTAGAGTTGGAAAGTCAGTGTTCAACTCAATCAATGTGTGTCGTGTCTGTAAAGAAAGACGGGGATATGTTCTATGCTGTAAGAGATAAATGACTTGTTACAAGGGTCGCCAATACAGCCATTTGATCAGAGATTATCTCGTATAGATAGATGGAATCGCATTGTTTTCGTCACCGCCGTTGATAAGACAGTAATGCAGGAAGCATGCTTCAGATGTTCAGTGGGGTACTTGGAATGGACCCCAGTGCAAGAAATGGGGCATGATGTTCCTTGATGGAAAGTAGAGGACTCACCGATTGTGTGTCGAGTCTGTGGAAAGGAGGCTTGAGTCAGCCCAGTGTCAGAGTAAAAAGGGAGCATGCTTTGAATGTGGCCAGCATGACCGTCAGGTTAGGATCTGTTCATGTAAGTTCAGGAAAGTGTAAGCACTGTTACTGCAGATTGGACGCCACTAGGATGGCTAGAGGAGCATGAAGGGATCGACCACGCATCAATCAGAATGAGAATGTTTTCGAGATATTTTTATCAGAGTAATGCAGCAGAATTTTTAGTGAAAGTTGTAGGGTTTTCGTTGGGGTAATAAGGTAATAGGAATGTGAGTCTCTGACTATAGTTGTACCTGATGGGTTTGCTTAAGTATGACTTGGAAGTCATTTATAAAAAGGTTTAGCTCGAGGAGCTTTTACCGTTATGAATCGTGGCAAAGTGATATAATTCGCTTTGATCGTTAGCGTGTGAAAGTTTTGAATCACCGAAAGTTGAAGAGGAACTTCAATCCTTGTTATTCGTCACTCAAGATGACTTGGTTCTCGATTATTGATTATCGAATCTACGTGGCAGCTGAAAATGGATGCGTCGTTGAGGAACCGGATATGGAGATCATAACCGTGGTATGGAAGTTTTCGAGGTGTTTCATGAAGATTTGCCAAGTCTCGCTGTCGAAAGAGAAATAGAGTCGTGATTGAAATAGCACCCGGAGGCAGAGCCGGTTCCTAAGGCTCCTTACCGGATGGTGTTACTTGAGTTAAAAGGACTGAAGGTGTAGATGCAGGAAGTGTTGGATAGGGGATTCACACTTTCCAGTGCATCACCTTGGGGAACACCCATTCTATTAGTGAAGAGGAAAGTTGGTTCATTGTGTCTGTACATGGGTATTCTTCAAGATCGACTTGATATCAGTGTATCATCAGTTGAGGATTAGGAAGAAAGACATACCGAAGTTAGCATCTTGTGCTTGATATGGCAGTTATGAGTTCATTGTAATGCCATGTGATTTGATGGACATCTTAGCTGTGTTTGGGTCTAATGAGCGGAATGTTTAAGGGTACTTGAATTAGTTGTGATCATGTTCATTGAAGTTGTCCTGGTGTGTTCAAAGAGTGCCGAGGAGCACGAGAGACATTTGGGGATGGTACTTCAGACCTTGAGTGCTTTTGGATTTTACGATAACTTAGCAGATGCGAGTTTTGGATGACTCGTGTTGCGTTCCTAGGTCACGTGATTTCAGGCGAAGAAATCTCCGTAGACCTTGTCCGAGATTAAAGGTGATCGCTGGCCGATATTGACTACAAGGAGAGATCATAAGTGTTTCGAGTTGTAGCGAGTGTTACGAGACGGTTTCATGGAAGGGTTTTCAACGTCAGCGTTGCAGTTGATTCGACTACTGAGGAAGTAAGAAAAGTTTGTGTGGGCAGATGAGTGCGAGCGTAGTTTTCAAGGGCCTAAGAAGAGGCTGACTACCGCACTTGTGCTTACTATTCCATCCGGTCTTGAAAAGTTATGAGATTTGCAGTGATGCGTCGTTTAAAGGATTGGGTTGCTTATTGATGCAGCATGATAGAGTTATTGCAGTAGTTATGTTCGTTCTGGAAACTTAGAGGCACTATCGGTACAGTGGAATATTTCATATCGTCAATGACTATCAAAGTCTCAAGTATGTATTCTCAGAAAACGAGTTGACTGTGAGACCGCATCCCTGGATGGAACTTCTTAAGGATTATGATTGTGATATTTTGTATTACTCTGGAAAGGTGAGCAAAGTCACAGATGCACTAAGTCGAGAGTCCTTAGTTGCATAGTTGGTACTCAAGAATTGCATCTTATTTGAGAAAGTTCGAAGTTCGGTTTTCAAATCTAAGATAGGCCACCTTTTGAATCTTATGACTACCCTTAGAATAGAGCCGAGAGTACAGATTCAGAAATTCAGAAGATTCTATAAGAGAATGCAGATGAGAGAGAGGTTGATTTTCAGATTTCTGAAGATAGAACGCTAAAGTTCTGATGATGATTGTGTGTAATTGATGATACCGAGATTAAAGAAGGGATCTTATGGGAAGCTCATCATAGCAATTTCAACATTGTCCAGATAGTACGAATGGACTTTGTTTTGAGTGTGTGACGTCCTGATTTTCAGACTCTGATTTCGATTGGTTAAATTGGGCATTTCATCGACGCGATTACAGTGTTTTTCTCTGAGTTGGCCACTTATGAGATAACTAGACTAGTTGGGTGAGTTATTAAAGACTTTAAGACAAATAGACTTGAGAATTTGACCATGAATCGACTTCTCGACCGTGCTCATCTTTAGAGATCATTACGGCACAGTTAAAATCCGAATTGAGATCAAAGATAGGTCGGTTCGACTGAGATGAATGACCGATCGTGGGTGACTCCACTAAATTGGAAAACTCTCATCGACTGATACTAATTTGATTTTACTATCGTTTTCGTATCCTGTGTCCGTATTTGAATCACCGAGATTTTCACGACCCTTGAGAGTCGCCAATGTGTCGAATGAGTTCATCATAGCTCGAAGAAAATCGACCACGGGTCATTTGTCCTAAAAAGCTCCGAAAACTACCCAGTAGTCTAGGTCAGTCGAAAAGCGTGTCGGGGTGAAATTAACCGCCAATCTAAGTTCGATTTCAGAAATTGGAGATTCTGTCTTGTCACAAAGTGGGTACACCAAAGTGTGTGTATATCATATAAATCATTTGCATGGAGTGCCGATGATGAATTGTATTTCAAATCTAGATCAGATGTTCCAAGTTGGCAGAGTTTTCATATGGTTCTTTCTTAAGCAGTGCATGGTATAGAGTGCAGAATTTCAATTGTTGAGATGAAGTCGGGAAATAAAGATCACGGGCCGGTCGAGACGGAGTCGGTGATTGCGATTCTTTGCCGAGATCGTGGCGAGTTATGTTAGACCTTGACCGAGGTTCCCGGTTTAGCAGATCGCCGAGATAGTTTCTTTTTAATCGTGCGAGTTGAGTGTACATGACTTCGTCGGTTGAAATGAGATCGAGATCAGAAAAATCGCAGGTCCAGAGTTGGTTTAGAAATTAGTGATTCGGTTGCAATGATCAGAGACAGTTTAGAGACTGCTCAAAATCGCCAGTTTAGCTTCGCAGATTTTGTGTTGAAGACCTTTGGAATTTTAAGTGGGCAGGTGTTTAGTATTTTGAATTTGAAGTGGTTTGGGCAAGATAGCAAAGTGATCTTGCAAAGTATTGGTTCAAAAGGAGCAACCCGAGAAAGAGAAGATTATATGAGAAGACTGTACCCCCGCCTTTTTGTTTAAGAATTGGTAAAGGTTTAAATTTCGAGGACGAAATTTTTATAAGAGGGGAAGAGTTGTGACATCCCAATTTTCCAATTCTATTTTCAATGAATTGAGATGGGCATTTCGTTGGCACGCATATAGTTCTTTTCCTTGAGTCGGCCACTCATATGAAAACTAATCTATCGGGTGAAGCTGTTAAGAGTTTCTGATGCATTAGACTCGAGAATTTAACCAGGAAGCGACCTTTCGACCGAGCTAATCTGCAAGGGTCATTACGGCACGATTAAAATCGATTAGAGATCGGAGATAAGTCGACTCGACAGAGGCATGTGATCAGGTGTGGGTGATTCCACCAGATCGCACAATTCTTGTCGATTGGCACTGAGCCGACTTTTCTATCGATTGGGTACCCTGTGTTCGTATTTGAAACCTTGAGATTACCCCGACAACCGAAAGTCGCCAATGTTTCAAAGATGTACATTGTGGCTTGAGATGATCAACCACAGATCAAATGCGTGAAAATTTCTAAAGGCTACTCGGTAGGTTGGGCCGCGCTAGTATCGTGCCAAAGTGAAATTAACCGTGGAATTGAGATCGAATTCAGGAATTGGAAGTCTGGGGGTGTCACAAATCATTTTAGGATCATTGACTTATCTTTGGAAGATTTTTCATGCAATCAGAGTTTTTCAGCAATTAAATCAGAAAATGGCTAATTTGGCTCGAGAAATTAGTAGGCCCGCTTTTGGTCGTACTTTTGGGACTCAAGTTGATTCTACGGACAAGTGAAGATGAAAATTGAAGCGTGGTGACATTGGGTTAATTTTACGGACTTCAATTTGGCTCAATTGGAAGTGGATTGAATGGAATTGAAGAAATCAATGTACAAGATTTTATACCCCGGCGGAAAAAGAAATTGGACCCATTGAAGATAGTTATGGAAGATTGGAGGTGAGTGGATGGTGAGGTAATATGAGGTCATGGTGGGCCATGTGAGAGGGATTAAAGAAAAAGAAAAAAAGAAAAAGAAAAGGGTCCCATCCTTCTTCTCTCTCCTCCCTCTCTTCTTCCTCTCTCTTCCGTGCGTCTCCTCCATGGGCACTTCTTCTTGGTCTTCTTCGAACACCAGCAGCAAGGGAGATCGTCGAGCAGGTCGCCCGGAGCCGCCCGTCGCCGCCGTTGCACGCCGTCGCCGTTCGTCCACCGTCCGCCGCTCCGCTCGCCCGTGTGTCGCTTCGCCTTTCTTCTCCTCCGTTTGTTGCTCGAAAATCCCAGATCGGGGGTGGACGCCAGCAAAGATCGGCAGCAGCGCGCCGCCGCTCGCCGTCGCCCGCCGCTCGCCGCCGGAGCCCGTCACCGTCGCCGCCCGTCCGCACGCGAGCTGCTCCGCCCCTCCCGTCCTTGCTTCGTCCACCGCCCAACCGTCATTCCTCCACCGTCCAGCTGCCCGTTCGTCGTTCTCAAGGCCGCCGGAGGCCCGCCTGGCCGCCGTGAGCCGCCACCGGTCGCCGCCCGAGCTGCCGCCCCTCTCCTCTGCCTTCCCTCCGCCCGAACCGCCGCCGTCTCCCCCTCCGTCGGCCCCAAATCGCTGGCCGGAAAATGGGTATGGCAGCCCCTTCGTGGCCCGTTTTGGCGCAGCTTCCCGACCCGGAAGCTAGGCCCGCCTTGGAGTGAATCGATCCTCGCGTCGTCCTCGTCGATTTGGTCCGCTCGGCTCGCTAATCCGGTGAGTTTAACTCACTAAATCTTGATTAGAGGGTTAATGATGCCCTAAGTGTGCTTAGTCTAAGTTAAGTATGTTTAGGTGGTTAGATTAGTTGATTTAATTGTGAATTAGATTAAGGTGTTTGTTTAATTTAAAGTATGCTTAATTAAAGGCTAAGAGAGTTTATTTAATATAAAGCATTGATGTGACATAATGGGGTTTTATTTTTGAATTATTTAAATGATTTCGAATTCTGGAATTTATAATATTATATTATATTCCGGAATTATTAAAATATTATTATTATTAAAAAAAAAAAAAAAACGAAAAATTATTTTTGACCCGGTTGCTCAGAATTTTGTGCCGATCGCCACCGTGTAGTCGGATTGTGAAATTGATGAATGGATATCATAAATTGAGCGTGAATCGTGAAAAATATGGATATTATTATTATATTAATTTTCGGAATAAATTTAATTATTAATAAATTCGAAAATTTATTTTGGGACCCTAAATTCTCAGAATTTCGTGCTGATCGCTGCTGTGCATTTAGAATTTGAATTTGATGAATGGATGTAGCAAATTGGGTGTTGATTGTGATAAATATGGATTTCCTTCATAAAACCCAAGTGTTGGGTTTTGATGCAAAAATTGGATTTTAATAATTATATTAAATAGTGGGATTTGAAAAAGTGAATATTGGCTTTTTGATTCGAAATTAGCGTGTTCCCACACACGTGAGTAATTTCTGAAATGTTTTTAATATGAAGAAAAATGGCCGGGATCACTATTTTAAATGAAAGCATTGAGTGAAATGCAAAGTGTCTTGGGCCGAGTATGCTTTGGCTGTGTGATAATTAAGAGGAATCGTCCTGGGCTGTTGAGCCAGACTTGCCCCTATATGGGATGCCCACGCGGTGGATGCGGGTCGCATTGATTCTCGGGGGCCCATGCTCCTTCGGGAACGCCGTCGACGTACTTCGACGAAGCCGCGCTCCATGGGGAGGCGATGCCCGGCTATATGCCGCAGATAGCCGAACAAAGTAGGCTATGCCCTTGTGTGGCAGTGAATAATAATTGGAATGCGTGCTAAGTTCGACTGTGATTTATATGAAAGTGATGGCGTTCCAATTATTTGAATTATCATTATTACCTCGAGATTGTGTGGTTTGAATTATGCTAACTGCGGGGAAGGAATTGAGGCGAGGTAAGTCTTCTGTGTGATGTGGCTAGGCCACCCGGGGTGTATTTTCTTTCTAATAGGGGTTTAGGGGGTTGAACTTGCTGAGACATTGTCTCATCCCAGTTTGGGGAATAAAAATTTCAGGTCCCTGGTGGACGGAGCGGCTAGATAGCTTCGATTGGCCTTGATGGGTTGCAGAGGTGAAGTCATGAGGATTGGAGAATGTGTCCGACTTGTAGGTCGTAGGACAGTTCATTTTTAAGAGCTGGTCTTTTGTAGAGTGTTGGCTGTAGACCTCTGTTTGTAATTCTATTGAATTATGAAAGTGTTATGTTGTGATTTGGTTTCCTGCTTTTCTATCCCGTATTTTATTGTCAGGGGTTTTATAATATGCTTCCGCATGTGCATTAAAGAATTTGATTGGGTCGGCGACTTAACCTGGGAACGTCGCATTTGAAAGACCGCAGTGGGATGTGCACGTGCTCGGGGTTCGGGGCGTGACAAAAAGATATGGAGATCTTTTGATAAGATTTCGTCACATGGGCTTAGTATGGATATTATAATTTGGGGTTTTCTTGTCGTGGTGTGAACGGGCGATTTCTCCGTAAGTGCCGTGCGGGTGTTCAATTTCTAAGAGATGTCCAAAGGTGCAGGATCCTTGGCCATCGGTTCGTTCACCTTTCTTTGTGAAATTACGTCCAGGAATTTAAGTGTTTTTAACCGATTAAATCTTGTGATAAAATTTATGAATTTTTCCATGAGATTAAGAGATTACTTTACTAGAAATTGTGTGATTAAACATTGTGTGAATTTTTGAATGTAATCGAGACTTGAGAAATACTAAAAGTGTTTGAGTGAATTGTTAGATGTAATTTAGGTTTAAAAAATACTAAAAGTGTTAGAGTGGCTCGAATATATTATATTTGTAATATCTATTTTATCACTTGATTTACAATGGAATTCATTTTCACTTTCCTTTGTGGACGTTGATCAGTATGACCAAATAAACCACGCTATTATAGTGCCCGGTCTATATTCTTATTTATCTATTTAATTATTTGACCACGTGCTTTTGCATTAACCTCCATAAGCTAAAGGTGTGATGATTATCATCAATAACTAAGTCTTAAATCAATTGGAAAAAAAAAAGTATGGAGCAACCATCAAATCATGTGATTGTAAATTGAAAAGATAATGATACCCGGAGGTCCATGACACGTCATACGTAGTGACGTCAATCTCAGAACATCAGCAAACCGACATGGAAATTTCGCGTCTACTTCCGATTAGGGTTTTGCAAGAACCAATCGGGCATCTCAATGGTTGGATTCGATATGCCCCCCGACGATCGTCCACCATAAATAGCCTCCTTCCTCGCACTCTGCTCTCCCCACCATTCCCTTCCTCGCCCTCTCCGCTCAGCCTTCTGTTCAGCCTTCTGCTCAGCCCACCCGTCATCTCCCCATCTTCTCCCTCTCCTCGCTTCCCCAGCTCAGTGACTCAGTTGGCTCGGTCAGTCTCTGCTGGATAGCTTGTTCATTTCATCGACTTTGCGCTTTGAGGCGAGTTCTTTGATCCTCGAAACGTTGATCTGGATCGCAAGATCTGTGAAACATGATCTCAAGATCTATGAAACACCTTGAAACATTGATCCAGATTTCATCGTAAGATCTGTGAACAAGATCTCAAGATCTATGAAACACCTAGAAACTTTTAACTCAGATCTCGTCGTAAGATCTGTGAACGAGATCTCAAGATGTATGAAACACCTTGAAACTTTGATCCAGATCGCAAGATCTGCGAACAAGATCTCATCGCAAGATCTGTAAACAAGATCTCAAGATGTATCAAACACCTTGAAATTTTGATCCAGATCTCATCGTAAGATCTGTGAAACACTTTAGCGAGAGTTCTTTGATCTAGATTGCAAGATCTGCGAACAAGATCTCAACATCTGTGAAACACCCTCAAACACCTTAGCGAGTTTTTTGATCCAGAATTCAAGATCTAAACACCTTAAACTCCAGATCTCAAGATCTGCGAAACGCCTTGACGAGTTTTTTTATTCAGATCTCTGATCGGTGAAGCTTCGGAGTCCCGATCCGAAGCCCGATCCAGATCTCGGATGGGCGGAACACATTAGCGAGTTTTTTGATTCAGATCCTAGATCGGATCGGATCGGATCAGTGAAACACACTTTCACTTTTCGAACAAAAAAAAAAAAAAAGATAAAAAGATAAATACGTTGAAAAACTGTGAATATTATCGGAAGGGAGTGAAACTATAAATATAATTTTTTATTCCTTCCCATAAAACACAAGAAGTATTTCCTTAGATTTTTTTTTTTTTTTTAAAGAAAAGAACAATGATATGAATTATTCATGTTCTACATGGTTTTCTACCAAAAATAGAGTAAAACTCGTAATCAAACACCTAAAATGATTACATCAAATACCTATGTAGACTCGAGATCACACTAAAATAGAATGGTATATATAGATATGTCGAATACTATTAGCTCCCGCTCAACTCTTTGTAATTATTATTCAGTCATCAAACAGCAAAAACTTTTCTGACCAAAAATTAAATTTTTTCGAATGCCTACAGGAAGATGGATTTTGCAGCGACGACCACGGACAACGAGGCGGAAAATCGTGTCATAGTGCTCAGGCAACTGCAAGAAGACCCGAATATGCCAGAGAGCCGCGAGTCTCGCGGCGAATCCAGCGTCGACGGGAAGGGCGCTAGCGCAAAGAGCAGCTACATCGTTTGCGAGGAGTGTGCAGCGGAGACGGAAAGAGGCGAGGGCCCATCGGCCTTTCACTGTTGCCCGTGCGATTCGGAGGTGGTCGAGTTCAGGACCGCGGCGGGCCCAGTCTGCCGCCCGTCGCCGGAAAAGTCCAACTAGAGATTCACAGATTGGTCATGCCATTGTGCATATGCTCGTCCTGGTAGGCCAACATGTAATTGCAATTGAGAAATCTTACTAAAACTCTCTTCATAGACCACGTGGCTGTCTTTTATTGGATGTTGAAACAAGTGTAACTAGTGCATTGAATAATCAACACCCGATAAAAGGGTAATCATACTACTGTACTAGTAAAAGATTATTACAATCTTATAAACCCCAACGACTATAGAAATTAGAGTAATCATAATTAGGGATATTATGAATCAATACTGCTATAGCCAATATAAGTTTTTACTTTATTATAAAATCAATAGTTATTGGAATTCATAACACAGACAATAACATTATCACATGACGAGAATATTACAATCAGAAAATAACTACAATTTGATGGATTAGAATAGTCACACCCAATTTTGTTATGAAATGATATTACTATGCTTTCATTTAGTTATACAATCAATATAGCTATTAGAATTCGCAATATAAATAAAATAAAATAAAATAATTACATTTTTATTAGTGCAATATAACTTATATATGCGATCTCAGTAAAGAGAATATAGGAGATTTGGATGTTTTATCTCTATTCTCAACATCAAATCAGAGAAAATAATTACCTATCAGCTAAATCAAGGATCATAGTGGTTCAAAGTCTTATTTTATTGTACTAATCTATTATGTTGCAGTCTTCACCGTTGATCACATGATCAAATTTGTCAATAATGTCAAATTTGAACTTTGAAAGAATTATATCATATATATATATATAAGTACAGAGATAATGCAGTTGCTTAACCCTGCAGATTTTAACCTCTGCAATCCAGTCCAAATTCCTAGTCATGAAGTCCGCCTCATCAAGGGTTCCCGCTCATGGCAAGAAGATGCACCGCACCATTGTGCGGAAGCGATCGGAAAGAGACCAGTGGATGCAAAGGATACACGACGATCTCGAATTAGCTATCGAGGATGAGAATGTTGATGTTGTGCCGCAGCCGAAGAAGGCGATGCCGTCGGTCTTGCGACAGCAGGTTACGAAGGCCGATCACGTGTCTTTGCGGAAGCAGTCGGAAGGAGACCAGAGGATGCAAAGGATACATGTCGATCACAAATTAGCTATCAAGGACGTGGACATTGATGTCGTGCCGCCGTCGAAGAAGGCGATGCCATTAGTATTGTTGCCACGGCAGGTTACGAAGGTCAATCACGTGCCTTGCGAAGAGTGCAAGAGAGAAAAGGCAAAGGGCGATCCATTAGGATTTCACTTTTGCCCAAACGATGAGGTGGTAGTCAGATTCAGGACCAAGGCGGGTCCAATTGGCCCCCCATTAGCAAGAAAGTCCGGCCAAAATCCAGTGGAAAGAGCTGGTTGAACCCTGTGGTATTGGCAGGGCGGCGATGCAACTATGCACATATATAGTTCTTGTCGTAAAAACTCAAAACTCGATCCTTTCCATGTTTTTGAGTTCATCCCGTTCCGATTCGAGTTTATTGAAGGGATACTTTTTCTCTTTCACATTCATATCATGTTCTAATGAAGATTCAAGGAGTATTTTTCAAGATAGCCGTATTTATTTATGAGTTTATGTGAAGATAGATGTATTGAACAGATCTCTTTCAGAGATCTGGTTTACTTCATTAAATTGCTCATATTCTTATGCATAATCGTATCATATGTGTAAATCGCCAAATTCGGCGTGACAGAATCTCTAGGATCCCTGCTTCATAATATCACGAAGTCAATTTTTTTTTTTTTTTAGTCAGAAAATCAGTCGGCATTTGATTTGCTAATTTCGGGCGTAAGAGTGTGTTAGTAGAAGATATCGCCAATTGCTTCGGCTACAATTCACAACCTAGCTTTTGTTTAATTTGGAAGATGGATATCTTTTTTTTTTTTTTTTTTTTTTTTTTGGTGACCCGGAACCCCGTACAGCCGGCACCGGGGGGGCAAACCCGGGGTGACGCTAGCGGAGGACCCACCACCCCGACGTCACGCTTAAGATCCCGTGCGGCCAGCGGGATTCGAACTCCTCCCCTCTACGCAAAGGGTCATGGGAGCCTTATCCAATCCGGGCCACCGCAGCGGTGGTCTCTTTTTTGAATTGTTGTTATTGTGGAAATCCAAATAATTTAAATATTATTCTTTTTTTAATTATTTTTGGTTGGGTGGATTGTATTACTTGATAGAGCATGAATGATTTGATTGGGAACACAATGTGAAAGTGGGTAATGTTATTTAGCATTCAGCAAAATAAAATAAAATACAATCATAAATCGATTTGCTTGGCTTCCGTTTGGATCAGTTCAATTTATTTCCTATTTTCAATTCGACTTGGTTTGGTTAGACTTGAACCTTCGCACCGTTCGTCGTGATCACCCCATAAAGAAGCGATTTTTTTTTTTTTTTTAAATAACACCCTCGTGTAAAAAGCTGTGTAAAAAAGGTCAGTAAGTGAATTCTTGGTCATAAAAAATTCAAACAGAAGAAACAAAAAAGTAAGTAAAGTTCCACAATACCAATAAGTGCAGAATAGGAAAGATTTGCTTCGATATATTTGTTTCGCACGGGATTTTGACTTTTGAGTGATCAAATTCATATTTTCTCTCCTAGATAAGAATTAAGACTCCACATCAAATATTTCCTTCTCTCAATCTCTATCCCATCAATACACGGAATAACATAACTCTCACTCAATTCTTTGCATCTATCATTCAGCCATCAAATTGCAATTATCAACAGCAAGGTGGATTTCACTACGACAATGGGGAATGTGACAGCAAACCATGCCGTAGGGCTGAGACGACCGCAAGGAGAGTTGACTATGCCAAAGGGTCACGAGTCTTGCGATGGATTCAACGTGGCCGGGAAGGCCATTGATGTGAAGAGTAGCTACATTGTTTGCGAAGAGTGTGCAGAAGAGAGGGAAAGGGGCGAGGGAACAACGGCCTTTCACTGTTGCCCATGTGATCCGGTGGTGGTCGGGTTCAGAGACAAGGCGGGCCCGATCTCCCGCCCATCGGGGTCTCACCTTGGCCTATCTGATCAAGTGATGGTCGAGTTAAGGAGTGAGGTAGGTTCGATTTTCCACCAAATCATACTACATTGTACATTAATATTATTTCGTCAATAGCATCAAATTCAAACTTTGAAAGAATTATTTCCACATCCACTTCAAAGTACTACATTGTACATTGACAAAAGTACGGTGATAATGCCCTAACTTAACCATGCAAATTTTTCCCTGTGCAATCCAGTCCAAATTTTCAGTCGTGAAGTCAGCCCCACCATCTGATAGGGTTACCACTCGCGGCGAGAAGATATACCGTGCCATTGTGCAAAAGCGGGCGGAAATAGATCAGAAGATGGCGCGAAAGCGGGCGGAAGTAGATCAGAAGATGGCGCGAAAGCGGGAGGAAGTAGATCAGAAGATGGCGCGAAAGCGGGCGGAAATAGATCAGAAGATGCGAAGGATGCATGACGACTTTGAACAAGTTATCGAGGACGGGGACGTTGACATCATGATGCCGCCAAAGAAGGTGATCCCATCGGTGTTGCGACAGCAGGTTACGAAGGCTGATCACGTGCCTTGCGAAGAGTGCAAAAGAGAGAAGGCAAGGGGTGATGCATTAAGGTTTCACTTTTGCCCAAACGATGAGGTGGTCGGATTCAGGACCAAGGCTGGTCCGATCACCCGCCCATCAGCAAGAACGTCCGGCTCGGATCCAGGCGCAGCGGAAAGAACTGGTTAAACCCAGTGGTATTGGTGGGGTTAGCGGGTAGTGATGTCCCGTTCAATGTTCTTGTCAGAAAATTCAAAACTTGATATGCTTTTAGGGTTCATTCCATTCCAATTCGAGTTTGTGATTGTTCTTCTCTTTTACATTTGCATCTTTTTCAGAAATTTTGTTTGTTTCATTGAATTGACATAACAATGTACACATTCAAACACATTCACAGACAAATTATGAATAGTGCATTCGATATTGCCAAGTGCCTAGGCTACAATTGACAGCCCAACCTTTGTTGTTGATCATGAAAATCCAAATAATTTGGATATTATTCTATTGTTAATTATTTTTTGGTTGAATGAATTCTATTACTTGGTTGAGCATGATTGATTTATAAGAAACAAAATGTGAAAGTGCGCAATGTTATTAAGCATTCATTATAAAAAAAAAAGAGAGCATCATAAAGCAATTTGCTTCGGTTTGGATCAGTCCAATTTATTTCCTCTTTGGTACGATGTGGTGCGGTTAGACTTGATCATATAAAGAGCACCCTCCTGTAAAAAGCTGTGTAGAAAGGTCAGTGAGTTTTTGATCATATAAAATTCAAACGAAGAAATAAAAAGAGGAATTGAAGTTCCGCAATGCCAGTAAGTACAAAATAGGAAAGATTTCCTCCTTCGATATACTTGTTTCGCATTTACTTATGAGTGATCAAATTCATGTTTTCTTTCCTAAACAAGAATCAAGACTCGACATCAAATATTTCCTAGGCAGTCTCAATATCGGTCTGAATCCCAATCATATCTTATAAATTGCGTTTGAACTGGGACTAATGAATTGGTGCGGGGAAGTTTTTTAATAAAATTCTTTAGATACTTGCGGCAAAAATCTCGGATGAGAACATATCCTTATATGCGAAAGAGATCATGGGCATATAATATTGGAAGATTCAACAATCTCAGCCAAATGGCAGAGGTAATGGAAAGAAAAGAAAATAGAAAGGAGAAAGGGTCCATCAAATCCTTACCTGCTACCAATTCATCCATTGACCTTTTCTTGTGAGAAAATCAAGGAATCACACTGCAAGAGAAAGGTAGAAGAAGAGGAGAGGGGAGAACGGGGTACTTTGCAATTACCTTTCTCTCCTCGTTGCGCCTCGCGCAGCCCAGCAACTCCGGCAAAACCATCAGTCATCGAGCGATCCCTGCGCTCCTCTATCACATCCTGTGAAGCCTAGTAATTTATTCACTATTTGCAGATCCTCATGACATCCTGCGTTATTCTTGCTTCATGGATGTTACCATAAAGCTAAGTCGAGACTTTTTCTTTGGTTTGATTATGCGTAATTTCTTTTTACTATTCAAATTTTTGCAATCGTGTTTTCGTTTGCTGTCCAGGTTCAATTTCTCGGTCACGGTGGGCTTTCACGCCTATTCTACATCAACATCCCACTACCATCTTTTTTGTTCTCTCTGCGAGAATTCATGCACAAGTCCACACTTGGGACACCACAGGGAGGAAGAGAGAGGACGTCCACCTTGAAGAGCTCCGCGCTACACACGCAATACTCGAAGAAGCCAAGATGCTTGCTATCGCCACCATCCAGCTTCCATTTGTGGCCGTTTAACTCTTCGCACCCGCGAATTGGCGAGGCGTTCCTCGGTGTGTGTCAGAACAGTACCTGGGCCACACTAGCGAATTCCTCAATCTCTTCGTGAAAGAGTCTAGATTGATGCCGTCGCTGGCCGCCCACAGTTCCGGCATCCCCCCGCCGGCTGCTCCCACAACCTAGCATCAGCTAGTCCAGCGTCATTTCTAGCTAAGCCCCGGCCTTCTGCACCAGTTCGAGCTTGATCAATGTCCCGTTCTCGATTGCTCCGCCATTGTATATCTAGCGGGCTTGGCGTTTCTTAGCCCCACCGCGAGCTACACTGGCATTGCCGTACTCGGGTCTCGCATAGTCCTCTAATGACTACGCCAGGCCTTGATCTTTCCCTGCAGATTTTTCCGACGCTCCAATTCAGTCCATCTGCGAAGCCTTGCTTGTTCTTGCCATCATTGCAGTTCCTCACCAGCCTGACCATCTTGCTCAAGGCCCGTTACTGGTGTCTCCCAAGCCTACTGTTGCTGCCATTCGCAACTCACGAAGTCCATTTTAAGGAAATCCCAGATAGGTAATAAAGATTTGACTAATTTCATGCAATAGTTTTATTTTAATAATTTTAAATACATGATATACCTTAGGGTGTCCTATTTGTTACCCTACATTGATCAAGGCATACTCGGCTTTTGGACCTTTAGACACTAAGGTCTAACCCCATATTGTCTTGCGTGGTCTGTTGTGGTCGAGTATTTTATTAATGATGTGATTGATCCGTACATCGTAATTGCATATAGCTATATTACGCATGTTTAGTGTTTAGAGTTCATAATTTGAGATTTTTATACTGAGGGCCATACATGTTTAGTCTCATAACATATATAAGTTTGGGGACATGTTAGCTTTAAAATCCTTATAGATTCAGATTAGTGCATAACTTTCATAAGATAAAAAATCAAATGAAAAAATGTTATTTAGCTTTTACTTAGATTACGTTTAGACCTAGGATTAATTAGGCTTATATCATACAACGCTCGGAAATTTAGAATTAAGTATCATTTAGATAGTTTTAGTTATTTTAGTGGCATTGGTAAAAATGGATAATGGTTGTGTGCAAAACATTTTTGAAATAAAAAGAAAATGTACCGAAAGGGGATTAGATAAATCTAGCATAACTAAGTCCCCAAATTTGTGAATCTTTGATTTATAGGAGTAAAATGTACTCCACATTTTACTTGGGTGTCTAATCGATCATAATGATTAGTGGTGGCTCCATAGATAAGTTTAATCACATGTTGTATTAGGTACCAAGTTGCGATTGGTAGGACTTAGGAAAGTCTGTGCTAAATGTGAACAATAGCCTCGTAAGAGGAACCTTCGTTCTTTTTTAGTAATCCACTAGCTTCCCCCTGGTGGTCCACCGCTAGGAAGGTCGTGACAGGAAACATTATGGGAATTAGATTAAATATGTGGGCCCCTCCTCGTGCGTGAACATGTTTTGAATTGGGATTCGCCCTAGTGGCCACTCTTCCAACATGGAAGGGGGAAGTGAGGGGTTTAAATCCCCACATTCTCAGGGGGAGATGGGGTGGGGACGCGTAAGTTTCAGGAGTGGGTTTCGACTCCCACGCCCTGCAAGAGGCAAGGCAAAAGTCTGAGAGTGAGTGTAGAGTAGGAATAGAGTAGGACAAAAAAAAATGAAAAAAAAAAAAAAAAACTGGTGTGTCTAGCTTTGTGAACTCTCATTCTTTAGGAAAGTACAAAAAAAGTCATAAATTTATCGTATCGATATTAATTCAGTTATAAATATTTCAATTGGGTCTATTTAGTTTTAAACATGTTCATAATTTGCCAATTGAGTCAATTCAGTGGATATTGATAAGAAATCGCTGATGTGATGCTAGCCACCCTACACAATATGGCCAGCGCATAAGCCATGCTAACGTGGTTTTTTTTTTAAATAAATATTTTGAGTTTCTTATAATTTTATGTTTTGTTTTTTCTTTTCTTATTTATTATTTTTATTATTTTTACTTTCCTTTTTTTTTCCTTTCATTTTGGCTAGCAAGAGCCACCTCATAGAGTTGGTAGGGTTGTGAAGGCTCTTGCCCACATCGAACAAGGGCCTTTGTGCCCTTGCCCATGGCCGGCGACCTTCGCTTGCCAAAATAAAAGGAAAAAAAAGGAAACAAAGGGAAAAAAAATCATTTTTCAAAGAAAAAATTGTCTACGTCAACACTAACTGTGAATTTATTCTTCTCATGTGTAAAAATGTTCAAAATTAAACTCACATAATTGAAATGTTTATGACCAAATTGGCACCAATGCATGTAAGATTATGACTCTTTTGATAATTTTCCCTCCTTCTCTTTATATGCTGTTACTCTTTTCAATGTTTCTAATAAGTGATTATCATGCTACTGTACTAGCAAAAGATAACTACAATTTTATAAACTACAATGACTATAGAAATTAGAGTAATCATGACTTCGGCTGATATAAATTGATAGTGCTATAGCCAATATATGCTTTTATTTTATTATATAATCAACCGTTGTTATAATTCATAACACAAACAATGACATTAACACATGAGAAGAATATCATGTTGGGAAAGATAGGTACAATTTGATTGATCAGAATAGTCACAACTAGTTCACTTATTAATTGATATTGCTATGCTTTTGTTTACTTATCCAATTAATACAGCTATTAGAATCCGGGAAAAGAATATAAAAAAATTATTATTATTATAATATAGTTTATATACGCAATCTTATTGGAGATAGAATGTCGGAGTTTTGGATGTTTTATCTCTATTTTCAAACCACTAGGGGTTCGCCCCAGTGGCCATCCTTTCAACATGGAAGGGGAGGTGAGGGGTTCAAAATCCCACCTTCTCAGGGGGGGATGGGGGTAGGGACGCGTAAGTTTCGAGAGTGGGTTGCGACTCCCACGCCCTGCAAGAGGTAGGGCACAAGTCTGCGAGTGAGTGTAAAGTAGGAATAGAGTATGACTGACCAAAAAAAAAAAATCTCTATTTTCAAAGTCATATTGGATATAATGGTTACCCTATCACTTAAATCAAGGATTATAGTAGTTTTACAATCTTATTTCATCATACGTGTTGGGGTCCTACATAACTACTTTATCACAGTCTATAAATCTCGCTGACCAAACTCATCTCCACCGTTGATTACATGGCCTCAGTGAGAAACCTACATGATTAATGGTTAGGATGGTATTGGTTTACATGGTCTAAGCTACGCATAAATTTGTCAATAGCGTCAACTCTGAACTTGCAAAGAATTATATCTAAATTTGCTTCTTCTTTTCTTTTTTTTTTTTGTGAAAATCATAATAAGATTCAATGCGTAACCCCAAGCAAATATAAATAAGTACAGTGATAATTCCCTCTTTCAACACTGAATTTTAGTCCAATCCAAATTCTCAACATGAAGTCGGCCTCCCCATCTAAGAGGTTTTCAACTCGCGGCAAGACGCATCGCGCCATCGTGCGGAAACAGTCGGAAAAAGATCAGATGTGGCAGCGGATTCGTGATGATGTCGAACTAGCTATTGAGGATGAGGACGTTGACACCGTGGAGACGCCGCCAGAGAAGGCGACGTCGTCGGGCTTGCGACAGTATGTTACGAAGGCCGGTCGCATGCCTTGCAAAGAGTGCAAGAGAGAGAAGCAAAGGGGCGATGGATTAGGGTTTCACTTTTGCCCAAACGACGAGATGGTAGTCGGATTCAAGGCCAACGTGGATCCAATCGGCCGCCCATCAGCAAGAAGGTCCGATCTGGATTCAGGTGCATCGGAACAAACTGGTTAAAAAACTCAAAACTTGTTCCTTGCAAAGTTTTTGGGTTTTCCGACCAAAAAAAGAAAGGCTTTTGGCTTCATTCCATCTCGCTTCGAGTTCCTGCTACTTCTTCTCCTTCATGTAGATTCGATGAGAGATTATCATGGTAATCATACTTGTTCATGAGTTGATGTGGAGATAGATTTGTTGAACCGAATCTTTTTCAGAGATCTTGTTTGCTTTATTGGGTTGCTCATATTCTTCCAACTGCACAATCATTATCATATATGTAAATGGTCAAATTCCGCATGACGAAAACTCTTCATGAAATCAGGTAGTCATTTGATATACTAATTTTGTGCATTATTAATAAAGCGATGTGCTTGCATCGGTAGAACATATCGCCGAGTGTATGGGCTATAATTCACAGCCTAGCTTTATGCTTTAATTTGGACTTTCGTCCCACGTTCAGAAGATGGATATTTAGAATCTAGCATAAACAACAAAATAAGAAAAGCATCACGTAGCGGTTCGCTTCATTTCGATTTTGATCATTGTATTAATTGGATTAATACTACAAAAAATTCCAAACTAGTAATTAATTTTTTTGAGCAAAAAAATTCAAACTGGTATACATGTAACAATTTTATTCAAACTAATTTCTTAATCATGAAAAACCTAAAACTAATATATTTGTGAAAATTTTATCTTCCATTAGTTTTCATTAAATTGGATTCTTGCCACCAAAAACTACAAAGGGTAAAACTCTAAATCAGTATATCAGTCAATTGTCATATGTCATCAAATTTAACAATTTAATAGTAAAATTTAACGGAAACTAACGAAGAGTAAATTCATGTGCTAGGGTGAGGCATCGAATTCATTCCTAAGTAAAAATCAAGACTCGACATCAAATACTTCCTATGCAGGCTCAAGATCGGTCTAAATCTCCATCCAATCAGTACTCAGTCATCGAGTCGCAAAATCACTGGCAAAGATGGGTCTCGGAACCATGACCCACGAAAAAGACGGTACCCCGTACCGTCATGCTGCAGCAATCGGCTAAGAGATCCAGGAATACGAAGGAGCCGCGACGGTTTAAGGGCATCGAGAAGGGAATGAAGGCGAAGGAGACAGTGCTGCGTTGGGGAAAGGCAGGTTACATGCTCTGCAAAGAGCGCGAGGCTGGGAGGGAAAGAGATGATGGATTAGGTTGCGCTTGCAACGATCCAGGCTGGGACTGTTTGGTTCGGATTGTGAATTGAAAATTAAAAATACACAGATGCACGTAATAAACGTAAATAAGAAGGGATTTATTCAATGACTATATTTTTCCTGTACCTAAAAAAATAAAAGGTAATTCTACAAGATTATTTGGAGAGAGAGAGAGATAGAGAGCGATAGAGTTGACTAAAAGATAATAAGTTTTTCAAAATTTAAGATGTTAGTTAATTCATAAACTATATAATTCATATTGATGAAACTTCACAGTTATACATAAATTATGAATATTTTATTATGCCTATTTCAAATTAAAAATAAATAAATATTTATTCAGGCTCTTTTGTGTTTCCTATCAAAACTAGAATTGGACTTGTAGTCGAATTCCTAAAGAAACTCCATATCAAAAACCTAAGCAAACTTGACATTGCTCTGAATTACAATAGTATATATAGATGCACTGATACTATATTTCTCATTCAACTCTTTGCATCTATTATTCAGTCATCAAATTGCAATTACCCACGACAAGATGGATTTCACAACGAGGAAGGCCAGTAGCGCGAAGAGCAGCTACATTGTTTGCGAAGAGTGTGCAGAGGAGAGGGAAAGGGGCGAGGGACCATCAGCCTTTCACTGCTGCCCGTGCGATCCGGTGGTGGTCGGGTTCAGGACCAAGGCGGGTCCAATCTCCCGCCCGTCGGAGTCTCAATGTGGCACATCCGATCAGGTGAAGGCCGTTCAATTGAGGACCAGGGCGGGTCCAATCTCCCGCCCGTCAGAGTCTCAATGTGGCACATCCAATCAGGTGAATATCGTTGCATTGAGGACCCAGGCAGGTCCGATCTCCCGCCCGTCGCTGAAAAAGCCCAGTCCGAGTCCGAGTGCACCGGAAAGAACTGGTTGGACCCCGTGGGATTGGTCATGCCTATGCGTCCATGCTCGTCTGGGTATGCCAACATGTGGCTGCTACAATCGCTCGAGAAACGGTGTCATTAGCACCAGGAAACCTTACTAAAACTCTCTTACTAGACGATGTGGCGGTCTTATATTGGATGTTGAAACGAGTGCGACCCATGCATTGAATAATCAACGCCCGATAAAAGACCGTCATGTTACTTCATTGAAGGATTTCCCAAGATGTCTAGCATTCCTCATAGTTCATGATATATATGATGTATAGGTTAGGAATATTGATTTCTTTAGGAGGCACGTGGTCCTTTTTATTTGTGAGTTTTTATTGGTCAGAGTTGAGTTTTTCCGATTAATTTCTAATATTCTATGTTCTCGTTTTTTTTTTTGGCATATATTTAATATATATAGATCGTGCTTTTTGTGGTTGGAAACGTTATGGAAATTTAATCAAGTCCATAATCATGAAAAAAGAAAACGCAAAACTATGTCGTGTTATTAGAATGTCAATCTATTTAAGTTCTGAGATATGAATGACATTCGATCTTGTCAAAAGTTCTGTTTAGACCTAACGAAAGTTATAAAAATTTCCCTCTCTATCTAGGTAGCTTTTGGTTTTGATTAGCTCTGTAAACTCTCATTCTCTCTGTACGCTTTACAAGCTAGTAAGCCGCAAGTGTATTCAAACCACTATAAAAGAAAAAACAAAGAAATAGGAACAAAGGTTTTGCTAACGATTATACAAGGAAAGATATAGTTCTCCGAAACACGCACAAGAAGGAAAATTGCTCCAACCGTAACCATTGTGACATCAATTCCCCAAAACCTTTTTTTTTTTTTTGGGTAAAAGTAAGAGATATATTAACTATTACAAAACGCTATACAACTAAGGGGAGCCCCAGCACCAGCTTGCACTCAGAGAGAAAATCGCAATGAGTGAAGGGGTCCCGGGGGGGTGGGGGGAAGAAAAAAGAAGCTGCGACGAGGATACAGAGCATGGAGACCACAAGCAGCGGAAGGGCAACAAGGAGGCCAGCAAACAAGAAAAGAAAAAGAGGAGCACACAAACAACTGTGGCCCGCACAAGGAAAGAACTACAAGAAGTGGGTCAACACAAAGGACCAAGGAACCTCATCTAGACGGAGCGTCGGGAAGGAGGACACCAAGGCACCCCTTTAGCCACAAGGGGAGGCACAACGAAAGCCTTGAGAAGACTGGTAGCGGTAAAACCAAATCGATAGAGAACAACCTCAATTAAATAAGGAAGGGTGAAGGCCCCAGCTCAATTGAAGTCTCCTATTACAGGGAATATCTGGGACCTTAGAGAAAGTATAAGCCTTGTCTTTAATGGCTTTATGGAAGTGCTCTTTTAACATTGGGAAAGATAACTTTTGATTGCGAAATAGAATATTATTCCTCTCTTTCCAAATGAGATAACAGAAGGCACCAAAAGCAAAGCGAGCCAGGGAATGGTGGAAAGTAGCATCCGAAAGGTAATCAATAACCCATTGGAGATTTTCCTTCGAAGATTGATTATGCCAAGGTAAGTTATAATTGGCCGCCCAAAAAGAGGCAAGGATGCCAGTAATAGGGCAATCAAAGAAAAGGTGGTCCACCAAATCTGACCTAGCTGAGCATAATGCACAAGAAGCATTCGGTATTCTTAGATAAGCTAGCAACAATACCTAAGTAGGCAAGTGATTGCGAGCTATCAGCCAAAGGTGGGACTGGTACCGAGGAACAAGGGAGGAGTTCCACACAAGTCTCGACCAGGAAACCGTAGGACCCCTCGGCCTTAGGAGGCTCCAAACCCCAAAAAGTCCTAAATATGTACCACTGCACAAAATTATCCTCCAGTATAGTTTCATCCAAAACAAAACAAATTAGAGGTATTGGTGATACCAAAAACAAATTAAGATATTAGTTTACAATGGACAAAACTTAAGTTTTTTGGTTTATTTTTTCAGATCCCATAAACTCCATTTGTCTGTCAGTGTCCATGAAAGCTATCAGTCGAATTGTTAATGGCATTTTGAATGAAACCGTGACTAAAGGTGTTGAGTCCTTGGTATAATTTTGGAGATTTTCGTGACAGGAAAAAAATTTAGGGTGTTAGTACCACGGTGGATATAATTAAGGGTTTCTAGTGGTGCTCTTTCTATTTGGTAACTTAAAGGCGCTGAACACTAATTCCTCGACAAAATCCATCTCGCAATTTGTAACATCGAAGCCTATCAAGCTTAATCAACAATGACAATACGGCCATAGAGTTATATTCTCTGGGTTCTCCTTACCGGTTTAGGCAATGGATTTCGCGAGTACATAATTCATTCATGTCAGCCAACAAACTCTGCAATAAGTTTGTTCACCTCCTTTCTCTGTATATTTGATTTCATGTATTTAATGAAAAATCTAGACTTAGCCTAGAGATCTTAGAACACAGACTCGATAGATAGTATATCCATCAAGCATTCATCCTCGGGACAACATTTTCCAAATTGCACAACACCTCTCTCCTTCCTACCAAACCAAGCATGATGTACCCAATGGCGCAACATTATGTGATCAGCAGATAGTACATCCATCGCAGTTTAGAAGCTACAGGTTAGCACTAGCAGGTCCAATATGTTTTAAAGGCAAACATGTACATTCGACCATTTTTTTTTACTGTTAATGCAAAATATAATCCAGAATCAGGAAAGAGAAAAAGAAAAAAGAAAACAGTGCAAATAGCAACGGATTTAGAACAATTAGAACTCGTAATCACTTGCCTAAGTTGAATCGAAGCTCCATTTGGATAAATCTGGGTCAACAATCGTGGATTTGGTGAGGAACCAAGACAGATATAAACACGTACAAATAACCCTAGGATTCTGTCCATTTCGATTTCATCAACCAAGAAGGAGAGCAAAGCGGCACCATTGTGGTCCACGTAAGAAACGAAAGGACTTTTTTTTTTTTAATATCACTTAAGTCACGTCGATGCCATATCAGCTCTATTTTCATTCCATTGTCCACGTTAGTGATCATGCAGGACTTTTAACAGTGCTTTCTGATGGAATCATAACAAAGAATAAATGGGTCACAGGAGTGTAAGTTCGGACATTTTTTAGGTCTTAAAAAAATTGGGGCAACTGCAAAGAGTGAGTAGTTTCAAATTCCGTACAGATTCCACATTGAACCTAAAATCTACCCGTTTGAACATGTTTATTAATTTTTGAAATCTAGAACCTACCCCATATACCTTGGAACTCGGGAACCTACCTTATTATAGGTTCCATGCACCCCACAAGGAATTGATTCCTTTGACGATAGGATTTGCACCCGTGACATTTGATAACAAAAACAAGCATGCTACCAAGCTGCGTTTCATCCCTTTCAATTGGTCTACAGTTTTATTTTATAGAATCCATGTATTGTTTTCAAAATCCTTATTTTCTCCATTTGTATATCCAAGTTATCTTGCCACTTTTTTTTTTTTTTTTTTTTCAATTGTCATGTAACATTGATTCCTTTGAAAGCACCCTCATGTAAAACGCCGTGTAAAACGGTTAGTGAGTTTTTAATCATAAATAAGCAATCAAGAGAAATAGAAAGTAAGTCAAGTTCCACAATACCAGTAAGTGCAAAATAGGAAAGATTTCCCTATTCGATATATCTGTTTCGCTTGGGGTTTTGAGATTTCTTTCCGAAATAAGATTCAAGACGGGACATCAAACATTTCCTATGCAGGCTACATGCAGTGAGTGGACAGTGCTCTCATTGCTCGAACTGTATCCAATCAATTCTCAGTTGTCAAGTTGCAAGATCGTCGGCAAAGATGGCCCTCGCCATGAGGACTTGCGAACAGATGGTGCGTCACGCCGTCATGTTGAAGCAAACAGGAAGGAGCCGCGACGGTTTGGAGGGCATCAAGAAGGGAATCGACGTGAAGAAGAAGAGGGTGCTGGGCTGGCGGAAGGCAGGTTACGTGCTTCTTCACAATGAGTGCGAGGCCGAGAGGGAAAGAGATGATGGATTAGGGTTCCATAGTTGCGCTCGCAACAATCCGGCGACAGTCGGGTTCAGGACCAAGGCAGGCCCGATCGCCTGCCGGCCGGAGGAAACGTCCTACCAGGATTCTGCCGTAGAAGAAAGAACGGGTTGGACTCCGTGGAGTCAGCAATGACCATGTGTACATGTGTCCATGCACGGCTCTGGATTTTCTATCATTGCTGAAATATAGCTTGGGGTTCGGACGTAGAAATATGATTCTCGTAGCATTGAGTCTGTATAGTTCGTCGGATTTGTGTTTCCTCATACAAATTTTCTTTGGTCATTGCTTTATTGTCGTTAATTTCTACGTGCATATCACATCAATGAATGAATCTACTACTATTTTAACGTGCTGTTGTATTTAGAATTTGAATGATGCACAGCTATATTAGTATTAAATCTAAGTCATGACACTTCCACCATGTTAAAGGGAATATAAATCAATATATAATCGTAATGTGTTAAGACCTCTATTAAAATATGTCTTGAATTTAAATACATTGCACAATCCGATGCAAAATGAATTGCATATTAGCTCGGTACATTTTAAGTTCAAAAACTGAGGGTGCATATGACAAAATTTCTGGAATAAAAATTGATTTGGCCAGAAATTGATGATTTTTATTTTGAGAAGCTAATTTAGTTTCTGATTTTTTTTTCAAATCTATTTTTGGAATATAAATCTGTTTCAGAAATAGAGAAATTCATTTCTATTCCAAACTGTTTTAAGGAACAAAGAAATAGATAAATCAAGAAAGAATACTCCAAAACGAAAATCTTCCGTGGTGAAGTCGTGATTGAGAACGTAAGTTGTTCCATGTTGAAGTCGGATAGGCGTGGTGTCTACACGGTGTAGTACCAAAGTGTGTTGGACTCCGACCAGGAAAGCAAAGTGTACTGCCAGAGAAAGAAGAAATTAAAAGATATGGAGATCTTTTGAGCCTTGTTAGATTTGGTTCACGTGGGCTTGGTATGAATATTATAATTGGTGGTTTTCTTTTCGTGTTTGGACGGGCGATTTCTCCATAGGTGCCGTGCGGGTGTTCAATTCTTAAGAGATGTCCGTAGGTGCCGGATGCTTGGCCACGGGTTCGTTCATCTTTCTTTGAGAAATTACATCCAAGAATTTAATTTTTTTTAACTGAATAAATCTTGTGATAAAATTTATAAATTCTTCCATGAGATTGAGAGATTACTTTGCCAGAAATTATGGAAATAAACACTGCGTGAATTATTGAGTGTAACCACTGCTCGCGGTGGCGTAGTTAGCTTTAGGCTCCATCCTCCTCACGAAGAGGAGGAGTTCGAATTCCAGAGGCGTCACGTTCGCGCGACTCAAACGCGGCTGGGTCTGTGGTGATGGCTCAGTTAGCCCCGGGTTTACGTCTACGTGACTCAAACGCGGCTGGGTCTGTGGTGATAGCTTAGTCAGCCCCGGGTTTACGTCTACGTGACTCAAACACGGCTGGGTCTGTGGTGGCTCGGTTAGCCCCGGGTTTACGTCTAGGCTACCGATCAACGGCGGTTCCCGGGTCATAAAAAAAAAAAAAAAAAGATTTATTGAGTGTAATTGAGACTTAAGAAATACTAAAAGTGTTTGAGTGAATTGTTAGATATAATTTGAGCTTGAGAAAAAAAAAAAGTGTTTGAGTGACTCAAATCTATTATGTTTTGTTTGATTTATAGTGAAATTTGTTCTTACTCTCTCTCGTGGACGTAGTTCAGCATGATTGAATGAACATGCGAATCTAATGTCCAATTCATATTCTTTAGTTTAATTATTTGACCGCGTGCTTCCGCATTAACCTCTCCAAACTAAAGGTAAACTAATTTTAAAATCAATTGAAAAAAAAGAAAAGAAGTAAGGAACAACTATCAAATCATGTGATGGTAAGTTGAAAAGATAACTATACCCAGATGTACGTGACGTAATACGCAGGGACGTCACGCAGGGACGTCAGAAAACATGCAAACCCACATGGAAATGGAAATTTCGCATCTCGGTATTCGGATTCGATATTCCCGACGGGCGACGATCGTGCACCTTAAATAGCCCCCCTCCTCGCCCTTCCCTCTCCCTACCGTTCCATTCCTCGCCCTCTCCTCCCTTCCCTCCACTCGGCCTTCTGCTCAGCCCACCCGTCATCCCCTTCCTCTCCCTCTCCTCGCTTCCCCAGCTCAGTGACTCAGTGGGCTCGGTCAGTCTCTGCTGGATAGCTTGTTCATTTCTTCGACTTTGCTGTGCTTTGAGGCGAGTTCTTTGATCCTCGAAACGTTGATCCGGATCGCAAGATCCGTGAACGAGGTCTTAAGATCTATGGAACACCTTGAAACATTGATCCAGATCTCAGCGTTAGATCTGTGAACGAGATCCATCTGTGAACAAGATATCTCAAGATGTATGAAACACCTTGATCTCGCCTTAAGATCTGTGAGCGAGATCTCAAGATGTATGAAACACCTTGAAACTTTGATCCAGATCGCAAGATCTGTGAACAAGATCTCATCGCAAGATTTGTAAAAAAGATCTCAAGATGTATGAAACACTGAAACTTTGATCCAGATCTCATCGTAAGATCTGTGAAAAACCCTAGCAAGAGTTCTTTGATCCAGATCGCAAGATCTGCGAACAGGACCTCAACATCTGTGAAACACCCTCAAACACCTTAGCGAGTTTTTTGATCCAGAATTCAAGATCTAAACACCTTAAACTCCAGATCTCAAGATCTGCGAAACGCCATGACGAGTTCTTTTATTCAGATCTCTGATCGGTGAAGCTTCGGAGTCCCGATCCGAAGCCCGATCCAGATCTCGGATGGGCGGAACACATTAGCGAGTTTTTTTGATTCAGATCCTAGATCGGATCGGATCGGATCAGTGAAACACACTTTCACTTTTCGAACAAAAAAAAAAAAAAAAAAAAAAGATAAAAAGATAAATACGTTGAAAACTGTGAATATTATCGGAAGGAGTGAAACTATAAATATAATTTTTATTCCTTCCCATAAAACACAAGAAGTATTTCCTTATAATTTTTTTTTTTTTTAAAGGAAAGAACAATGATATGAATTATTCATGTTCTATATGGTTTTCTACCAAAAATAGAGTAAAACTCATAATCAAACACCTAAAATGATTACATCAAATACCTATGTAGACTCGAGATCGCACTAAAATAGAACGGTATATATAGATATGTCGAATACTATTAGCTCCCGCTCAACTCTTTGTAATTATTATTCAGTCATCAAACAGCAAAAACTTTTCTGACCAAAAATTAAATTTTTTCGAATGCCTACAGGAAGATGGATTTTGCAGCGACGACCACGGAGAACGAGGCGGAAAATCGTGTCATAGTGCTAAGGCAACCGCAAGAAGATCCGACCATGCCAGAGAGCCGCGAGTCTCCGCGGCGAATCCAGCGTCGACGGGAAAGGCGCTAGCGCAGAGAGCAGCTACATCGTTTGCGAGGAGTGTGCAGCGGAGACGGAAAGAGGAGCCGGCCCATCGGCCTTCCACTGTTGCCCGTGCGATTCGGAGGTGGTCGAGTTCAGGACCACGGCGGGCCCAGTCTCCCGCCCGTCGCCGGAAAAGTCCAACTAGACTTTCGCAGATTGGTCATGCCATCGTGCATATGCTCGTCCTGGTAGGCCAACATGTAATTGGAATTGAGAAATCTTGCTAAGACTCTCTGCATAGACCACGTGGCTGTCTTTTATTGGATGTCGAAACAAGTGTACATCATGCATTGAATAATCGACACCCGATAAAAGATCGTCATGTGATTTCGTTGGAGGATTAGTATAATTTCCTCAAATGTCTAGTATTTCTCATAGTCATAGTTTGAGATGTATCTGATGTACAGTCTAGTTCTTATAAGAAGCGCGGTCCCTTCTAGTTGAAAGTTTCTATTGGTCAGATTCGAGTTTCTCAATTAATTTCTATGGTCTTCTCTTATTTTTTGCATATATCACACCAAGATTGTGCTTTTTGTGATTAGAAACGTTATGTGAATGTGAAACGCTGTGTGAATGTAATTAAGTCCAGTGAAATGAAAAATAAAACCATGCCATGTCATTCAAATGTCAATTTATTGATTTTAAAGTTTTGAGACATGAATGACACTATCTTGTCAATGGTTCTGTTTAGATCTAAGAAAAATTTTAAAAATTTCACTCTTTCTGTAGGTAGCTTTTGGCTCTAAAAAGGCTTAGCAAACTCTCTAAGTTGTCCTTTATCCTTGACAAAACCAATTTGCAATTTGTAACATCGAAGACTGTCAAGCTTAATCAACATTGACAATACAGACAGAGTTACACTCCCTGGGTTGTCCTTAGTTTAGGCAATGAATTTCGTGAGTACATAATTTAGTTATAATAGTTCATGCACAGTTAAATAGACCTGTTGAAAACAAGTTCATTTGAATGATCCATGTTCCCTTCGGATTCATTTTAATGCAAGAGTGATCTGAAAGGGGGATTATTGAATTATCCATTTCCAATTTCCATATGTACAGACATCACGTGTGCCAAAGGTCCAGACATTGTTTTGATAAAGTCATCCCTGAATATACAGAGTATTGTGAATCAAGAACTTAATAGGACTTCTTTTGCAGAAAGGGATCAGATATGACCTGGGGTTCAAACTCCGGCTTCAAGTACTGAGCGAGCATATCGGCATAGAGCTCGTACCGAGCAGTCATCCTGAACCCCCACTTGTCTTTCAGCTGCCTGCAGAGGTTGAGATCCATGTCTGAGACCAGCAATCCATCTCTGTGACGGGACAGTGATGGTGTGCAGGAGGCATCTGGGGCTGAAAAGTGACTGGATCCATAGAAGTGCCCAAAATCTGCGTGCTGTGGTTTCCCATCACCTGATGTGAACGGATTGGGAATGTTTCTGTTCCTACCCGGTTAATTGATCCAACAAAATAGCTGTTGGCAATGGCAGCATTTCGCGCCTGTAAATTTAATTTACATTAACAAAGTTAGGTTAACTGAGGCGACAATTTATCAACAAATCACAGTGACCAATGTAAGTTCATAGCACAGGTTCAATAAATCAAGCATAAGTAGGGTTTTGCAAGAACCTCAATCGGCCACATGGGTTCGCTAAGTTCACCAACAGTTGCAGAAGGGTTGAACACAATCTCAGCACCATTCAAACCAAACGCTAACCAATTCAGAGGATGGTGCCTCCCATAACATATATTGACAGCGATCTTTCCATAAGCAGTCTCAAACACAGGATGGCCAGTATTTCCTTCCATATAGTATGTGCTTTCATTGAAATCTCCAACTCTGGGGATGTGGTTCTGCCAAGTGTACCATTATCAAGTTTTTCAATATGACAAGTCAAAATGGGATACATCAAACATAGGGGTCTGCAACATTTACACTTACCTTTCGATGCTTGCCTATAATATTGCCATGATTGCCTATAATAACAGCAGTATTCCAGATCGTCTCCCCATGATTTACATCCCTCTCAAGGATAGGATTAACAATGACCATGTTATATTTTTTCGCTAGATCCTGAAGAAACCTTGTTGATTCCCCGTCAACAGGCTCTGCAAATTCACACCACCTCTTCTCTCTTGTACAAAAGGCAAATGGCATCGTCCATGCTTCCTAAATTAAAATTATTTAGTTCAGTAACTGAACTTCAGTCTTTCAAGTCAAAAAGGAGAAACCAAAAAATGTATAGCCCAAGTTTTGGGGTGCGACTAACCTGCAAGCATAATATGTTCACTCCTGAAGCACCTGCAGCATCTATCATTGGTTTTACTTTCTGATGAATAGCCCTTTTTTGATCCAGAAAGGGAGCAGTTGTGGGAAGAACTATAGAGTTTTGAATAAGCCCAACTCTGACAACTCGCGGTTCTCTTAATACTTCCTTGTCTGCCGTAAAGCGAAATGCCTGAAAGAAATTCAGAATAAATTGATAAGAAAGACTCCACAAAACTGGTCGGAGTGAATGAAAATCAAAGGATCCTGCCAAGAAATGCAGGAAGCAAGGTAATGGTTTTCAATAAAAGTTAGCAACTACCAAATATAATTTTACCGCAGAGAATATGCAAGAGTACTTCTTAGCTTCCATGATAGCAATTTTAATTAACTAAAATAATTTGACTACCTCAAACTTTGCACCCTTCTCTATCCGTTGGTTCACAAACTCCATGGAATCCCAACATGGTACAAGACTATTCTCACGCCTTCCATCTCATGGAAAAACTCAGAATCCATGCTAAAACAGATCACAGAAGAGCTCATTTCCAGGACTATGCTCCTCAAGACCTCCCTAGTGACAAGGTCTCGATATCACTAAAGGACATCTGGACCAGACATTTGCAATTCATTGCTTTTAAACAAATATTTCCCCAGTTAGGACCATATATATGAATCCCAGACATGAAATTATTCAGTCCGTACTCTTTCATCTATCACATATGTGAAGGACTACTGAGTTATAAATAGAAACTCCCTATGCACCTTTGCAAAGAGAAGAAGAAGCAAGCATTGGAAGATCTCTGCTCTTGTTCCTCAGAAAACTTCCAAACATTTGTTGGCCTAAACTCCCATTCGCAGACCCAAGAAATGCTGAAGGAACTTGCCTCATAGGCTATTGTGGTGACCTTGGATTTAGGCAATCATAAATTGAGTGTTTGTCGAGTGGGGTTAAGCAACTTTGTCTTCCATGGTTGCAAAAAAGACAAAGGCATTTGAAACTGATTGCGCTAGATACTTTCAGTGTTCAGATGACCTGACTTATTTCTTTCCATCTTCTTTCTCTATGCTAGCTCATGGAGTAGATAAGTTCACCAAAAAGCATTTTCAGTCCTTTCAGGGTATTCAGGCATCTCACCCATGACAAGCAAGTATTTCATTTTTCCAGTAAATAATTCCCCCTATGCACATACTCTCCATATGCTCCAAGTGGGAATGTGCTGAGAAGACAAGTTTCATACTATGTAGAAAACTGTTTTACATAAGGAACCTATTTGATTTTTAGCGATTCCTTATCAAATTCCATCTAAGTGGTATAGGAAAACACATGAAACAGTGCAGCCTAGTGTGATCAGGACTCTTAGCAACAGCATTTAAATTGCCACTACCAATAAGCAGCACAAAAACATCAAACACTGGTTACCTGTATGTCGAAATTACATTCAGATGAGAGAGCTTTTGCAGAATCTGCCAGAGGAACAGCTTCAAGAGTCCTTCCACAATTTAGTCCTATAAGTAAACGACTGACTTCCTGAAATCAATATCATAATGGTTTAGCAACAAAGTCAGATTGTATCACAATTAAATGACATGCTTCGAACTTTCGACATTTTAGGAAGAAGAAAGGCATCGATAGAACTCCTGGTAATTTTCATATATAATTCCATTTCTCAGTGAAGACAGAGATGATATATAAAGAAACGTCAAAGAGAACATTCTCCTGTCAACAGAATTGGTCAAGATTATCACTATTGTCCACTCCAACCCCAAAAACAATGTCGCTTCAGACTTCCTCTTCAACAAGCTCAGGCATGTAGTGAACAATGTCTACAACACACTAGCAAGAAAGCCTTTCTCAAATGGCATACATAAAAATAGCAATCATGGATTGTGGAGCATCAGTTATGAATTCCTTTGGTCTCTAGCTAAAAGTAAATTCTCATTATGAAAAAACTAAGGGCTGCAAACCATTCGCAAGTCACTTAAGCTGTCTCAACAAATATTTTCATGGTCAGTTGGTCCATGTCAATCTAAAATCCATTTGGATGTGAAATTATTGGATCTGCTCCAACTTCCTGTAATAAGAATTTTTAGCCATTTATTCTTACTCTTTCTAACTTTTTTTGTGTGCTTAAAAGGGGACGGTCAAAGAATTCAGGAGACCACAACCATTACAATCTTGAAAAGTAATGAGAAAACACCGCCGCAATCCCAAAGATCCACCTTTACGACAGAAGACCAACTCCTGTTTGACTTGAAAAGTAAATGGTACATCTACATATGCAGGCCCATACTATGTAGGAGAGATCAAACATTCTTCCAGATCGACTAAAGACATCAACATTCATCTAAGGTCCTTAAGCACAGCAAAGCCAGCTAGTGCAACACCAGCTTAATTGGAAAGAGCCAGTAAAGACACGAAGTAAACAGAGCAGAACAGAATATTTACTATCTGACAAAATCTTTGCGATTCATTTCAACAAAACTATAATAATCCTTCTCCATCCACCTCTTACTTTCCTGATTAGCATCATCAAGCTTACAGAAAGGTACTAGCGTCAGAATATCTTCCCAGAAAACCAGAACTTCGTCGAGTTTAACCCTGCGGATTCAACGGAATCGACTTCAATTCCGCAATCACTCGGGTCAAAAATCCAATCTAAGAAAGGCGGTAACAATCGGATCACCGGCAAGCGAGGATCCGAACCGATCCAAGACATCTCGGGTCGAACGGCACCGACCATCGTCTCCCCCACTCAACATGTTAAACCAGGTTATAAAATCGCAGTTTCAGATGAGGAGACGAGATTGCAAACGAGAAAACAGAGGAACCTGAAAGACTTCGGGGCGGAGATTGTCGCGGAGGAGGCGGTCGAGGGACTCGTATCCGCAAACCGAGCCGTCGCGTACGGCGGCGGCTGCGGCGGCGGCGGCGGCGGCGGCGGCCTCCTCTTTAGCTTGTCCGTTATGGGTCGTGTCCATGGCTGTGGAGCTCGCCGGTCAAGCTCGGGCAGATATAGAGAGAGAGAGATTACGGAGGCGTGCGGGGGTGGAATTTGAAAAGAGATAGAGCGAGAGAGCGCGTGCGTCATTAGTCAAATGATGATTCCAGGAATCATTTCGGAGAGTCGCGACGAAAAGATTTCCAGCGAAGATGACGAGGGAGAAAATATTAGGTGCTCAGCAGTTGCGCACGTGGACTCCATCTCATGAAATAAAACAGGTTTTTTTTTTTTTTTTTTTTTTTTCCCTCTCTCTCTCTTTTAGAACAATACTAAAATAAATCGCCAAAACCGTTACCCATATAACAAATTTACCGATTCATCAGTTTTTATTATATGTTTTCATCAAATTTCTGAGTTTGATAACATATAATAATTGATAAATGTACTACTTTGAAGTTTTACTTTTTATTTGTCACATGTGTGTTGATTTGTAGTCATTCGTATTATAAATATAATTTAACAGAAATTAATGGAGGGTGAGAGTAATTTGAGAGTTTTGATGGTTAAAAAATTAATTTGGGCTAAATTTTAGTGGTCACAAAATTACTTCGGAATAAATTTGTCGTAAATTTATCTAATTTAGGATTTTTCATTTTATTAATTCAGGAGAAAAAAGAGGAGGAAAGGGTGGCCTGATCAGTTGGCTTGTGTCGACCGTGTTTTTAATAAGTGATGTAAATTATAATTTGGCAAAATTATTGGCTTGTGTGTTCAGTGAATTCAATCAAAATAAAATCGAAGATTGATTTTTATCCTTCAAGAAATTAGACGATGTTGTGCACGCGTATATTCATTATTATTCTACTTTAGTGGCAGTCTCTCCTAAGTTCTGTCGAATGGGTAATACAATAATTGTATTTTAAAATGGTATTTTGTTTGAATTTAAGGCCTTTTTCCTCTAAATTTTGGACTATCAGGTTTGCCGCTCACAAAGAAAACGCCTTTTCCTCCAATTAAAAAAGAAAAAAAAAGTGGGCCTTGACACTCAACTACAATCTCTTACAGCCTGAAAGAAGATATTTGGAAGTGCATTGGCAGGTTACATTTTGTGGAACGATTCTATGTTTAGTACTTTTTTTTTTTTTTTTTGGGTCAGACTATGTTTAAGGTAAATGTTTTTATATGGTTATTGTGACAACTTTTACCAAAAACCTTGTGAATCACTTCAATATACTGAGCATGATATGATTTTATGAGTTGACACATAAGTAACACTTCTGAAAAAAGATGTACAAATTATAGTTACACTTATTGAGGATTATAAACTTTTTAAAACCTTTGTATTATATATTAAAAGATTCTATGCATAAATCCGCACAAAATAGGGGAATTTTACTGGTCATTAGAAATTTACTTATAATTAGATGATTTTGAATCTGTACATATCTATGGATGTCTAAATTGTTTTGCATAAAAAATCCACAGATGTGATCATGGACTATTGTGGGCAGGTAAATATTCTATTTGTCTTTGTTTTGGCATGAAACACGAGTCCCTATCAGATTTGAGCAAAGCATTGATGATTGATATTACAAATATTCATAACTAGCACTTTCATATGCACATGGCACATACTGTGCATTGTCCAATACTAGAACAATATGTCACAAATGAACATCAACAACAGAACTAGCATTATCTTTAATTTGGAATTTACTTTCTTTAGATTTGCCTAATCTTGTTTCACATGTTTCAATTGTGCTTTGATTGCAGAGTCTATCGAACAACCATCATCCTCATTATGGGTCAACGTTAGTTCTTGTTTGACATTGCTATGATGAAAACTTGTGTCTACACTCTTTGTTGATTAACTAGTTTCCGCATCAACCCAAATGAAAAAAAAAAAAAAAAGTATTTGTGGGAAATTTGATTCTAAAGAAAAATATGGCCATTTAAAAAGAAACTTATTAATGAAATTATTTGACAACTACTCGAATATAAGAAGAATGTGTCACAATAGATGGCAACTTATTATCACCTTTTTGTTGGACCTAAAAATTGGTTAGAAATCCATTTCATTTAATTAGATGACACATATCATTAAATGAAAATGATAGTCTTTCTCCTCTACATACCTTTCTAGTGATCAACTCATTCAACAACTTGTATGAATTTTTTAGTATATAAAGGTGTTGCACTAAGGTCATTGGCAAGCTACGTTTGGTGCCAGCAGATGTCATCTAAAGTCATGTGACACTAGCATTGTGACCCCAATGGGCAACTCGGGTTGCGCTTCCCCAAGCCTCATTACCTAGGGTTGTGTGACCTTGGTAATGGCTGCTTAGGCTATGACACTTGAGGTCGGGTGACTCGGGCAACTATTACACGACTTTGCTAACCCTTTGCTACCTTCTCGCCAACCCTTTAGTGGCTTGATCAAGCCTTGCTAGCCACCCTCTCTGGTTGCCCTCTATAGTAATGAGGGACAAGATTAAAAACTTATAGAATTGGTAATTGTAGTTTTGAAAGAAGAAAACTAGTTTTAATATTTGGCCAAAAATTGGTGAAGCTAGTCCCTACTAGTATTGGGTTTTCAACTTTTCCAAGACTAGTATTTGGTTGAAAGCACTTTGGAAAAATTTGCCAAACACCCTAGCATTTTCTCAAAGGGTTTTCAAAAGTCTAATTGGAAAAGTTGAACCAAACACATCCTACAAGTAATGAGGAACAAAATTGGAAAATTAAAGAATTGGCGATGGTAGTTTAGGAAGAATAAAGCTAGTTTCAACATTTGGCAATGTTAAACCCACTAGCATTAAGCTTTTAGCTTTTCCAAAGCCAATATTTGGCCGAAAGCCTTTTGAAAATACTCAAATACTCCAGCATTTCCCCTATGAGCTTTCAAATGCTCCATTGGAAAAGCTGAACTATATGCACCCTTAGTGTTTTTGGCTTGCCAATGATGTCATTAGGAAATTTTCTATCTTGTATCATTTGAATATCCTTATCATCTTATAAAAGGCTCTCCAAGTTGAAAAAGTCCTATCAAATTGCCAATACAACAAGAGAAGTAATTTCAACAAAGGTTTAGTGTTAAATCATGTGTTATAAAAGGTAAATTAAGTCACATAATTTGTGGAAAGTGGCCATCTTCTTATGATTCATTAAATCTCAAGAGCCCTGCACACAAATCTCAAGTTTTTAAAGTCATGCTACAAAATACAATTATGGTCGATTGGTTAGCTACAACCATCAGTATTGAAAATCTGAAGAGAAATTTTTAAGTAGAGGTTGGTACTGTTAAGTTGGTATAGGAAACCTAAATTCAAAACCGACTAGCTCACCAAATTCATCTTTTATTAAAAATATCTAATGTTGCTAGCGAAAATCTGTCATTCTTTTATATTTTGTGTGACAAGATGCATTCAGTCTTACTAAAATATGTGGGGATCCCCAAACTTAAAAGTGTGCATAAGACGTTAGAAATGTCTTATGCTGTCTATGAACTAATAGGCGAGCAGTTTTAGATTTTATGTGGTATTGATACTTGATTTTTAGCCGACATGTCATATAATGGTAAAAACTTGAGACTAAAGTTTTTGATGGTGACAGAGCCCATTTCTAAATAAAATAAAAAAGTCATTTAACATTTTTTCTCACCTTAGCACTTCATTTCTTTTTCAATTACACTTTAATCTCAAAAAGTCAAAATTGATTGTTGACCCCTGGTCAATTATTTTTTTTTTTTTTTTTTTTGCAAAAAAAGAAAAAGCCCTAAAATATTATCAATTTCACTTTTGCATTGTCAATTTTTTTATAAAAAGAATCAAAATTTGACACATCAATTAACATTTTAGTGACAAATTTTGTCACTAAAATGTTTGACAAAAAATTTGAAAAATTTAAAAACCTCCAAATCAACCTCTTTTTGCCTTAATTTGGCTTTGAAATTGTCAATTTTACAAGAATCGGTTAATAACTAACTTTTTCCGAACTTGTGAATTTTGGTTCAAAATAGGCCCAAAATGAAGTTAGTGCAATTCTAGTCGCTTTTAGGATACTTCCTTCACGAAATTAGATCTAGAGGTCGTTTTGCATTCAGTTTTCAAATCAATTTTGGAATCCAAGCTAGATAAAAAAAAAACCCCCAAATTAGTGATTCCGATCGACTTTTCATGAATTGTGAGATTTTGTCACAATTGAGTCCAATTCATTAAATGGAACTCAATTCCTTAGTCATTCCAATCGGACTCAATTTAGTGGATTTAGTTGACCAGTGATTAACAAAATCATGAAAAATTGGTTCAATTGGTGCAGTTTGACTTAACCCATTCTAGACTAGTATCTAATTTGAATAATTGAGCTTCAATTTGGCCAATTAAAATTTACTTACAAACATTGTCTAGTTTGCGATGCCATTTTAGCGAAAAATAGCGGAATTAACGCATTACATGCCCAATTAATCAGACCAAGGCAATCCGATTAAATCCAGTTGCATTCAAATAAAACCATTTAATTGGGAATTTTTTTATTTGGCTTAGTTGGATCTAAAATAGCAAAATTGGCAAAAAATTGGAGGAACCTAAGCCCACCAAAGCCCGGATTAAGCCAGTTCGACCGGGTCAAACTGGCATTGACCGGCAAAGGCCGGTTGGCTGGCCATTTTTGGGTCAAAATTCCAGTTATTGGTGTGATTCTGGCCACGTAGGACCATGGCCGACTAGCCATCTCTCTCACATGCAAAAATTACATAATTGGCTTGGTGAAATTACAAGATTGCCCTTAAAATTATGTCATTAAATTTGGACCAATTAGAGCATTTTCTTTATGATTAAGCAAATAATCCAAGCCATTCATCCTCTTAGATCATGGCCATTTATTTTGCCGATTCGCCATGTGACATAGAATGGATCAATGGGAGACATCCTAAATCATTAAGCAAACATTTTGAGCCATTCTGTCCTTAAAAGTGTTGGTAGCCTGAGTTGATGACACCCCGTTTCATTAAATACAAATAAATAAAAATGACAAAAAAAATAATAAATAAAAAAGTTAAACAAAAAATTGAAAAATAATAAAAATAATAAAGACCATGAAAATTAATAATATATAAAGAAAGAATTTTCGAAAAAATAATAAAAAATAAAAAATTAGAAAAATAAAAAATTACTATATGTTTACCTTTGTGTTCCTACTTCTATGAGCAAACAAAAAATAGGGAAACCTCATAGCAATAGTTACGAACGTTTATCTCACAACCCCATGAGGTAAGCAAATCCTAGAGTTTCTATAAGGTGCTTGGCTGTCCCGTCACTATCATTTGCGGCCATTGGCAGATGTTTGCTGTTCCTGATTTCAATTGTGTTCACTAAAGACGAGTAAGAGAGAAATATACTAAAAGTACCTTAACTTGTGTATAGCACTTATTTTAGTACTACAAATTTTCGCCAGCTCACTTAAATGTCAAAACTGAAGAAATATTATCACTTAAGTGCATTTGACAAAAAATTCCGGCTAGAGAAAATATGTGGCATTTATAATTAAAACGTTATATGATGTGGCATTTTTTAAGCATTAAAGTAATGACTTTTTCATTAAGATTGACATTGAAGTGATAATTTTTTAACAACAATTGGCACTAAAATGATCATTCTTTTACAAAGATTGGTATTGAAGTGATTACTTCTTAACTTGCTATAAGACATCATTTAAGGTTTTTTAAGCACTGAAATGATCATTTTACACCAAAATGATTATTTTTAACAACAATTAACACTGAAGCAAGCTTAACACTAGCACTAAAGTAATTATTTTTTTAACTTACTACACGACGTCATTTAGAGATAAGATGCTGGCAAGCCATGTGGGATTGAGAAATTATTAAAATATTATCATGTCGAATTCCGGTGACTCACATTAGAATTGATACTTAAGTGTTCTTTTTTTTTTTTTTTTAAGTGGCACTTAAGCGAGCTTAAGAAAAGTTGGGGCACTAAAGCGAGCACCGTATACAAGTTAAGATACTTCTGATGTACTTATCCCCTAAAGAGCCGGACTCTCGTTGGTCTTGGTTTGGCATGTTCTTGGCCGAGCTGATTTGATGGGAAAAGATCTCATTGGGAAATCCTTCGTGATCCAAGATTTGGTTTGTCAGTGAATCGTAAATGATCCTATTGTCGATTTGAGTGTCTGTCGCAATACAAACATCACGGACCAGGCAATATGTAACATTGATCGAGACCGGCATTCATTCTTTTAGGACTAAAGCACACGTTGGACGCGATGGAATAGTTGTCATGCTCCGAATGTTGCTAGAGCTTTTACTTCACAAATTGTTGACTACCAACTATTTGATAATATGCCTCCTAGTCACAGAGATTAGATTGATTGCGATTTTGTTCAAGCTGAAGATGCATAGACATAGAGCAATCATTTTCTTAGTACATTGATTCAATTCGGGTTACCTTTCATCATCATTAAAATTGATTCTGAATATGCTTTGTTCTTCTCGTCTTTTCTTTGTTTTGCCATGTTTCTTTGCTGTGTTCGACGATGGCCACTGATGAGAGGAATCGGCATTAAAACGGATGGTCCAAGCATCCTTCTCTAAGCTCAGAGGCACCGGTTTGATCGTAGCACTTGTTTATCCAAGAATGTTTCTGTTTCTGTGCTCTGCGTTTGGGTGATTATGGCTTGCGTGTGATGGTGATCCGGCAGGGAATGGAGGCCGATAATGAAATTGGTTTTGTTGTAAACCGAGACTGTGATGGAGATCCGGTGATGGTTGCCGGCGCTGACAGACATTGAGGGGAAGGATGTTTCCGGCGAGAGTTCGTCCGAAGAAGACGCTCTCGATAAAAGAAAGAAGTCGTGTTGGGGAAGAAGACGTGGTGATAAAAAAATATAAAAAGACGTAAAAAGAAAATATATAAAATAAAGGTGAGCAGATTTTATTTTATTTTTTAAAAAAAAAAAAAGAAGAAGAAGAGAAAACGAAATAGAAAATGAAAAAAAAAGCCGGGCTAAAGGTGGGGCCGGGTAGAGATGTAGGCTGGGTCAGGAGATTCATGGACCGGATGAAATAGGATTAGATAATGGCCATATTCAGACTTGCCCCCAAAGCTCAGTCCAAATTTTAGACCCAACCCAGACCTCCAGGGTCCGGGTTAGACTCACGAATCGATCGGGTCCCTTCACCTGATCCGAGTCCCATTTTCTAGATTAAAAAAATTTTAAAACTTCAAAATAATGAAAAGTTCGAAAAAATTCAAAAATTTAGACTAAGTTTAGAAATTACAACTTGAGTAGTTTTAGTAGATTTTAGTGTTAACTCTAGTTTGGAACTAGTCTAACATAAAAAGAAATATGAAAAATCTTTTGAAAAAATTGAACTTAAAAATTAAATGAGCCTTTAGGGCTTTACAATAGGGTTTTTGAAGCTTTCTTTTTCAAAGACAATGTTAGGTCGTTATTTGCGCACTTTTTTTTGATTTTATTTGATTGTGCTCTTTCAATACATTGATTGTTCTTCTTCTTTTCTCAGAATGATTATGATGAATTTTAGGATCTTTTGACTGGTAAAAAGACTACTTTGACAAATAGTCAAGTTTGGATACTGAAAAAGCACTAGTTGGATGGCCAATGTAATCAAGTCTCCGATCCCTAAAGCTCTAGTTGCATAGAAAGTGAGGTATCATCCTATATCTCATTTGGTTTCTAGTTTATCTCATTAGGCTAGTGGTGACTTCTTACATATAATTTCTAAGATCAATTCGAACTTAAATTGCAAATCCCTTGCCACACGAGGTATGGACCTAGGAGAGTCCACACTCTTGATTGACAAACCTTTTTTAGGGTGGTTGTCAAGACAATATACTCAAATTATCTTTTCAAATAGACTATTAATATCATCTCTTGAGTAGACACCTTTAAGCCTATTTCACTCGAGGGCGGCCCTTCGATAGGTAGATCGCGATAGCTTGATGATTTTATTAGGGACTTGAGGATTTAGGCCTAGTATAACTTGATTGTTTGTTAACTAATGTGGTTTTATGGTAGCGCATGTTGTGAAAGATGAGGTACTTCCATTAACATTGTTTTATTTGTTGATGCATGTTGGGAGTTATAAGGGGTGAAGTGATTGTTGACCTATTTGTCTTGCAGCTTAGTGTAGGAATGTATGTTTACGTGAAAGAAATTGAAGTGGTGTTTTAATATCAATTGTTATGCACGTCTTTGTTGATGGAGTTGTGGAGTTTAGTAGAGAAAAATAAAATTCAAGCATAGAAACAATTTACTTTAGACAGACACTTCCCCAGGTCACCAATCCTACTAATGGCATACATGTAATTTTTTTGTAAGAACTAATGATATTACATTTTATGAAAACATATTGTATAAGGATAGACCTGTGGTAGAATCTAATGCAAAGAAACAAACAACAGAGATTAGATAGATTGAACTGGAGGAGGTTTCTAAGGGGCTATTTGGTAATCATTTAAACAAGTACCCGATTATGATTTTTTTTTTTCCCGAGAGTATTGCGTTTGGTAAAATTTTTATTCCTAGGAACAAATTTGTTCATGAGAACAGATTTGGAGTAGAATCAAGAATAAAAAAAACGTTGATTCTTTGTTCTTGAGAACAATTCTAAAATCAAATCTACCTAATTTTTCCTTTTTCCTTCTCTTTCTTATTTTATTCTTTTTTCCTCTCTTGTTCTTCAAGTGTCGCTGTTGCCGCCATTGCCATTTGCCATCGCCGCCACCCCCCGCCGAACACCACCGTTTGCTGCCCATTGCCGCTGGTCGCTGGCGAGCTCGTCAGAGGCTCACTCAACTACCGATGAGCTTGTTGGGGGCTTGCCCAAAACGCCGGTGAGGCGGGCCTCCCCTGGCCACTGGCGAGTCTCGCCCTGGCCGGGCGAGGCTTGGCTCAACCATGGTTGGGCGCCCCATCGCCGGCGAGGCTCGGCCGACAAGGCATGGTCTCGCCTAGGACCAGTGACACTTCAATGATGTAGCCAGCTTTCATCAAGAAGAAGAAGAAGAAGAAGAAGAAGAAGAAGAAGAAAGGGAGGAAGAAAGGAAAAAAAAGGAGAAGAAGAAGAAGAAGGAGCAAAGGAGAAGAAGGAGAAGAAGAAGAAGCATAAGAAGAAGAAGCATAAGAAGAAGAAGCAAGAGAAGAAGGAGAAGGAGAAGAAGAAGAGGGAGAGGAAGAGGAAGGAGAAGGAGAAGAAGGAGGAGCGGGAGGAGGAGAAGAAGGAAGCGGGAGGAGGAGAAGAAGGAGGAGGAGGAGGAGGAGGAAGAAGAAGAAGAAAAGAAGAAGAAGGAGAAGAAGGAGAAGCAGAAGGAGAAGGAGAAGCAGAAGGGAAGAAAGAGGAGAAGAAGAAGAAGCAGAAGGAGAAGAAGAAGCAGAAGGAGAAGGAGGAGGAGGAGGAGGAGAAGGAGAAGAAGGAGAAGCAGAAGGGAAGAAGGAGAAGAAGGAGGAGAAGGAGGAGAAGAAGAAGTAGGAGAAGTAGAAAGAGAAGGGAAGAAGGAGAAGAAGGAGGAGGAGGAGGAGGAGAAGCAGAAGAAGAAGGGGAAGTAGGAGGAGGAGAAGGAGAAGAAGGGGAGGAAGAAAGGAAAAAAGGAGAAGAAGAAGAAGCAGGAGAAGGAGAAGGAGAAGGAGAAGGAGGAGAAGGAGGAGAAGAAGAAGGAAGAAGAAGGAGGAGGAGGAGGAGGAGGAAGCAAAAGAAGAAGCGAAGGAGAAGGAGAAGGAGGAGAAGGAGAAGGAGAAGGAGAAGTAGGAGGAGAAGAAGGAGAAGCAAAAGTAGAAGGAGAAGGAGAAGAAGAAGAAGAAGAAGGAGAAGGAGGAGGAGAACAAGGAGAAGCAGGAGGAGGAGAAGGAGAAGAAGGGGAGGAAGAAAGGAAAAAAAAAGCGAAAAAAAAGGAGAAAAGAAGAAGTAGAAGAAGAAGAAGGAGAAGGAGAAGGAGGAGAAGAAGAAGGAAGAAGAAGGAGGAGAAGCGAAGGAAGAAGGAGGAGGAGGAGGAGGAAGCAAAAGAAGGAGCAAAAGGAGGAGGAGAAGGAGGAGGGTGGGGGAGAAGGAGAAGGAGGAGGAGAAGCAGGAGGGGAAGGAAAAGAAGGAGAAGGAAAAGAAGGAGAAGCGGGAGAAGAAGGGGGAGAAGAAGGAGAAGGAGGAGAAGAAGCAGAAGAAAAAGGAAGAGAAGGAGGAGAAGGAGGAGAAATAGTAGAAGAAGAAGGAGAAGAATGAGGAGAAGCAAAGCAGAAGAAGAAGGAGAGGAAGGAGAAGAAGAAGGAGGAGGAGAAGCAGGAGGAGGAGGAGGAGGAGGAGGAGGGGAGTAAGAAAGGAAAAAAAGAAAAAAAAGAAGAAGAAGAAGAAGAAGAAGAAGGAGAATAAAAAAAAAAAAAAAAGCAGAAGGAGAAGGAGGAAAAGAAGGAGGAGGAGAAGGAGAAGGAGGAGAAGACGAAGAAGGAGAGGGAGCGGGGAGAAGGAGCAGAAGGAGAAGGAGAAGGAGAAGAAGAAGGAGAAGCGGGAGAAGGAGTAGAAGGAGAAGGAGAAGGAGAAGGAGAAGAAGAAGCAGAAGCAGAAGAAGAAGTAGAAGCAGGAAGGAGGAGAAGGAGAAGGAGAAGCGGGAGAAGGAGAAGAAGAAGAAGAGGAGAAGGAGAAGTAGAAGAAGCAAGAGAAGCGGGGAGAAGGAGAAGGAGAAGAAGGAGAAGTAAGAGGAGAAGTAGGAGAAGGAGAAGAAAAAAAGAAGGGGAGGAAGAAAGGGAAAAAAAAAGCGAAAAAAAGGATAAGAAGAAGAAGCAGAAGGAGAAAGAGAAGAAGGAGAAGGAGGAGAAGGAGAAGGAGAAGGAGAAGAAGCAGAAGGAGAAGGAGAAGGAGGCAGAGAGGACGAGGAGGAGGGGGAAGAAAGGAAAAAAAAAAAAAAAAAAAATAAAAGGAGAAGAAGAAGAAGGAGAAGAAGGAGAATAAAAAGCAAAAAAATGGAGAAGAAGAAGAAGAAGACGAAGAAGAAGGAGAAGAAGGAGGAGGAGGAGGAGAAGAAGAGGAAGAAAAAGAAGAAGAAGACGAAGACAAAGAAGGGGAAGGAGAATGAGGAGGAGAAGGAGAAGGAGAAGAAGCAAGAGAAGAAGCGAAGAAGGAGAAGGAGAAGAAGGAGAAGAAGGAGAAGCAAAGATAAGAAGCAGAAGGAGGAGAATGAGGAGAAGGAGAAGAAGAGGAGAACAATAAGCAGAAGAAGTAGGAGAAGGAGGAGAAGGAGAAGGAAAAGGAGGAGATGGAGGAGAAGGAGAATGAGAAGGAGAAGAAGTAGGAGAAGCAGAAGGAGAAGGAGAAGAAGAAGGAGAAGAAAAAGAAGGGGAGGAAGAAAGGAAAAAAAAAAGCAAAAAAAAGGAGAAGAAGAAGCAAAAGAAAAAGAAGAAGCAGAAGAGAAGGGGAGAAGGAGAAGGAGAAGGAGAAGAAGAAGCAAAAGCAGAAGGAGAAGGAGAAGGAGAAGCGGGAGAAGGAGAAGAAGAAGAAGAAGAGGAGGAGAAGAAGAAGCGGGAGAAGGAGGAGGAGAAGCAGAAGAAAGAGAAGGAAGAAAGGAAAAAAAGCAAAAAAAAAAAAAAAAGAGAAGAAGAAGAAGTAGAATAAGAATAAGGAGAAGAAGGAGAATAAAAAAAAAAAACAAAAAAAGGAGAAGAAGAAGAAGAAGGAGAAGGAGGAGAAGGAGGAGGAGAAGAAGAAGACGAAGTAGAAGGAGAAGAAGAAGGAGGAGGAGGAGGAGAAGATGATGAAGAAGGAGAAGGTGGAGGAGGAGGAGGAGGAGAAGGAGAAGGAGAAGCAGGAGAAGCAGAAGGAAGGAGAGAAGGAGAAGCAGGAGGAGGAGAAGGAGAAGGAGAAAGAGGAGAAGGAGAAAGGAGAAGAAGGGGAGGAAGAAAGGAAAAAAAAAGCAAGAAAAAGGAGAAGGAGAAGGAGGAGGACGAGGAGTAGGAGGAGATGGAGAAGGAGAAGGAGAAGGAGAAGGGGGAAAGAAAGGAAAAAAAAAAAAAAAAAAAGGGAGAAGAAGAAGAAGCAAAGAAGAAGAAGGAGAAGAAAAAGCAAAAAAAAGGAGAAGAAAGAGGAGAAGAAGAAGAAGAAGAAGAAAGGAAAAAAAAAAAAAAAAAAAGGAGAAGAAGAAAAAGAAGAAGAAGAAGAATAAGAAGAAGAAAGGAAAAAAAGAAAAAAAGGAAAAATTAATAAGAAAGGAAAAAAAAAGAAAAAAAAAAAGGAAAAATTAATAAAATTATTTAAAAAATAAAAAAATGATTTGAAGTATAAATGAAATTTTTGCTGTATATAAAATACATATTTAATTTATTATTTTAATTTATTATTTAGTATTTATATTTATAGTTTATACCATAGTTTATTATTTACTATTTAATAAAAAATTGATTATTTAATATGCTTATTACTTAGTATAAATATAATTAATCAATAGAATTTCTATAATTTGATAAAATTTTAGGATTGAAATATAAATTTTATGTAATTACCAAACACTTTTTTTTTTTAAATTCCAGAATAAAATTTTTTTGTACAATTATGAAACACATTTTTTGCTCGTAAATTGTTCCCAAGAGCGAGAATTAAAAGAATAATTTGATTAGAATCTGTTTGAGAACAAAATCGTTACCAAATGCACTCGAAGCAACTTTTTCTACTTTTTGTTTTTGTTCCAAACTGTTCGCGGAACAAAAGTTTTAGCAAACGCGTTTATATTCTTTTTTGTTTTTGAACAAAAAAGAATATAAATTTTTGTTTCGGAGAACATAAACAAAAATAAACAAACAAGACCCTTAGAGTGCTATCTGTCTTGCAAAGAATTCGATATTTCATTTAAAGAACAAAACACATCGAGTTAAAGTATCATCAAATTCGTTAGTTTGTAGATGATGGGACATTGTCGATGAAAAAGATTTTTGGTGTAGAAAATGTAGCGGATATATTAACAAAGGTTGTCACCATTGAGAAATTAAGGTTATGCATTACCTCAGTTGGCTTCCATGGTTAGCAATAGGGGGACCACCCCATTAGGACAAATTGGGCTACAAAGATGAATGAAAACTATAAAAGATTATTGCCGCTTTAAAGATCAACCTCCAAGTGGGAGATTGATGGAATTGTGGAGTTTGATAAAAAAAATAAAAAAAAAGAAGTAGAATTCAAGTGCAGAAACAATTTGTTTTAAAAAAACACTTCCCAGTAGGTCACCTATTTTGCTAATGGCATACATATAATTTTCTTGTTAATGGTGTATACTCTAGAATCCTGCTATATATTGGGGCAATATCTTTTATAGTTAAAAATGTTGAAGCTAGAAAATGCTAGAGCTTGTAATGCTAATACTGATATTGATAGTGGAGAGATTGCTTAGTGTGGCACCATGATTTTGAAAGGATTAGTAGGAGCACCTAGAAGGGGGTAAATAGGTGTTCAAATACGTTTTCGCTAAACTTAACAAATTAATTTGACTTTTAAGAGTGATAGACTGAAAATGTAAAAGACTATAGACAGTTATACAGAGCTGCGAATTAAAGTAAAGATATTAGGGATAGAGAATTAAGACATAAGGTTTATAGTGGTTCGTTTTAGACCAAACCTACATCCACTTTGCCGCACTGGCAATCTACTAGCTGGATTCCACTAAGAACCAAAAGAGATTTTACAGTCTCATGTCTTTGATTCCACAGTATAGAGACTCCGCTACATTTCTTCAAAGTCTCACAAATATTTAATCTCTCTTTTGAATACAAATTTAAGCTCAGCAAATGAAACAATAAAGAACAAGGAGCTCTAGACTTTGGAATTTTTTTATCACGCACACTATCGAATAACTAGAGCGTCTTCCTTATATACTCTTCTATATTTTCATAACCGTTGGCACATTTCGAAGGAGTTCTTCCAATCAATCCGTTGAACAGAATCAATTTAGGGAGATCTTGAGTTATTTAAGGAGTATGATGATAGTTCACCAATCCTACTCGCCCATACAATCAGGATCTAGGTTTCCATAAGCAGAATATTCCAAGTATACTTCGCCAATCAACGGATCTAAATTATCAAATCAATTTTAATACGAATAAAATATTTTGAGCCATCTCCAGCCGTGGGATCCTCTTCAAATGTACCAATCAAATTCTTAAAGATATACTTACATCTTACTAAGTCTTCTTCAATGGATGAAACTTTTCTTCGTCGGTCCGGAAACTGTAAATTATGGCATACTTTAAATCTTGAATCTGGAGGTCTTCAGACTTGACGGTAGAGTCTGCAAGTTTTTAGACTAGACTGATGGAAATGTTTTGTCAACTTCAAAATAAATAGAGAAGTTTTCTCCAACAATCTCCCCCTTTTTGATGGTGACAAAACTTTCTTGCAGATTTGGATACTTTTGACCTGCGAGACAATACTTAAGCAAACCAAGATATCTCATAAAAGATGAGTGAATTAGGATAAAGATAGTAGCGATTCTGCATCCACAAAAAACGAGTTAGTCTTGTAAAAACAACTATCTTTACCATAATCATCAACATAACTTAAGATACCGCAAGCATTAAAAGATCAAAATAGTCCAAACCAGTCCATCCAAACACAAATAAGTCAAAAAAATCAATAAAAAAATAAAAATCAAAACCAACCAATCAAAACTAGAGTCAAATTTACACCAACTTCTCCCCCTTTTTATCAACAGCAAAAAGTAGAGAATATAAAGAGAATTGAATAAAATTAAGATTGTTTGGGAATGCCAACGAGCGGAAATCTCTCATAGACTTGATAGTCTCCTCCAGCTTTCTCAGATCTTCCTTCAGTTGCGCTAAATCCTCACCCTTTGCATTTTCTTGAACTTGAAAATTAAGGGCTTGAACTTGGTCGTGCAAAGAAACTGAAGTGGCTTGATGAGCATTCTGCATGATCTGAAATTCACATCCAAAGGCATAAACCCGACCTTTGATCTCTAGAAGAAGTTTGAGCAATCTTTTAAAGTCTGCTGAGTTGTCAATTTGAGTGCTTGCTTTAGCATGATCAGTTTGTTGAGTGTTGCCGGATGATGGAATTTCAGCACGTTCGTCCAGACTTGGAGATGAAGCCTCATTACCTTCTTCAGGAAAGTGAGAGACATACATATCATTTGGATCGGCAGGAGAACGACTAACATTATCATTAGTAAAAGCAAGTGAAGAAGTACCTCTTTTATCAGCAGCTCCCCTATTTCAGTGCCTTTAGGTGGAGAGAAGTACTCTTCTTGCTCTAGCTCATCTTCAATGTCACGATGATCTTGTCTTTCTTCTTCTGCTGGAGAATCACCATGACTTTCTCTTTCTATTTGTTCTCCTCTTCGCTCTTCTTCTTCTTCTTCTTCTTCTTTCCTCATCGTTTCCCTTTCTTCACTCCTCTGCTCTGTCTCCTCTCTGTCTTGGTTCTCTTGATCCTCTGTCTCTGGAACAAGATGCTGTAAGTTCTTTAAGGCAAGAGCGGAGATAGTTATGCCATCCTCATCTTCTTCATCTTGCAAGATGAGTGCTCTCCTCTTCTTAAATGGAGCTGTCATGGGCTCCTTTCCTTTTCTTTTTGCAGCCATGTGGTCTTGTCGAGTCTTGACGAGGCATTCTCCTTAAATTTCTCTAAAGCCTTATTTAGCTCATTTAGACGCATCTTTGAAACCATCTTCAGTCCCACCACCATTGGATCAATGGTTCGAACACATAAAATTTTGGGAGGCTGAATGTTAAGATGTCTAAATAGACGAGTAACAAGTCCAGAATAAGGGAGTTGTCCCTTGTCCTTTACCATTGACCTATACATGTGAAACATGATGGTGTGAGGCAGAGAGAACTTGTAATCAGCGTTGATGGCAACATCAGCTTCGCTTCAGAATTGGAGACATCAGTCTTTAATGTGCATTTAGGTTTGAGACAATTAATCACAATCTTATGGAGCAAGATATTAGAGGCACTCATCCTCAAATACGAAATCCAGCCTTCTGCAATTCTATCTCGAACAAGCTCCATAGTGGCATGACCAATAGACACACTGATTGATTGGAAAATCCCTCTCTCCACTCTAATCACATCAGCCAGAGTGTTCAAATCTACCACGTAATCCTAGTCTCTAACAATGAAGGAAAATCTATTCATATCTAAAAAACTTAGACTGGAATAGAAATATGTAGTAAGTTCTGGATGAGCTACAACTGTCTCAGAGCAAAATCGTTCAAGTTGAAGTAAAGTAAACTTCTCCCGTAACTTTACGTTCAACGAATCAAGAAAATTAAAATCCACACTCCTTGGGTTCATCACCCCTCGCTTCAGCAGTTTAGAATAAACTTGCTTGTGTTCCTCAGAACGAAACAGATCCACTCTTCTTCCATAAATGTTCGTAGCAACACCCATTCTAGGCTTAAAATGAGTGAACATCTTTTCATCGTCATCTTTTCTCTCAGGTTGATTAACTCCTCCAAAACATGAATCACTTGGAAAATTCGCAAAAGCCATTTTTGCCAAACCAACAGGAGCAATTCTCAATCGTTCCATCGTTCTTAAAAAATCGATTTTATTTTGGTACCCCTTCTCACTAAAAAATTCATCAATAAAGGTCATTGCATAACCACCTTCCTTCAAGGCGGTGTAAAGTTTGAAAGTAAATGTAGGCTTAAGAGTCCTTATAGGTTCGACATCCTCAATAATTTCTTCCTCTGCTTGTTGTTGCTGAGGCTCTTGTGGTCTAGCCCGAGAAGAATGACGCGGTTGAGAATGTTGTTGACTACGCTGCTGCCTTGGAGAGTCTTCTTCTTTAGTCAGATCGAAGTGCGTAGGACCCTCACGCATATGATGTGGTCCCTTGCTTGCAATCCTTGAGGACTTTCTTTGGGAAGACATTATTACAGTCTTTGAGTAGATTTTTCGAACTTGATTCGCGAGAAAGATGAAAACTTTATGGATTAAACTAGAGAGAAAAAGTAAGAAAGTAAAGTTCTGAGCTCTAGGGTTTGTGGGTAAAAATGAAGAAGAAAGACAGTATATAAAGCAATCGAAACGAGGTATATGGATCGACATAAAATGAAAAATAAAAATGCATTTTAAAAAATGGATAATTGCCTTTTTGAAAATAGATAATTGTCTTTTCAAAAATGATAACTTCCTTTTGAAAAAGAATAATAGATACAACTTCAAAAACTTGGAAATATAACATCAATCGATTTGTGATTAATAAGCAATCATACCTTTTTGAGTTTTTATCCGAAAGTTAAATTGCTAGAACCGAAATAACTTACAGTCGTAACTCTTGGTCTTCGAGTTTGAGCATCTTCAGACTTTATCCTTGAGTCTCGAGCTTCTTCAGACTTTAAGAGATAAGATATTAAGTCCGGAGTGAATAGACTCAAATAGACTTTTCTCTAAAGGTTTCGTAAATATGCCTGCCAGCTGATTCTTTGAGTCAATGAAATTGATCAAAACTTCTCCATTTTGAACATGATCTCTAATAAAATGGTGTCGAATCTCTTTGTGCTTTACTCTTGAATGAAGAATTGGATTCTTTGTGAGATGAATCGTGTTGGTGTTGTCACATTTGATCTCGGTGCATGAGTTTTCGATTCCAAAATCTCTTAGTTGTTGTTTTATCCATAAGATTTGAGAGCAACAACTTCCAAGAGCCACATACTCTGCTCCTGCTGTTGAAAGAGTTACAAGTACTTTGCTTCATTGAAAACCAATATACTTGTCCCTGCTACCAAGCAATTGACAAGTGCCGGATGTGCTCTTTCTATCAACTCCACATCCTGCTAGATCTGCGTCTAAATATCCAAGGAGAGTAAAGTCTTCTTCTTTGGGATACCATAGACCTAACTTAGAGGTTGTTGCAACGTATTTGATGATGCGTTTCACAGCACTTAGATGAGATTCTTTGGGATCTGATTGAAATCTGGCACAAATGCAAACACTAAACAAAATGTCAATTCTAGAAGCAGTAAGATAAATAAGCGAACCAATGATACTCTGTACACCTTCGGTCAACTTTCTTTCCTCCTTCATCTTTGTCCAGCTTTGAAGAATTTGACATTGGTATATCAATCTTTTGCAATTCTCCAATCCGAACTTTTTAAGAAGTTCTTTAGTGTGTATATATATATATTTTTTTTTTGGTAAATGAAAATTCATTCATTCAATTGTTTCACTTGTAGTCCGAGAAAGAATGATAGTTCACCCATCATGCTTATCTCGAATTCATCCTGCATAGACTTAGAGAACTTCTTGCACAGGTTTTCGTTAGGTGATCCAAATATAATATCATCAACATAGATTTGAACAAGTAGGAAATTTTTACCTTCTCTTTTAATGAATAAGGTAGTGTCCACTTTTCCTTTGACAAAACCATTTTAAATTAAAAACTTACTTAACATGTCATACCAAGCTCGAGGTGCTTGCTTTAATCCATATAGAGCCTTTTTAGTCTGAATACTAAGTTTGGTTTCCTTGGGTCTTCAAAACCGGGAAGTTGTTCCACATAGACTTCTTCTTAGATAAATTCATTCAGAAATGCACTTTGGACGTCCATTTGGAATAACCTGAAATTCTTATGGGTTTAGTGAAATAGTGTTGTGGATTTCTTTTATTTGTTAATGATGCGGGATCGATGAAGTACTATGCTTGTAATAGCTTATTATTACAATAAAATGTGATTGTTCATGAGAACTGTGCTTTGTAGACTATACAAGTATAAATATTTAGTTAACATGTATCTTATAAGATGCTGACTTTTTTGTCCCTATTAGCTTCTCTTTTTTCCTTTGAAATAAGTGCCACTAGGGCCATGAGATTTTGCGGCCTCTCTTTTAAGTACCATATGTTTCTAGAGAGGATTTGAATTATGAAAAACCACAAACATCATAAGGAACCTTCACTTTTACAAACATCATTGCCAAACATCATAATTAATATTGCCACAAACATATGTACTTTTTAGATTGCAAATAACCTTTTCTTCATTCATCCCACAAATAGGGTGCACATACATGTACAAAATATGTCTACGTACACAAAAAATGTTTGAAATAGCACGCTATTGCAAATTCATAGAGTGTGTTACTATAGACATCAACAATACAACCAACATTATCTTTAGTTTGGAATTTTCTTTCTTTAGGTTTGCATAATCTTGTTTCACATGTTTCAATTGTGCTTTGACTCCTGTACCTTCCAAACAACTATTATTCTCATTATGGGTCGACTTTAGTTCTTGTTCGACATTGCTATTGTGAAAAATATTGCATACAATTCTTGCTGATTAACTGGTTTCTGCATCAACCCAAATAAAAAAAATTATTTGTGGGAAATTTGGTTCCTAAGAAAATTAGGGTAGTTTAAAATAAGAGTGGGCAGTTCTAGGTTTCATATAGGTTCCACTTGAAACCTACCCATTGGAACATGTTCTTCATCTTCTAGAACTTAAAACTTGCTTAGCATACCCTAGAACCCTACTATATTATAGGTTCCAAAGTCTACCTATGTTCCACATTTTTTATTAATTGAATGATTGTAGTGAATTATCACCTTTAATAACCACTACTCGTTTCTAAAATATACTAACCATTACTTTTATTTAGATACACGAAAAATATGAAATATTAACAAAGTAAGTCTTAATGTAACATCCTCGATTTCGACCTCATAAGGATCGACCATAAGGTCCTGAATGGATTGACCATGGACCATTAGCCATGGGATCGATCGGTTCAAGTAGTAAAGAATCAAGGATTGGTCATAATTCGACCGATTGACCGATCATGAATTGGCCTAGGTGTTGGTTGTGAATGACCTACTGACAGCTCATAAAATGACTTTTGGATAACGAGAATTGGTCATGGGACGATTTTGGATTGCCGGATGGTCACGATCGGTCATAGCCCCTCGCCGTAAGTGATTTTGCTCGGCTATGCACCGATACATGAACGATTCGACTCAATCAAATGTGATTGTCTTCCAACCAAAAATGCATCATCCCCTATTCAATTCTTAATGATCGAAAAAAATTCTTGAATTGGTGATGTTCGATGATGCAACGATAGTGCATTGGCCATGAACCATACGGATGGATTAGGTGTCGATCGGAACGAGCTTAGTGATAGATGCGGCTATTCCGTCACTAATTCTAAGGTTCATGAGTGCCTTGGCTTAGTGCTAGGCCATGGGCAGCCTTATGATTGGCCTTGATCGACCGAAGGACCAAGGACCACCATTTAGGCTCACCAACCGTCCAAAGAAATGGTTCGGGTGAGCATGGGGCGTGAAGGCCAAACCTCAGGTGTGTTAAAATGGTCATTAAGGGGTGTACACAAAAAGCTCTTGCCCGCTTCCCATTGCACTTTTGATGGCCTATTTCCTATGATTGCTATATTCTTTGGAAATGGACAAAATAGAACCTTCTAGAATATCTTAGGTTCTTCTTGAAAAAGGACGACTCACCATTTTAGATAGATATTTCTAGATTTGGTAATGATTACCAAAGATTCACCTCAAGAATTAAGTAAGGGACTCTTGGACAAATGGATCAAACAAGAGAAGACATATAGAAGATTCTATAATGCCTTATTAAATGCAAGGATGAGTTATCTCACTTAGGTGTCCCTTGAAGATTTGGTAATGATGGCTCAAGATTTTCCTTGGGGAAGAGGCAAATGACTCAATGGCTTAAGTGGACCAATAAGAATAAAACTTGGTGGAATATTCTAGAAGACCAAACTTAGAAAGCAAGTTCTCGAATTTAGGTATGTGTTAAATATCCAAACCCCATGATTAACTAAATCTAAGCATTTAATGAGAATGGTGAGTCATTGGCTTAGGTATCTTTGAAATATATGATCATCATTGCCATAAGATTTTCCTTAGAGAACAAATATCATCATTGCCATAAGATTTTCCTTAGAGAACAAATAGGCCAAATCGTGATGGCATCATATAAATGGTCAAATAGGAATGAAACAAGTAAGCCTCCAATCATGACATTAGGTCATTAGGTGTGCCACCTTTTAAAATATGCATGACACCTTGCAACTTAGTTTTGCCACCTCAATGTCATAGCCGTGCCACTTCAAGAAATATGATTTGGCAATTTGGATGAGTAATGATGAGATTGGTGCCTCTAAATAGGAGGAACCCCCATTCATTTCCATCATTAGAACCCCTTGTCATTCACGCCTACCCTCCTCCCCCTTCTCCTTTCTCTCAACCTCACATCCTCAACCCACCAAGCTATCTAGGTTGGTTCTCAAGTTTGCCGAGGTAAGTAAGATTCCTCCCTTTATTCTAAGAAAGTAGATCCTATTGTTAAGGCCAGTAGGTGCTCACCCATTAAGCCATGGGTAGTTTGCAATGTCTTTTGTTTGATCTTATTTGTCATGGAACATGGTCGTGTGCTTGAGTCATATATGTTCAGAATGGAATTGAGGCTCATTCGGATTGATTTCATCGCAAGACAAGTTGCCCAAATCATAAAGCCTTGGTTTCGGCATAAATAGGATGTCGGGTCTAAGCCTCGCTTGGTGCAGGAATCACTTAAGGCCTCAAGGTCCTAAATCGACATTGAGGCATGTCGATCTTATGCCTTGATTGGTATAGGGATCGCCTAAATTTACAAGGTCTTGGTAAGACATCAAGCACGTCGATTTCTATAGCCCAATGGATGTGGGGACTTTGTGCTTGGAGTTGAATGAAATTGCAAGCTGAGAGTCATTCTCGATACATGTTTATTCACATTGGGTTGGAGCGGAGATCCGTCAAGCTTGGGGTTATCACTAAAATGAGGTGTACCCAAGCCTCAAGATCTTGGATTGGCATTGAGGTGTGCCGTTTTCGAGCCTTGTTTAGTGTAGGGATTGGCGCTAAGTGGTTGATTCAAGTTACAGACCAAGGATCATTCTTGGCACGTTTATTAGATAAGTGCAAGAACTCATGACACACACGACTGAATGAGCACGCCTTCGGGTCATGCATATGTCAGCTAAAAGAAAAGATAAGAATCAACTTGTGTGATTCACTTGTGTGTGTGCACTTAAAGAGGAAAAAACGTTCATCGTCACATAGCGTTGGCGGCGATGCCTCGTTCATTAAATGGGATGCCTTGGTTGAGCTATGAAGCCCTAGAAAGTATGTGATGCCTAGCTTGATGGTTGGATACTAGGTCGTCGCATAAATAACCTATGCCACTCAGGACACTGGAGATAGAATTAGGGTCGTTACACTTAATCATAAAATGGAAGCTTGGACTAGTGGTTCCAAATTATACACTCGTTGTCGAACGCCATAGAATACCGTAGGATCACTTGAAGATTAGACCAAGAAATATTACAAAAACTTGTTCCAAGTTCTAAGTTCCAAGTTCCAAGTTCTAAGTTCTATAAGCATAGAACCTAGAATCTACTTGTTGAAATAGATTTCCACTGGTTAGGGGTGAGCGTGGTTCGGGTTGGGCTGGCCTACCCCCTAACCCTAGAACCAACCCGCACAGTATTGATTTTCAATTTTTGGGACCGAGAACCGACTTTATTAAGCTTAGGACCGAGGACCGGACCGATTGATGGGTTCGGTCTAGTTCCAAGGTCAACCCGGGACCAACCAATAATTTATTTATTTCATTTTTTGTACTCTCTGAAAAGGTAGCCAAATGAGTTTGGCCTGGTTTCGGGGTCAACTCAAGACCAACCGATAATTTTTTGTTTCATTTTTTGTACTCCCTGGAAAGGCAAGCGAGGATTGGACCGACCCTATGGGTTTAGTGACAAGCGAGGTCAGCTAAGAGAGGCGAGCAACGAGTGTCGAGTGGGATGAGTGTCAAGCATCGAGCAGGGAGCAACAAGCCTTGGCGAGCGGCATGAGTGACTCAAAGTGAGTGAGGTGAGTGTCGAGTGGCAAGCAGAGAAGTTGTTTCTTTCGATTTTGACAAATTAAAGACTAAGAAGACAAATAAGATAAAAGAGAACAAGTACTAGAGGAGGATGCCGTGAGGAGCTATTTACACCCGTTTGAACGCCGTGAGGACTCATCACAAAAACATTTTCCTCATTTGTAAATTATGGCTATTGACGCCATAAAAGATATTATCTAAGTTATTAAAAAATAGTGTAAAATTACTTGAACTCATCATTAAGGAGTTATTTAATATTATTGATGCCATTTATTTTAGGATTTTCTATATATAAAATATTATAAATAATATATTAGATATATAATATATATAATCAAGGTTGATCCGAGTTGGACCGACCCTAAACTCTTAGGATTGATAACCAACTTTGTATAGTATTGGTCTAGGAATCCCAGGACCAAGGATAGACCCGGTCTCCCTGGGAACCGGACCAAGACCGATAGGGTTGGGCCGGTCCAGGGTTGGTCCGGGGTTGACCCTAGACTAATGCTCACCCCTACCACTGGTTCAATTCTCAGGTTCAAGGTTCTACCCTAGAACCATGCTCAACCTTTATTTAAAAAGAAACTTATTGATGAGATAAATTTGACAACTACCCCAATATAAGAAGAGATTGTCACAAACAATAGATGGCAATTATTGCCACCTTTACTAGACCTAAAATTGGTTAGAAATCCATATCATTTAACTAGATGCTATATATCATAAAATGCAATTATTCACCTTTTTACTAGACCTAAAAATTGGTAAGAAATCCATATCATTCAACTATATGATATATATCATTAAATGAAAAGGATAATCTTTCTCCTTTGCATACCTTTCTAGTCACCAACTCATTCAACAGATTGAATAAATCTTTGAGTATAAAGGTGATGCATTCGTTCATCTCAACACATCACTGTACTAGGTCCCAAAGCTATCAAGATTCATTGAGAGAGAGAGAGAGGCTAAAAGTAGTTTAGGTGGGAATAGCCATGGTGGTAATTGCATCCAATGGGGTTTACGATACTCGTGATGGCTCTAATACTCTGGTCATCCATTGGTGTCAATGCTAACGCTGATGCGCGCATACTTATATCAGAGAAGTGGAAGAGTATATTGCAATGTTTCTGGATTACTAACCCATTTGGATGCTATCGCTCTTGCCGTGGGCGGTATCTAGGAGAGTCCTGACGGTCATGCCATTAGAGCATTGCAACGTTGGTTGTGTATTGTCTACTTGTCGTGGCCACCATCTAGGTAATAATCTTCACATTGAGATAAAAAAAATATAACATAACTTCTTATTAGATCCTTAAAATCAAGAAATTCATTATATAATCTTGTTTTGTTTATCAGTGTTTCATTGATATATTTTAATTATGAAAGAAGTGTTGCATACTAAATCATTTCATTTCCTTATACTTTGATATATATGCCCTTGTTGAAAACAAATTCAATTTCAATTTTGATGTAACTTTTATAATCTCCTGTTTTATATTTGACCTCATGTAGAAAGCAATAAAGTTGGAGTGGATGAGAACAAGGCTCGAGCTTGTGCGGATTCATGCTCTCAGAGTTGCCAGAAGACTTATTCTTTGCACTAAAGTCATTAAACTTATGTAATGCCTTTGTGGTTTTATTGCTCAACTAATAAAAGGTGCCTTTTTAATTTTCTGCGTGACCATGAGCGAAGAACATCTTTTTAATTTTCAATTGTGGTAACATGAGTCCACTCTCTATTATCTGGAAATAGATTTTGAGATATAAATACAAAAAAGAAAGGTAAACTTTACAAGATATTGAATTTGGCTTTGTCATGCCTCTTCGGATTAGTGTCAAATATCTTCATGCAACCAATGTTTTACGATGTGCATAAGACTGTCAATTTTTGGCAGGACATAACATGAGAGCATGACTTAGTGGTATTGCCAACTAGACGAATGAAATGATATGTATGAACATGTGTTAAGCCAGGAAAAAAAGAATTATATATGTATCAATCACCGAAAATTCTCTTTGTGAAATACGTTTGGATGACAAGTTCAAATAAGATAGGACATCAAATATTTTGCGGTCACCCATTTAAATTCAGTCTAAAATCAGAGAAAAAAGTCTTTCCTCATAAAGCTGATGTTCTCCATCCTATTAAACGAAGGATGCACTTTCGCCACCTCTTTGACTAGTCACAACATTCTGTTGTTTTCTTTGTAGCTAACTCACCATTTAATTTTCGACCAAAAAAAACCATTTAATGACATTAAAAACAACTATAAATATTTGACTCTGCAAGCACGTAAACTACATATGATTCTACCCTACTTTGAAAACACTCACTGAAACACAAGATTAATAAGACTATACAGAGAGAAGTGAGCAATCACATGAAGATCAAAGCATTGAAGAGAGGGGTGGCGGTAATGTTAACTGCGGGGCTAATATGTAGTGCATTCCTCATTAAGGCATCGGGGAACGTAATAAAATATGTGCTCCTGATTGCGCAATTACCATTTTGCCGTGGATTTTTGACGGCCTACGTGTGCGAGGTTGTCATGACGCCAATCATTTGTCCTGACAGTGCTCAAGCAATGCAATCTTGGTTGTGTGGCGTCTGAGTGCTTTGATCGCAATTTAGGTATAATTTCTACCACATCATTACATCTAAATTTTCGCTTGAAGTTAACACAAGTAACACTTAATTTTCAATTTGTGATATTCTGGGTTTAACTCATTCAAAGTGTTATTCGCTTTGGCCATCTCATACTAAGTTTCGTGATTTGGTAGTTTGGCCTACAAGAAGACACTTTTTCAGGAGTTAGCTATCTTGGTAGTGCTCCCATCTGAGTACACTTAACTTCGAGTTCCTAAGCTAAGCATAGTGATATACCAAAAGGTGTATTCATGAGTTAATTACAATTTTTACACACGCACACACATCCTAAACATGCTCTCCCCCTATTTGGTGTGCAATTCACTTCATTCCTTACCCCTTCACCATTCTAGAATCTTACCTATGGCCACTTTAGAGATCACCAGCTTGAGATATAGACAAAAATTCAACAGAGAGAGAAAACACACATTAGTTAATGGGACTAGTATGAGCAAATAAATCATCACCACTGACCCTTGACATGCCATTGCGTGGACTCGCCAACAGGTTATGATGGTAGGTTTGTCTATGCTAGAGGTATATATTGATCATCTCTTACCATACAAGTTCTATTCGATCTTGAGTGGTAGATTTTCTATTCGCCCTTTTTTTTTGCCCGGGACCATACCTTGGAAAATGTTTCAGGTTTAGAAAAGCGCATAACATCAAGGACCATCAAGGGCCAAACCTTCCAACTAACTTGCAGAGACTGTTCTAAAATGTTTGAAAGCAATTGACTGACAGGTCTAAGTGCCAACACTTATATATATGTGCAAATACTTAGGTCATGTTTGACAGCAGCAAATGGTAATGATTTGATAAATCAAATAAAGATAGCATGTTCTTTATTGCAAGATACCCATCAACAATAGAATAGAGTTTGCTATGGTTTTTTTATTTTTATTTTTATTAAATCCAGTTCCCTACGGGTACAACACAAAATTTTAATGTGGAACATCATTTGAACAGTTGACAAAGGCATTGTCCGAAAATTTTCACGCTCGCAACAAGCTGAGTGTACAGTGTTGTCAATCAACATAACTTTACTTGCTTAACAGACATAAACAGAAAGAGTCGATGTGTCGATCAACATAACTTTTGTTGTATGGAGTTTCATCTTGTGGCTATGCACAATTTATCTGATTCTATAAACCACAGTGTCGTATGGAAGAGACGTATGCTTTGCTGCAATTTGAGGAAAGCTTAACACTCACCAACATTACGAGGGATCCTCTCGCTTATCCAAAGACTAACCTAGAAACCAAATCGGGATTGCTGCTTATGGGATGGCGTAGAGTGTGATGAGAACACTGGCCATGCAACTGTTCTTGACCAAGGAAGTACTCTTATCTATGGTTCTATTAACCGTGACTGCCACATCTCAATATGGGTGACGACATTCCCGTGGGACACTGACCGGACTTTATCTCAAGTAGTCCTGCTACATCGCAACTACCTGCTGCACGTTTTCCAGGGAGTTACCACCGTCAATTGGAAACGTTTAACGAAAAAGTACCAATAAAGTCATAAACCTAATGAATTAGTACAAATTCAGTCTTAAATCTTTTGATTGGATTAATTTATTCCTAAACTTTTTTGCATCTGTACTAATTCAGTTCATCTGACTAATTTAGTCTAGAAATTATTGACATGGACATTGGCCATCCAATGTGACATAACCGATGCTGATGTGGATATTTTTAAATAAATTATTTATTTTTTCTCTTTTTTAAATTCTTTTCCTTTTTTTTTTCTTTTTGGATTGTGGCCAGTAGCGAATCAACATGGTCGGCGACTGGCCACAAGTGACGGTCGATGAGGGCATCGCAGCCCTCGTGGCCTTAGGTGAGGGCGGCCCTCACTAAATTTAGCAAGGGCCCGACCTTCACGCCTTTTAGGCGAGGGCAGCCCTTGTGGCCTTTGGGGAGGGCACGACCCTTACGGCCTGGATGAGGGTAGTCCTCGTTGAATATGGCATGGACTCATCCTCACTCTATCTAGGCGAGGGCGGCCCTTGTAGCCTCTAGCAAGGGCACGACCCTTGCAGCCGTCCTATGCTGTCCACAATAGTCCTAATTTAAAAAAAAAAATTAAAAATGTCCACATTAGCATTGGTAGAACGGCTAGCGTCCACGTCAGTATTTTCCAGCCTAAATTGGCTTAATGGATTGAATTTGGTATCAATATGAAAATGTTTATGACAAAATTGGTCCAATTAAAAAATTTATGATGAAATTGATACCAATATAATAGGTTTAGGATTTTTTGGGTACTTTTCCCAAACCTTTGGTCTTTGAGTTATTTTGGTCTTGTAGGTTGTGAATTTTTTAGAATGATCCCGTATTCATTCAATGATCTTACCAAGCTTGAATCCCTAGATCGGATAATGAAACCATCGATTGTTTAGCCCATTTTTTCTCTGTTTTGGGTTTGGAAGCTGACAACGATCGCCAATTTGAACCTCGAAAGAATCATGCTAATAGGCGAGATTCCACCTTCAATTGGAAATCTGTCTCAGCTAGTCAAATTAAGACTCTTTGACAATGAGATAACCGGTGCCATACCGCCTTTGCTCACGAGCTTCACGCATCTCACTGAATTAGGCCTACACATGATTCAACAATCAGGTCTTTCACCATCTTATCCCATGAAAATGACTCAACTAACCCTGGTTCACCTTGACACCAATAAATTTGAAGGCCCGATACCCTCTTTGCTCTCTCAGCTCCAAAATCTGGAAGTCCTTAACCTTGCTGGAAACCACTTCAGTGATAACAACTAAGCAAGACAGTTTTCTTAAGCTAAAAAAATTGGAGATATTGCAATTATCATGTAACAGCATATCCGTATACATAAAAATGAGCATCAATGTCTTCCTAATCTAGGACTTGTTGCATGCTGAGGCTGCGATAATGCTCTGTACGAAGATAATGATTGGGCTGTGATAATGCATTGGTCGAAAGGGATGCTACGGGCTGCGATAGTGCTCCGTGCAAAGAAAATGCTCCCGGGTGTGATAATGCAGCGGGCGAACGGGAACGATCTGGCCTGCGATGATGCACCAATTGCAAGAAGAAGACTTTTTCGACACTTCGCACTTCAAGGCTATAGGCTGCGATCACTTGCGAAAGGTGAGACTTGCTACAACCTGCGATTAATTGCGAAGACAAACTTTCCAGTTTTCGAAACTCGCCATTTTGAAAAGAGATTCCGAGGAGTTCTTCCTACGAGATATAAAGATGATCCTTCGGAGTTCCTCCGATCTGATTGGGCTTGAAGAAGGTCTTCCTGCAAGCAATTAATACACTCAATTGATCGGTGTAAATCACATCAATCAGAACAATTTTGGATAAGACAAATATTTGTGAAGAACATCATAATATATTTGAACAAAATGCGATAATCAAGCGTTTGTACACAAAAGATCACTAACCAGGATTTACATTGACTAGCCATCATAGCTGAATTTTAGATCCTCTGTAATCCGTTTGGTGAACACCGTCGACTCCACCGTCAAATGGAATTTCTGATTATTTTCATTTAATTTGTTTGAGGACCTTCTCATGTTGATCATACTGATTTCTTGTACTCTGTAGATTTAAGAAAATTTAATTGTTTTGCTATTTCCTTAAAGAAAATATTGTACTACTCCATTTGAGGGTAAGCGGGTGCATGTTCTAGACTAGAGTTCCACGGTATACTCTTATTACCTAGGGAAAGAAATTGGACAATGAATAAATGAGGCTTGGCTTAACGCAATTTTTTTTTTTTTATTATGAGAAATGATTGAGTGACATTATTTAATCTAATATGAGAATAACAATATATTCTGGACCACAAAAAATCAAATAAAAGATAATTATAAATTGTTATGGGATTCACTCCTTTAAGAATTTATGACTTACAACAAAGCTGTTTTTTTCGCAGTAATCCAAAAAACTATTATGTTAGCAAAGCCTTTTTTTTTTTTCTGCCCTTGCATCGGCCTTTTTGGGTCTTTAGACCTCACGCCTGCGTTTTGCCTTTGACTATGTGTTGTGTGACTGATGAGGGAAAGTCAACGCATATCAAGTTTTGGAGTGTGATCAATTTGTAACTCATAAAATTTAGCATGACCAATCATAGCATTTGTAACTTTGCAACTGAGGGTCAAGGCTAAGGTCACGTGGTCTTTTCTCTTCTCTTCACGTCTGATGATTTGCTGAATGACTATCCGATCCGTTGGATGTGAGGCCATTGCAGAATTCGAGTGAATCTTATGTATTAAGGCTCTAATCATTTCGTAGAAAATATGGTGTTTTTGAAATATGTTTTCTAGAGATAATTTTCCAGAAAAATGATAACATTTTCCGATGTTCAACTAAAACTTGAAAATAAAATGAAAAATATTTTTCGATTTTTGGCTAAAACTTGAAAAAGAACCGGAAAGTTTTATTCCACCTATTGACATGGAAAATTCGATTTGATTTTCCTCCCTTTAACTATTTTTATTTTTTATTTTCTTTTATAAATTGATTTTTTAAAATTTTTATTTTTCTTTCTACATTTTTCTTTTCCTCCTCCTCCTTCAGTTGATTGTCAACTAGCCAGTAATCGACCAATGAGCTCACGAGCCTAGAAAAGGCTTACTGATTTGGCAAGGCCTAAGGCTAGTTAGCTCGAGGCTCACTTGTGGTTGGTCGTTGGCCATCATCGTGGCTAGTTGTCGGTTGAGAATGGAGGAAAAAAAAAAAAAAAAAGAAAGAAAATGAAAAACAGAAAATAAAAAATTTAAAAATTCAAATTTATAAAAAGAAATAAGAGAAAAAAGAGGGGGCTCGTGTGAGATAAGAGAGTGAGTGAAGAAAATGTTTCCCCTTTTTTGAAAAATGGAAAACATTTTTCCTTATTTTAATTTACTTTTTTTCATCAGTGGAAAATATATTTCCCGATCAATTCATTTTCTGTGAAACGAATATTAAAAATCTGAAAAACAGTTTCCTAGAAGTTTTTTTAATATTATTTTTTCAGTGAAAGGAACAAAGCCTAAGATTGCTGTACCATTTTCCACTGTAAATTTACCTTGGCTTCCCCTTCCCCTTCCCTTTCAGCGGCGCATTGGATGACTGTTAGATGGATTTTCTTTTCTCATGGCTGCCTTTTAGGACGACCACAAATCACTGTTGTTTTGTTTTTAGGTTAGGAAGAATGGCTGCAAAGACCGGATCTGAAGCGTTTGAAGAGAAAGATGGAGTGGGGCTGCCGAGTTGCCGAGGAGACATATATATATGGCGATGCATTTGGCGAAGTATCAAGACTCTCCCAGATCATTATTATCAGGATCAATTTCTGAGAGAGAGAGAGAGAGAGAAGGTTTCCCTGGTACTCTCTCCATTAACTAAGGGACGGAACTGGACAGCGGGGGGCAGATGTACGACAGGTAGCAATCATAGGTTTGATGCGCAAACTAACTTTTCTCTGCATCAGATCCAAACCCACGAACAATATCAAGAGAGGGTCTCTCTCTCTCTCTCTCTCTCTCTCTCTTCTCCCCACAGACAAAAACTAACGAACTGAGAGACTCGGGCGACTTCTTTTTCTTCTCCGACCGACAGCGAGCTGCGCCAGATTTGAGTTCACCAGAGGGTAGGCTGTTGCTCGCGGTGGTAGGTAGGACCTGACCATCGTAAGCCCCTTTGTCTTCGTGGGAAGAGGGCACGATGGCAGGGGTGCGATGGGGAAGTAGGCACGGGGGCGAGTGGTCGAGGTGGAGGGGAGAGAGAATTGAGGTTTTCCGGGTTCGGGTTTTAGGTAACTTTGAGGAAATTTCACAAGAAATGAGGGCATTCTTGTAATTTCGTCTAATGGTTCTTTTTTACTATTTGAGTTAATACCATGAAAAATCTCATATTGGTACAAATTTACTCAAAAGTAATTTTTTACTATAAAAAACCCATAAAAAAAACCAAACTAGTACAATTGTGACCAATTTACCTTTCGTTAATTTCAATTAAATTGGATTAATAACACGAAAAAATTTTAACTGGAAATCCCAAACTAGTTTATCCGTCAACTATTATATGTCATCAATCTCAGTTATTTGACCGTAAAATTTAACCGAAACTAAGAAAGATAAAAAATTATCTTAGACGTATCACTTTGACATTTTTAGTGATAAAAATTTAATTTATAGTAAATTTATTGCAAGTGTTCCAGTTTTGGGTTTTCATAATATTAACCCTTAGTATTTTGATCTCTCTTGTTGAATTTAAGGTCATAAGATGTGGGACCCCATAGAGTATTTCTGTCATTCCATTGTTCCCGGGCATTGCTGAGCCAAAATGGGTGTGGTTATGGCTGAAGCTCAATCAATCTTCTTTTCATACGCTTTGATTAGTCACATAAATATATGACAGTAGCTTGCACAGCCCTTGCGCCACGCCTTATGCAACTTCTTCTTCTTCTTCTTATTCTTTTTTTTTTTTTTTTGAAGTTTTAAATTGAATTAAATGAATATTTATACTAAAATTCAAATAAGAGGCAAAACGACGTTGTTTTGGCTTTTTTTCTGCTGACTTAGCTTTGCGGTGAGTCACGTAAGTAAGTTATATTATTAAAAAAGTGCCAAGTAAAATTTCCAGCACCCTTCGCCAGAGTTAGCATTTAAACGTCCCATTTTATCCATATATTTAGTAACTTTTTGGCACTTAAGTGCTCTCCCATGCCAAGTTTTGGCACTTACGCTATACTTTTACCGAAACACAGATACTTAGAGTGCCAAAACTTGGTATGGAAGATACTAAAGTGCCTAAAGTTCAAAGACGTATACTTAAATATCAAAATTGTAGCAAAATGGATCAAATAAGTGCCAATGGCAAAATGTGTTTTTTCACCACTAACCATAACTTTCCAACACATTAAGGTTAACGACTCTTGTGTGAATTACCGATCTTAATTTGAGTGAGTTACCGTTTTTTTTTTTTTTTGGGATTAGGTTACCATCTAATTATAGAGTACTAACTTTTATCTAAGCAAACTAGCAAAAAGAACATATTCTATAAAAGTTCTCTCTCTCTCTCTCTCTCTCTCTCATGCACACACTCAGATTCTCCATATGCTCCGAGCGCGAAAGTGCTAAGAAGACAAGCCTCATACCATCTAGAAAATTGCTTTACGTAAGGAACCTATTTGATTTTTAGCGAGTCACTGTCAAACTCCTGCCAAATGGAAGCGGAGCACCTGAAACAGTGCAGACTATAAGGTTTGAGTTATTAACATCCAAATCATTTTTTTTTAAGAGTCGCCACTAATATAATTTTTAGGGGTTAATTTGAAACTCAAGTAAAACATTGGGAGTATTAATTTACTCTTACGAACTAGAGATTATGGATTCGAGGACTTGTGTTGGATTATTCTAACGTCCTTTTGGTACATTTCTTTTATTTCTAAGAATGTTTTGCAAGTAGCTTAAATTGATTTTAACTTAGCCACAAATATGTGAGATGATCACATAAGTGTGCAAACAAAGATGTAACACCCAATAATCAAAGCATTAAATAAATTACAAGGAAATTGAGGCCAAATCTGCTAGGGCCGGCCTCGCCTGTGCCGGGTGAAAGCGAGCCTCACCTAGGCGAGACCAACCTAGCCATGGAAGGTAGCTAGTCACCAGCGAAAGGAAGAAAAGGAAACAATAAATAAATAAATAAATAAAATATTGAAAAATTATGAAAAATTGTGTGTTAATGTTGACGATGCCACATAAGACACCCGGAGTCTATGTTAGTAATATCCAACCAAAATCAGCCAAAATGACTAAATTGGCACTGGGCCAAAAGGTTCACAATTAAATTGACATATATGTAATAGGTCTAGAACTTTCCAACACTTTTCCCCATTAGAGAGAGACTACACTAATACCGATGATGTAACAAAGTATACAAACTGCATAAGATTTAATAAAGACGTCATTGGATGCGCTCCTCAGGTATCAGAGTAAGACTTTTTGGCCAGCAAGAGAGACCTTCCTTGTGGATGGAGACAGAAAGAACCGCAGCAACATTTAACTAGAAAAGTCAACAATCAATGGTTGAGATTTAGTACCGACAATCCAACAATTCATTCCCTACGTAATGTTTGAATGGCAAAACTGGAAAGTAAAGCAGCTTGGAGACTCAGAATCATTCCCTAGGCCGGCAACAAGCACTTGTAAGTGCGAATCGATGAGTGTGCTTTTTTGTTTGTGAGGACTCTTTACCTCTCTTTTTCTCCTTTTTTGCTTTGAGTTTTAAAGGCAACAAGTATCATCAAATCATTCCCTGCCTTCTGATTCTATTGCTTAGCTAGTAAATTTTTTGCTATTTACCATATTGAGAGTTCGACTTATGTCATAAATTAGATATTATTTGATATTCTTTATTCTAAAGCCATAATCAATTGGAAACTTCTTTTTTATTGACTTTAAATTTTAGCATAACCTAAAAATTCTAAATTAAATATAAAGAGAACACTCAATAAAACCTAAACAAAAGTAGAACAAACTAAAGACACATCTTCTTGAGATAGAAACTTTTGTTAACTCAACCTATTACTTGTTCTATTCAAATATTTTGATGTAAGGCATTATAATTAAGCTAATTGAAGTGGAAAACAATTGAAGTTTAATTTTCAAATTGATATACAAATTGAAATAAGTCTAAAACATAAAATGACTTTGTTATCGATATACATATTGAATGGTAAATTTTTAGTATGTATTATTTATTGACATGTTAGACTTGGGCTAACTTAGATCCTTATGTCTAATTAATGTTGATCATTAGTTGAAAATAAGTCTTGAATTGTCATATATTATCTTTGAAATTTTCGTAGATTTATTGAAAGAAAGCCCCTCATAATCTTCCCTTTAGGTGATAAAAAGAACTAGGTTCGGAAGAGAAAATTAAATTTGTTTAATAATGACCTTAGTTCTTACTAAGCCATACTTAATACAAGATGGCCTCATCACCACCTTGAAAAAGGGATGCCCCGCTTGAAATTTGTTGGCCTATTTAAGAGCAATGAGAGGCGTTGTGTATTTGGCCTTGCCTCTACTCGAAAAACGACAACTTTAGAGATGGTTTGTGTGCACTTCATTAATTTGCACTTCATTAATTTGACTTGCCATGAAAAGATTGCGCATAGATTGAAAATTAATATTATCGCCACATCATTATATATATTTGAAAAAAACAATGCTTCTTAAAAACTATCCAAGAATTTGAAAGAAGAAATAAAAGAGAGTTATGAACTGATTTTTTCCTCCAAAAAAAATAAATTTCTTATGATAGAAATTACCCTTAATATTTGAGAAATATCTGTCCGTCAAGCAACTCTATCAAATATTATTAGATGAAAAATGGAGATCCCTTTTATGTTTGAAGATTGTGAGGTGATCATAACCGTTGGACTAATGCCACAGAATTTATGCGACCTCTTCCACAACCAAACCATTTCTTAATTGCGCTGTTAGGCTGAATTGCCAAGAATAGAAAATTGTTCAAAAAGTCATTAATTTATTGTTTGGCCACCAATCCAGTCTTAGACCTTTCAATTTGATCAATGTAGTTATAAACCTTTTATCTATTTTTCAATGTAATCCATCCGGCCAATTTTGAGTGAAAATCTCCAATGCAGTGGTCTAATCAGTGTCAACTATCCTACGTGGGATGGTCAGAGGTTGACATGGACGACCTCTAATGAAACGACATCATTTGCAATTTCTAGAGGAGAATTTTATTTTTTCTTTCCTTCATCTCCTTCTCTGCGTAGACCGGTGGGCAGTCAGTGGCCGATAAACCATGAAGGCCGCAGATTTGTGGCCGGGAGGGCATGCGCCCAGATCTGGTCATTGAAAATCATGGTTGTTGACACCTAATTTTTTACCCAAATTAATTAATTTAAATTAGTGTTAAAGGTTAGGAATTAGTCACAAAAAGGGTTATTATTATTATTATTATTTTTAAAGAAAGAGTTTTTTAGAAAAAATTCAAAAAAATGGTCGGGTTGGGCCAGATTCGACCATGGCCCGACCCGCCTCTCTCCCTCTCTCTTTTCTTCCCCTGCGCGCTGGGCCTGGCCCAATCTCCTTGCTCTTCTGACCGGCCCAACCCTCTCTCTTTTTTCTTTTCTTCTGTTGGTCTTCGCTCGAAGACTTGCAGGAGACAGAGCAGTGGGAGGGCAGCAAGAACAGGGGCGGCAGAAGATCGGTGGCAGGCGAGCGGCGCGATCCGCGGGTCGGAGGGTGCAGTTCGGCCGGCAAGTTGGCAGTTGCAGGAGCCATGCGCGCTTGCTGGCCGGGCATAAAAGCCGGAGAACAGAATCGACATGGAGGGGGCATTCGGAACAAGAAACAAAAAAAGAAAAGACCAAGAGAAAAACACAGAGAGGAGGAGGCGAGCAAGGGCCACCACCGCCGTTGATTGCTGCCGTCCAGCCACCGCCGGTGAGCCGCCGACCGTCGCTGTAATCCTCGGAGCCCAGCAGCACAGAGAAGGCAAGAACAAGAACATAGAGGACCAGAGAGAACCGGGAGGGGGCCGAGAGAAGAGGCGACGCGTCTCCGAGCCACCACCGCTGCCGACGCGCCTCAGGATCGTTGCTACCGTCCCGACGAGTCTCCGAGCCACCATTGCCACCGTCGCCGCATCTCCGAGCCGCCATTCCCGCAGGAACCCAGGTAGACTTTCTTTTTCGAGCAGTCGGAGTGCGTCTTCGAAAGCGAGTCGGCCGGAGCTCATCCCGACCAGTTTCGGGCGAGCTCCGGCCACTTCCTTGTCCCCGTTGCCTTGCTTGTTGTTCTGGTGTGCATTTTTGGAGATTCGGATCCGTGCTCGGGCCCCGGCCGAGCTGAAATCTCTTAGTGCCGTTAGTGCACGTCACCTATTTGATGATATGCCCAAATGAAAACCAGTCGGCGTCCCGAAACGTAAGCTGGTCTTTAGGTCGCCGGTACTGCCGCGGTACGGCCGGAGGCCGGGCCGTCCAACGCCTACCCGAAGCGCGGCCATCGTGCCCTGACCGATCCCCCGAAAGCCACCGGAGCCTCCCCTGTTGCGGCTCCCTCTGGTCGCGACTGAGCTGTCGCAGACCAGAGGGAAGGCCGAGTTGGGCCAGATCGCGGATCTGGCCCACTCGGCCCACCTTTTTTTTTTTGGGCTTCCACAGGCCCATGCTGCAAAAGAGGAGTTGGGCCGTCAGAAGGGCCCAGACCCAACCCCCAAGCGGACCGAACTCGGGTCCGGTCTTCGACCGGACCCGATCCGACCCGACCCGGGCCAAACCGGGTGGGGTCGAACCAAACCCGACCCGGTCCGGTCTTTCTTTTTATTTTATTTTATTTTTAAATTTTAATATATCTTTAAAACAATTTTAAAAATCAAAAAAAAAATTATTTTTTAAAAAAATTTCGAAAATCCAAAAAAAAAATAAAAAAATAAAGAAAAATTTTTTAAAAAATTAAAAATTAATTTTTTTAAAAAAAAATTTAAAAAAATTAAAAATTAAAAAAAAAAAATTAATTTTCTTTAAAAAAATTAAAAAATTAAAAAAAAAAATTAAAAAATTAAAAAATTAAAAAAAAAATTAAAAAAAAAACTTAAAAATTTCGAAAATCCAAAAATGATGGGATTTGATTTAGATATGCCATGTATTGCCATTTTAGCGTAATTAGACCTTTATGTGCTCGTATATTAATTATGTTGTATGTTTAATTTGCATATCTAATAATGTTTGATGGCATGTGCTTAATTTTATGGCAATTAGGATCTTGGTAGTTACGGTATTACTCTAATGATTGAGCAAGACCGTATGATCACTTTACATATTAGTGGATAGGCTTAAAATCAATTCAAGTTCGCCAAAAATCATTTTGTTAAAATGAACAAGATTAGGTAGAAAGGGCATTAATTGGTTAATTAGTGTAATCAAGTCCCCAAATCTAGATTCTCTGGTTTGCGTAGGAAACGAGGCAGACCTCCCATGCCTCACTTGGTTTCTAGTCGACCCCGATAGGCTAGTGGCGACTCCCTTTGTGCAAAGTCTCTTAAGAATATCCCAACGTCACGGGTATGGGGCTTGGGAGGCTCGCGCACGATCATGGGCGCCCAGGCCCGTCCTTCAAGCAATACCCCTAAACCTGTTCCCTCCCCCCGAGGGTAGGTCGCGACAATGGTGAAGTTTGGCTCCTTCGACTTTGTTAACAGGATCTCTCTCAAGATATCGTGTACCCAATGAGTCCTTCCATCGGTGGTTGCTCTAGCAACCTGGATCAAGTATCTGTTATGAATCTCTTGGAGTTTGAGGTATTTCTCTTCGACCGGTTCCAACGTTTTGCCTTCTTTCTCCTCCACATATCCTCGGTGATCTACAGATCAAAGAGAGGTTGCGACGCCCTTGCCTATGGCCGGTGACTGGTGGAGAAACAAGAAAAAGGAAAGATAAAAATAATAGAAATTTTAAAAAAAAATTATAACAATCATCCAAATCGGCCTTGTCATATCACACAGGATGGCCGATGCTAATTGAACCGTTATGTTAGCAAATTCTGCCCAAAATTGGCCAAATAAACAAAATTGAAAAATTGTCGAAATGTTTGGGACTAAATTGATAAAGTTAAAAAGTTTATGATTAAATTGACTGTCGTACAATGATTTATGACTTTATAAATAATTACCCCTTTAATCAACTATTACCTGTTAACATTATCAGCGTATGAATTATGACTACAGGTAAATTACAACTTATAAAGTTAAACTGCTAGTTACAAGTGTCATCGACCTTATGATCTTAGGTGAATTACAAAGGAACTCAGAAAATTTATTGCTTTTAAAAAGGACTGTTCCCCCTTTTTCTTCTTCCTGCAGGACCTTAGGAGCTCCCTTTTTAACTATGTCAATTTTTGTTTAGTCATGTCTCTATCCCAATTCGTTCATGTGAGAAGCTCCACCATTTTCGAGATCAACCACAGAGAACATTCCAAGATCGGGTCTGGACTTTCATGGCAATCCATGTTTGGCTCTGCCTTGAATATGTCAGGAGAAGGGATCGAAGTACCACTGTAATTTCGTTGCTTCTCCGATCAATGCCACAAGAGGAGATAGCGACTATGACAATTCAAATGACGAACTCGATGAAGAAACAGATGGCGAGGGTTGGAATAGACAAAACTTCATTAACGTTTTATTATCCAAACTTACAGTGGTGTTGATAATGGCAGCTTTTGTTCGTACAAAAGAGAACAGAAAACGATTGGACAATTTCATGAGAAGAATTTTTTTGCAGGTTTCCTCTTTTTTATTATCTCGTTTTCTTCACGATGGACCCTTATGGCTCAAGATCGGGAAAACGTCGACCATCGAAGGTAGATTTCTCTAAAAATTTTCATATTCAATTGGGAAATCTGTTATAACACTATGAAAAGATTATCTAAAATTGCAAAAAAAGAAAAAAAGAATAATCCGGTTCGAAGGAAGACATTCCAGCACGTCATTATAATTCGTCTTTATATTCTTTATTCTCCTTTAAATCTCCCGAGCGTGTTTCTTGTTAATGATCTTTTTATCCGTGCTCTCCAAGAATAAGTTTAAGTCACTGTCATGTCGATTGATATGACAAAACGATGTGATGTAACAGTCTTGGTGGCTCATGTAGAAACCCTAGCTGTACTGTACTTGAAGCAATGAGATTTGTACAGAAGCAAAGCTTAGTAGAAGCTATCCTCCAGTCAGACAGAGTTGATCTGATACGCCCTCTCTCGGGCACAGATCAGGTAAGTTGGGACATCCGAGTTCTCATCACTGAGTGTATAGACTTTCTTTCCATTGCTTCTTTTAGAGGAGTATTGTCCTAGAAGCCCGAATAAGATTGGACCGTGAAAGCCGATCGAAATCAATGTTTTCCACATTAACTGGCTGTCTTCCCCACCTCCGGCCCTATGGGCATTGATTTGGAAAGGTCCCCTGCGTCTGCCGTTTGGGCTCAGCCTAGGCTTATGATATAAATAAAAGAAATTCCTTTGTCGACCAAAAAGGAAACCCAAAAAAAAAAAAAAAAAAAAAAAAGACCAAGTCTCCACCTTTGCTTCTCTCTTTGACATCTCCAACCGGATCCAAGATTCACTTTTCTCTCCAAGCCTCTCTATCGGTCGAATCTTCTGCTTCAACTTCTCCTTTTGAGCCATCACCATGAATAATAATAACTCTTGCCATTCCAGAACTACTGCTCTCCTTCCTTTCCACCATCTCTCTCACTTCTTTCTCTCACTATTGATTTTGTTAGCTGGGGCTTTAGCTGTTGAAATAGCTCTGCTTTCCTGGGTGCGCCTATTTCGAATGACTTTCAACGCCTACTGATGGCATCATCCCCTAAGATCGGAAGGCGTTCCAACTAACACAGGCGTGGAAAACAAGTTTCAAGAAGACGGGTGAGTTCTAAGGGGGAGGGGGGTCACGGTTCTGACAAAGGCGCTGGATTAGGATACTGCTGTTTGACGAGTCTTCCTTCGCAGCTCCCTGTCCTGTTCCCATTCAAAGAACACTTTCGATATCGGCTCGATTTCCGTCGTCAGCTTTACTAAATAACTAGTTATATTATACAAGGCGTGCGCCATCTAATCGATATAAAGGGACGGAAATGGATCCTAAGAGAAAATTCAGATGTTTTGTGAATCGAAAGAGGGAGGATTACGTGCTGCGCTCCGTCAGATGCGATGACCAATTCCCGACGGATGGATTTCAGAACGTTTAAAGAATTTTAAAGTCACTTCAACTTTTTCTAACGTTATTTGAAATTCTAAATGAATTATAACATTGATTTTTCGTATAGATATATAGAGAGGGCATTTCCTTTTTTAAGCTTAAAGGCTGAATCAAACATGTCCTTAAAATGCTAAGTGTATCTTTAATTATGTCACTAGAAATCCTAAACAATGTTTATGGTGATACCAATACTCCAAATTATTTCTTTTTTATTTTGTCAACAAAATCCCCCAAACTTGTACCGGTGTTTAGGGTACCAACGATGCAAAACATAATTTGGGTACTGATGTCCTAATGAGAAAAATTTAGGATTTTATGTGGTAAACAGATAGTTTATTGCCATGTTGGTACAAGTACAGGAGTTTTGGTGACAAAAAAAAAAAGGGATATAAAGGTTGCTAGAAATAGTTTAAACTTTTTGCGTAGTATTTTCTCTTTTAATTAATAAATCTAAGGACTTTATTTATATTTTCTGTTTATATGCAATTATGCTATAATTCTGTGTAATCACTAATAAAGCTGCACGTAAATAGAAGTTTTACGGAATTCACTACTCTTTAATCCCTCTCCCTTCTCGATAATGGTACGACAATTGATATAATACTAATACATAAAATGAATATCATACTTCTATACTAGTAAAAGATTACTCCGGACCAGAAAGAAATATACTAGTAAAAGATAACTACAATTTTAAAACTACAAGGACTATAGATATTAGAGTAACCATGACTAAGGCTGTCATAAATTGATAGTGCTATAGCCAATATATGCTTTTATTTATTATAAAATCATCAGTTATTAAAATTCATAACATAGACAATAACATTATCACGTTACAAAAATATGATATAAGGACAAATAACAATAACTTAATAGATCAGAAGTCATTCATTACCAATGCTACTATGAATTTTTATTATTATTATGCTTTTATTTTAGTTATAAAATCAATACAGCTATCAAAATTCGAAATATAAAAAAAAAATTATTACATTAAAATTAGTATAATATAGCTTATATATGCGATCTTATTGGAGAGAGAATGTAGGAGTTTTTGATGTTTTATCTCAATTTTTAATACCAGATCATATAGGACAGTTATAGATAAATCAAGAATTATAGTAGATTCACAGCCCTATTTCATTGTTCTTATCTATTGTGTTGTGTCTTTACTACTACTTTATTGCGAGTTATAGACCATGTAAACCAAACCCATCTCCAATGTCGATTGCATGAGCCCACTGTGGAGCATCCACATAACTAATGGATGAGATGGTATTGTTTTACATGGTTTATAAGTTATGCAATAATTTCGTCAATAGCACCACATTTGAACTTTGAAAGAATTATATCCACATCCACTATTTTTTTTTTTTTTCAAAATCATAGTAAGACTCGATGGCTAACACCTAAAGAGGCTAAATGTCAAAGTTCTACATTATACACATATATAAGTATAGTGACAAGGCCCTCGCTCAACTCTCTGAAATTTCCAATCTGCAATCTAATCCAAATTATCAGTCATGAAGTCGGTCTAGCCATCTAACTAGGGTTCAACTCGTGGCAAGAAGATGCACGGTGCCATCATCTGGCAGCAATTGCAAAAAGATTAGAAGAGGCAAAGGATTCATGATGAACCGAACTAGCTATCAAGGATGAGGACAGTCACGCCCAAGAAGGCGACACCATTGGGTTTGCGACAGCATGTTACGAAGGCTGATGGCATGCCTTGCAAAGAGTGCAAGAGAAAGAAGCAAAGGGACGATGGATTAGGATTTCACTTTTGCCCAAACGATGAGGTAGTAGTTGGCTTCAGGATCAAGGCGGGTCCGATCAGCTACCCCTCAGCAAGAAAGTCCGGCCCACGTTCATGCACAGTAGAAAGAACTGGTTAAACCCCATGGTCTTGGCGGGAGGCAATGCTCCCATGCACATTTATAGTTCTTGTCGAAAAACTCAGAACTTATCCTTTCAAAGTTTTTAAAGTTTTTGGGTTCATTCCATTTTGATTTGAGCTTATCGATGGAATCCTTCTTCTCATTCACATCCATGTCATGTTCTAATGAAGATTCAATGAGTGATTCTCAAGATAACCAAACTTGTCTATAAGTTTATATAGAGATAGATTTGCTGAACCCAATCCTTTTGGAGATCTTGTTCACGTCATTGGATTGCCCATGTTCTTGGAATGCATAATTATATTGAAATCATCAAATTCTACATGATAAAAGTACCTTTTATTACAGTTCTGTCTGTAATGGCAAATTAAGAATCCAAACGGGGACATGCACGCCAACCCCACGTCAGATTTCTTATGGCTATTATGGACAGAAGTCTAATGAAGATGTTTTTGGCTCATTTGTATTAGTATGAGATATTGGTGAGACGAAAAGGATTTGGGATATGTTATTCTCTTATGAAAAGCTCAGCATTTCGTATAGAAATATTCCAAAAAAAGGGAAGAGAACAAAGGTGTTGCGAAGGAAAGAGATCGAAACACGTAGTGAAAGGAGTATTACTCAAAACCTAACCTCTCCCCTTATTGGATGACTTACAAGTGCGAGACCCTAATTCCTTGACAAAACCCATTTTGCAATTTGTACATTGAAGCATGTCAAGCTTTTAATTGACATTGACATTACGGACACGGAGAGTTAAAACTCTTTGGGTTGTCCTTAGCGGTTCAAGGAAAGGAATGACCTTCGCGACAACACAATTTGGTTATTAAAGTCCTTGCGTAGGTAAACAGACATGTTGAAAACAAGTTAATTTGAATGATCGAGTTAACATCTGATTCATTTCAACGCAAGAGTGACCTGAAAGAGAGAAGATTATTGAATTATCCATTTCTAATCCCGTCGGCCGGTGAACTACACATATATGCAGACGTCACGTCTGCTGAAGTCCAGAAAGCAGACATTCTTTGGATAAAGTCATCCCTGAACAGACATTCCCGCGAATTAACAACTTAAGAGGACTTCTTAGGCAGCAAGGGATCAGATATGACCTGGGGTTCAAAGTCCGGCTTCAAATACCGAGCAAGCATATCGGCATAGAGCTCGTACCGAGCAGTCATTCTGAACCCCCACTTGTCTTTCAGTTGCCTGCAGAGGTTGAGATCCATGTCAGAGACCAGCAATCCGTTTTTCTGACGGGATAGTGATGGCGTGCACGAAGCATCTGGAGCTGAAAAGTGACTGGATCCATAGAAGCGCCCAAAATCTGTGTGCTGTGGCTTCCCGTCACCTGATGTGGACAGATTGGGAAATTTCTCTCTTCCTACCCGATTAATTGATCCAACGAAATAACTGTTGGCAATGGCAGCATTTCGAGCCTGAGAATTCATTTCACAATGAACACAGTTGAGTTAACCAAGGCGATAATCCAATAAGTTCATTTAAATTTGCAGTAGTTTTTTAAGCTCCAACTATTCGCAATAAAACTTTTAAGTTGTTAATTCTTACTACGTTTTAGTTATTTCCCTTTATGGTAAAAAAAAGGTCATGCTAACCTTTGTGCCAGTAAGCACAACATAAAAAGGTCACAGAAATCTATCAAGAAAAACATAATGACCAACATAAATTCATAGACAAGTTCCATAAATTCCAGCATAGGATAGGGAATTGTAAATACCTCAATTGGCCACATTGTCTCACTCAGTTCACCAATAGTCGCAGAAGGGTTGAACACAATCTCAGCACCATTCAAGCCAAATGCTAACCAATTCAAAGGATGGTGCCTCCCATAACAAATATTGACAGCGATCTTTCCATAAGCAGTCTCAAACACAGGATGCCCAGTATTACCTTCCATATAGTAGGTACTTTCATTGAAGTCTCCACCCCTGGGGATGTGGTTCTGCCAAATACAATCATCAAGCTTTTCAATATGACAAGTCCAAAGGGATAAATCAAATATAGGGGCCCCAAACCTTTACACTTACCTTTCGATGCTTGCCTATAATATTGCCACAATTGCCTATAATAACGGCAGTATTCCAGATAGTCTCCCCATGGTTTATGTCCCTCTCAAGGATAGGATTAACGATGACCATGTTATATTTTTTCGCCAGATCCTGAAGAAATCTTGTTGATTCCCCATCGACAGGCTCTGCAAATTCACACCACCTCTTCTCTTTTGTACAAAAGGCAAATGGCATCATCCATGCTTCCTAGATTAAGATTATTTAATTCAGTAGCTGAACTTCAGTCCTTCGAGTCCACAGGGGAAACCCAAAAATGTATAGCTCAAGCTCTATGACGTGACTAACCTGCAAGCATAATATGTTCACTCCTGAAGCACCTGCAGCATCTATCATTGGTTTTACATTCTCATGGATAGCCATTTTCTGTTCCAGAAACGGAAAAGTTGTGGGACAAACTATAGAGTTCTGAATAAGCCCAACTCTGACAACTCGCGGTTCTCTTAATAACTCCTTGTCTGCTGTAAAACGAAATGCCTGGAAGAAAATCAGAACAGATTAGTTAAAAAGATTCTAGTCCGAAGGAATAAACACTAAAGGATCCTGCTGAGAAATGCAGGAAGCAAGGTAATGGTTAGCAACTACCAAATTGCGACTACCACAAAGAATATGTAAGAATACTTCTTAGCTTCCATGACAGGAATTTTAATCAACTAGGATAATTTGACTACCTCAAACTCTGCATGTTTCTCTATTCCGTTTCACCAACTCCATAGAATCCCAACATGGTACAAAACTATATAAATCAGAATTTCTCACACCTGCCATCTCATGGAAAAGCTCAGAATAAAGTATCCACGCTATAGATTTCATAATAACTCATTTTCGGGACTATGCTATTCAAGACCACCCTCTAGTGAAAAGTTCTCAATATTGCCAAAGGACATCCGGACCAGACATTGGGAATTCTTTATTTTTTAATATATATTTGCCCAATTAGGACCATTTATATAACTCTTGGCAACATGATTTTATTTGGTCCGTACTGTTATATTGATCACTAATGTGAAAGACTTCTGAGTTATAGACGGAGACTCCCTATGCTCCTTCTCAAAGAGAACAGGAGCACACATTGGAAGATCTTTGCTCATGTTTCTCAGAACTGCCAAACATTTGTTGGCAAGAAGTCCCATTTGCAGACCCAACCAGTGATGAAAGAACTTGCTTCATAGGCTATTGTGGTGACTATGGATTAAGGAAATCATTAATTGAGCGTTTGCCAGATGAGTTAAGCAACTTTATCTTCCATGGTTACAAAGGGACATAAGGCCAGGATTCTAAGGAGCAGCACATAACATGCCACATCCAATAAGCAGACAGAAAAACAGCAAACAAATGTTTACCAGTGTGTCGAAATCATACTCAGATGAGAGAGCTTTTGCACAATCTGCCAGAGGAACAGCTTCAAGAGCCCTTCCGCAGTTCAGTCCCATAAGTAAACGGCTGACTTGCTGAAATCAATATCATAAGTAAAATTGTACCGCAATGGAATGGCATGCTTTGGATTTTTGACATTTTATGAAGAAAGGCATTGATATAGCTCCTGTTAATTTTGAAATATGATTTAATTTCTCAGTGAAGACAGAGAAGTCAAAAGAGATGACATTCTCTTGTTGACAGATTAGCTCAAGGTCGTCGCTATTGTCCGTTTCCAAACTCTTTAACGGAACTTCCTCTTCAGCATGTTCAAGCACACGCAGTCTAGTGAACAAATTGCACAAAACACTGGCAAGAAATAGAATTGTCCTTTCAAAGCTTCATCTATAAAGCCTTTTTCAGATGGCGTACATGGATTTAGCAACTATGAATTGTGGAACACCGGTTATGAATTCCTTCTGTCTCCAGTTAACAGTAAATTCTCATTAAGAAAAAAGCCTAGGACTGTAACACTATTTGCTGACATGTCAATTGCTGAGTCACTTAAGTTGTCTCCACACATATATATAAAATATATTCGAAAAGTACGAATCGGAAAAGTACCAGTGCCAGAATATCTTGCTTCAAAACGAACGTTTGTCGATTTTAATTCCACGGAGGTAAAGCGATCAACTTCAATTCCTTAATCACGTTAAAAATCCAATTAAAGAAGACGACAACACTACACGCCAAGTCAAATGGATCGACAGAGACGAGGACTCAAAATTCCACGAATGTAAAACGAGACAGTCTCTCTCTCTCTATGTTAGTCAGGTTAGGAAATCGTAGTTCGGATGAGGAGACAAGTTGCAATGAAAGAGGAAGACCTGAAAGACTTTGGGGTGGAGATGGTCGCCGAGGAGGCGATCGAGCGAGTCATATCCGAAAATCAAGCCGTCGAGGAGGACGCTACCGAGCGACTCGAAATCGCAAATCGAGCCTTCGCCAACGGCGGCCTCCTCTTCGACTTGTCCGTTCTGCGTCGTCTCCATGTACACGTTGGTCGCAGGTCAAGCTTGGGCAGAGATAGAGAGAGCGCGCATGAGTTTGAATTATATAGGAGGGAGGAGGAGGACGAGGAGGAAGATGGAAATGAGATTTTATAAAGATTTCCAGCGAAGATCGTGAACTTTATCCAGCAATTGCGCACGTGGAGTGCCTCCCTCTTATAAAACAAACCACTTCCTATCTTTTATTTTTTTCCTTTTTCCTTTTTCCTTTTTCCTTTTTCCTTTTTCTTTTTCAACTCTTTCTTAGGATATATGTTGGTGAAAAAAAAGGGGAGGGGAAAAGTGAACAAAATAAATCCCGAACATTTTGCCCGCTATACCATTCGGTCCTTAACATTAATCCCAAAATGGGTTTGATTTGGATACAATTTGATCATTCTAGCAAGTTATTGATCGAATGTAATTATACCGTATACCGGTAATCTAATGTGGCATTTTTCAATAAATTTTAGAATATGTAAGGATAGATGCGGTGCTCATGTGATATCACGGTTAGGGAAAAATAAAAATTGAGAAAATAGAAAAAATAAGGGCAAAAAAAAATGAAAAAAGAATTTTTCTAAGTAACCGAAAAAATAAAATCAACTAGGGAAGAGAGAGAGTGTAGCCGGCCACGGGGCTTGAAGGTCTGGGGACCGCTGCAATCTTCAGAAATTCACCCACCCATCCACGGTGCCCGTTCCTCATTTTCGGTTTTTTGACTTTTTATATTTAATTTTTGCCTTTATTTTTACCCTTTTTTTCTGCTTTTCATTTTTATTATATAATTTTTCACTTTCTTTCTGTGAACGTGGTGCCACGTTAGTACCAAATTACTAAACCATAGGACAACAGATTCTACCATGACATATCAAAAAAAAAAAAAAAAAAAAATTTAATTGAGCGATGATGAAAAAGACTTGATTATGTCTGATCATCCCCTATTCCCACTATGAGTCCATCGAGCCTATCGCTCCCCATCATGAGCGAGACAGCACTCACTGGCGTGACCCATCACCGAGCTGACCTCCACGAATCCGTTGTCCTAGATTTGAGATCCTCCCGTTCAAATTTGGAAACAAATCTCCGGAATAGATAATAATCCTTATCCGATTTGATATTCTAGATTCGTTGCCTATTTTGAACGTTATTATCTAACTTTGAATATTTGAAATTGATAGGCATATCCAATCAAGATTATTTTCTAATTTGCAAAGTGCATATAATCTATAATTCGATATCTAAGATTTGAGATAAAAATGTGGATTGCACGGAAAACCGAACAACTTGATCTTTTAAGGCTTAAGATGAAGTTATTAATTTAATTTTCATCCAATTTTGAGTTGAGTGGATATTGATTGCTATTTTGAGTTTATCTCTTTCACTTTTATGCTTATCTCATTTGATTTGTTTTCCTAGTCAAAAAAATATAAAAAAGAGGCATTGCATACAGTTTAGATTCATTTTTATAGGTTAAATTGCACATTGGATAGCATCTATCTAATTAAGATAAGTTTATGAATAAAATATGATTTAACTAAACTAATTCCTAGGTTTAGTTGGATAATATCTCATTTTAGATAGTTATTTTCCATTATTCATTAATTTCGAATTTCAACAAAATGTATCAAAAATATCATATGTATGTCATATAAAATGATATGCCTAAATTTCATGCCATATTTTTATGTCATGTTGCCACATCATCTTACAATTGAAATGGTTGTTGCCTCCCGAAGCGTACGAAAGTTTACCTTTGGTTGGATGGCTTCCCTTCTTCGTAATTCACACCCACACACCATAAAACATCCTTTGGTTATACAAATTCGTTCTTTCATTTAATGTGTCGTTTGTTCAATAAACAATGATAATCTTCTCGCCACGCATGAAGTGAGGTTTCTCTCAGGTGTATTCTTCTCAACTTTTGGATGGTAATGGTACATGAATATCCAAATCCAAATCCCTCTCTATGCTTCTTCTTTCCAAATCGAATAGTTCATTTCCCTTTCTTATGGCTGACATCCAATGCCATCACTTGTCTCTTATCTTTCCAATGTTCCTATCAAGCTTGATATTGATCACTGCTATCATTTGGAGGGGTACAGCGATTTCTCTTTCTATAACTTATCGAATTTTATTCATCCATGCAATCCCTCAATGAAACAATTACTGTGGAATAGATCTGATCATTGGGTGGGCTTGACGAGGGCTTGAGCCCGGCCCAATCTAAAGGTAACAAGTAATAAACCTATCTTCAACCAAAAAAAAATAAAAAATAAAAATTACTGCTCCTGTTACTCCAATCATTAAGATATTAGTTTAGACTTTAAAGCATATACACAAGCCACGTCTACTTGTCAAAATACAATGTTGACATCTAAACTTTCGCTTAAAGACTCATTCATTAAACGAGACAGAATTGGACCCATAATCAGAATATCAGCTTTGCATACTAGTGTATTCACATTTCTTACTGCATTTCTCTGCATTTAGATATTAAAGACATTTTTATTTAGGAATAGCATATTCGCATTGAATAAAATAAAGTCCAGGTTATTAATTTCATCCAAAATGGCCCAACATACAACCTGACTTGTGATTCTTTGTGTCGAACAGGATAAACTCTCGGCCTGATCCACGTTTTTCAACGAACTCAAGAGTCTGAGCCCTGTCCATGGCAGAAACCAGTTTCGTCCCCTTCCCCTCTCTCCCTGTTTGTGTGGGCCGAAAATGGCATGAACATTTGCCAGGCGAGGATTAAAACGAAAAGGAAAGATATAAAAGAGAAGCCGCAGATGTTTACTCGGCCAAAACGAAATGAGGGGAAGATTTTTGGCCAATTGATGAGGGAGTAATCTCGGCTGAATCCAGAGCTCGTACCTAGCAGTCCTTTTGAACCCCCGCTCGTCTTGCAGCTGCCTACAGATCCTGTCTGGGACCACCAATCCATCTCTGTGAATGGGATAGTGATGGGGTGCACGAAGCATCCGGAGCTGAAATGTGACTAGAAGTGCTCGAAATCCATGTGCTGTGGCTTCTAGTCACCTGATGCGAACGGATTGGAAAATGATTCTGTTCCTACCGGAGTATTGAATCCAGCAAAGTAACTATTGGCAACGGCAGCATTTCGGGCCTGTAAATTGAATGTACATTAACACAGTGAAGTTTACTGGGACAATAATCTAGAGAGAGAGCATAGTGACCAATACAAATTCATAACACAAGTTCGATAAACCAAGCATAAGTAGGGATTTCTAAATACCTCGATCGGCCATATGGGTTTGCTAAGTTCACAAATGATTGCGGAAGGGTTGAACACAATCTCAGCACCACTCAAGCCAAATGCTAACCAATTCAACGGATGTTGCCTCCCATAACAAATATTGACAGCAATCTTTCCACAAGCAGTCTCAAACAGAGGATGCCCAGTATTTCCTTCCATAGAGTAGGAATTTTTATTGAAATCTCCAACCCCTGGGAGTGTGGTTCTGCCAATTGCCACTATCAAGCTTTTCATTATGACAAGTCGAAAGTGATACATCAAAGACAGCAGCCCGCAACATTTACAATTAACTTTCAATGCTTGCTATTGCCATGATTGCCTATAATGACAGCAGTATTCCAGATAGTCTCTCCATGGTTTATATCCCTCTCAAGGATAGGGTTGACAATAAACATGTTTGACCTTTTTGCTAGATCCTGAAGAAACATTAGAAACATTGTCAATGTCCCATCAACAGGCTATGCGAATTCACCCCAACTCTTCTCTCCTGTACAGAAGGGAAATGGTGTCATCCATGCTTCCTAGATTAAGATCAGGTCAGTAGTTGAACATCATTCTTTCAGTCCAATAGAAGAAACCTGAATGCATAACTCAACCTTCATGGCTTGACTAACCTGCGAGCATAAGATGTTCACTCCCCAAGCACCTGCAGCATCTATCATTGGTTTTACTTTCTGTTGTATAGCCCTCTTCTGATCCAGAAAGGGAGCAGTAATGGGAAGAACTGTAAAGTTTTGAATAAGCCCAACTCTGACAAATTGCGGTTTTCTTAATATCTCCTTGTCTGCCATAAAGCGAAATGCCTGAGAGAAAATCAGAGTAATTGATCAAAAAGATTCCACAAAACTGGTCAGAATGAAAAAAGAAAAGAAGTAAAAGATGTTGCCAAGAAATGTAGGAAGCAAGCCAATTGTTTTCATTGAAAGTTAGCAACTACCATATCGCAACTACCACAAAGAATATGTGAGAGTACTTCTTAACTCCCATGATATTAAGTTTAATAAACCAGAATAATTTGACTACCTCAAAATTTACACATTTTCCTATTCCATTGTTTCACCAAGTCCACAGAATCCCACCATGGCCCAAGACCATCTTAATCAGATTTTCTCACAACTTCCATCTCATGGAAGAACATAGAACCAAGTGTCCATGCTAAAACAGAATTCAGAAGAGCTCGTTTCCATGACTATGCTCTTCAAGACCTCCATAGTGACAAGTGCTCAATATTGCCAAAGGACATCCAGACCAGACGTTTGTAATTCTTTGCTTTTAGACATATATTTCCCCAGTTAGGACCATATATGTAACCCAGCGGCATGATTTTGTTTGGTTTGTACTCTTTTATCCATCAGTAATGTGAATTACTTCTGAGTTATCAATAGAAACTCCCTATGCCACTTCGCAAAGAGAACAAGGAGCACACATGGAAACATCTTTTCTCATGTTCCTCAGAAACTGCCAAACATTTTTTGGCCTGAACTCCCATTTGCAGACCCGGCAATGCTAAAGGAATTTGCTCCATGAGCTATTATAATGACTTTGAACCAACGCAATCATAAATTGAGTGTTTGTCAGTGGAATCAAGCAACTTTGTCTTCCCTGGTTGCCCAAGGGACATAAAGCATTTGAAACCAATTGCCCTAAATACTTTTCAGATGACATGACTTTCGTCTTTCCAGCTTCTTTTACTATGCAAGCTAAAAGTATTTCAACGGAGAAGATAAGTTCAGGAGTGTTTGGTGATCTCACTCATGATAAGCAAGTACTTCATTTTTCGGCTCTCTCTCTCTCTCTCTCTCTCTCTCTCGCTCACACACTCACACACGCACACTCAGATTCTCCATATGCTCCAAGCAGAAATGTGCTAAGAAGACAAGTTTCATACTATCTAGAATACTGTTTTAACATATGGAACCTATTTGATTTATAGTAAGTCCTTGTCAAATGCCTACAAGATGGTAATGGAGCACACGAAACAGTGCAGCCTAGAGTGACCACAACTCTCTGGAGCAGCATTTAGTATTCCACACCAGATGAGCGGCACAAAAAAAGCAAACGTAGGTTTTGCAGAAACTGCCAGAAAAACAGCTTCAAGAGTCCTTCCACAATTCAGTCCTATAAGCAAACGACCGACTTCCTGAAATCAATATCTTAATGGTTTAACAAGAGATTAAGATTTTGGTCTGAAGGGTCCCGATGATAGTCTCCTGAGTCCACTTGTTACGTTTGTCATTGTGAATCACGCGCAATTTCTTCAAGTCTACCGGTTCAGTTTGCGTCCACTAAATTAATTCAAAAAATATTTGATAATTGACTTTTATTTATAAAAAAAATTAGTCGACGGTGGGTACCAGTATATTCCTTTTTATTCTACTTGGGGGGCAACCTCTCCTAAATTGTGTCGAATAAATAAAGATATTTGAGAATTAGATTTACAATTACGAAGCTTTAGTTTGTGCTGGAACGTCTTTTCTTTGATTGCCAAAAGTTGTTGTTGAACCTTAATTACATTATGTTATAGCCGGAAAAAGATATTTTGAATTGCATTTGCAGGTCATATTTAAATATGTCAGAATTTCTTACATTTGGTACTTTATTCTGTTTATTTTTCTCCCTTTACCCCTCTTTTTGCGGTCTTTGTAGGTGTCCCTTTTGATTTCCCAGGACGATCTTCCATGTTCAATAGAATCAGAGCAAGTTTCCTTCCCCTCATGATAATAAAAAGTGGCAATGAGGACATGGTCTTGTCATTACTAGATGTTATTCCATGTTTAGTACTCTACAGTTCAAGTTCTAAAAGGTGAATGTTTTTTTATGGTTCTTGTCATAGCTTTTTTTTAGAACCTTGCTAATCAATTCCAAATAACGGCACATGATATGTTTTTATGAGCTGAGAAAAAAGAAACACTTCTAAAAAGATATGGAGATGTATGAATAATAGTTATATTTAATGAGGATTACAAAATTTTAAATGCTTGTTCTAAATACCAAAAGCTTAATCCCTACAAAGCACGAGAACGGAACCAGTTACTAGAAATTAAATCCTTAAAAGTGGTAGTGGATTATTTATTCAATCGGTGATATATTAACTCAACAGTGAGGCTACTTCACCAACAATGGTTGCAGGATTGTGTAGATTGGGTAGATAGAAGATCGAGTCTTGGAATGAGAGTATGTAGCGGAAGCTAAGCTGATTATTGAGCCATATATTTTTGATTCGGAGCTAAGCGAAAGCTTATTATTTTGTAGGTTTTCTACTTGACATGTATCTTTATCAAGAAGACTAATTTTAGTTTGCCTTACGGGATCTTATTTGGCCTAATCTGACGATTTCATTTACTTTGTTGCTGAATTCATGATATTCATAATTTGATTTGACAAGATGATTAATATGAAAAAATACTGACCTGTGAAGTGAAAAGTGAAGAGGTGTTGAGGTCAATCTCCATCATAGACAGCCAAGTCAAACTTCTCATTTTGGGACAAAGGGCAATGGTTAGATATTTTGTATATCCGTACAAAGATGGGAGAGAAAGGATGGAGGTCTTGGAAAAAGCATTCCAATCTTTGTCATGTTGGGGCAGTTGGCAATGGTAAGCTCTTCTAATATAGGCCATTCCAGTGTATGGTTGTTACCCGAGAGGAAACTTTTCAAAATGGGCAAACATTCCAGCTCCACCCGAAGAAGATTTGGGAATCTAATTGTCTCCATAGCACTTCCCTGCCCTTCTTTCTGTGTGAAACATTTTAACCTTGTCAACCAATCAAGCTCCATATTCTTCCATTCATTGGAAGTCCCTTCATGCCCCTTCTTACCTCCCTCATCTCTAATGACTTCTGTTAGCATTTTACAATTGCTTATCCTCAATTCTGCCAATTGTACCAAATATTCAGCTATTGTTGGTGTGAACATATATGATAACCCATTACAATGGGACACATCTAGAGTCTTTAGATGTTGAAAATTGTCCCATATCATCTCGATGTTATCCATGTGAGTGATACGTAATGTCTCCAAGCTAGGAAATCCATCCTGCAGTATTTTCATGGAATTGTTGATTTTGTACTGTTAAATTACGAATACATAAATAAAGGGGGATTTGGGGTTGGGGAAGGGGAAGGGGGTGTAAGATGGAGTTTGTATCTTACTCTAGTTATTGTTGTGGGTCTCTGCTGAGTGAGGAAGGTTATCAAAAAGAAAGAAGATGGGGCCATAATAATCCCAGGGTCTTCAAGCAAGTAAAATAGGGCATGTTGTTTGGCTTATGTTCATAAACTTATTAAATCATTTTATATTAAAAGAACAACGTAGACATTTTCAATGAGTCAAACGGCCTTTCATTACACTTATTTAGATTTTGCAAATATTTGAGGAATTCAATTTTAGATAAAATCACACCTCGAAGTTAAAAAGAAAAAAATCTGTTTTATACCCTAAATAATTACTTAGAACTTGAGATGATGATATCTATAGTGACATGATTCCATTCATTTCTCCATATTGTTGCTCCAGATAATTAAGTAATAAAATCGGGGTGCATGCTAATTTTCATCGGTGGTAAATAAACCCTCGTGTAAGCACAGCCCTCTACAATGAAGGAACAGAGTCGTCCGGTCCCTTGCTTAAAAATTATTAAGTTGCATCAAGGAGAAACGAGGATTAATTCAAAGGGAGTAAAAATCTTTATACTAATGTCGTTTCTAATTTCTTTGAGTAATTGATAGAATTTCAAAAAGTTTACGAAAACTCATTAGAAAAGTGTAAGGAATCGTTCTCCAGTCTTTCCTTCAGAAAATTACTTTGCGTTGCAGATTTTTTCCTCGAAAAATAAATCTCGTTAGTAGAGATATTGAGGCAAGAAATGGGTTAGCAAATGGAGCATTACTTATCTCTCCCTACATAATAAAGCAAACCCAACAATACTTTCAACCACAAATTTTGGCCCAAAAAGTTCAAATTATATGCATGGCCAGTGTCTAACAAAACTAGCCATATATGTATTTGACAATGGGCAAATGATAATTTTGGATATGCTCCTATAGCAATCATATAATCACATTAGTCTCTCACAGATTCTAAATTTAAATTAAATCTTTCCCTCTTTTCAATTTAGTTCATTTCCTAAAATAATCAAATCACACTTTGTAACAAATGTCAATGAAAATGTCTTATCTTTTCCTTTTTGGCACAACACCAGTGATCTTTATAGACTTCAAATTAGAAAACACACTTGTGCCATGGTAAGATCACCCCACATGCCACATGCTTTCAATCTTTGTGGTACTTAAGAGAGAGATAAGCCATCGGAGTTAGCCAATACCTTTTTTTCTTAAGGGGGATTAACAAGTATGCATTTGCTACATCAGACATTGACAAGAACATTCAGTCAATATTTGAAGAACACATGATGTTTCAATGTTGTAATATTCATATGGATTCAAGGAGAGTGGTACAGTTTATACCTTCATATATAGAGCTACTTTTATGGGATGCTTGGTCTTGACCTCAATCATCACTTCAAATATTCGCAATCGAATCAAAACAAATAATCTAGGGTCATACCTTTCCCATCAAGAAGAGGGGCTGCTTATGAACCGGCATCTCATTCTTAGGTTGGGAAGCAAGTATCTCCACTTTGTTACAGCCATGCACCTCCAAGATCTTCAGTGCTGGCCAATGTAAAGCATGTGTTCCAGTGTAGATGCACTTTAGCTCTGTTAGATCTTCAAGCCTGAGGAAGGTTAACTTAGGGAACACAAAAGTGGGAACCAGTCCTTCTTCCATTTCGATGAGTTGCACGGTGCCACATCCATCGATCTCCAACTCCTCAAGTTGGGTTAAATCTCTGGCTACTAAGGCTGGACATAGAGAGGTGAGGCTTTGGCATCTAAAAACACGAATTGAACGTAGACATTGGAATACAACTTGACAGTGGAGTTCCTTATCCCATATACACTTTAGCTTATTGCATTCTTGAATATAAAGCGATTTTAGATTGGGGAAAGAATTGGCAACTTGATTATCCCATGTCATCTCGATGTTATTCCGGCCAGTGATATGTAATGTCTCCAAGCTAGGAAATGCAACCTGCAATATTCATTCATGAAATTGGTAGTTATTTTAAACTACAAATTCATGAACTTGCAAGATGTAAATGTAGAAGAGTGCCATAATGACTTCCGCGAGAAAGGTAATCATCATAATAACTTCCGCACTTGCAAACAAGTAAATAGGGCATGTTGATTTTGGGGTGATCAGTCTCATGGGCGGGCCATTCCTCAGCTTGGAATCAGAATTGACCCTTTGGCTCTCGGTTCCAAAATTTGAAGCCGAGAACCGGACATTAGTTCTCAAGAATCAGGACTAAATATAACTGTCCACCTTTTTTCTCTAACTAGAATCGATGTGGAACACTTTTTAGGATGGCTAAAAGTGAAAGAAACAAAATAAAGCTTAGTGTGAGATCCCAATCGATCTGCAAGGAAGGACACATGTCCCCTTCTTACTTTTTAAGACAAAATAGAGCCCAAGGGTGAGATCCCACATTGACCCATGAGAGTTTTTATAGTTCACGGATTATTATAACATACTCAGGGTTGTTTGATACTCAGACAAAAGGTAAGGTGTTGAATGGTGACCAACCGGTGCTCGCCTCACGTTGGTTTGACTTATGTTCAAAAACTTATAAAATTATTTTATATTGAATTTATTTGGTAGACATTTCCAATGAATCAAATGACCTTTTACTTCACTTGTCTAGATTATTGAAGATTTGAGGCATTCACTATTAGATTAAATCACACCTCAAAGGTTAAAAGAAAAGTCAATCTTATAACTTAAATAATCAAATCATATTCGTTTTTCCTTATGGTTGCTTAAGACAAATAAGTCGTAAAATCGTGGTGCATGCTAATTTGGAAAAACGGTTGCTTAAGACAAATAAGTCGTAAAATCGTGGTGCATGCTAATTTACATTCGTGGCGACTAAACCACGGTGCATGCTAATTTACAATGACAGAAGAGACTCGTGCGACCTTTGCTATAGAATAACTTATTAACTTGCACAAAAGGGAAAAAAAAAAAAAAAAGAAACAAAGTCAAGAGCAGTAAAAATCTCCACATTGAAAAAGATAAGGAAATTTTCTTTAGTCTTTTCTTGAGAAAATAAATTTCATTTCTAAGCTTAATTTGATTAGTGAGCCAGTTTTATTCCATCTCAAGAATTTTCCTTAAAAAAAAAAAAAATCTGGTCAGTAGAAATATTAAGTCAGAAATGGGTTAGCAAGTGGAGGATTAATTATCTCTCTATATAATAAAGCAAAACCCAACTATACTTTCAACCTCAAATTTTGGCCCAAAAATCTCAAATATTATGCATGGCCAGCGTCTAATGAAAGCCAAACATAAATTTTCGACAATGGGCAAATGGTAATTTTGGATATGCTCGTGTAACAATCATATAGTCACTTTAGTTTCTCATAGCTAGTAATAAAATGGCATTTCCTAAAATAATCAACTCACACTTAACACTCTGTATCCTATATTCATTATTATTTATTTCATTTTGCACATCCATATATGTGTGCCTTTTTTGCTAGTCCAAAAATGACATAGCTAGTATAAGTAGCAATTGTGGTACCCTTAGAGACGGTTATTTAAGTTAAAACATGGATGAAATTCTTCAAGGAAATTGCAATGCGTTTTCTAGGCACAAAGATGAAATAGCTAGTACACAGCAATTGTTACTCGTTTCATGCCATATGCATATCCATGCACATGATTCAATTTTAATATTTATCTTTCACAAGGATCTCATTAGTTTTTATTTTCAGGGATCAATTTTTGCATCCCACAATTTATCGCTCGCATCCAACCTGGCATCATGAGGAGCCTCCGGCACACACCTCCGGGCATCCGGCACACACCTCCAGGGCTTCCGACACACACCTCTAGGCATCCCAATACTCCCGAGGCATCGTCGGCTCACACCTCCGACGGTATCATCATTATCATAATTTATATTCACATATGTAACTTAATTTCAACATGACATTTGATGCAACAATATCAAAGGTCTCAACCAGCTTTTGATGTCATATAACATGCCGTATGTCACCACATATGCAGCATAATCAACCACTCAAGACATTATATCACATGGAGCAATTTCATTTATTTTTGAAAATACAGCAAAATTTCGGATAAAAACAGATTGCACTCCTTTGGTCATAATTCTTGAAAAATTAGTAAACAGCCTTAATAAATTCTAAAAAAATTTACATGCTATATACAAGATCTAGAGAAAAATATTCCGTGAAGAAAACCATATCAGAAGAACATCATACAATTCGATACAATCCACGTATCACAGTCTTTATAATTTCAGAATATTGCCATACACAGTTTCATTCACAAATTCGGTAAAAATCTTAAATCATCTCCAAAAATTCTGAAATTTTTATATGTTATATACAAGGTCCAGAATTAAATATTTCATGAAGAACTCGAAATCTAATTCGTGATAAATTAAAACAATAACAACCATAACGGACCATAACCCTCGGCACCAAATTCCAGATCTAACCATTTCGGATAAAGATTGTTTCACCAACTTAAACTCATCCATTTCCTCTAAAATTTTAGTATTTTACTCCTTAACATGTCATCTTCAACTTTCATTCAGAACACGAGATCAAATTTCAACCGGAAAATCTTTTAAAATTCACAGAATCACACTAGGTCAGCATTACGATTTCCAGATCTGACTTCTTCAAAGAAAAATAATTTCACCCGTCTATACTTGTTCATTTCTTCTGAAATTTTGATATGTTACTCTCCAAGAATTCCTTTACAACTTTCATCAAGAAGTCGAAGCCAAATTCCCACTAGAACATCGCATGCAACTCACGAAATCATCAAAGGTCGGACTATTTTTCCAGAAACAGAACACTAGGCTAGAACACAACACTTATAGCTTCGAAATTTCACACTTCATCCACATCCGAAATCCACCATTCATCACACACATAACACAGCAAGCAAAGGGTAGATTAATGGACTCTACTTGCCTCTAATCAGAGCACAACACAGCAAGCAAAGACGGTGGGGCAAGGCGGGACTCGGTGGCTCGACGGCGGCGACAAACGGCAGCGAACGGCCTCCCTCTTCCCCTTCTCCTCTCGCACGCTCGCTCTCCCTCTCTCGATTTCACTCTCTCTCTCTCTCTCGGTAACCCTCTCTCTCAATCCGCCCACTCTCCCTCTCTTTCTTTCCCCTTCATCATTTGCAATCATTTGGTTTGCATGGCTAATGCCACTTGGCCCTAGGGAAAAGACACTTGGCATTTTTCCCATGCACATGATGGGCTAGAAGATGGGCCGGGCCTCCTCCCTCCTTTGGTCGATGGCAACTCCTTTCCTTTGGGCTTCGCGGGCTAGGCCAAAAGGGCCGAATGGTGGGGTCTTGTGGGCTGGTCTTGGCCTAAGAATTTTGACCCATTTCCTCTTTTAATAATCTACTCTAAACCCCCACTCAAATATATACCTAATTGAAATTTATATAACCATAAAACTTGCAACATAAAGTAATAAATTCCAACCTATAAAACACATAGCCAAGAATAGAATTTTCTTTCCTATCAAATAATTATCCACTAAAAGCTTGGCCTTAATCTTATTGCAAACCATGGATCAAAGCACATCTAAAGATTGACATGAAATTCTAGGATGCCACACTTAATTTGATTAGTGAGCCAGTTTTATTCCATTTGAAGAATTTTCCTTTAAAAAAATCTAGTCAGTAGAAATATTGAAGGTCTGAAATGGGTTAGCAAGTGGAGCATTACTTATCTCTCTGTGTAATAAAGCAAAACCCAACAATACTTTCAGCCTCAAATTTTGGCCCGAAAGGCTAAAATATTATGCTTGGCCAGCGTCTAATGAAAACTAAACTTATATTTTTGACAATGGGCAAAATGGTAAATTTGGATATGCTCATATAACAATCATATAATCACGTCAGTTTCTCATAGCTAGTAATAAATCGCATTTCCTAAAATAATCGACTCACACTTAACACTTTGTATCCCGTATTTATTTTTATAGTTTTCATTTTTGCACATACATACATGTGTGCCTTTTTTGCTAGTCCAAAAATCAGATAGCAAATGTAAATAGCAATTGTGACACACTTGGAGACAGTTATTTAAGTCACAATATGGATGAAATTCTTTAAGGAAATTGCAATACGTTTTCTGAGCACAAAGATGGAATAGCTAGTGCACATAGCAATTGTTACATTTTTTGTATCTGAACTTAGTGAAAACTAATTAATTTGTAGTTTTTCTCCTAAATAAGTATCTTTATCAAGAAAAACTTTAATTTACTTTACCAAGTCGTTCGATATTGTTTACTTTAATGTTTGATTCATTGATTCACTGATTTTAGATATGTGCACTTGAATTTGACAAAACGATTAATCTTAATAAAAGACTAACCTGTGATGTGAAAAGTGAAAGAGTACCATGGTCGCTCTCCATCAATGATCTCCCACTGAAACTTCTCATTATGGGGCAGTGGGCAATTGTTAGCCATTCTAAGTCAGGACATTCTAGAGTATGATTCTTCCCTGAAAGGAAACTAGTCAAAATGGGCAAGTTTTCCAACACCATCCCCCAGAGACTCGGGAATGTAATCTTCTCCACTGCACTTCCATGCCCTTCTTCCTCTGCGATCACTCCTTCTAGTTTACCACATTCATTTATTTCCATATATTCAAGAGTAGCAAAGCATTGAATCATCGATGGAGCAAATGCATTTCTCAAGTTGCCACATTTATAAAGAGTTAGATGACTAAGAGAATTGAAGCACAACCTTCCTTCAAGATTTTTGTTCCATAGTCGCCTCAACTTTGGTAGATTGACCAACCCCAGATGCCATAGCTGAGGCAGCACTTGAGTACTTTCCACACTCCCTAGCGCTTCGAGATCAAATATTTCTTGTAGTAACTCACAATTACACACTTGCAAGATTCTCATATTGTGTAATGCAAGCATCAATTTGGATGGAATAGCATTAACAAATGATGGACATTTATCCACCACCAGTGACTCTAATTTTGAAGATGGTTCGATGGGAATAAGTGCATCGTGCCATTTTCCAATCAGCTTGGGAAACTTAGACAGCCTTATAAACTCTCCTCCAACCACTGTAGCCTATTAGAAAATGCACAAGTAAATGTAAACTTCTAGATAAAAAAAAAAAAGCAATTACTCCATTGGCAGTTAAAAATCATCCAATTGCACAAAATTTAAGAATTGATACATACCATTTCTTCATACATTTTTTGGATGGTCATGTTGAGGTTTTCACTCCAAAACCATGCATCTATTGATACTTGTACTTTCTCCAAATTTGGCGTCTCTATTGGTCCCTTAGAGAAGAACTTCATGTTGAGACATCTAGTCACAATGACATCTTTCAAGAGAGGAAACATCAAGGTGTATGCACCTGAGCTAAAGCATCTCAATCTTGACAACTCATCAAGCTCCATAGACTTCAATTGGTTGAAAGCCACAGCATGCTCTTCCTTACCTCCCTTATTACTAAAGACTTCTATCAACTTTTGGCAATTACTAATCCTCAATCTTGTGAGCGCCACCAAATTTCTAGCTATTGTTGGTGTGAACATATTGGTTGACTGATGACAATGTGACACATCTAGAGTCTTTAGGTGTTGAAAATTTACTTGATTGTCCCATATCATTTCGACGTTGGGCATGCCGGTTATATTTAATGTCTCCAAGCTGGGAAACACAACCTGCAGAATTTGCTTACATAATTATCAAAAGTATGAGATAATATCGCACCTCAAAGTTTAAGAAAAAAATTCAATACTATACACTAAATAATCGCTAAGAACTAGAGATGATGATATCAATTATAGCATGCTTCCTTTGATCTTTCCATATAGTAGATAAATAAATTGTAAGATCGTGGTGCATGCTAATTTTCTTCAGTGGTAACTAAACCGTCGTGCAAGCACAGCCCTCTAAAATGAAGGAACAGATTCACGTGTTCCTTTGCTAACAAATTGTTAAGTTGCACCAAAGGAGAAACGAGAAAAAAATCAAAAGGAGTAAGAAAAACTCCATACTAATATGGTTTCTAATTTCCTTGAGTATTTGATGGAATTACCAAAAAAAAAAAAATCTAAAACTCATTTAAAAAAAAAAAAAAATAAGGAATCATTCTCCAGTCTTTCCTTTAGAAAATGACTTTGCATTAGTTAGAAATAAGAATGCGGAAGAGAGAATTGAGAGATTTTAGTATGTTTTGATATAATTAGAGGAGTACATGGAGAACTTATTTATAGGCTTAGATAGAGGAAATCAAAAGAAATCAAATCGAATATGCATAATCAAAATAGATATAGAAAATTAGAGAAAATATCCTAAATATCTCTAAGCATTGCTAACATCCCTAATATCTCCAACAACATTGCAGATTTTTTCCTTGGGAAAAAGCCACGAAAAACCCTGAACTTTGTCTAAAGTGACACATTTACCCCAAACTTTTTTTTGAGACATGAAAAACCCTGAACTTTGCCAACCGTGACACATTTACCCCAAACTTTTTTTTGTAACACCAAAAACCCTGAACTTTTGTTATGTGACACATTTACCCCAAAATTATAGGGCATTTTGGTCTTTTCATTTTTTTTTTAAAATTTTTTTCATTTTTTTTTCCTTCTCTCTTCCCTCCGCCTGCTGGCCGGCGGAGGGAAGCCGGCGTCGGCGGCCCTTGCCGCGCCCGGCGAGGGCCGTCCTCGCCCGACGCCGGCGAGGTCGGGCAAGGGTGTCCCCGCCCTCGTCGGCGTCAAGCGACCCTCGCCTGCGTCCGGCGAGGTCGGGCGAGGGTGTCCCTGCCCTCGCAGGCGTCGAGCGGCCCTCGCCCGACGCCGGCGAGGTCGGGCGTGGGTGTCCTTGCCCTCGCCGGCATCGAGCGGCCCTCGCCTGCGTCGGGCAAAGCATCGGGCGGGGTGCCCTCGCTAGGCGGGCCGCCCTCGCCCGACGCCGGCGAGGGCGACCCTCGCCGGACGCCAGCTTCCCTCCGCCGGCTCCGCCATGGCCGGCGGAGGGAAGAAGAAGAAAAAAAGAAAAAAAAAGAAAAAGGAAAAAATAGAATAAAAAGACAAAAATGCCCTTGATGGGGTAAATGTGTCACGATTTGAAAAGTTTAGGGTTTTTCACGTCACAAAAAAAGTTTGGGGTAAATGTGTCACTTTGAGCAAAGTTCAGGATTTTTCGTGGCTTTTTTCCTTTTTCCTTTAAAGGGAAAAATCTGGTTAGCAGAGATATTGAAGTAAGAAATGGGTTAGCAAGTTGAGCATTAGTTATCTCTCTTGACATAATAAATTAAATTAACTCTATTACAACTTCTCACGACCAGAAAATCATATGACGATCTTCATACTTTCCTAAATCTATTATATTCTAAATTGAGTATCAGGATGAATATTGGAATTATTCAAATAATTTGGGGATACCTATTATTACGGTTTAGCTCATGTATGACAGATAAATGACATGAGAAATAAATATACAATTAGTGATTACTCTTATGATTATAGATTAAATAATTGTGTGAATACTCGTTATGATGAGACGTTCAACTCACAAATAACAATATAAAAAAAAAAAAAAAAAAATTGGCTGAAATTTTAAATTAAGGAAGAACATAAGCATTTCCTCCATCAGAAAGAAAGCAATAATTGAAACCTGTATAGAATCCGTAAACAAAAAAATAAGGCCAAAAATGAGGGGAGAAAAAGAGTGGCCTGATCAGTGGTATGTGTTAATTGCCTTTTTAAGAAGTGATGTAAACTAAAATGTTAGCTTGTGTTCACTGTATTCCATCAAAATAAAATTGAAAATTAATTTTTAACCTTCAAAAAATGAGACGATGGTGTGCACATGTATATTCCTTATTATTCTACTCTGGCGGCAACCTTTCCTAAATTCTGTCGAATTAATAAAATCATAATTTAATCTTAAAATGGTGTTTTGTTATAATTTATAATCAATAGAAAACGCCTTCTCCTCTAAATTCTGAACTTTCAGGTTTGTCGATCACAAATAAATGGGCCATTTTACTTCAGTGCACCCCATTTAAAAAGGACCCTTTTCTCTCCAATTGCCAGCTCTTTGATTTCCGTTTACTCCTAGCCAAAAGTGGGTGTTGACTCTTTACTACAATCTTTCATACCCTGAAAAAAGATATTTGCAAGTGCATTTGCAGGATACGTTTCAATAGAACGAGGCAAGTTTCCTTCTACGCGAGAAAATATAAAGTACTGCGTATCATATGATTTTATGAGCTGACACAAGTAATACTTCTAAAAGGATATATGGAGATGTACAAATTATAGTTATACTTATTGTGGATTAGAAAATTTTTAATCTTCGTACTAAATATTAAAAGATTGTGTAGATAAATCCATACAAAGCGTGGGAATTCTACTGGTTACCAGAAATTAGGTTATAATTAGATTATTTTGAATCCGTACATATCCATTGATGTTCGAATTGTTTTGCATTAAAAATCCATGGATGTGTTCGTGGACTGTTGAGGCAAGTAAATATTCTGTTCGTCTTTGTTTTGGTATGAAACATGAGTCCCAATTAAATTTGAGCAAAGTATCAATGACTGATATTAAGAACATTTATATCTAGCATTTTTGTCCGCACATGGCACTTGCAACAACTTATCGTTAATTTTGTGAGTTCCACCAAATTTTGAGCTATTGTTGGTGTGACAATATGTGATAAACCATCACAAAATGGCACATCGAGAATCTTCAGATGTGGAAAATATACTTAATTGTCCCATATCGTCTCAATGTTACCCATTGCAAAGATTTTCAATTTCTCTAGGGTAGGAAACGCAACCTGCGGAATTCACTCACAGAATTGGTGATGCAGTAAATTATGAATTCATGAAGTTCCAAGATATAAATATAGATGAGTGTCAAGGGAAGAGGGGATTATTAAGTTGCACATGAGGAAAATAATAAGAATAAAATTAAAAAGGAGTAAATAAATTCCATCTGATCCTTAAGAAATGGGTTGGCGAGTGGAGCAGTACTTATCTCTCTACATCACAAAGCAAACCCAACAATACTATCGACCTCAAATTATGGCCCAACAATTTTAAATAGTACGCGTAGCCAATGTCTATTGAAAACTAACCATATATCCTTGACAACGGGCAAAATAGTAATATGAGAAGTCCATATCCTTGACAACCTCAAAATGATTTTAGTCCATATTGGGCAATTTTCCTTCTTCATTTTGCTAAAAGTAGTTTCGGATTTCATTTTGGACAAGTTTAACTTTCACCGTCCATTCGAGAAGTCTAATAACTTGGACTCAAGTGGCAGACCTGCGAATAATATTTTATTCATCTAGCAAGAGTTTCATAAAATGGTTAAGCAATTAATGTAAGAACTAAAAGAGGTGATTTTTGAAACCCAGAATCCTAGAGATGTTGCCAATTTGGCGATGGAGAGGGCTTAGACCTTGAAGACTTAAAAAATGTCCAATGTATACCCTAAATAATCACTGAGAACTAGAGATGATATTGATTATAGCATGATTCCATTCATTTTTCCATATGGTTGCTCAAGATAGATAAGTTGCAAAACTGTGATGCATGCAAATTTTTGTCGGTGATAACCAAATCGTAGTGCAAGCGTAGAACTCTACAACGGCAGAAGAGAGTCAAGCGATCGCTTGCTATAGAATATTTTATTAAGTTGCACAACAAGAAAAAAAAGGAGAAATTAAAAGGAGTATAGAAATATCCATAATACTCCTCGTTTCTAATTTCTTTGACTGTTTTGTTGAATAACAAACAGTTTTCTGAAACTCACACTGAAGAAATCTTGCCCAATTTGATAATAGATGGGGCTCAGACACCTTTTTCTGGTGCAATTACGAGAAAATTGGGGCTTTTGGGGATGATTAATCTGAGAGCAAGAGTTTTTTTTTTTTTTTCCTTCCCATCAGACAAAAATATATGAGATCCAACAAGTGCAAATGAAGTAAAGTGAGCATATGAAAGGCCCTTCATCTCCAACGTTTCTTTCTTTCTTCTTCTTCTTTTGGGTTCTCTTGAACCTAACCGCTCACTTTCCTCTCAAAGTTTTTCAATTGCTTCCTGAGCACATGCCCGAAAGGTCCAAGCCGTACATGTGATATTGTTGAGAACTTCAAGGTTTTTATGATAATGGGGAAGAAGGACGTTAATCTATTGTTAGTTAAACTGCCAAAATATTAACTATTGTGAGAGAGTTTCTTCGTTATTGAGCCAATTAATACTTTGTAAGATTTTGTGAGATCACTACTAATTGTTAGATAAAGACGTAATTTAATATTTAAATATTCTATCACTTCCCCTTACGCTTAACCTAGTACTTAGTACTAAGGTTGGATATATTAATTGGGAAAGCAAATGAGATCTCCAGTCCTAATAACACATGAGATTTGTGGAATCACTATCATTTTTTAAAAGCTTAAACCGTTAGATGAATGTGTGATTTAATATTTAAATACTGTATTAATCACGCACTTCATTACAAAATTCAAACTCGTTAGAGCAAAACTCAATTTTTAACAATTTATGTATATTGGATTTTAATTAGATGTATACGTACATGTATTTTCCGTATTTAATTAAAGTGAATGATCGATTACAAGATGTTATAGATACTTATTACATAAGACTCGAGGGTCGAGAATGCCGAATAATAATCATCATTTTCAAGTTTATTTGAATTGGCAAATCGTCACTACCAACTCCAGGTAATTTCGGTGGGACAATATCCACGGATGTATTATATTTGAAGATTTCTTTTTGAATGGCCAAATGAGGAGTCGAACTTTTTTATTCTGAAATTGACGTAAAGAACAATAGTAAGATTATTCTTCAACATAGAGGAAGGATATTTTTGAAAACAAAGTTCGTCTAAAAGATCACCTATCACCTCTAATACCAAAACATATATCTGTGCGCGCGCGCCTACATATTATACACGGGGGCAAAAAAGAACTGACCTACCAACTCTCCGCCTAAACGAATTGTGGACTAATTCATCACCCTTTTACTATTACAATCCCATTCATTTTAATGATTTTATATATAGAGAGAGACAGAGAGACAGAGACAGAAAGGGAGAGAATTTCTATTCTAGGAATTGCTTTTTCAAAGCCCATTCTAGGCGTCGGATATAGAGTTTGATCAACATGCACACTTGTTGAAACTTTTTGTCCCAATGCGTTTTCCTTTATCTTCTTACGTTGCCCTTCCACATGCTAACATTTGTGATTGGAGTCTCTCATTTTTTTTTTTCCTTTTATCTCTTAATGCGATTACGTTTATTTCCTGATTGAGTACATTTTAAGAGGGTTTATGCTGTGATTAAACTGTCTAATATTTACAATTTCTTTTTAGCTCACTTTGACGATATATTGATTTTTGAAACGACTCCAAAAGTGTTGACTCTAAAAGAGAATAGTGGAGATGTGTATAATCTACCTTATGATGTAACAAACGTTTCTATCATATCAACAAGATGGTGGCATGTTCTTTTCTCATCACTTGAATAATGTTATTTGTGTTTATTACGAAATTTATACATCCATTGAGTTTCAAAGTACCCAAAATCTTGTACATGCCCATGAGAACTATTAGAATTTTATATTTAAAATATATATATAAGAATTGAAAGGGCTGACAATTTGTTATACGAATTAACATATATATATATATATATATTTATTTTTTTTTTTGGTAAAGGTTATATGAATTAACATATTCGTAAATGACACGAATTGATATGAACTTTAATATACGTAAATTTGTAGCAAAATTAACAAACATATGGTGTTGTCCGATGAACATACATTACTAGCCAGTCGATTTTTTTATTTATCTATCTTGATAGAAAGTACTTATATTTAGTTACGTTTGGAAGACAGATGCTAATATGAAAGTTTCAGAATGCTCATAATACTTCTCTCAATAACCTATATGCCTACCCGATAAGCAGAAGCAGAGAGACTCCTTTGCATGATTCCTCCTTCAATTACTAGGTAATTAGCAGCATTCTCACGTGTTTGTGCAGGCGTGGAATCTTTCATTTATGTAAAATCAGAATATGTTTTTAATACAAGTAATTAATTAAATTGTATCTCATTTCATATGAATCTACCTTTTTTTTTTGAAGAAAAAAGGCTAAATTCATAACTCGTATTATGTAAAACAAAGGGATTTGATAACATTTAAAACTTCGTAATTGTCAATGTTATATGACATAGTGTGATATTATATACATATACATATATACAATATTGAGAGAAAATTACAAAACTCATCAAAAGAAATATCTAATAGGAAGTGTTACTTTGCTAAATTGCAATGCTAAAACTCATTAAGACCCATGGCCTCAAACAAGGCAATTATCTATGAGAAAGAGGAATTCTCGTTGGAAGCAAGACGAGTGGAAAGTACAAAAAAAGGAGAATGATCATCTTGCAAGTTTTTAGTGACTATTATATATTTATAGTAGATTTTCCAGTGAGGTGATGATTCGGTAGTGAGGTGGAAATAGTAGCCCATTTAGAAACCACGTGTCTTGCACATCGACAGTACACTGGAAAATTTCGGATTTTTTCGTCAAAGTGCATAAATTATAAAGAAATGTAATTTATTACCTTAGGTGATTAAATAAAAGTTCAATGACTATATTACAAAATATCTTACTATATAGTTACCCCATAATTTTGAGAGTTAACAATTGAGCTCATTGAAGATTAATTATCCAACTTTTGTATATGTAATGACTCTACTTTAAATTCTTCATTTCAATTTAAAATCACAATTTGAATAGTAACTCCACTTTGACTTATCTAGATTTTATGGTGCAGTGATTATGCTTAACACAACCAATTTTAATCAAAGGGAGCCCTCGGCGATTATGCTTTGTCTCTAGTAGAACTATTTTTTTTTTTTGGTTAATTTTAATTATTTAGTTGGCTAGCATAACAATTAATCATGACTTCTAATATTCACCATCGAAGCAAAAAATAATAATAATAATCATGGGTCATACCTTTTCTACCAAGAAGAGAGGTTGTTTATCAAATGGCATATCATTCTCAGGGTGTGATGCAAGTATCTCCACTTTGTGACAGCCACACATCTCTAGGGTCTTCAATGCAGGCCAATATGACACATATTTTCCGATGTATATGCACCTCAACTTTGTTAAACGTTGAAGCTTGAGGGAGGTTAACTTTGGGAACACAAACGTGGGAACTCCTCTGTCTTCCTTCTCAATAAGTTCCACAATGCCACATTCATCAATCTCCAATTCCTCAAGTTGGGTTAGATGTACTACTATTGAGGCTGGAAATAGAGAGGTGAGGCTCTTGCATTCAGAAATTGTAACAAAACGGAGACACTGGAATTTGACTTGACTGTGGAGTTGCTTATCCCATACACACTTTAGCTCTGGTAATCCATTTAACTCTAGCGTTTTTAATGGCAAATGAGCAATAGGATGTCCATCTAGAGGATTTAGTGGCTGAAGTTTGAAAACAACTTCAAGCAAATCACATGATCCTACCTCCAAACTTTCCAAGCTCTTGAGCCATCCAAGAATGCAAGAAGGAACAATGTTCAATAGCTTATTGCATCTCCACACCTCAAGCGATTTTAGTTTGTGGAAAGAATCTGCAGCAACTTGATTGTCCCATATTATCTCAATATTAACCATGTCACTGATGTCTAATGTCTCCAAGCTAGGAAATGCAATCTGCAGTATTCACTCACGAGATTAGTGATTCTAATAGATTAAAAGTTCATAAAGTTTTATTATATATAGAAGAGCTTGCTTGAGGAAGAGTATCATCATTAGAAAGTAAACAATGAAGAGATTGAGATTAAAAAGGCAATCAATCATCCATCAAAAGTGGCAATACAAAAGTAGCTGCTCGCTTCAACCTTGAAATCAAATTATGAGTTTCTTAATTGCGGTAAAGAAAAATTACGTAATGCAAGGAAACACATGGAAGAAGCGATAGTCCTATCAATCTTGATCTATCAATTGTGGGTGTCTTATTAGATGAACGCTTTCTTATATTGCAAAGGTCATACCAAAGGATGGAAGACCACACAAAATGATAAGACGAACAAAGCTCTTTTGTTTATGTTTTGACACATATTAGTCTCCCCATATCTTCGAAGGATGGTTCAGAAGGCAATATAAAATATTTGAAAACAAAAAAAGACAATATTTCTTAATAGCGGTGGGCCTTAATTTTGGCAAGTTTGGTTGTCTTGTTTCACTACGGTAATCAGGCAACTTCAATAAAGTAATCGCAGTTGATTTGTCCCTATTAGCAACTTTCCCACTTCCCATTCTACCTCTCCACCAATGGCCTCCTGCCACATCATGGAAAGTCCCCACTTTCCAAACAGCACCACAAATTGTGCCTCCCCCACCCCCTCCCCCACTTGCACCCCCACCTGCACCCCCACGTGAGTGACAATCCCGTGCACCCCAAAGTACTCGAGAGCAGTCAATTAGCACTGTCAAAGCGGGCTAAGGCTCGCATGGCACAACGGTTAAGATTGCGTCTATGGCTCACAAGTAACCTGGATATCCCCGAGATTTGACCCAGACGGGCGCAATCATGTAGGCTCACGGAGTAGGGGAACGAAAACTCCCCAAGGTTGCCTTAAATTCACAACGTTGACTTGTCGACCACCCAAAGCACCATGCACACACTCAATCCAACCCCCTCCCCGCCCTTGGGCACAAAAAAAAAAAACACAAAAACAATATGATCACCACCTCCTCCATAAAAATGGTTTGAGCAAATAGCAAAAACTAAAACTAAATTACGTAGATTGGCTTTTAAGATAGGATTACGGCTTTAGAGGTATGATTAATCTGAAAGCAAGAGCTTCCTTCCATCCGGAAAAAAAAAAAATTGTAAAAGAATATATTACTCATTTTATCGGATGATTGCTACTATCTCACAATGAAGATTACTACGATGAAAAAAAAATAAAGAAACTATAGAATGACCGTGTGATTACGAAAGACATAGACAATTTACTAACAAAGGAAAATATATCATTGCAATAAGTGATCAAACAGGCGAGATTGCAATCACAAGAAGTAAATTGCTATGCTATAAGACTTAATTATGGAAGGTTTAATTTGCTACCTACCTAAAGAACTTTAGCAATTTTGAAAAGTAATTTATTACTTCACAAGGGAAAATTACTATTATAAAAGGTTAGTCTCTACAAGTAACTTCTTTTTTTTTTCCTGGGCCACCTACCTAAGCTCACTTGGGCTTATCCAAACCTAATCAATTTATTCATGAAATATTATAATTTATTCAGTAAGATTCGATAAAATTTACACAAGGGGTTTCTCTTTAACAATTATCCTATAGTTTGTATCTTCTCATGAATGTAGTACCTTCAATCCTTAATATTAGCTATCCGGGTTACACTTATTGTCTATGGCTTGCACCAATAGTTAAACACACGGCACCTTACGTCCTCTCTCTCTCTCTCTCTCTCTCTCTCTCTCTCTCTCCATTTTACCAAATCCTCATTCTCTCTCTTCACATCATCAAAAAATCAACTTCAAAAAAGCACAACCAAGGCTCATAGCAGCGTCAAGCTTGTTTGTCATGCTGAATTCATGAGAGAAACAAATAGAGATAAAATTTGCGCCTGGTCCGCAAGGGAGATGACAGATCGCAATGAGCATATCGACGGTGTCAGTAAGCCGATCTAGCTCTCAGTCCTTTAGCGTGGGGGTCAGTAGAAGTGACAGAAGACGCAGTCCCTCTCGCGATGCTGAACAACTTTCAAACGGGGAGAGAGAGAGAGAAGGGGGCCCACAAAAAGGAGAAGAGCATGATGACACGTACCGGCCATCCATACGTGCCGTAGCACAATAGGCCGCAAACGCCCATACTCAAACTTCCGTTTTATACTTCGTAAATCTATGGCAACTTAAATTTCCACGGATCTTTATTACGTCATTATAATAGGACAATCATGTCTAGTCAACTAAAAGGCTTTAAGAAATTTTTGTTGTACAAAACGGCCATGCGTTTTCCTTAATTGGACCTCTGCTTATCCATAGTTAACTTCTCTTACTAACAAAAATCAATTTAATCAACTATACATAAACGGCCTCAATTTCAATTAAATGCCATTAATTGTTGTTGTGATGATCTAAATTATCAACTTCATATTCATGATTTCTCAATTTCATAGTACTTGAGACAATTTTATAAGCCGGATTTCTAGGTGATAAAGGTTTATTATACAAAATCATTAATTATTTTTATTATGAATGTCATGGTCTACCATATCTCGATTGCTATTTCATATGCTTGAGCCTCAACTACACCTTAGAATAATGCTTCAAACCAAGTATTCGCTTGAAAATCATTTCATCTTAATTTTTCACCAATTAAGACCATTATTTTGACCATAATGAAGGAAAAAAGCGCATGAAGTAGTTTAGAAATGAGCAAAAGACTTAAGTACAAGAATTAATAATAAAATCAAGCCCAAATTTTGAGTAAACAAAGCAGGGAAATGACAATAATTTTTCACCACTTAACATAGAATTGGCGAGTTATTTTTCAGTTAATTATGATAATCAAGGTTCCACTCTATTAGGGACCAAATCTATGTACATTCCCTTGATTTAGATCAAAATAATACTTAACTTCATGCAAAATAAATTGCTGTCATTTCTGTCAATGAAATTTGTCAACAACACTAACATTTGCATGTATTTCAAAATATCGAGGACTCGTTCAAATAAAATATTTAGGGCTCATTTGACTCGCGACTAAAATATTGACTCCTTTGACACTATCCCCCCTAACATATTTCTCTTTATCCTTCACATTGACTACATCGATACATATAATGCTACCTTAGGCCAAATTGCATGTACGACAATCTTAAAACTCTCTCAACAAGCTACTCATTATTTTATTGCTTTCCCCTCCTCTCTTTCTCCATAATCTCACTATCTAATTTTGGGAGAATTACCAAAAAAGTCTTAAACCTATTGCAATTGTGCCAATTCAGTCATAAACTTTTTTTTGTCCAATTTAGTCCTAAACCTTTTATAATTGTGCCAATTCAGTCCATCCAGCCAAAATTGTCCGGTCGGCGTTAACGTGGACACCGGCGAGGGACGGTGGCCAGCGAGGTAATTTTTAAATATTTTTTAATATTTTTTTCAAAGTTTTAAATATTTTTTTAATATTTTTTAATTCTTTTTTTTTTTTTTTTTTTTAGCCTTCTTCTCCTTCCTCTGGCGCCGGCTAGAGGTGAGGGCCGGCGAGGTCAGCCTCGCCCCACCAGCCCACCGGTGAAGGCGAGCCTCGCCCGCCACCGGCGAGGGCGAGGGTCGACCTCGCCTAGTGGTGGCGAGGCTCATCGCCGCCCCCGCCGCCTCCGCCTCCTCCCTCGTCCCCGATCGTCGGCATGATCTCCCCTTCCGAGCTCAAGCGGCCCTCCTCGGCCATGACCGTCGCCAAAACCCTGTTCCGGCGCCTCTGGACCGACGAGGACGAGATCGAGCTCCTTCGCGGGTTCCTCGACTACACCACGCAGCGCAGCGGGGCCTCACCCTCGCCAATGGTCGGGGAGGGCCGAGCTCGCCGGATCTGGCAAGGCCGTCGTCGCCAGATTTGGTGAGGCTCGGCCTCGCCCAACCATGGCGAGGTCGAGCCTCACCGGATCTAGTGACGGTCGCCTCGCTCGCCATCGCCGGGCAAGGCTCGCCTCCGCCGGTGGCCGACGAGGCTAACCTCGCCGGCCCTCACCTCTAGCCGGCGCCGGCCAGCGAGGAGGAGGGAGAAGAAGGACAAATAAAAAATTTTAAAAAAATATTTAAAAATTCAAAAAAAAAAAAAAAAAATTACCTCGCCGGCCGGCTATCCCCGCCGGCGTCCACGTCAGCGCCAGCCGGCCAATTTTGGCCGGATGGACTAAATTTGCACAATTATAAAAGGTTTAGGACTAAATTGGACCAAAAAAAAAGTTTATGACTGAATTAGCACAATTGCAATAGGTTTAGGACTTTTTTGGTAATTCTCCCATCTAATTTTAACACTTATATTTTTTCTCATTCTCGAATGATGGTAATTTACATCAATATAACATTCATTTACCTAAAAAGAACATGAAGATTACGGGGAAATTACCAATCCCACTTATGAACTTTGAAGGGGACACAACTTTACTCCTAGACTTTTAATTATTACATTCAGTTTGTTCAACTTTGATTTTATTGCGGATGTCAAACCTCCGTGCATTTTACCATTTGCATGCCACATGCAATTTTTTACAATAAAGTTGCAATTCTTTTGTATCTGTTTTAGTTACCTCATCCTTTGACCTCCGAATGCACTCAAATGAGTTGAAAATTTCCAAACTAAATAAAGAAAAATGAGGAAAAAAAACAAGCAATAATCTTAACTGAGATTTAGACAAAAATTACTAATGATTTGGTTGAATTCATGAAAAGAGCTAAACATCTGGTAGGCTTCCAACTATATCCGAGCATATAAAACAATCATTGGAAAGGCTAAATTTTTTATTTCATTATGCCTATAGTGCCTATAGCCTCCCTAGTCAGCTATTTGAAAGGACCATTGGATGGTAACATCACTCAGCTACGCTCAATACGCCATAATATATATAACCAAATTTTAGCAGTAATTGCGTACCGCTGTAAATCTTCATGGGGGATTCCGTGTACTTATTCCTAAAAGTCGCTCACTAATGCGTAAGACTAGAAGATATTAGCACGAGTTGAAGATTTATTTTAGTTATGCCGAGAGTGCTTATAAATATATCTATATCTTTTACACAATTTTGTATGATTGCAAGCATGAACATGCATGAAATTTTGTATTTTAATACTTATGGGACCTATGCAATGACTAAGTGCTTATTGAAATAGACAGTATGGAAAAGACGGGCATCAATTAAATTAGCATCATTGCTACAATTTGAAAACCCAATCCCCTTCCCATTCTTCGTATTGAATTTTACCTAAGTCACATAGATATTATAACGAAGTTAGATAACTAAATTGAGTGAATCCAGTTTATGTGGTTATGCAATGACCTTATTATGGAATTATTGTAATGCCAAATTTCCCCTCAATGTTGCTTTATAAAACCCTATTAAGATAGTTATGCTTGCAGCATATAAGTTCAAAATAACTCAGGTCCCATCACAAAATAAATTTACATGGATTTCATTAGATTAGTTGGACTTCTACACAATGAAGAGAAACATAAGATTACTTTAGCTAATTACAGAGAAGGCGTGATTAAATAAGGTAATTAGGAAGTAAATGAACTGAAAATTTAAAAAAAAAAAAGAATAAGGATTATATTCTCCGCTACATTTAATTAGCAAATGAACAAAAAATTAATAAATAGTATATTCTTTTGATAGAAAGTTACCTGTTGCCCGTTGAAGAATACAACTTGAGTGCCAACATGATTGTTTGATGAACTGCTTGAAGGAGCCATCTCGAAGGTGAGAAAGTTCCTCATATTTGGCAAGTCGCACAATTCCAATGCATGCAAATTACGCAGCTCAATTTTGCCACAATCATCAACCTCTACAATCTCCTGCATTAAGCGGCAATTGACAGTTCGCACCTTTTCAAGTTGTGGAAGTTCTCTCAATAATGAAAGAGGAAACAAAACTACCATCTCGTTGCAACTTTCGACTTGTACTACTTTTAATGCACTGAAGGACTTGGTGGAGATATGGTTGTTGCATATCTTCTCCAAGTGAATGAGATTATCGAGAATTAACGATTCCAATCTCTTAAAATTTGTATGGAATGGCGATTGGAGGACATAATGGATGGAGGGACTATTCTTCACGTGTAGATGCTTTAATTCTGGAAAGCCTTCTTGGGACAATGCACAAATACTTTGATCAATTCCGTTTGATCCATCTAAATATAGATCATCGGTTTTACTTAAGAAAGTTTGTATGTATCTTTTCTGAAGAATATTGCTTGTCGGATCCAACTTAATCTCCAATGTGCTCAATCCTTTGTGATTTCGCCAAAGCCTCACATCACCTATACGGATTTTGTATTTTCTTAATTTCTCGACGTTAAGATCCTCTGAGAGTACACTTGGATCGAGAATGTACAGATGCAAAGTGCATAGATTCTTCATGTTATTCAACTCAATAAGACTAGCATTAGTTGGTGGAGTTTGCCCCACGGCATTCCATCGATCAAAGCTATTCTCCATATACAACTCCTCCAATTTCATCAAGCTTCCAAGCACACCTGGTTCAATTATCTCAAGTTGTGAGCAATGGTTTAAGTCTAACAACCTCAGCTCTACCAATTGTCCAATTTCTCTTGGCAATCGTTGAATTTTGGAGTTCACAAAGCTGAGAATATGCAGCCCTTTTAGCTTGCCAATCATGGCTACATCCTCTAATGAACAACCATCAAGACACAGAGTGTGTAAGTTCTTCAAGAATTGAAACGGCGAAGGTGAACAAGTGAGACACACCTGAGAAAGATGTAAGACCATGAGTTTTTTCATAGAGTTGAAATATGAATCTGGGACCTTAAGAGATCGATTGTTCGTGAATAGCAAAAAGATCTGCATTTCGGGACAATCTAACTCTTTAGGAAGCTCCCTCATGTCAACATAGGGAAAGCATACTGCCGTACATTTTTTGAGCTTGTCCTTCGGCAACTCCATCGCCGACCTTTCATTATCTTTCCACACGAGTAGAGGGTCATCTCTTGAAGCGACCGAGGCAACAAATCCACGAACCAAGTCATTTATCTTGAAACCATCAGCATCTTCATCGTCTGCTAATAAAAGGGAGGAGGCTTTCAAGGTTCGAATCAATGAGTGCAACCTATTTCTAACATCTTCCATGCTGCTATCTTCTCGAAATAACCTTGAACCCACGCTGTACCTTACCAAGTTTTCAAGAGAGGGCTTAGAGACACCATAAACAACACACAGTCGTAACAACAACTTCACCTCCTTCCCTTTCTCGCCTTCAAAATGATCATAAGTCAATTGCAACATCTTATTAATCTTCTCACTGATTCCTTTATTTGTAAACATCTCAATTTGTTTCAAAGCATCCTCCCACTGAGAAAAATCAGTGTATTTGAAAAGTTTCGCCATCGTGATAATTAGAAAAGGCAAACCTGCACACTTGCGAAGCGCTTCATCGACCAAGGATTTGAACGGGTCATTGTGAACTTTGTCTCCCACCGTTCTCTCAAACAATCTTCTTGCCTCTTCCTCCTTCAACTCTTCAAGGCGGAAGTCCTTGTCGCAGCTCATTTCCCTTCGCAAAACATCTTGAAATCTTGACGTCAGCAACAACTTGCATCCTATGACTTTGTTGTCATGTCCGCAAGGAATGCCCACTAATTTCAAGTCCAGCCCCTTCCACAGGTTGTCCAGCATTATGAGGACCTTCTTTTTCATCCTCTCCTCATTTTCCAACCTCTTACGCAAAAGCCCCGCTCGCACGCTGACAATCTCTTCGTTCTTTATGTCCAGGCCCAAGGCGTGCGCAATCTCTCCTTGAATCTTCTTGATATCTGGGTTTTCCGACACGTCGGCCTTAGTGACCCAAACGAACGACTCCTTTTCCATTATTCTCCTTTCAACATCCGCCAAAAGGGTGGACTTGCCGACCCCGCCCATCCCATAAACCCCGACCACCCTATTGATGTCATCGGCAAGAGCGTCCATGATGTCCCGAATGATAGAAGCTCTGGATTCGAAGACACCATTGTCCTTGGCCAGAGCCAGAGCAGCAACGAGCCCTCGAGCAGGATTGCTGAAGGAGATGTCGTTCAATTCCTTGAATCCACTGCTTCTTTGAGTGAGTCGCTGAATGACCTCAATCTTGTCCTTGGCCTTCCTGCTGAATTGATAGCGACACTTGGGATCGGGAAGAGTTTCATAGCAGCAAGTCTTGCTCGCCTCTTGGAAGTCGCGCAACAAGTCTCGCGGCTCCTTCAAGGCCTTCTCAGCACTTGCATGCCACTCCGTGACGCGAGCGTAGACATTTCGAAGATTGTTTCTGGCCTCTTCAGCGAGATTATGGACCCTATCAACCTCATCCGCAAGCTCCTCGACTTCCTTCTGAAGATCTTGGGCGTGCCTCTTGGAGTAGATCACGTATCCGAATTGACGCTTAATTGACGGGATGACATCTTTGCCTTCTCTCCTGGCCCGAGTCAGAGTAGCGACATTCCCCGGAGTAGGATTGCTGAAGGGGATGTCCTTGAATTCGCTACATTCTCGAGCGAGTTGCTGAAAGTCCTCGGCAAGAGCATCCATGATGTCCCGTGTGATCGAAGCTGTGGATTTGAAGACGCCATCGTCCATATGCTTAATCGATGGGACAACATCTTTGCCTTCTCTCCTTGCCGGAGTCAGAGCAGTGCCATCCCTCGGAGCAGGATTGCTGGAGATGTCCTTGATCAACATTTTTCTTTGATTCTTATTTCCTGAGAAACAAAGAGCGAGAATACAGAGAAACAGGGAGAGGGAATGATGAAAAAGAGAAGCAGATACTGAAGAAGAAGAAGAGGAGGAGGAGGAAGAATGGCTGTGCTACGAGCGAAACAGGGTAGGAGCGATGAGACACGAAGAAGGCGAAAGATTTGAGTGCTAAAAAGGTTGAAGGAAGGGAAGCATCCCAGAGTGGAATAAGACTTTTTTTGGCTAGCAAGAGATTCCTTGTGGATGAAAAGAACGAGCTGCAAAGAGCAATCAACGGCTGAGATTTAGTACCAGCGATCCAATGATTTAGTACTAGAACGCCAAAACATTCCCTACATAATCGTTCAATGGCAAAAGTAGAAAGGAAAGCAACGTGGAAACTCAGAATCATTCCCTAATCAAGCAACAACTATTATCAAATCCAAATCTTTATTGCGATTTTTTGTTTGTTATGGCTCTTTACCTTCCTTTGTATTCTCCTTTATGCCTTGAGTTGTGTAAGGGACGAGAAATGTCAAATCCAAATTTTAGTATGCATTTGCGTGCTTTTTTGCAGGCCCAAGCCTCTTGATTCAACTGCATAGCCAATAAGATTTCCCATTTAGAATGATCAAATAGAAACTTCTATGTTACTTTAAGTTTCAGAATAACAAATAAATTTAAATGAAAAATAAACAAAAAGCTCAATATAAACCTAAAAAAATAGAACAAGCTAAAGACGTATCTTCTTAATGAAAAAACTATTGTTAACTCAAACCATAACAGATTCTATTCAGACATCTTGATGTACTCCATTATAATTAATCTACAGGGAAAAAATTGAAAAGCTTACTTTTCGAAATGTTAAAAAGATCTAACTTTTCTTATAATATTCTACTTATTGACATGTTAGAATTGGGATAAGTTAGAGCTTATGTCCAATTAATGTTAATCATTAGATGAAAATAAGTCTTCACTTTTCATTGTCTTTCAAATTTCCACAAATTTATTGACAGAAAACCCCTCATAATCATCCCTTAAAGTAAAAAAAAAAAAAAACTCATTTCATAAGGAAAAATTGAAGTTGTTTAATTTTCTTGCCAACCATGATTGTTAGATTAGCACGTCAAATTACTCCTAAATCCATATTTATTATGTTTATTTGACTAATTTTGTACCCAAAAAAAAAAAACAATTGTTATGGCTTCATAAGGGACGTTCTCTTTGTAATTAAGTTGATAAAGACCTTTTGCATAATAACTACGTAGTTTAATAGGAATGAGTGCATATGAAAATATTACCATATAACGTTGGCATCCTAAAGTGTATTTGCTTATAATCTTGGACATGGGCATGGAGACCTATCTACCTAGAAGCCCATGAAAAATTATGCAAACTTCGTGGGCTGGAAATCCCCCAACACATTTTGTGGGATTCGAATAGAGCAACCTTCAATTCTTGAGTTGTAAATCCCCTAACACTCCAACCAACTACACCAATCTAGGGTTAACCATAATTTTCTATTATAAAGAATAATTGTATGTTGCATTCTGTATCACTTCTTAAGAAAATGAAAATGTTAACATAATATTATCACGTTGATATTCAATAATTGCAAGATAGCGAGGCTAAGTAAGTATACAATTTTTACTAAGTTTACTTTGCATTATGCACAATTTCCTCATAAAATTACAATTTAAAGAAATAGTAACATATGATAAATATTCACAATACTAACCTCCAATGTACTTGGTGTAAAATATTGGTTTTCGAGTCCAAAAGTTAAAAAAGAGGGAAACCAAAAAAAAAAAAAAAAAACAGAGAGAAAGAAAATGTTGAATCGGTCAACAAAGTAGTAAGTGGGCAGTCAGTTTTAAAATGAGACCAAGAACTCCCTCCACCAAAAAATAGAGAAAGAATGGGAAAGGAGGAAAAGGAAAAGAAAGGAGAAAGAGAAAAAGAAAGAGGGTTTTACGCATACATGCCACAAGGACTTCACCAAGCCAATTGAACTTCGATTCGCAATGCCTGGTAAGTGCTTGTACCCATCATTGGTTTAATCGAAGCAGTTTTCGGAATTAGGTCGTATATTTGAAGTTTTGTTAAATTTGACCCACGAAGTCTATTTTTTAAGTTGTTGAGCTTTGGGATTTCATAGGAATGGTGGTTTATGCCGTCATGGAGCCGTAGGGTTTGTTAGGAGTTATTTTCGATTAATGGTTTGGTTGGAGTGAGAATTTTAGAATTTCGCGGGCAAGTTTTGCGTTGCATTTGTGTTTGAGTAATGGCTTCAGAAGAGCAATTTGTTAGCGCATAAAAGTCATTTTGTTAGTATTAAGATATAATTTAGCCATTTAGTAGTTGAGGTAGAGTTTTGTACGGTTGTAGCATTAATTATCGTATAATTGATAGGATTGTGAGAGCGTCAGCTCGTTTAGTTACACATTGTTTGGTTTGACTATTCACAAGTAAGTGGTGTTATCTTTTTTATGAATTTCTAAACTCATATTTTGAAAGTTATAAATATCTGACTCATAAAGAGTATGTTTGCTACATTAAAATCTAGATCAAACATTGATTGTTTTTTGGTTATTTGATAATGGTTTGAGAAACATGTTATAAAAGGTGTTGTTGAAAATTTATATATATGTTATGTTGAGAACTGGTTTATAAAATGGAGTTTGAAAAGTTTAGGAAAAGTGTTTGGATATAGGAAATGGTTTCTGGATTTGGCTATGTGAATTGTAGAAGATGTTATGGATTGGTGTTAATGCTCAATATCATTGTTAGCTTGATGAGGGGCTTGTAGGTATATATAGTAGTTTAGAATATTTTTGTCGGCCAGCCACCAGCAATATTGGTGGAGAGCTTGCTAGGAGAGCTTGATTGTCTTGTCACAAGACGTTATGTGTCTTGTCACAAAACATTATACATGACCATGGTTGATATTTGAGCATGAGATTAGCCAAAAGAATGGACTATTGATGTGTGATGTGATATGAGCTTGTCAATTAAGTGGACCATTGACGTGTAATTTTGACAAGATTGATCAATGGGCTAGAATATTGATAATTATTTTGATATTATTGTCAATGGATATTTCTTTTATAACTATAGCTATAGTAAAGCATATATAACCTATACTCTTATTATAAGTTTGTTATATTCTAGATTTGGGTAAAATGAGTTATGATTTGGTTTTGTAAATATGCATAATGAGTGCTCCATCTACTTAGAAGATCTACGTACTTCTCATAAGCTATGTTTACTCATTCCATTCATCTTTTATGTTTTTCAGGTTCCTTGATTAGTGGCCATTAGAGCAAAAGCGCTTTCAATGGGATTTTTTGGAAGTTGGCTTTTGGGTGGTTTAAGGTTACATCTTTTAAGTGGAAGGACGACCATGTCATTACCCCTATCCTTATAAGATTCGGGGTGTGACACTTTGTATATTAAGATGGCTAATATTATATTTGTTTATTAGTTTCACATGACAAATTTGCCAATCAAAATTGTTAGGTTGGAAAGGTCAATTTACCCCTTTAACCTACATATGCATTATGATTAGGGCTGAGCACGGTTCCCGGGTTACCCGGGAACCGGAACCGAATCGGAGGAGGGTCCAGTTCGGTTCCCAGTTCCAAGGGGGACCGGTTCCGGTTCCGGTTTCTTTTTTCTAGGAATCGGAACCGGAACCTGTTTCGGAACCGGAACCGGAACCGGAACCGGTTTCGGAACCGGAACCTGTTTCAGAACCGGAACCGGAACCGGTTACTTAGGGCAGAAAAAGCTCAACCTTGGATGTTCTAGTGACTTGTATGTGATGTTCTAGTTGAAGTTTGGCTTTGGCTTCTAAATGAAAGTTGTAAAGGACTTTTTGGAGTATAACATACTCAAATTTGGGACAAAACAAACAAGTATAAGTGGGTGAAATCGTTATTCTTTGGAAAGACTGGATCTGAAGATTTTGGGACCGACCCTTGATGAATGCATGGACTGTAAGGCAATCTTTTTGTCGAAATTTCACTTCGGTTTCTTAACAAAAGTTGTAAAGGACATCCTGAGGTACCACATATCAAAAATTTAGAGAAAACAAACAAGAATAGGTAGGTGAAATCATGGTCCTTTGGAGATGGTTAGATCTGGAATTACGGTACTACAAACAGGGATTTTAACCGTCCATATTTAATTATCTAGGACGAATTTGACTTCGATGTTTTCATGAAGTATCTACCTTATGGTCTTGGCTATCACATAGTCGAATTTCATAATTTTTGAAGGTCATTTGGGTATTTAATCGGAAATGTTTCTAAAACTGTGCAATCTGATGTGTTCGGATCTTGTAAGTTGTAATGCGTGGACTATATCATTTTGTATGAGGTTCTTTTGGAAATGTGTTCTGCATGAAATATCTCTCTTCATGTCTTCCCTACAACATATTTAAATTTCGTAATTTTTGTAGTTCATTTGCCTATTTAACCAAAAAAAAAAATTTTCAAAAACTGTGCAAGTAGAGAATAGGAAAAGTAAATCGATTTTATCTTTTAATCCAAAACGAATTGGACTACGATTTCTTCATGAAACTTGTACCTCTAGGTCTTAAATACAACATGTCCAAATTTCAGAACTTTCTAAGTTCATTTAAGGGTTTAATCGAAATTGTTTTCAAAACTTGTACCTCTAAACATTCTTGTTCTAGTGGTGTTTTATTTCTACTTTTAGTTTGCTATTTGTTTTGAAATTTCTAATTATATTCTATTATTGTTGTGCAGTGCGAAGTTAATGTATCAAGATAACATGTCAATAAGAAGTTACCGTGTAGTATACACGTACATTATAGTTTTTTTTCGGTAACATGCGCATACGTTATATTTTTTTTTAGTAATGTGCGTGCACGTTATAGTTTTTTTTGGTAACGTGCGCATACGTTATATTTTTTTTTGGTAACGTGCGCGTACGTTATAGTTTTTTTGGTAACGTGCGCGTACGTTATAGTTTTTTTGGTAACGTGCGCGTACGTTATAGTTTTTTTGGGTAACGTGCGCGTATGTTATAGTTCAAATCTGAAAATAACAAAAAAAAAAAAAAAAAAAAAAAAGGAACTGTTGGAACACTGGAACCGACCCGGAACCTGTGACAGAGTAGGTTCCAGGTTCTCGGTTCTCATGGGTAAGTTCCAGGTTCCAGACGGAACCGAACCGGAACCTGGAACCGCTCACCTCTAATTATGATTGTTTTAAAATATTTTGACTAATTAGAAATAATTGAAGTCATGAACGACATTCTCCTTGTAATTAGATTGAGTATCTAGTTAATGAGGAATTAGTTCGTACAAGAATGTTATGTCGTAAGAATAATTTCTCTGTTAGTGGCGCATAAAATTAGCAAATGTGGCGCCTAGGTGGCCACATTTTTTATGGAGAATGTAGCAAATTCAATTCTTGGAATGGAGAAGTCGTTTCTAGCTATACAGAGTGTTATATCTCCATCATAAAAGACCGTCCTTAGCATAGATAATTATATAATCATATGAAAAAAGAAAAATTCTGACATTTCGTTTAGTATGTGAAGAATTTTGCATCAAAAGTATAATTTCTCAAAAACAAAAATTTGCAGGCCGATCATGCCCGAGCGTTGGCTTTGAAATTCCTATAGGAAGCGGTGACAGGGGCCTCTAGCTCAGTCGGGCTTGACGCGACTGCCCATGGAGCTCTAATCATAAGGGTTCCACAAGCGCCCATTAATCCTCGTGGCCTATTTGTTCGGAAATAGGACGCCAGTCAATTCCTTACGACGTGACACTTACATGATCTGTTGACGGTTTCAATGAGTGGGCGTGAAAAGCCCTTGATCAGGGTTAACGAGAGTGACTAACAGAAATCTAATATCTTCATTTAGGAGAATTACTCATCAACATATCTAATTATATATATCTTCATCCAAAAATCTAAACTAATGAGTTATGAGCTAATCAAAATTTTTTAATGTGAGATTTTTTTCAACACAATCCACGCATGCATCTCAATGGGGTGTGACCGAGTTGATGCAATTGTTGTTGAGAGGCTTGCATGAGTTTGGCTCAAAGAAATCGAGTGAACATGGACACCTGTAGACTAGGTAGCACTGACATGTTCAAAGGGCCTCCGTGTCGTGTCGGACACCCCGACATGTGTCCGACACGCTTGGACACGGTCAGACACGCTCGGACACGCAGTCAACATGTGTCGGAGTTTCCGACACGTGGTCAACTCTTTTCGACACGCGCGTCGAAGCGTGTCCGGAGGTTTGTGGGCGGATCCGCAGGTGCGAAGGGAAGAAAGTGATGGAGGGTGAAGGCAAGGGTGAGGGAGCTGAGTCGACGCCGCGAGCGACGACGAGGGAGGGCTCCGACCGCCGACTGCAACACTGAGAAGCCTTCTCGATCGTCTTGGTTGGCTGCAACCGCCGACTGCAACGCCGAGATGGAAAACAGAAAGGCCGCGATGGAGGGTTGGATGCGAGGCTATGATGGCAAAGGGGGGAGCGGAGGCGAGGCATCAGTGAGAGAGGTGGAGACCGAGCGAGGGAGAGGAGAAAGAAGGCGATTGCCGAATGCTAGGGTTTTCAATTTTTGGAAGAAGACCAAGGAGAGAGAGGATGTGTTGACGGCTTCTTGGGAGAAAAAGAAAGCCTCGTGCAGTGCAGTGTGACTTTGGGAAGAGACGTGTGCAGGAGGTGGGTGGGTGAGGGAAATAAATGGATAGGACCATTTAACCCTAAAAAGAAATATTAAATATTAAATAATTTTATTTTTTTTTTGACAAAATCTGTAAAAGTGCTCTCTTTCTTTTACGGATCGAGAGCCTTTGTGTACGTTGAATAACTTTATTAATACATGTTATTAGTATAGATTTATTATAGGCTTTTTTATTATTTATTTATTTATGAATTTGAATAAATTAATGTTTAATCATGTATATAAAAAAATATTTATTTAATATTTAACGTGTCGGAACGTGTCGAAATTCTCTACTTTTTGAGAAATGACGTGTCACGTGTCGTGTCATGTCGCGTGTCCGTGTCGCTGTGTCCGTGCTACCTAGCCTGTAGACACATAGAGAGAGTGATGAGTTCATATTGATTGACGATAATGTCCAATCTTTTGTTGGGTCGGGTTCCATTTGTACACTGGTCAATTCTTTGACCAAACCCGGTTGCTCAATCTCGGTCATCTCGGTCAAGTTGACTTTGGGATTGGACCATTTTAATGCTTGCATAAGCTGGTAGCTTGTTAGTTAGCCCTGACTTTATTTCTTTTTCACCTCAATAGGGACACTAGTTGGGTGGCAAGTGTCAATGACTAGAAACGAGCATCTGGTCAAGTTCAATCTCGAAACCAGATTTGTTGGTCCTCCTTCCAACAAATTGAAATTAGCATGGGACCGATTTAGTTTCTGGTTCCAACCTTGGAATTGGTCTACATACTTACATACAAATAAAGTTTTTTCATATGTGGAAACATTTTATTCTTATAGATTCCTCCTATTTGGAATTAGTTCAAAATATTAGTCTCTTGGCTTTTCATATAGGGCTAACGAAAATTATGATAGTTGAAGTCCTTACCATTGTTGCAACCTCCCTTTCCGTTAGGAGGTAAGACAATAGGCTTGAGGGTATTGCATAAAAGACAAGGCTATAGCCTTAGTTTTAGACACGAACTCTCCTAAACCCATACCCTGCGCACCGTTGGGTATTCAAATTGACAATACAAGAATTTTCTCATAAGGAGTCGCCATTAGCCTATTAAGATCAATTAAAAATCGAGTGAAGCATGAGAATACACCTCACTTTCTACACAACCAAAGAATCTAAGGTCGAGGATTTGGCTATACTAACTTATCGATTAGTGCCATTTCAATACCTAAATCTTGTTCATTTAAAAGATATGTTGTCAAACAGTCTGGTTTGATTTTAGACCTATCTATATACATGCAAGGTGATAATGCAGATGTGTAATCATTAAAATAACAACCAATAACTAAGATAACGTTAAATAAATTGCATTGGAAGAGCAAGAACCTAGCACTACTAAATAAGGGGCATGCCATCTATAAATAAGTTAAAAAGGGAAACCATAATCAACATATGGAAGGTGCATAATCAAAGAGCATTTGTCTCTAAGAACAAACAAAACCCCATGGTAGAGCCCTAACGGTTTGTTGAATTATGAGCACAATTTTATATCAAAAGGCTTCCACTTTTGAAGCGACCCCCAAACTATTTTAAAGTTATTTCCAATGAATTCTTATTTTTTTTATGATTTTCTGAATTTTTAAGAATTTTTATTTTTTTTTTAATTAATTAAATTTTTAGAATTTTTATGATGTTTTTAATAATTTAAAAATAATTTTATTATTATTATTATTATTATTATTATTATTATTATTAAAGGAGCTCGGACGGGTCAAGTGACCCGGCCCAACAAAGCCGACCCGGACCCAATTGGTCCGGGTTGGATTAAAAACAGGGCCGCTCTAAGGCCCACATCGCAACAGCCATGTTCTTTCTGGCCCACTCGCTTTCTCAAGCCCCCTCCTGTCTTCTAATCTTGGCCCAGCCCTCTCTAGTCCACAAAACAGTCAGCCCAGCACTTAAACAAAACCAGCCCCATCTTCCTTTTTTGTAATTTTCTCTTTTTTTATTCTTATTTTTTCCTTTCTTATTCACACCCAAGCCACGATAAAATATTCTTGTGAACCGCCTGACGTGGCGTGCGCTCGTATACTGATACCTAATTAGATTTTGACAGGTGGACGTTGACATGGAAATCTAAAAAATTAATTTTTTTTCTCTTTTCCCCTCCATCTCTGACCTAGGCTTCGCCTGAGCTCCGCCATCTCCTCCGCCGCCGCCGCCCTCCCTGAACCACCGCCCCACCGTGGCCGCCACGGTCTGCGGCAAAGCTGTTGAGCAATAAACCAGATCTGGAGATGTAGAGGAGCGTTGTAGCAAACCATATCTGGAGATGCAGAGGAGCGGTCGGCCATGGACTGTTTCTCGGTCTGCAGCAAAGCTGTTGAGCTCGTTACCGGTAGCCATGGACGAGCCAAGACTGGAGCTCGAAGCTTTTGAGCAGCAAACCAGATGACCGTTGCAGCAAACCAGATCTGGAGATACAGAGGAGCGGAAGGCCATGGACGGCTTCTCGATCTGCGGCAAAGTTGTTGAGCTCTTCGCCGGCAGCCATGGACGAGCCAAGATCTGGAGTGGCAAACCAGATCTGGAGGTGCAGAGGAGCGTTGCAGCAAACCATATCTGGAGATAATCTCCGCGTCCACCCTCTCCGTCGTCCCGCTGGATTTGGAACTAAGGTATGGGCGAAGGAGACAGCCAAACTAGTTTGATGCGGCGCCGGCAACTCCAACTCTGCCGGTGGCGATGGCAGAAGGAGGGGCAGAATGAGGGCTCGTGGGGCAGATAGAAGAGGAGGACAAGAGAAATCTAGGTGGATTAAGGAATTTTTTAATTTCTTTTTATGACACGTGTTAATTGTTAATGGGCTAATAGTACATTAACGCACGCCACGTCAGCACTGAATATTTTCTGGCACTTTCTTCGACACTCCTCCTCTACGGACGAACTCAATGCTTACCAGACAGACACACCCCGGAATCCCATCCAGTCCAACATCGGCGGCCGCCAGCCATTCCCAGACGATCCCCGTTTACCAGAAACATTGAACAAGACTTGGAAAAAGAAAAGGCATATCGAGCCATGGCGACAAAACAACAAAAAGACCACACCCAGACTTCAAAGGGATCACCCAGACATGCTCGAGATGAGATATAATGGCTTAGTAAAACCAACGGAGTTCAGATCTCATGCAGGCATTCTAACAAACAGTCGGGATATGCCACTGGTTCGAGGGGCTTCCGGCCCGTCGCGCCCAAAACAGGGCAAGTGCAGAGCAGAGCCTACCTGTTCGGCTTTGAGGACGTTGCCGGGGAAGGTCGTCGGACGGGTCCGCGTGCGGCCGAGGCTCCCTCTCTTGCTCTCTCAGTCGCTAGGATCTCTCCTTCTCCGTTCGCCCTCTCTCTCTGCCCCTCTCGGTCTCTCTCTTTCACCCTCGTCGAAGAAGAACCTCTTCTCCCGAATCTACTCTCTCGAGCAGCTCTCCCTCTCGCTCGCTCCCTCTGGCTCTCTCTCTCTCTCCTTCGAACTCTCTCCGGTTTTTCCTCTCCCGGATCCCCCTCTCGGACGAACCCCCTTTTCGAGCTCTCTCTCTCTCCCGAACAACGCCTCCTTTTTAGCTCTCGCTCACCTTCTTCTTTTCTAGAAAGCTTCTTTTTTTCCTCTCGAGCCCCCTCTTCCTCTGGTTTTCTCCTGGTTTTCTAGCCGAAGACTAGCCTCTACCCCTTTCTCTCGATCTTAGCCTCGAGGACGATGCCAGCTGCTATGGTTTCGTGCACTCCATGAGAATTTTGTCGAATAAAATAATCACGCACATACAAAATTAATCAACATCTTATTATATTAATCACGTATGTAGCCAGAAAGAAGTAAATGAACTCAACGAATTAGTTATATGGAGTTTGAAAACGTAATAACTTAATTGAGTAACGTGACATGTAATTAGGCGTCTAAAAAAATCAATCATGTTGAATAACACCTAATAAATAACTGATCATATGACTCGATGCATACCACATTTTTAAGTAGACCAGTATCTGAGTTCATTTTGCTATGCTGTAGTTGTGCCATGCCTATGTGCACAAAAAATGGTGCAGTGTAGTATCATAACTAATTAACTACTTAGTGATACATGTTGGGAAAATGAACCACATTGAAATTGGCCAGAGTAGTTTTCTAAAAGTTATCGAACCTGTTGTTAACGATTGTTAGGGGCATTGCAATTTTGAGTTGTTTGTCAAGCACCTTGTTCAGATATGCATAATTCATTTTCATAGATGAAATTGTCGTAAAAACCGTATTGAATGGTCTTTTAATGTCCTCTTTTCTTTTTCGTTAGACAATTTGGGAAAAAGCTATAGCCAAGAAATTAAGGTACATAACAAAATAGCCATGTTGGCGTCATGAAATGAGCCCTTTAGTTTACTCATTTAGAAATCTAGATATGATTTGGCCAAAAAAGTCATGAATACTCAGAAAAAATGGAAGAGTATGATCTAATGTAAAGGAACTCCTATGCATTCCTTTATTAACTTAGCACTAGATAATTCATGAGCATTTAAAAAAAATGTTTTATCATAGCTATTACGTTAAGTTGTATTGTATTGGACAAATCATAATATTCAGGTACACACATAATTGAGCAGTACAAATAGAATGAATAGCCTAAATTCATCTAATGTATGCTAACTCAACATAAATTCAGATGCACTACACTCACAAATTATTGCTAAAAAAAAGATCTGACAACAACAGATGCACTAAAGTACTTAACTTCATTTGGGAGCACATGAGATCTGCCAAATAGTCAACCTTATCAGTTACACAGACACGTGAGGGCACCTGATCAGTTCATGCATTTACGAATACTTAGATGTTTGTCCAGTCGCAATGGATAAGGGGACGTGGAGGTAGACATTGGTTCTCGTGACTGGTTGAGTAAAGAAATAGTAAAATACAGAAAACTATCTCAGCTCTTGCAACTACCCTCAATTATTATCTCTCCCTCTCCCTCTCCCACAACTTACCCTAATTAAAACAATCTTTTGTTTATTTAGATGGTTGTCCATGAGCGGTGGAAGAAAGGACGTGGAGACTTGGACATTAACGCTGGTGATTGAGCAAAGAACAGTAAATTGCAAGAAAAAATCATCCATTTCCATATTATAGTAAGGACATTGTTCTTGGACATTAGTGATGGTCACTGAATCATTTATCTTATCACTCTTGTCTTGATGGAGCAACCGACATATAGCGGCCTTTTACATTTTTATTTTTGGCCAGTGACGACGTGGGGACAGCTTGCTTACCACTCGACTTCCCAAGTGAAGATCCATCCATACCCTATCTCCTCTTTCTTCCTTGGGTTTTGAGTCATTCTTAAAATTCTAAATGGCTGGATAGCTAGTATTAGAACTCAGCCGTTTATTATAGATTTTTCCAGCAAAATGTTGCTGTTTTTGACACTCCCTATCCTTCAAAAATATTAAAAGGGAAAGAAAAATTAGGGTTATAAATAATCAAAAGCCACATAGCTTTACTTGTATATTTTAAAAAATTTTAAATTGATTTACAAGGGAAACTCCAATTGGAATGAGAGATCACAAAACAATGTTAATGGTAACTCAAGTTGTTTCCCATATTAATGGTCCTATAAAGAGTAGCAATATTAAAATAAAATATATTGGTTAAAAATGTTTAATTTATTTAGAAGTTCTAATCTAACAATTCTATATGAAGTTATGTCTAATGCAACAAATACAATTGACATTCTAATCTAACAATTTGCTTTATTATAATGTTACTTTGATATTTCAAATAAGGTTAATATCACAAAAAATCCCAAACTGACTCTCATGTGACAAATTTATACCAAACTAATTCTTTAACCATCAAAAACTTTAAACTGATACACATGTGACAAATTTACTTTTCGTTAATTTTCTTAAATTTTATCATTAAATTGTTAAGTTAAATGACACATGACAATTGACGGATATATTTGTGCTTTTGCCCTCCATTTATATGTGTATTAGTTTGTGATTTTTTTTTATGATATTGACCCAATTTAATGGAAATTAAGGTAAGATAAATTTGTCACATTTGGGGCTTTTGGAGGTCAAAAATTAATTTGAGGTAAATTTGTTACATATATATTAATTTGGGGTTTTTGATAGTCAAAAAAATAATTATTAGTTTAGGATTTTTTATGGTATTAATTTTTTAAATATGATTTTCATTGACCCGCACAAAGAGCAAGATTAGGACTAATACCTAATCAGTGTTTGTCCATTAACAATGGAGAAAATGATGAAAGGATGGATTAGGACTAGTACATTTGCGGTGGGAAAGGAGGAAAAGGATATATAACCCATCAATGTTTGTCCATTAGCAGTGGGGGAAAGGATGGAGACATGGACATAGTTGAAGGTGACTAGTCAGTAAAGGAACAATAATGCAGAAAATCATACATTTCCATGCTCTAGGAATTTACTGGTGTTTAGTTGAGGCCTAACTAAGGTTAGGTTAACAAGCTCCATAGTATGTAACCATCTCTTTTTTTTTTCCTCATGGTTTGGGGGTTTGCTAAAAAATCATCCATTTCTATGTCCATGGACTTTACATCTTAAAATGTTCACTTGAGGGTCATAATTTTTAATCAATCACTTAAGTATCATAATTTTTTTAATACGTAAGATTGATTCTAAAAAAGATTCCGCACGATGCTCCATCTTCACTTTTATCGACTTCTAGTTCTATTTGCTTACACTTACATAAAAAACATCTTTCTACATTTTGCTTTCCCTCGAGAAAATTATGGGACAAAATAGGTTCCTAAATTATGAAAAACCATATAATTCTATTTCACAATAATTGCATATTAACGAAATTTTTAAAATGAATTTTTTTATGACCGAAATATTTGAATAATACAAGTGAAAAGTAAAAGACTCTAGATAAACCCAAGCATTTGAAAGAGGGGGGGGGGTCCAATATGAATTAGAGAACATGAAGCAAAGTTATTTGTGGCACGCAATCATTTCCCATATTAATTTTTTTCATATAAAGAGTAGCGGTATTCAAGAAAGTTAACTAGTTAATAATGCTAATAAAAAATAGCTAAAGTTTAATTTCATTAGAAGGTCTAATCTAAAAATTATGATTGAGGTTACATCTAACCTAACAATCACATTTGACATGACAATCCAACAACTAGCTTGATTATAATGTTACTTATATAATTTTAATATGATTTCATGGACCCACACCAGGATTGGGTTTAGGAGCAGTAGTTAATCAATCATTATCCGTGGAGGATAGGATGAATACCTAATTTTTGTTTGTCTAATCACTATTTACCTATTAACGAGTAATAATCCAAAAAGTCCTAAACTTATCTACGATAGCCGATTTTGTCATAAATTTTTTAATTTTACTAATTTAATCATAAAAATTTTAACAATTTGCCAATATAGTCCGTTCGGCTAATTTTGATCGAAAATCACCTATGTGGCGGTTGTGTCACTTAAAACAATTGGCATTTACTTCAATGACTTCTATAATAAAAAAAAAAATGGCTAGAATGACTACATTAACAAATTGTGAAAATATTGAAAATTAAATTGACAAAATTGAAAAGTTTAAATTGAATTGGCTGTCGTATAATAAATTTATAACTTTTTGGACAATATTTCAATTTATAGATGGTGATGGAAAGAATGGATATCTAATCAATATTCATCCATAAGCGGTGGAGGAAAGGATGGAGATTGAATTACTGGTGATGGTGACCGGTCAAGGAACAATAAAATACAAAAGATCATCCCTCTCAGTATCCATATATATAAAGATGGTGAATTAGAAATTAGCACTAGTACCTAATTGATGTTTTATATTGCTCGATTGTTCATAGGTCCACATTGTTGTCCCCATTGAGGCGACTGAAAGCGATCTTTTTTATTTTTATTTTTACTTTTGACCGGTGAGGACTTGGAGCATTGTCCTACAATTCAGCTTCTTAAGGAATTCACTGCGGAGGAAGAGTGGGAAAAGGACTTCAAGTCGCCGCTGGTCCAACTGGCCTCTCACGCCGGGAGCGGAGGGGAGAGAGACGTGGGGAGGGAGAGATCAAAGCTGTCAATAAAAAGGGAATTCAACTTTTTATCTTGCAAAAAGAGCAGCGGCCAAAGAAAATTACTACATGATGATGCCAGTTTCGGCGAAGGGAGCTCGTGTACTCTGCGCAGTAATATGAAAAAATAAAAAAAAAGTTGTGAAGAGTCGAAAGAGTAAATAGATATGGCTAATTAAACTGTAGTGTATAATAGTGACATATCATGAGACGTGAATTCTATTGTAAGTCAGATTTCTGACATCAAGGGCCATAATTATTGTACTCGCCCCTGCTGGCATACACTTCATTAAATTAAAACTGCCCAAAATGTGTTTTTATTCTAAGTCGATATATTTTATTAATCTTGTTTTTTACTTTTCTTTTGGTTAACCAATATTTGATTCTGTTGATTGATTTTTGTTGATATTACACTGATGAAAAGGAAACATAACTGAAAAATGATATGTTTTTGCTATTAATGAGCGTTTTAACAACTTTTAAAATATTTTGGCATATATGAAAATCATTTACCCTATAATAGATATATTTACCAAGTACAAGTAGTATTCATTAGGAGTAATGTGCAATCTTATCAATATGTTTAAAAATTATCAATACAGATTCCTTACGATATTTTTCAATGGCAAGAGATTTAGTTATGATAGATACCCCTCTTAAAAATACAAAAGAAGTTCTTGAGGGTGTACGGACCAATCATAAAGAGGTCTTGCTTTGTTTTTGGATGCAATGAATTTGATTATGTTCCCAAATTTGTGAATTTGATTTTTTTTTTTTTGAGAAATTATACTCTTTGATAAAAAAAAAATAGTTAGTAGACCTAAAATGCCATTATTTTCTCAAATAAGAATCCAAAGTTAATCTTATTTCAAACAAAGATTTAAAGCAATTAAGTTAGCTTCAAAAAAATGCTTGACTTCCAGCTAGTCAAAGCATTTTATTCCTTTACCATTTTTTGAATTTTCCCCTAATTTTTTTCTTAGAAAATGATTTTCAAAAGTGCCCATATGAGCATATATTGTATATCAAGTCAAATACTAAGGATGACATAATAATTGTGTGCATTTATGTTGATGACTTGATATTTGGGAGTTGTGAAAAGATGTTTATTGAATTTAGGGAGGTTACAAGATGATAGATTTGGGATTGATGCTCTATTTTCTTAGCCTTAAAGTGAAGCGGACAAATGGTGTCATATTTATTTCATAGCAAAAATATGATAATGATATTTTGAAGCAATTGAAAATGGAATCACTCAAACCAATGCAAACCCTTGTAGTGGAACAGTTGGAAATGAAGAAAGAATGAACTAATGAATTGATAAATCCCACTTATTTCAAAAGCATTATTGGCAATCAAAGATAGTTGGCTTCTACTAGGCTAGATATTACCTATGGAATGGAAATTATTAGCAAGTTCATTGGAAAAACCATACCAATCACATTTGCATGTAGCAAAAAGAATTCTACGGTATGTCAATAGAACTTGTGACTATGGAATTTTATATTCTTATACTAACAATTTCAATCTATTTGGGTATACAAACAGTGATTGGACAGGTAACACTAAGATTCAGAAGAGCATTTCTAGATGTACTTTCTTTCTTGGATTTGAGTAATTTCTTGGTCCTAAAAAAAACAAAAAATTGTTGCACTCTAGACAATTGAAGCAGCATACATGGCATTTTGCTTCGACATCATGTCAAGTGAAATGGCTTCGTAGGATTATGTTTGAATTAGAACATGAACAAACAAGTCCTATCAAAATGATGTGTGACAATAAGTCGGCTATTGCATTAGCCAAGAATCCAATTTTCCATGGCAAGAGTAAATACATCGACATTAAATATCACTATATTCATGAGCAATTCAAAGATGGTGAGATTAATCTTAAATTCTGTAAATCAAAAAATCAAATTGTAGATATTTTGACAAAATTGTTGAAAGCAGATTCGTTCAAAATTTAAAGAAGATTCTTAGTGTGGTTGATTTTCTAAATCAATTTTAAGGGGGACTGTTAAAATATTAATAAAATTGATTATTGTGTTGACAAATCCTCCATGAAGACCAAAAGAAATCAACCAGCACGACTTATGTGAATTGTGTGAACATCTCTCTATGAAGATCACATTAAATGCTAGCAGGCGAATGATGAAGACGAAGACAAAAGCATTTAATGAAGACAAATGTCATTGAACAGTTTTTTCACGAAGGCTTGTTTTTCAAATCCATTTGTGGTGTGCATCTATTGTATTGACTTTACTTGTGTGCTTTTATTAGCTTTGTAGACTTTTTGTTGTTTCATTTAATGTTGTCCGAAGAAGCGTCGAAGACTTCATGGCTCTTGTGTGTTTTAAGTGCGTGGGAAGATTGTCTTATTTATTGTAGATGTTCTACTATTATATAAGGACGTGAGGGCAAGTGTTGTAATTAGAAGTCATTAGAAAGCATTTAAGAACAATTTCTCCTCCAATTTGTGCGCTCATTCCAAATTTCCAAAGTTGTCATTATCTGTTTTGGTTCCAACACCGAGACGATACATCGAGCATGAAGATTGGCAGCGGCAAGCGCGAAGAGAAAACAGCGATGAATGAAAAAGACGCGAAGCGAAGGGGTTGATGGAGGTAATTCAGATTTTGTGTGGGAAAACGGGGCAAACAGGTGAAGCCGTTGGCTGTTTTTGGATGAGAAATGAAGCGAGTTTGTAAATTAGTTAAGAGAGAGAGAGAGAGAGAGAGAGAGAGAGAGAGAGAGAGGAAAAGAGGAACTCACGGACGTTATGGAAAAAGACCAATAAAAAAACTCCAAATTATATTCATTTTGTCACATTTATTTTTCTTTCTATTACGTCAAAAACTCAAAATGATGTCTATGGTATGTTTATCTTAAATTTTTTTCTTGTGACATTAAAAATCCTAAATTTATATTCATATGACACAAAAACCTTATATCAAGATTTTGTGTAATGATCTTTTAGACAAAGCAAAGTTGTTCTTATTATTTTATTTTTTTTGGTTGAAGTTGTTCTTATTTAATTTGAGCCACTTCAGCACTATGTCAACACCATTTATCTTTCATGTCCATGTAAGAATATTTTTAACGGTAATCATTAACGGAATGTTGAGAGAAGGTAAATGTGTCGTATAAGTATATTTTCAAATATTTGGTGTCACAAAAAAAATTAAGATGGATGTGTCTTGGGGTTTTTTAGAGTATTAACCCTATAAAAAAAAATTAAGGTGAATGTGGGCATAGTTTAAGATATTTGGTGGTTTTTCCCCTTTTTTTATCTTTTTTTTTATCAACTTCATCAATAATAAATCACAACTCCGAACCAAGAATACATCGATCTCTCATGGAAGCACATCCATATGCTTGTCGCCTATCAGCCACTTTCAGGCTTCCATTGCCTAATCCCTACTAGATGTCCTTGATGGTGATTATGTTAGTTGCTCTTGTCACTTTTACTATTAGGAAGGCACTTTCATCTCTAAATTGTTCGTATGTTGAATTCGTGACTTGAAATTTGCTTTTGTAAATCACACGAGTTTGTTGTTCGCAGCTCGTTCTCTCACCTGAATGAGCAATGTTTTGATGTCACTTGTGAAAGGAAAATTTCACTTTTATCTCTCACAACTTTAATTCCATAAAAATATTTTTAATTTCCACTGGTCTTTCAACTTGAGATTTCTATTTAAATTTTCTCTTATTGGAAAATTGACCCGATGTCATTTCCGGTTAATGGCGTACGACGATGAATGGCATCGGAAATGATGGGATTCCAAGATTTCAAGCAAAGTTCGGCTGGGAATTGTTTGTGGCTTTGGGTTTATTAGAATACAGGGTGGGCCAGAGGAGCCGACTAGACTTGATGGACTTCAAACGGAATTTCATCTTGTGAGAGCTGTGTGATTTGGGCCACGAACCAGAAAAGCCCCCATTTTTCAACACCCATCATTTTCTAAAAGCTTTTATTTTTTTCATTGGTATATTATTTATTTATTCATTTATTTGCCTATTATTTTTTCGCTCCTCTTTGTTATTTTTGCTATTTTCCATTTTTGTACTTTTACAAGGACAGACGCTTGAATTGTAAAAACTTAGGTGTTGACAACATACGTTATAATAGTAAAGTTAGTGCCATGGAAAGCTCAATACTTTCATAAATTGGTTGTTTAACAAGTGCATTTTGCATTAAATAACACATCCTCTAGAAATATCTTCCACAAAATCAAAGATAATAATGAGGACAGAAAGAAAAACCTCATTCCCTCCTATAATTAGTCAAATTTAAGAGTATAGGAAACAAAATTACATTCTATATACATCAACAATTTTTTTGTTAAATTGTTACTCTTCAGGCTCATCTCTAGCTTTGATACACACAAAGCAGTTTGAATGTAATAATTCTCTTGCTAGTGCAAGAGCATGAGCAAAATCATGAGATAGGGCTTTGCTTCCAAGCCAAAAGAGGATCAACCAGCAAGTCCAAATTGAAGATGGGTAGCATGGAGCTTCTTCCATCAACAAAGCCCTAAATCCAAAATGTCCAAGCACTGCAATATCAATTTGTGGGGAAATTCAAACATATGAGGCTTCCTAACTATTCTATGCATGTTGCTTCAACTAATTAAGTACAAATAGATTATCTAATTTTTCTTCGAACAAAGGATTTATCAATTTTTTCTTTCCAACGGTAACAACTAAAGGTGTCAATGATATTAGCTTTCAATGGGTTTGTTGTCAATGCATATTGTAAATCTTGCTATTAGAATGAGTAATTTGCTTTTGATGCTTGATTGTGTATTGCTTCTAGAAAAGACCCAGTGCAAAGATACTTAATATTTTATAGAAAGATAATTGTGGATTTATTTGAACAAAAGGAGAAGGTTTGACTTATAGAGGCTAGAGAAAAATAAGATCTTGAGAGGATAACAAATCTTGAAGAGAAGATTTGGAAGAACAAAATTTTTCGAAGAGCAAATATTTAGAGGAAGATCTTGCTTCTTATCAATCTGATTCGGGATGGAATGAATACGTGATTGGATCGAGTTGGAGATGTCAAAGAGAGAAGCAAAGAAGAGGACTCGTGTTGGAATGATAATTTTACTTGTGATGTTGATAATAACAATCCTAAGTGTTAAAATAAAAATAAAAGGTTGTTTGACAATCACTAAATATTTGGAATTCCTTTCCAAACATAGGACTGTCATCGTAATTGGTAGGCCATAACCATATGATTGGGAAATTCTAATTATCATTAATTTTTCGAAAGAAGGTTTTGTGTTGATTGCTTATTACTTTGGTGGTGTTTTACAGCTTTGCTCTAGGATTGGCAAATGGGTTGGCTCAGCTTGAGCACAACAAATGGGTTAGTAGCCATTTGGGTGGCCCTGAATACATAAAATTGGCCCAAAGGACCTGGCCCTTGGAGCAAAGCAAAAATAAAACGGGCCAACGGATTTTTGGTCACATGCAGTGTCTGGTGAGCCTAGAACACCAAGCCAACCCTTATTCTATAATTGTTCCTAAAAGCAGTAAAGGGAATAGAATCCTCATATTGAATCATACCACGTCCGGTTTAACTTAACATCTAGTCACTCGAATGAAACATATAGAATACACTGGCACAACAATTGGTGCCAGAGCATTAGCTCTCTACTACTTTATGGATGTTGCAACCTAACCTCTCTTGACTCAACAGCTATTAGGTTTAGAGATATTGTCAACTTCGGGTTGACAACCTTCCATTAACTCGAGTTCTCCTAAGCTCATACTTCACACGATATCGAGCGTTCAAAATTTTAATCAATTAAACCTATGCAAATTTTAACAAATGAGTTGTCACTAGCTTTTTTGGGGTTAGCTAGAAACCCAGTAAAATATGGGAGAATATCTTACTATGTACGTAGCTAGAGATATTACAAATTAGAAAAATCATTACAAATTTAGAAAATTCTATAAAAATCAGAAAAATTAAAAATTCTAAAAATTAAAATCTAAAATTAGACAAGCCTTTAGGGCTTTACAATAGAGCTCTTTGTTTTGCATTATCATTTTACTTTTAAGGACGATATTATGATCCATGTATGTTTTCTTTTACGATTATAATGATTAGGACGAACTTTAGATTTCTTTTCAAAATTTTAATCAATTAAATCTATGCAAATTTTAACAAAAGAGTCGCCATGGAGTTGGCTAGAAATCCAGTAAAATATGGGAGAATATCTTACTATGTACGCATCCAAAAGAAACCTAAAGTTCATCCTAACCATTCAAAAGCAGGAAAGTAATTTCCAAAATATTGAAATTGACAATCAATTATAATCGTCTGGCTGAAGCTCAACGCTTCACTCCTCTCTTTCTTTTACTCCTCTCCTCCCAAATGGCCGAATCCTCCCCCTCTCTCCGTGGAGCCTCTCCTCTTTTTCCAGCCCTCTCGCTCCCCTCGGCCCAATGCTCCAGCTCCCCATCCTTCTAAAACGTCTCTCTTAAATTCGCTCGTCTCGCTTCTCGTTCTCTTTTCTCGCTCACAGACGCGACCGTTTGCTGCCTCCATCTTTTTGCGTCGCAGATCATGTTGGTCTCTCTCTCGTCGTTCTCCTACCGAAGCAAGACCAAGAGAAAGGCTGGGCTGGGCTTTATATCTTTTTTAGTTTTGATGTGGGCTTTTTTGGTCGAAGTTTTGATGTGGGCTTCGAAAACAATAAAAGAGGTAGGCTAGAAGAAGGAAATTAAAAAGAAGCTACAAGGAGGTGGGCTAAGGGAGAGGGATTTCTTGGGGGGCCGAATATAATGTTAAGTGGGTCGGGCATGCCAGCCCACTCGAATTTTTTTATTTATTTTTCTTCATTTTCATTTTTTTTTTCTTTTTGTTTTATTTCTTGGGGATCGTAGCAAATCTATTTTTTGAAATAAGAAGAAATCTTTTCTAGCTATTTAGAGTGTCGTGTGTCAACCTTAGAAATGGGTTGTTATTATATAATTATATAGATATATCTTTTAAAATTAATTTTGTATGTGAAGTTGGTGCATGATTTTGTGTCCAGATGTAAAATTTCTCAAAAAGAAAATTTACACCCAACAAACAATGATAAGCATAATCAAATTCAAAGACCTTTGCACGTAGAGAGATACTGTGGGTGAAGAAAATTCTAAATTAAATATAAAGAAAACGCTCAATAAAACCTAAATAAAAGTAGAGCATAACTGAAGACATATCTTCTTAATGAAGAAACTGTTGTTAATTTAAATTAAAACCGATTCTATTCAAATATTTGGATATCGTATGTTATACTTAAGCTAATAGAACCAGAAAAAAAAAATTGAAGTTTACTTTTCGAAATGATATATAGATCAAAATGAAGAAGAAGAGTAGGAGGTGAATGATAATCTTTCTATTCCAGAAATAGGTTCTGGAAAAGAAATAGATTTTTCGATTTCTATTTCTAGAAGAGTTTCTATAAAAAAAAATAACTATTTGATAACGACACAACATTTCTACTCTAAAAATAAAAAATCGTTTGATAACGACACAAATTTTTTTCTTTTCGGACAGCGGTGGACCGGCGACCGGCGGCGATGGCAACAGGTGACCGACGAACAGTGGTCGACAGTGACAGATGAAGGACCGATTGATGAATGATGAGAAGAATTTTTATTTCTCATTTCTGTTCCAGAAATAAAGAAGTAGAAAATTTATACTTCTGATTTCTATTCCAAACCTATTTCTAAAACAATAATATATTTCAGAAATAGAAAAATGGAATAGGTTTATCAAATGGATTTCTATTCCGTAAAACAAACGGAATAGAAAAATTGTTTGTGGAATAGAAATAGGTGGTTGTCATGCACCTCCTAGGAATGCCATAACTTGTATAGAGCATTCACTAGGGTGCCATAATGTTTCTTGGGGCTTACTTAAGTGTCATAAATTTAAAAAATAGATCACTCGAATGGCATGACTTCGCCGACGTTAACGTAGACAATATTAATTTTTTTTTTTAATTTGTAATTTGCTTTTCTTCTTAGGGCCAGCGATGATCGGTAGCAACCCTCGCCACTCGCAAGGCCCTTGCCCAAATTGGGCAAGAGCCGCCTTGCCCTTAGCAACGAAGACCCTAGGTGAGGTTGTCAAGGCCTCATTGACCACTAGCAAGGCCACGAGAGCCCTCACCCAAGGCCTTCGCCGCCAGATCTGGGCGAGGGCCACCTACCCTCGCCATAAAGGCCTTGGGCGAGCTTGTAATACCCTTGCCGAGCCTTCATTGCCAAGGGCGAGGACCGCCTTGCCCAATCTAGGTAAGGGTTTCATGGCTGGTAAGGGTCATCGTGACCCTAGCCAGCCCTAAAGAAAAAAAAAACAAAATCAAAAAAAAAAAAAAAAATCCACGTAGGATGATTTGCCAAAATTGACACTTAATTGATTGATTTTACTCTGATATGATACTCAAGTGAGTAGAAAAAAAGTTTTGATACTCAAGTAAGTGTCATACGAAAGTTTTGATAGTCCTATCATTCTTATCTCAATCGAAATAGCTCTAACACGTAAAATGACAGTGTTATTGATTTTTATATTGAATAGCTATTTTTGATAGTGTTCTACTTATTGACATATTCGTCTTTGGCCAATTTAGACCCTTGTATCTACTTAATGTCGACTACTAGTTGAAAATAAGTCTTGATTTTTCAGATATTATCTTCCAAATTTTCACAAATTTGTTGTCAGAGAGACCCTCATTATCATGTGTTTAAGTTAACCAAAAATCAGTTCTTAAGGAAAATTTGGAGTTGTTTAATTTCTTGCCAACTATAATTGTAAGAGTAGCATGTCAAATTACTCCTACCATATATTTGTTGTGACTACTAATTTCTAACAAATTAAAGTCATGAGGGTTATTCTAAAGAACTCTGCATTATGCACAATTTCTTAAAAAAATTATAATGTTACAAAATAGTATTATAAGGCAGATATTCATAATATTGGCCTTAGATCTACTTTATATATTGAACTAGCTAAACTTCTATCTGTTCATTAGTTTCCAATGCCAAATTAGGCGATCAAATTTGTTAAGGTGGAAAGGTCAATTTACTCGTAAATCTGTGTATGCATTATACAGTTTGAAAATATTTTTACTTATTAAAGTAATTAATGTCATGAGGGAGAACCTTTATCAGAAGAATATTTTATATGGATAATCTATCAAGTCAGTAGTGTATAATATTAGTTTAGGCAGAGCCTAGGTGGCCACATTTTTTTAAGTATGAAATCCATGTTTCGTAAAATGTTGATTTCTCTTTACTCAACTCAAAATTGATTTTAAGATAGTTGACAGGTTGAATCAAACAATGAGCATCCATCTTTCCTCCGTTTGGGAAAAACTATCATTCTTAAAATAACTCTCAATGTACTCAAAATGAAACTCTCATCCAAATTTTCTAGCATTATAAATACAGAAATGTAAAAGCAAAAGATTTTATATTTGATTTCTGTTTAAAATATATTTCTGAAGTAAAAATTTATTCAACCACCGGAGTTTACCCTTCCAACGTAGAAGGGGGAGGTGAGGGCTTCGTATCCCCACCTTTTAGGAGATTGGGGTGGGAATGATTTAGTTTCATGGGATTCGATTCTCACGCCTTGCAAAGAGGCAAAGCAAAAGTCTGAGGGTAAGAGGTAAAGTAGGAATAAAGTATGACCGAAAAAAAAAATTAAAAATTAAAAATTTATTCAAAAAATATATAAATAATTTTACGTTTTTTTTTTTTATCGTCATACTCTATTCCTACTCTACACTCACTCGCAGACTTGTGCCCTGCCTCTTGCAAAGCTTGGGAGTCGCAACCCACTCTCGAAATTTACGCGTCCCTACCCCCATCCCCCCTGAGAATGTGGGGATTTGAATCCCTCACCTCCCCCTTTCATGTTGGAAGGGTGGCCACTGGGGCGAACCCCCAGTGGTTAAATAATTTTACGTTTAATAACTGATTTTCATTCTAAACTTATTTTCCAGAATAGAAAAATAAAAAATAAAATGAAAATCTTGCGCTCCATGGATAAATTAAGAAACAGTGATAAGTTGATTTGGTCGCAAGTGTGTAGAATCGCATCTAGGAGTTGACATTGTGAAGTATCTCTCTCTGCCCGTACCCTTCGAGAAAATATTGGGTGGTCCGGGACCTCCACATCAGCGTGGTCCCCGGCCACTCACGAGGTGCCATGTGGATGGTGGGCCCACTTGGTGTCCTCTCTCTCTTCTTCCTAGCCTGTCGACGCCCTCTCTCCTCTTAGCCTACACGCTCTCTCTCCTGTCGGAGCATTTATTGCGGGGAAAAACTTTTCTCTTTCCTTCGTCTGAGAAAGAAAACGGCCGTTCGTTCCTCCCGTTCCTCTGTCCCTCTCTCCATTTGTTTCCTTTCGAAATTTTGAATCTGAACTTTTCTCCCTCTCTCCGCGCTCGTTGCTGCTCCGCCCTGCATCAAGCGGCCGTTCCCCTCCCGTCGCTGACGGGCCGCCCCTACTCCGATGCTCGCTCGCTTCTCTCTTCGGGCTCGTTGCTACTTCATCGTTCGTTCCGGCATTCCCAGGATCGCAGATGCAGCACGCGGAGGAGAAGCAGGCCTCTTCGAGCTCCCCTCAACGTCGGCGAGCGTCGCCCGCCGAGCGAGACCCCCACACACGGGAGGCTCAGAGGCGAGGTTGCTGGAGAAGTTGGTGTTCCGGAGGACGGCCTCCCCAACCTGCGACGCGGTCGAGGGAGCTGAGAAGGAGGCCGCGGTGGAGTAGTCGAGGGATTTGACGTCGACGCGGCGAAGCCTGAGCTCGGGGCTCTTGACGCAGACGGTGAGGGCAAACCCGAGGAAGGCGGCGCGAAGGATGACAATCGGGGCGAGGGCGTAGACGAAGCACTTGCTGTTGCTGCGCCTCTGGTTGCGGCAAGGCGGCGGCTTGGCGAAGTGGGCGAGCTCCACGTCGTCGCTACGGAGGCAGGGTCCGGAGGGCACGATTGGGCTGGTCGGATCTTCTTTAGGCATCACGAAAGTCAGAGTTCAAGTGAATGCGAGAGAGCACGGTACCAAAATCTCTTCGACATGATGGTCGACGCGGTGATCACGGCCATGGTGGTTGCGGGGCATGAGACCATCCCGGTGATTGTGGCCAAGACAGGGTGGCCAAACTCGAGCCCTGATGCAGCAGAGATCGACGCCAACGAGCTCTACTCCGAAATGTACGTGAAGGGCTTGTTGGGACACCTGAGGTCAGGGCAAGGGACGCCATTGAGGAAAGAAGGCGTTGCGGAGGCTTACGTTTACGAGCTGGTCGATGAGGAAGCAAAAGAGACGACGAGCAGCCAAGCTCGCGCGAGGAACTGGGGGATCTTGTATGCGAATTTGAGCGAGAAGTATGAGGTCCAGTTCTCTTGTGCTGCCCGCTATTGTGGGTCGTTGGAGGAGCTGTTGATTGGGTTCGTGTTGATGCTGCTGATTTTGGTCTGGTTGATATGGTATATACCGAATTCCCCATGGTGATTCCGTTTCGACGGGGGTTTGATTTCGTTCTTGCTCTTTCTCTTCGATGGAGCGTGTCCCTCTCGAAGAAGATGATTTCTTCACGTCTGCGTTCTGGATTTGAATCTTTGATGGTCTAAAGCACTTGCAGCCGGCTGATTCTACTGTTTCGTTTTTTTCTCTGTTCTTATGATATGATATTGATCTTGATCTTGATGTAGTTCTTTTGTTCTTTTATGGGGGTTCTGGATGTGTTAGAGATGGATTTGAAATCAGTGGTAATCGGATGAGAAGTGGAGTGATCTGGAATCTTGCTCGATCGAGCAAATTCTTTTTGTCTTTCTTTTCTTTCGCTAGCGAGCCAGAGGATTTATCTTGTTCTTTTCCCTACTGTAGTTTAGCTTGGAGCAAGAAGTTTCTGCAAATTTTAATTGAATGCCATGGCTCTGCCGCTGTTACTGGTTTCCTGAATGCGAAATGGGCGGAGTCAAATTGAATTTTTCGTAGCAGTACTTGAACTCAAGGTGGGAATTCGGAAGATTTATGCATGCTATCGAGAGTGTGGTAAACTGCAATGCCTCGCAAAGCTCGAATCTTTTTAGGTAGAAGAAGAGTTGTATGCGCAGGCAAAGCATATAATAAAAACCGGGCATTGCTTTGTGCTCAGCGTGATAGATCGGCAGCCCCAATTTGAATTTGATTGAAGATAACCCAGGCTCGATGCAGCATAATGCGAAAGAGGAGATCGATTAGAGTTTTTGCTAACCACAGGGCAATGATCTAAGAATCTTTGATCTTTCACTTTTCTAAAACAAAACAAAGTCAGAATGGAATTCGGAAAATCATGACAAAGAAGGGAAATTGCTTTTGGTGCGGTTCTCAATCCCGACGATATTCACAACACCTCAGAAGAACAGAAATTCACTTGTCACTTTTAACAGTTTCTTTCCCTCTCTTGCAAAAACACTTTGATGGAGTGACAGGAATGGTGGTTTTGTAAATTGTCCACTTGCTAGTCAGAATTCGGTTCGTCATCACCCCAAATATCTAACTGGGACACGCGAAAGAAGACATAAGAGAGACAAAATATGCCAAGAAATCATCGGATAAGGCCTCAAGATTTCTTCAAACGATGAAAATTAGCTTTCACCGAGTACAGTGAATCAACTTGGCCAAGCATAACCTAGCAAACTATCATTCTAGTTCGCAAAACTAGGATTTTTGTACGACACTGCTATTTCCTACTAAAGTTGCGCATGAAACCCAAAACAAGCCAGCTGATCTTTCCTCATTGCACACCCCAACATATTCATACAAGCACACAGACATGCACCCCTATTCACACGCGCAAGAGATTATGAGCTCAGAGAGAGAGGGAGATTACATAATACAATCAATCGCTATTTACATTTGCAAGATTTTAGGAGTTAGTGTGGATGACCAAATCCAGATCCACCGCGGCCTCCTTCTCAGCTCCCTCGATCGCGTCGCTGGTTGGGGAGGCCGTCCTCCGGAACACCAAGAGAGCATCTTCTCTGCCGTTGGGCTTCCGCTCGCTTGTGATTCGCTGTCCTCACCGTCTCTGTAACACGTTCTGCATCCGGAAATGGCAAGCGGGGACTCCGACGTCACCCGCAAAACTTGGGACGTGGTTCACCTTGCGCTGCTGTGGCTGAGGAGAGGCGGGGTGTTCAGGCGGCTCCTCGCGGTCAAGTTCCGTCTTGCCGTGGCTGGATTCGTCAAGAGCATCGGTGGCGGTTGCGGCTACCACAGCTCGATGCCCATCCGTTACGGGGAGCGCGAGCTCTCGTTCGACAAGACCCTGGTCTTCCACGTCAAGATGCATCGACCCGGAGCATCCACGAGGTCCCGCTTCCGCCTCCCTCGCATCCCCTGCATCAGCGACAAGGACGGCGACTGGGAGAGGAAGAGCCCGGTCGCCGTTGAAGACGGAGGAGAATGTAGATGCGGAGGTGGCGGAGGAGGCGGATGCGTAAGTGCGGCGGCGTGGTTTGTCGACGGCGGGCTCGTCGTTCGCCGGAGGAGCAACGCGACGAAGGGGCAAAACGAACGAGAAAATATTAGCTGTAGCTCAGATGCAGCGGCAGCCGACGAGGTGGATGCGGAAGCGGGGGCGGTGGCGTGATTCGTCGGACGGCGGCTCCGTCGTCCGATCGGAGAAGAAGCGGAGGGCAGAGCAACCGGGCGCGAGTCAAACGAAAATATGGAGAGAGAGAATTTGTAAGAGAGAAGGATTGCTTTTATTTTCTTGGGAGGAGAGAGAGAGAGAGAGCGTCGAATTTTTCAAATTTCCCGAGAGGGAAAAGTTTCTGGTGGGCCCAGAATAGCTCGTTGAAAGGTCAGGAGAAGGCTAGTGTAGGCTAGTGAGAGAAAAAAGAAAAAGAAAAATGCAAAAGACAGCAAGCGGGCCACGCTTCCACGTGGCGCCACCTGAGTGGTCCGGGACCACGCTGATGTGGAGGTCCCGGACCACCCAATATTTTCTCGTACCCTTCTGGAAGCGCACGTTAGAGAGAGAAAGAGACCCTTCCTTCCCTTTCTTCTCTCCTGAAACTTCCCACTTTCTCTCTCCTCCCCTCTCCCCTTCTTCCATGGCTCTCGTCGCCACCCCATCCTCTCTCTCCTCCACGCCCCTCCTCCGCCCTCCCTCCTCCCGCCACCGCCACCGCCACCGCCGTCCCCTCCCCGCCGCGCTGCCCATCTCGGCCGTCCACGCGACGGACCCGCCTCCTCTCTCTTCGTCTTCGGCCGCCACCGCGAAATGGACCCTCGAGAGCTGGACGACCAAGAACGCCCTCCAGCTCCCCGAGTACCCGGACCCGAACGCGCTCGGGTCCGTGCTCCGGACCCTCGAGTCGTTCCCGCCCATCGTGTTCGCCGTGGAGGCGCGGAGCGTGGAGGAGAGGCTCGGCCAGGCCGCCATGGGGGACGCCTTCTTGCTCCAGGGCGGCGACTGCGCCGAGAGCTTCAAGGAGTTCAACGCCAACAACATCCGCGACACCTTCCGGGTGATCCTCCAGATGAGCGTCGTGCTCATGTTCGGCGGCCAGATGCCCGTTATTAAGGTCTGGTTCGGAAGCCGTTGATCGTCGATGGCAGTGTTGTATTTGTTGAACTGCGTGACAAAAATTGGTTTTTTCCGGGTCTCTGTCTTGGCCTGCACGCGCTGTTTGGTGCTTGGATATCTAGGAGTTGGTGATTGATATCGTGATGCAATTTGCGGGTTCGATGAAAACCGTGCCTATTATTTACCTGGCATGCATGGATAGATCAGCTTTCTCTGGCAAGATATCGATGCTGTGTTATTTTGTTGACTCGAATTTCACACCCTTCGGTTCGTTAATGTCTTCCTGCAAATCGAACGGGGCAATTTGATTAGTAGAGTGCTTGTCTGAGATTGGTTGATATTTTGGACCGTTTTGGTTCCTTCGTATGAAAACCAACATTTGTCTTATTTGCAGCTGAATTGAGATCCTCTGCCTTATGTTTGAGTTCGACGGTTCATTTGGTGAACCCCATTGTTTCCACGGCTACTGGGAATTCTGATTCTTCATTTATTATGAGGACCTTCTCATGTGGATCATACTGATTTTCTTGTACTCTGTAGGTTTAGACAAACTTAATTGTTTTGCCATTCCCTTAGAGAAACATTGTACAACTCTAGTTGAGGTGAACCAGGTGTATGTTGTACTGCTGTCAGAGTTCAACAGTGTTCTGTTATTGTGCCTTTGACGAAATGCTCCGTGACTTAAGAGGGGAACTTCAAGTACATCAACCTTCCAGAGGGTGATTATTTGTAACAACAACAACTTCAAAACCGACTTTGCTTAAAATCAAGTGTGTTCAATCGGAGCATTTGGAAGTGAGAGGTTGAGTTTGCAACTGAGGGTCCAGGCTAGGGTCACATTTTCTTTTCTGTTCACTTCGTGCGTGATAATTTGATGAACTAATATCTGTTCCTTTCAAAATGAGGAATAAATCATGATGTACTAAGATTGGCTTACCATTTTCTGCTGTAAATTTGCCGCCTTCTTTTTTCTGTTCCCCTTTTCAATGGTGCCTTAGATGATCATTGGATGGATTTTCTTTTCTTACTACATTTCTCTGCATTTAGATACTATATATATAGTTTAGGAATAGCATAATCGCATGGGATAAACTATAGCCCTGGTTATGAATTTCATTTAAAATGCCTCAACGTACGACCTGACTCCATTCTTTGTGGCGAGCAGGACAAACTCTATGCCTGATCCAAGTTTTTCACTGAACCCAAGAGTCCGAGCCCTATCCACGGCAAAGGCCACATTCGGCCCCTTCCTCTCTCTCCCGCTTGCGTTGGCCGAAAATAGCATGAACATTTGCCACGTGAGGATTAATTTAACGAGGAAAAGAAAATAAAATAAAGAGGAAAATTGCACTGTTAGGCAGAATCACCTAACATGAAAAATTATTCGAAAAGTCATAAATCTATTATCCGGCCACTAGTTCAATTTTAGATATTTCAATTTGACCAATGTAGTTATAAACATTTTAACTATTTTTCAATATAACATATCCAGTCAATTTTGAATGAAAATCTCCAATGTGGCGACTTAATCACCATCAACTATCTTATATAGCATGGTCAACAATTAATGTGGACATCTCAAATGAAACAATATCGTTTTGCAATTTTTAGAAAATAATCTCGTTTTGCAATTTTTAGAAAATAATCTTATTTTTTTTTTTTTCTTTTTGTTTTATTTTTTCTTTCCTTCATGTTTTTCTTTGTGCAGACCGGCGGGCGGCGGGGGTCGCGAGCCCAATGATCAGTGGCGGGTGAACCATGAAGGCCACAGACTTGTGGCCGGGGAGGGCGTGCGCCCAGATCTGGTCATTGGATTGGAATTTGTTGTCAAGTTTTGATCCTTCGACTTTGTTAGCAGGATCTCTCTTAAGATATCGTGCACCCAATGGGTCCTTCCATCGGTGGTTGCTCAAGCAACCTGGATCAAGCTTCTATTATGAATCTCTTGGAGGTACCTCTGCGACTGGTTCCAACTTTTTGCCTTCTTTCTCCTCCACTTATCCTTCAGTGATCCACACATCAGAAAGAGGCCGCCACGTCCTGTGGCGGTGACCGGTAGAGAAACAAGAAAAAGAAAAAATAACAAAAAATTAGAAAATTAAAAAAAAAATTGTAACAATCAGCTACATCAACACCTGTTGTGCCCAACAAGATGATTAACGTTGACTAGATCGTTACGTTAGTGATTTCAAGTCAAAATTGATTGAATTAACAAAATTGGAAAATCGTCGAAATGTTTTGGGACTAAACAAATAAAGTTCGAATGTTTATGATAATGATTTATGACTCTGTGAACAATTGCCTCATTAATTAACTATTACTTGTTAACATCATCATGGTTTAAATTATGATTATAGGTAAATTACAACTTGTAAAGTTAAATTACTAGTTACAAGTGCCACTAACCTTATGATTTTATGTAAATTACGAAGAAACTTAAAAAACTTATTGCTTTAAAACAGGACCGGTCCCCCTTTTTCTCCTTCCTGCAGGGCCTTAGAAGCTCCCTTTTTAACTATGTAAATTTCTGTTCTGTCATGTCTCTATCACAATTCATTCATGTGAGAAGCCCCACCATTTCGAGATCAACCATAGAGAGCATTTCAAGATCGCGACCGGGCGTTCATGGCGATCCATGTTTGGCTCTACTTTGAATATGTCAGGAGAAGGGATGCTGTGATTTCGTTGCTTTTCCGATCAATGCCGCAAGAGGAGATAGCGACTATGACAATTCAAATGACGACCCCGATGAAGAAACAGATGACGAGGGCTGGAATAGACAAAAGTTTCTCGCTATATAATCCAAGGTGCGACCATGAGAACATTTTTAATGAAATATGAACGGGATTTGGATCTCCATATCAATTTAAACCGGGTGTCCAACAATATGTGATTTTTAAATGGCTACGTGTCAGAAAAATCTTAAACCTTTTGTATTTATGCCAATTTAATCCTAAATTTTTATTATGCTAATTTAGTTATAAACATTTAACTTGTGTCAATGTAGTTCTAAATCTTTTGATCTAATGCCAATTCTAGCTAAGTTTGATTGGATATTCCTAACATGGACATTGGTTGGCCAAAGTGGCATGACTGGACACTGACGTTGATAACTTTTAATAATATTTTAATATTTTCGAATTATTTATTTATTTGTTTTTTTTTTTTCCTTTTCTTTTTTTTTCCCTTCTTCTCTTCCTTCCTCTAGTTGGTCGTCGGACCTCAATGATCAGCCAAAGGTGAGGGCCAACGCGCCCTCACTAGAGGCCAAGAGGGTAGTCTTGTGTTGGGCGGCGAGGGCGAGCCTCACCCGGCCATTATTGAGGGCTCAAGGCTTGCTGGGGGTTGGGTGAGATCCTCTAGAGGCCCCCAAAATCTGACGACTAGCTAGAGGAAGAAGGAGGAGAAGGAAAAAAGATAAAGAAAAAGAAAAGAAATAAATAATTAAAAATATATATATTATTAAAATTTGTCAATGTCAGCCAACCGGCATTCACATAAGCAATATGCAACTAAAATTAACCAAAAGTACTAAATTGGCATTGGGGCAATTCAAAGGTTACCAATCCAATCAAGTTGTTACTTTTGTACAGTTGAATAGGTGAGTTTATGCAAGGAAAGAAGTTGGTTCAGATGTTATGTTACTGGATTGATTAATCTTGTCAATAATAATGTCTTTTAACGACAAATAAGACCGAATCATTCGCGCATCCTTAACAAATGTTCCTTTTGGCATGTAAATTCGAAAGATACCTTATTTGTCGAAGGGTTTCCAGAATAATAAATGATTGACGATCGAGGAGGGCAGCAACGACCGACCGTGGGGCGATGGCCATCAGGCAAATCTCAACTGTGGTACTCAGCTATTGATGTCAATGGAAGCGGGCGATGGCGCCAGATGTTGACTCAAGGTGGCTGTCGGTGATGGCGACAACACTACTACTTGGGGATGGGGGATGGAATCTGAGATGGTGATTAGGCCAACAACAACAATGCAGGGTTCAATAGGGATTACAATCAGAAAACAACCCCCCCTCCACCAAAAAAAAGGGGGGATTAAGTTAATGAAGATAATATTGCAATTTCTTTTAGGGGCGCACTATTTCCAACCCAGTTTTTTCTTTGACGATTCCAAATATAGCGTCTCTACCATATTACCCTTGCTGTCCCTTTTTTGTTTGATTGATTCCTTTCGTTCCTCGCGGTCTCGCGTTCTACGTTCTTCCCCGTGGTTTAGCGAGCATGATCTTCCCATCTCTGACCGGAACTCCTTGAGGTCGATAGTAGAGTCAATCGCAGTCAAAGCCGTCGAAGATGGAGTCATAAAGATGGGTCAGCTCCTGCGGTGTGGCGGCTACGTCCACACCAAAGTGGCACTCGATGAGGGGCATCGACTCGAAGGCCTTGCGGAGCTCAAACCAGGAGAGGACGCTGTCACAGTTGAGGCCCAAGGACGAACCACTCGTCCACACTCTTCTTGAACTGCTCCCCGTCGCTCAACGAAGGCACGCACCGTTAAGCCCTTGATTATCACCACGCCATCTCTCTCTCTCTCTCTCTCATTGCTCCCAAAGCTAAAGCCATTTGATCACGTTTCTCCTCCTTACTATATTTGTTGGACGCAAATTGCGCAATCCCAAGATCTCCATAACCAGAACAAGAACGTAATTGAGTAGAAAGATTAACGCACATGTTTTGGAATCCATCAAACATAAAGCGGAAGCAGGAAAAAGGATTACCCACATATATCAAGGGGATCCACGCATCAAGTCCTTCTCCTCTATTGCCCTCCGTATCACTAGCTCAATAAGGCGGCCTCCCTCACGTTTAGCGTTAAGTAAACGCCCCTTAGGTGAGGATACATGTGAGAATTAGGGTTAGAGGAGAGACTTGAGCACTATTTATAGAGTTTCCAGCCAGTCCCTCTCATTACGGGCCAAGCTCAACTCGGCCCACACTAGCCAATCCATATTAGACTAATTAAGAAACCTTCTATCTCACCTTAGACCAACTATGTTTTGCGATAGCCGTAAAAACAGTAAATTACAATATCAATTAATTTAGTCCACATTAGGAAAAACTCTTACATTCTCCCACTTAGACTATATTAATTGAAATCGTACTGTATGTATGCACATTTGGTCCAGAGATAATTCTTAATAGTCAATCATATCCCATAAAGCCTTAAACACCAAATAATGGCGGTAACTGCATGTATACACACAGAGCCTTCCATGGTCACGAATGTTCTCAACTTTATTAATATGGATTTAATATGGTAGTGTGGCAAATGGATAACATCTCTCGTAGAGAGATCCCATTTGTCAGTCACCATTTTCTTAACTTTAGGCGTCACAAAAACTTGTGCCACTAGAGAATGTTTTATGGTTCCAATAAACCCACATATGTCTTGTCCTTATAGTTAACCTTTCTTTATATATCACAAGACATATGCACAAGGCTAATAACCGGATGCCCCTAGCCTTCACTCAAAGTTTATACAATCCCTTGAGATTTTATCAATATGTATTCAACATAATAATAACACATTCAAAAATATTTTATTGAATGCAAAAGTTGATACATATCAAACCGTTACCAAGTGTAATGAATACAAATGAAACATTTATCAAAGTAAAGCCAAAATAGCTCCCACTAAACAACAGCATCTCATGATACTCCTAGGCCCATGCTAACGATATGTCACTCAAATACACATGGGCGTAGGCTTTTAGTTAGTGGATCTGCAACAACATCATCTGTGAAAATATGTTATATTATAAGTCACCTTTCTGTACCGTTTCTTTATGGTCAAAAATATTTGACCACCATATATTTAGACCCATTGAGACCTCTGTAGTAAATAAATAATACTACAAATTTTTTTTATCTCAATACAACCGTATGGGTCTATCCATAAAGTTAAAACGATTAACTTCTTCATGAGGTTTTAGAGCCTAAAAAAATGTTACTAACACTGCTTACATAGTAGAAGATGACATAGAACTTTATTTATTGCACTTACTGCTAACATAAATATGTATTCTGTTATTGATTGCATGTCATCAGAACAGCCAGCAAAGTTTACATCTAAATACCCTACTAACTGCAAGAATTGAACATGTCTATAAATTAGCATATAATCTCTTGTTTTCTTTAAGTACCTTTAAAATCTTCTTGGCAACAACCCAGTGATCACGTCTTGGATTTGACTGATATCTTTCTAGAAGTCCCGTCACAAAGACGATATTTAGTCTAGTGCAAATTCGAGTATATATTATACTTTTAAGTGCACTGACACAAGGTACACCATTTAATTAGATTTTCTCAATATCTAAATAAGGAAAATGTGATAGATTTAGTCAATCACCCTTAACAACAGGAGCAATTCCTGATTTGCAATGATGTATATTGAATATTTCCAATATACAATCAGCAAATGTCCTCCGAAAAAATATAATATAATATGTCAAAAACAATCCTTACAGACCTCAGTACAAAGGATATAAGATATCTCAAGGTCACAACTTGTAAGCAAAACATCATGTACATAAAGTATGAGAAAAATAAATTTCTCCCACTGACTTTACAAGTATATTGAATTACTTTGTTCCCAATTGAACAAAATAATAACACTATGAAACTTTAAGAATATTGTCTATAAACTTGCTTAAGACCATGAATTAAAACTTTTCAGTCTACGTACAAGTTTACTTGAATCTGCTGCAAAATCATCCAGTTGCACTATATAGATTTTGTATCTATTTAACGTAACTCCATATCAAAATAAATTATTAATGCCACATTCACTCTGAAAGAATCTTTAACAATATTAGAAAGAAATATTTATTTCTTCACTATAAACAATCCACCCCTCTTTCAGAGTGAAAACTTTAGTTACCAATTTGGCTTTAAATTCCACAATCTTTTTTTTTTGAAATTCTTTTAATTTTGTATGTCAATTTGCAACTAATAAACTTGTAATCTTTAGGCAAGTAAGTTAGTTTCCAAACACTATGATATTTCATAGATTGTATATCGCCTTTATGGCATCTAATCACACACTTGATTAAGAATAAGAAACGACATTTATAAATATGTCATCACATCAACCATATAGTGGATATTGTAATCATGCTCTCACAAATAGACTATATAGTCTGATGGTATAACTGATCGTCTTTCCTTAACAAATCTCCTTAATAAAGCTGCAACCACTTCATTCTACACTTGAGAGAGGTTAAAGAAATTTCATTATAAACTATATCAAAAATAGTACCTTAAATCTCAACAAGTTTAGTCTATGGTACAGGAGATTCCATAATTGTATGTACCACAATTGTTTATATAGGCAAAGACAAAGATACAATAACATCTATCATACTATTATCTTTAATAATCTGAGAGCAGCTATCCTTGTCAAACTGTAGAAACTTTACAATATATGATACCATAATTCTTGTATATTCTTTAGGGTCTTAAAATCAATACCATTTTGAACAATCTAGGTAAGATACAAAATAATTCCGAGTGAATCTAAATTCTAACACATCTAATATTGGATTAGATAATCTCACTTCTGCATAACACCTCTAAATTTAATATGATTCAAATAATCCATGTCCAGTGTATAACTCAAAAGAAGTTTATGAAATAATTTTGATAAGAGACACTTTTTGTATGTGAAAAAGTTGTTTTCATAATATCAGCCCACAAAAAATCAGATAAATTAGTCTTACTAATCATACTCATTACCATGTTTAACATGGTACATTTATGTCTTTCGGCCAAATCTTTTTGTCAGGATTTTCAGGTATAGTAATTAAATTACCGCCCTAGAATTTACCAAGTATTTGACAAATGACCCTTTAAGCAATTTAGTATTGTCATATTTGCCAAAATACTTACCGCTACTATTAGGCCTGACAACCTTCAAGACTAATTTGAACCAGTTTATTATTTATCTCAATCAATTTCTTTAAATAGAAAACTTTCGGAAACAACCTTTTAACCATATACGAGATGTATATGTCATTAGGATTTAAACACAATCTTTGCATATGTGTCCTAATTTCAATATCGACAAGACATAATTTCAAGCAACTAAGGCTTCCATCATCTTACAATCCGCAAGCAAATCTCTTTTCAAGTGTTCTACGCTTTATGGACGATAAGCAAATTCAATTGCTTATTTCTCAAGCAACAAATCATATGTCCATAACTTAAAACAGTAAAGACAGTAGTTATTTTCAAGCAAATATATCCAAATTTAAGCATCATGTTTGTGTAACTTGACATACAAGTACACATCCAGAGAGTTACATGCATAATCATATAATCACCTTTGGGCAGAATACATGACATGCAGTTGTATACTCCCCACATGATAAGGTGTCGCGACCCAAATTTTTTCGGGTGTGAACCACCTAAGGTTTGGCTAATGGATTATTAAGCCTAAACTTAATTCGGGCTCTCCCAAGCCCATACCAATTCGCGACTTAAGTTCAAGTTCTTAACATGCAATTGATTTTTTAATCGGGAGTCGCCACTAATCTATTTTTGGTGGGTCGATTAGAAACCCAAGTAAAGTAACGGGAGTTTCACTTTACTCCTACGAACCAAAGACTATGGATACGGGGACTTGGTTACACTAGATTTCTCTAATGCCCTTTCGGTACCATTCTTTTATTTTCAAAAAAAAATGTTTTCGCAGGCAGCTTAAATTGATTTTAAATATATTTTTCTAACATGTGAGATGATCATGCAGGTGCGCAATCCACCAATTTAACACCTAGATAAACAATAAATAAATTGTAAAAACTTACCTTCGCAATGTTAAGTTAAAAACCACATCAACAACCTAGATATGATTTCTAATTACCACGCAATTTTTTTTTGTTTTCACTTAATTAATGGAAATCATACAATATGCAATGCAATATTAATTAAGTGACCTAATTCTAATAACATGCAATTACTAATTGAATGGACCTAGCAACAATCACTAAATAGCATGCATTTCATGAATCTAATCCTAATGACATGCGCATGACATCTTTTTTATTTTTTTTTTTTTCCTTAAAAGAATGCAATCTATCCTAGAGATTGAAACTAATATATCCTAAGACATTTTTTTTGTATTTTTTATGAAATTCGGAATTAGGAAAAACTTGAAAATTTATTTAACTAGATTAAGATTCTATTTAATTTGCATTAGGAATTAGGTCCAAATCCTAATTTAAACTAAAATATTATCTTAACCCAGATAATCCTAAAATGCAAAATATCTAAACTCATAATAAATTAAGAAAGATATTATCTAGAATTAAACTAAGTGCAATTTAACCCTAATATGCAATGACGTACAAAATATGCACTAATTCTACATGACATGATGATTTTTTTTATTATTTTTAATGAAAATTCATAATTAAAATCAATAAAAATCTAACTAAAGTAAAATATTATCTATTCTAAATGCCTTCTCAACATGCAAAAATAACTAACCTATCATACAATCAATCCTAAACTACATGGAATGCAAAATGCATTTTTTGTATTTTCGAGATAAATAGAGCAATTAAGAGATAAACCCTTAAATCATCACAAATGTTATCCACCATTCGAATTAAAATTCAAACTTAATTATTTCACTAATAAAATCGATAAATTGATCTTGAGCCTTAAAGATCAAGATATCAATTTTACTCCCGCGTGAATAATTATTCCATCTAAAGCCTTATAGATAGAATAAAAATTCGTGCGGTTGCGAATTGGATGCTCCTCAGGGATTCCAACCATGCATTGGAAAACATTTCAAACAAAGAGATAAAATATCAAAAACTAAAATAAGATAAATTAAATCTACCTAAAAATAAAATAAATCTCTACCTAAAATGAATTTTTTTTTAAAAATAATACGGTGCAAGGGCAGAGTTCGTTGGTCACCGCCGATCGGCGGTCCCGGTGGTCGGAATCCACAGTGCTCGTGCGGCAGCAAGTCGTGCAAAACCAAGTGTTCTTTGTGGGCGTTGCTCGGGGACTCGGGATCAAGCGCGGTGTTGGGCCGAGAAACGGGCAACGGGACGGAGGCTGGCGCGATGATATGCGGTGGCGAAGATAATTAGCGAGATCGCGGGCACGGAGTGACGGCTTGGGAGGGGGATGCGGCAGATCGGGCACCGGAATTGCCGAAAGGAGGACGGTGGTGAGCGGAGATGCGGCGGGGACTCGGCGGGGCTCGCGGGCTGCCGCAGGTCGCGGCAGCGGTGTCGCTAGGTCGCGAGGCGGAGCGGCGAGAGGGAGACGCCGGCGTGTGAAGGAGCAGCGGCGTCGAGGAGGGGCTACACGAGGAAGACGAACGGTGGCTCTCTTTTGATTTTATTTTTTTTACTCACCGCCGCACGTCCCTTACGTCTCCCTCACCGTAGCGGCTGACTTTTCCCTTTTTTTTTGCAGCCTACTGACTTTTCCTTTCCCTCTGTAGCTTGTCAGAGGAGAAAAGAATGATTTCTTTTTCTCTTTGGCTAGAAATGGACGGAGAGGGGTTGTCTCCTTTTTTCTTCTTCTTTTTTTTTTTTTTTTTTAACTCTTTTCCTCCCTTTCTCTCCTAAAACCGAAGAAAGCACTCACTTTTGCTCTCAATTTTTTATTTTTCCTCTCAAATTTTTCGACCAAAAGTCCCCCTCCGCTCGAAAATTTTTGGTCTCCTTTTATAGTGATCTCGACCACTCTATTTTTACAGCAATTTTCGAGCTTCCTTTTTCTTTTGCCTTAATTCATGTAAATTGGAGCAAAATCTTGCAATCAATTTGATTTTTCCTTGGATATTTCGATTCCTTCCCTTTTATCAAAATCATTGCCATTTGTTCACCTGATTTTAAAATTGTTGCTGCATTTAACAAAACCCGGACATCCGTCGGAATTCCATATTTTCTTGCATACTCCAATCAAATCAATTTTCCCCATTTTTATTTTTTCTTTTCAAAATGCAAATTTATTTTTCCAAAATTAGGTGTCAACATAAGGGTTATGAGAATATATTCCAATATTCGTGAATTCATCACCTTTGGACATATAAACCATTAGGATCGGTCACTCCTCCACCACACTATCATGTATCCCTCCATGAACTAATACACAATCACCTCCTTTGGGAGTATGACCACGCATTAGATCAGGAGACATCTCAATCATCATACGAGACCGAAATTTCTCAAACCCAATCAAGCGTGCCACTTTGGCGGTCACTACTCAATTGAATCATTGAAATTCTCTCATACTAGGGATATAAACTTTACTCCTCACATACACCATATACATGTGATTTTAACTTTAGTGATAGGGGCAGCATATCACCAAAATCACATATCATGCTAATTACATTGCTTTATTCATTAATAAAAATTAATCATACATATATATATATATATAGTGAACCTGTTTTGACAGATTCTAATGAGATCATTGATTACAATAACACAAGAAACTTCTCATAACAGAGAATAAAACATCTCTTATGCATCCCGATTACATATTAGCAGAACAACATAAAAAGAATGCTGATCTAAAATATCTCTCACAAATTAACATCAATAGTAATACAGGGTACACCAAATCAACAAGCACTATTGCTCATGAGTTTCATACGGCAAAACATGACTCCAAGGCCAACATCTGATTTATTAGCCAATTTTAAGTAACAAATTATCATTGTAATCAACCAGTGGCCTATTAATTGAGTCAAATCAGAGAACAAAATATCTAAAATTTAATAGTAGATACTATTGCTCTGCGTAAATATTGCTATACTCCTTTACCATAAACATATTCAACTTGATAGACATTAACAAGTGACCAGATGAGTTCATGTACAATATGCAGTAATTTAATTGACATGCATTACCAACATATAGCAGATATGTTAATCAGTACAATCAGTTTGGTCACGAGTTCTTAGACGTTTATCATTCAAAGATTACCAGCGTGTAAAAGAGTATGCATGAGCAATAAAAATTTCATGACTTTTCTTTGTTTCTCATTATCTCAAGATATATTCAATTACTATCTCATAATGATTGAATCTCATTAAGCCAGCTTCGGTTCACAATAAAATTTGATTTTCATTGATGAATCACACCTTTATAATGATTATGTGATAATATACCTATAACCCAACACTTATATTTCCAAAATCACAGAAAATATAAGAAAAATACGCAAAAATACACGTATTTAAGGTTCCGTATGTATTTTCACATCCATAAAATCATCAAACATATAAAATAAATATACCACGATATAGGAAATCACCGTACGAGTCCAACGCCGCCAGCCACGCGCCAAACGGAGTCTCCACGCGCCCGCACACGCCGCCTGAGTGCGCGGCGCGTGTTCGATGCGCAGGAGGCGCGTGTCCGCGCGTGCGGCCTCCTCCGGCGACGCGCCGCCCACTGTTTTCTTCGTCTCGTCAAGCCCAGTCCGAATATATAATTTAATTTAATTTTTATTAAACAAAAAATCTCGAAAATCTCAAATTAGGGCAAGATCCGCACTAATTAGGGCTAATCCATACAGATTAGGGCAAAATCAATTGCGTTCGTGTTCTAGGATTATGGAGGCTCTGATACCACATGTTGGACGCAAATTACGCAATCCCAAGATCTCCATAACCAGAACAAGAACGTAATTGAGTAGAAAAATTAACGCACCTGTTTTGGAATCCATCAAACATAAAGCGGAAGCAGAAAAAAGGATTACCCACATATATCAAGGGGATCCACGCATCAAGTCATTCTCCTCTATTGCCCTCCGTATCACTGGCTCAATGAGGCGGCCCCCCTCACGTTTAGCGTTAGGTAAACGCCCCTTAGGTGAGGATACATGTGAGAATTAGGGTTAGAGGAGAGACTTGAGCACTATTTATAGAGTTTCCAGCTAGTCCCTCTCATTATGGGCCAAGCTCAACTCGGCCCACACTAGCCAGCCCATATTAGACTAATTAAGAAATCTTCTATCTCATTAGACCAACCCTGTTTTACGGTAGCCGTAAAAACAGTAAATTACAATATCAATTAATTTAGTCCACATTAGGAAAAACTCTTACAATATTTTCTATCTTCATCTATCCTTTCCTTTCTTTGCTATCCATCTTTTTATTATTATGGTCACCGGTCGAACCCCATTTGGCTCTTGGACTTGCTTGCCATGGCGTTCTTTCTCTTGGGGTCAAGTAGATCTCCTCTAGGAAAGCCGCAATGCCAGAGCCGAGGTCAGAGGCAACATGTTCGACCGCAAGAACGATGGGGAAGAAGGCAACGAGCACATGTTCCTCGTTGGGATCCCGTTAAGGTCCAAGTTCCCACTGAACGACCGCTTTTCCTGGTTCATCAGCATGACAGACTCCGGAATCTTGCTAGCGAGCTTAACAGGGTAGCAAGTACAGAACGTTGGTTCTTTTGTAAGAAAAAATATAGTGTTTTTTTTTTTTCATTTGCTAAAAAATAATAACATGATGTTGTGAAGCTGGCAAATGCAGCTTCCATTGGGCATGGGTTTCTTCAGATTAGCATCACCATGTAGGAGTGAGCATCAGTCTAGGGCCAACCTGGACCGATCCAACTCTATTGATCTTGGTCTAGTTCTTAAGAGGACCGGGTCTATCCTTGGTCCTGAGATCCCTAAACCAGTATTATGCGAATTAATCATTGGTCATAGAAGTTTAGGGTCGGTCCAACCCAGACAAACCCTATTATATATAATATATAACGCTTTTGCATATGGTGTCACGAGAATTATTGATAGATGATTGTAGGAACTTCCCATCTCGTCCCATATATTTATGAGCGGTCTTAATTGTTTTTATGGTTTCTTGCTTTTAGTAGGTATAAAATTTCTATCGTTGCCTTATCTTAAATTTATTAAATATGTATTGGCATTTATAATTTGGTTGCATAACGCCGCAATGTCGATGGAATGTAATTTGAAATGGTACATTTTCCTTTTTCATGGAGTACAAAATATGAAATAAAAAAAATTATCGGTTGGTCATGGGTTAACCCTGAAGCCGGACCGAAACTATTGGGTTAGTTCGGTCCTTGGTCCAAGGCTCAATAGGGTCGATCTTTGGTCAAAAAAATTGAGGAGCAATATTGTATGGGTTAGTCCTAAGATTAGGGGGTGGATTGGCCCAATCCATACCATGCTCACTCCTATTATCATGAGTTGAAAGGAAAGAGAAAGAAGATGGGATGAAAGAAGAACATGGGACCCGCAAGGAGAGAAAATGAATCAATCAAAGAAAAAGAGGGATCTGACCAAAAAGAAAAAGAACAAAAAGAGGGACAACAGGCGTAACATGTTTTTTTTTTTTTTTTTTTTTGGGGGGGGTCAAAACAGGGGATATGTTAAGGACACTGAAATAGAAAGTGGATTAACCCAAAAAGGAGTGGAAAAAAGTACAACCTTTTTTTAACATGTGAAGTAATTAAGTAGTTAGTTCTAGATTTTTAGCCCTTTAGTAGTACTATGATGACGTGCTCGTATACTTGCCAGCGGATGTAACAATCATGTATCAATATGAACCTTTTGCATTAATGAAATGATGTCTAAAATTCAAAGTAAATAAGATCCATGGACCGAAATGGAATAAAAATAGTTCACATGTTCCTTTTCTATTCGTTTTTTAAAAATATTTGATCACTGAAAATGCAAATTTTGCCTCGACATTTAACATTGTAAGTATTTGACTATACACCATCGAAAATACAAAAAGACTTTCTTTGATATACCAAAATCCTGTGTTTTCTTTGGAACCAAAATAATTAGAAGGATCAAAAAGTTTTTCTTAGTTATACACCATCGAAAATACAAAAGAGACTTTCTTTGATATACCAAAATCCTGTGTTTTCTTTTGGAACCAAAATAATTAGAAGGATCAAAAAGTTTTTCTTAGTTATACACCATCGAAAATACAAAAGAGACTTTCTTTGATATACCAAAATCCTGTGTTTTCTTTTGGAACCAAAATAATTAGAAGGATCAAAAAGTTTTTCTTAGTTACTTTTAACTTTGAACATAGCTTCTTATTTTTGTTCAAAAATAGTCTAAAAGTGCTTCCATCTTCAGAACTGTATAATTCTCAAATGAGCAGGAAAAATGAAAATACGAAAAGTTATCGTGAACCAAACAAGCCGGTTGCTTGAATTATTCATGTGTGAATTCTATGAAAGAAACAAAAACTGGTTAAAGTACGTAGTGTCCATATTTTGCATACAGTTCAGATTTTATCATTCTAATACATTTTTCTACTTGAAAGCTCAAGCCTACAAGCAGACGCTGTGGCCAAAAAGCCACCTGAAAAGCCTTCAGAACCCTGACCGGACTGATCACCACCACGTCACCGCTCAGACAAACTCAAGGTGACTATGCAATCGTGTACGGATACATCCGAACGTGTGTCATACGTTTACCATTCAATGCCTAGGTCTCTAGAAAGGAAGAGTCCGTTGATGTAAAGAATGACAGTCTCTGAAGCAACGATGTAATCCCGCAAATGAGTCTTCGCCGAGTTCTCTGCGAGAAGAAGATTTTGTTGAGAAGAAAGCCACCATTATAGAATCAAGTCACATAAACTCAAGCAGAAGGTCAGTGCATCACATCTCAGAGTAAACTTAGCACAATCTCATATCTTCATTCATTCTTTTATTAATTATCTTCATTCACTCTATCTGGCCTTTACTAGCATGGAAACCATCCCACTACTCCTCAAGGATAGGCAATCTAAAGTGAATGCTGCCTTCTATATAGCCAGCAATCGTTGAACTAAATTACCATTCCAACATTCCAATACTGAATAATCATATAACTCATACGACATATTATCGGTAGTGATATTCTATCTCCACAAATACACCTCAATAACAAGTTTCTAATTTGAGTGTAGTTGGAATAAGTATAATCTTTGAGTATAAGAAGTGGTCTTTCGGTTAGCTCAAACATCCGTCAGCTGCAGGCAATTAGCAAAATACCAAAACTTCTAAAAAAAATACATGTACACTGCAGAGAAACAATATCTCTATAAAAAATTTCACCTAAAATGTCTTAATAGCCATTGATATTGAGAGGAGACCATCAAGATTTGTTTCTACCAGATTAATCAGCCCGTGCACTTACCCCAGTTATATCGGAGACAAAATAATCTATTTATCATCACAAGCAGTGCTAATCATGCTGGACTCCTTCATTAGTAACCACACATCTATTCTCAAAACATGTGTACAGCTCAAACATCCCTTCCTCCCTTAGGCAGACAAACAAGCATACTAAGGCACGCAAGAGCACATGAGGGGAGAGTACACGTGGACATATACCAGGGCTTTCCGCAGAAAAGGAAAACACTTAGACATAGGGGTGAGCATGATTCGAATCGAGCCAGTCCACCCCCTCACCCTAGAACTAACCCGCACAATGTCGGTCCTCAATTTTTGAGACCGAGGACCGATCTATTAAGCCTGAGACTGAGGATCAGACTAATCCAATGAATTGGTACAGTTCCAGGGCAACCCGAACTAATCAATAATTTTTTTTTTGTTTTATTTTTCGTACTCCTTGAAAAGACGACTGAGGATCGAACCGATCCAATGAGTTCAGTTCAATTCCAAGGTCAACTTGTAACCAACTGATAATTTTTTTTGTTTCATTTTTTGTACTCTTTGAAAATGTGACTAAGGACTGGACCAATCCAATGGTTCAGTCCGATTCCAAAGTTAACCCGAGGCTAACCGATAATTTTTCTATTTCATTTTTTTGTGCTCCTTGAAAATGCAATCGAGGATAGGACCGGCCTAATTGGTTTGGTAACGAGCAAGGTCAGTAAAAAGAGGCGAGTGGAAAGCGTCAAATGGGGTGAGCATCAAGTAAGGTGAACACCGAGCAACAAGGGGGACGAGCAGCGGGTGTCAAGCATTGAGTAGCGAGCGTCGAGCGGCAAGCAACGCGAACAAGGCTAGTGTCAACCGACAAGTGGGGAAGTTGTTTCTTTCAATTTTGGCAAATTGAATACTAAGAGGACAAAAAAGATAGAAGATAACGAGTATTAGAAGAGGATATTATGAGAAGCTCTTTACATCGTTTTGGATGCCGTGAGGACTCCTCATTTAGATATTTTTCTTCTTTGTAAATTATGGTTGTTGATGCCATAAAACACATTAAAAGTCTAAGCTATTAAAGAATAGTGTAAAATTACTTGAACTCTTCACCAAGGAGCTGTTTAATGCTATCAACATCATTTGACTTAGGGTTTTCACTAAATAAAAAAATTATAAATAATATATTAAATATATAATATATAATATTTTAGATATATTATATATAATATGTATAATCATTATTGGTATGGGTTTGACCAATCAGGAATTCTAAGATTGAGGACCAACTCGTACAGTGTTGGTTTAGGGATCCCAGGACCAAAGACCAACCCAATCCCCTAGGGAACCGGACTAAGACTATTAGGGTTGGGCTGGTCCAGGGTTGGTCTAGGGTTGACCCTAGACCGATGCTCACCCCTACTTAAACAAGGCCAAGGGCATATAGGATTCCCAACAGAGAGAACACAAGAACACACGGGAAGACAAAAATGCAGATGAGATCTTGTCTTTTGAAAAGCAAGCGTTCTCCTTGTAGGATCAGCATAATTTTTAGAGCCCTCGATGATGTGAAATTAATCATTTTCTATGCCTTGGATGATCCAAAAGTCCTTTTTTCTTTATAGGACAAGTAACCCCAGTTTGGTAAAATGCCACACTGGTAACAAAGCATACTCACCACCATGGCCTTCTTGTTTGCTGATCCAGTGACTGAGACTGATGCTTCAGCACTGGACCATATAATTGCATAATGTCATTCATTGACGCCAACCTGGCTTTACAAACTACTATTAGATGATGTTACCTAAAACCTTGTACTAAATATAATGCTCGTTCCTTTGTATGAATTGACTTTAGATGCCAGGATTAATACATGTTAACTACATTAATATATGATTAGTGAACTACTTTTCTAGCCATGCATCTTACAGTTTAAGAGTAATTACATACTTGCCATGGATGCTAGAGCTTCCAATGGTAATCCACACTTTCACATCGCAAGCCTTATTGCACTTTCCAAACAAAAACATCGTTCAATTCTTGCCCGAACTTGCAAATAATGCATGACAGAATTTTAAAGCTGATCGTGCTTCTGTTCTACATTGATATTTATTATTTTAAGCAATTAATAATTGAGCAGCGCAGATGTTATGTTAATACTGATTCTATGTGCCTATTTTTCTTCCTCTACCCAGAAAGTGTAATGTACAATAGCAAATTGGCTCCAAAATCAATGGATTGGCGTCAAGATAATCAATGTTAGAAACAGAATGTTAGAAACAGAGGAGCTAACCAGCACTCCACAAAACATGGTCTACGTATCTTTGGGCATGTTTCCTAATTGTTCTGACGAAACAAAAAGAGGAGAGGGGGGAGGATGAAAAAAACAGTGCTATAAATACATACAAACTCACCATCCTCTTTGACTTTCTTCAATAACTGTGCCCTTGTGGGAAGGGCATACAACCCAGCAGCTACAGCTTTCCTAATAGCCCACCCATGGTGAGGAGCAAGAACCTGCTTGTAAGCCTTGGAGACTATATCCTTGAAGGAATCCCCCCTGCCAAAATACGAAAGCAATGTCATGTGCATTACTGGAAACAAGCTAATGAGGATAAGCCGACAGATCCAAAACATTTTCACCCACTATTTAGTTTTTACCCTTCCTGAATTCCACAAATCAACATTCTTCTTTATCTCATGTCTTCTTTGTCCTCCTCGCATTGTGGCATCTGTACTGCAGAACTACATTTTGCTTCTTCGTCCTCCTCTCATTGTGGTGTCCCTACTGCAGAACTACATTTTGTAGAGGCATATTGACTAGACATATCCTGTGTCTAACCCACTTTAAATTGAGTCCCCCCCTTCCCATCCTCGATCAATGCAGCAACAACTTTCTTTCAAAGATATGCACTCTCCAACTTTGGTGTTCGAAACTCAGAATTTTTTTCACAAGTGATCACAATTTCATCTAGTCTAGGGAAAAAGTAATCATTTTCCATGGTAACTTGTTCAATACTATCCTACTCTTGAGTTTTGAGCCCATTGTTAAGTGGGACACGACCCAAATTATATCAATCAGATCAGAAAATGAGATGACCCATTTTGAGTTTTCGGTTGTAGAGGTTCCAGCTGGTGTGGGGACCTCAGATGTAGGCCTCATGGTGACACGAATCCAAAAACCAGTTTCCTACTTTGCAGTGAGGTAATAGACTGTTTGGGCATTTTGTTGCATTTAACCTGACTGTATAGATTCATATACACAGTATGAGATGGGTGTATAGGAGATCTGGGTTTGTGAAGAGATCTGTAACTGTAATTTCCTCAAAGCACATCTTTTATGACCCTTCCTGTTAATATTTGTTGCATTGGCATGACCACGTACCTACATAGCTACTGCAAGCCTAATATGGTGCAATCTTTCCAAGACATATGGAAACTTTCAAACCATAGTTCTTTGGAAGATAATTCATTAGTCCCTCGCCCACTCTCAACTTTGTGAAGTTTCCTCCTCTCTTGCTCCACAAATGTCTATATCCTATGATATTTGGAGGGCAGATAAGGGGTCATTAGGCGGTGGTTTTCTGGGCTTCGTGAAATTGTGTTCACTCTAAACAAGTTGAAAATGGACTGATTAAGGACGATGGAAAACTTGAGCAAATGTTACCATATAATTAGATTTTTTTCTTTTCCTGCCATTTAATACCATTAGCATTCCAGGAAACACACATTTGCTAATTTGTCGCAGCTATGTGCCAAGAAGTACAACAGAGAAAGCTGAAGCTGAACGTCATTTACATACTCTGATTCAAGAATCTGTTCGAAGATTACCCTGACCACGTCCAGGCCACGATTCACCCTCAGCAGATTTCTCGAATGGCTACCTGCTTTCCTGACACAGTTCCTTTCCATATCGTGATCCAGCAAAGCCGGCAAGGTCTTGATTGACTTGGATGCGTTTGCCAGATCACGAACCTGTTAGTCACGGGAAAGGAAAAAATTGCAGTGAGGGCACAAACAGCAAGATGATCATCCATCACATAAATGGTCGATCAGAAAAATTTGAAAATGCAAACATTGTAAATAGCAAAATCGAAAGAAGGGTGATAGTAAATCCCTATTTAAATCCCAAAATCACTTCTATGGAATAGCACTCTCCAAGAGAAGAGTCATAGAATCACATGAAGACACATGAAGCTAGTCGTTACAACGAGCTCCTTACACTAACAAAGCAAGACTATCCGCAGCCCAATAGAATCGGTTTGATCATACATTCTTCACCACGCCAGAACAGCCAATATAAAAACACAGAATCAGCGGAGTTGGTTTTAATTCCAACCTTTCCGTTAGTAAAACTCAATAGAGTAGTACTCAAATTCCTTCCTCTGCACGCTTTCACAGTACACTCGCTACTACCATCAACTTAGCCATCAACCCCTGATGTTACTCACACTTCCATAATTTTTAACAATTTTAAACTCGATCATTGGAGTTGTCAAAAAAAAAAAAAAACTCGATCATTGGAGGAAGTCAGGGAAAAGAATCTAGCACGCATGTAAGTCGCAGAATAATACCTTGGGGAAGAAGTCCATCTCCGCAAACTTGAAAGCGATGCCGAGGCAGCCGAGGAGAGGGAACACAAGAGAGCAGGCGTGAGAGAAAGGCGCAACCTCGACGTCCGCCGTCTGGGAGTTCACGGCCGCTGCGAGCTCCTTGAACGACTGGGCAATCTTCCTCACTGGCTTGTCGTCGTCGCCTGGCTCGGCCATCGATTGGAAATAGGAATCTAACCAATACAATTAAGTCATTACGTTTATACAGTTCAGTAGGCGAGTAAAAGTAAGGAGAGAAGCTGGTTCGGATCTTGCGTCACTCGATTGACTAATCTTGTCGATTAAAAAAAAAAATGTATTGTAACGACCAAAGACCGAATCATTCACGCGGTCTTTGCCGTGTTCTTTTGGCATGTAAACAGGGAAGATACCTCAAGCCAAAAAAAAAGAAAAAAGAAAAGGGAAGATACATTCCGACCTAGAAAAATAAAGGGAAGATCCCTGATCAGGTTTTCTACAAAAATAAATGATCGAACGGCGAGGACAGTGCTTAGAAGAGCAGCAACAACCAAGGGTGGGGCGATGGCCTCGGCAAGGCATGCCTTGACCATGGCACTCGGTTATTAGTCACAACGGAAGCGATGTATGGTGCCAAACGTTGGGTCAAGGCAGCTAACAATGCCGATAACACATTACCGCGAGGTTATTCTTTGGTAATAGATGTAAATGCACAGGTTGTTCGGTCACCATTCCCATTCGCTGTTTGTTTATACCGCACTTTTTTCTTCTTTCCTGTGCCACCGTGATGGCGTAATTTCCAAATTAACTTTTCGTGCTGGCGAGCTACTTTAGGATTTCTAGTGCTTGGACTGTCAATTTTTGGTTGAAAGTATCATCTTGATCTTCGTACGTTGCTTTCATATTTATATAAGTAGAATCCCCAAAGTCTCTTGAAACCCTATCAACAAAAGTCACATTTGCTCTATTTATAATCAAGAGTTGTATTACTATCCACAAAAAAAAAAATTGCGGGTAGTCAAATAATTTCAGAATATTCACTATCTACGCCATGCCCATTTGAGTCATTATTAGCAAGACTTTGCAAATTTTGGGATAGAGTCGTCCACCATGGGACAGCTAATGAGCCAAATGCCATACATCGAAGAACCTGCCTTATGCCTCTAGTTACTTCACCAAAACAAATGCATACTTTATTTTCTACTAAACAAAGTTGATTGCGACCTTTGTTGTCACTTACATTTGCTCTAGACTAGTGTAGCCTCCATGGTAAAGAATTTCAAAATGAGGGCAAATCTTTTTTACTAGTCAAGTTGATATCGCGACCTCTCCGAAGCGGGTTGGACCACCTAAGGGTTCGGCTAATGGATTGCTAAGCCTAGACTTAGCTCAAGCTCTCCCAAGCCCATATCAATTCGCAACTTAAGGTTTAAATTCTAAATATGCAAATGATTTTTATCATGGAGTCGCCATTAATCTATTTTTAGTGGGTCGATTAGAAACCCAAGTAAAGTAATGGGAGAATTACTTCACTCCTACGAACTAGAGATTAAATGAGTTTTGAGTTCGGGGACTTGGTTACACTAGATTTCTCTAATACCCTTTCGGTACCATTCTTTTATTTTCAAAAATGTTTTTGCAAGCAATTTTGAATTGATTTTAAATCTATTTCCCTAACATGTAAGGTGATCATGCGGGTGCGCAATCCACCAATTTAACACCCAAGGAAAGCAAATAAAAAAAATGCGGAGACTTACCTCGTAGCAACGAAAGCATTTACATTGTTAGATCAGAATTCACATCAACATGCTTAGATATGATTTCTAATTAACACACAATTTCCCTTTTTTGGTTTTCACTTATTTAATGAGAATCATACTTTATACAACGCATGCTACTAATTTAACATGATATGACATGGTAGTATATCCTAAACTATATGACATGAGCAAAATAATATATATATATATATATATTTTTTTTTTTAGAAATGTAATAATGAAATGTGCAACCTAAATTAACCTAATGACTTAATTCTAATGACGAGCAATTTATAATTGAATGAACCTAACAACAATCACTAAATGACATGCATTTCATGAATCTAATTTTATATGACATGCACATGACATTTTTCCTTCTTTTTTTTCCTTAAAAAATGCAATTTATCCTAGAAAATAAAACTTATTTATTCTAAGACATTTTTTGTATTTTTTATGAAATTTGAGATTAAAAAAGATGTGAAAATTATCTATCTAAATTAAAATATCATCTAATTTGTATTAGGAATGAAGTTAAGCCAAATCCTAATTTAAACTAGAATGTCATCCTAACTTAGAAATTCCTAACTAAAATGCAATCCATCTAAAAAAATTATCTAAACTTATAATAAATTAAAAAACTATTATCTAGAATTAAACTATATGACATTTTACCCTAAAATGCAATGACATGCAAAGAATGCCATAATTCTAATTTCTTTTATGTTTTTGTATTAAAAATTGCGTATTTATAGGGTTCTTGAAGTCCAACCGACTTTAGTGTGAATAGGAGGCGGCCGTAATTTTCCTTGCTGTTCACGTCCGGTTCTTTTTCAAATAAGGAGGCCACCGCCTGACACTCATTAATTTAGCCACAACTGTTGACTTGTTACTTGCTTCTTTCTTGAACACACTTCTCCTTACTTCACCAAAATTCATGATTTCACACTTGAGAGAGTATATTATAATATATTATGGGCTTCCCTTTGCTTCTTCGAGGCTCCTCACGTCTGCCGAATTCTTGTGCATGCATGTGCATGCATTAATGAGGGAGAAACAATGGACGAGCATGAACTTCCTTCCTCTCTTTTTTTTTGACTTTCGCTCTTTTGCGCATTCAGACAAGCGGAGAGAGACCATCCCTTCTATGAACATTATCGACCACGAGCCACTACGTCTTGTTGCCTTTTGGTATCGATCTAAATGCGACTACATAAAATACAATTTTACTATTTTTTTCTTTAGGAGTTAAAGATTAATCCCTAAATTTTTATGCAATTAATTACTAAATGATTAGTCAAAATTTAGGTGTCAACAGTTGATAAAGGGATTGATACTTGATGTGGGTGAATCTTCAAATTATAAACATGGTCATCCTAAATGAATTTCCTAAACTTGAATTAGATTACTTGTTTCAACGCAGACGTTAAAGCAGTCATGTCATATCTAATATTTTAAGGAAAAGAAAAAAGTGAGCATAGGAATGAGTCCTGGAAGTGGTAAGTGATAGAATGAGGTGTTGAAGTTAAATTGAGCCAAGGTAATATATACATACACGCATATATGGCATTTTTGGCTTTCCATTTGGAGTCCAATTCACGGTGTTTTGAAAGACTAAAATCACCGACCAAAAAATAAAGTACTAAAATCCACTGCTGATCCACCAGCGCCAATCAAATTGATGGATCTCTTGACTTTTTTGACGTGATTGCCAAAAAGTTGTTACTGTCCCACCACTTTCACTGTTAGCCCTCCTTTTGCCTCTCTTGCTTCCGGTAAATGTACCCATAGTGCTTGTTTTTTGTTTTTTTAAATTGTCTCTCCGGCCCGCTAGAAACGGCACAGACTTGCTCGGACTTGTCCGATGAATCGCAGCCATTGATCCTATAATACTCATAAATTTGACTTACTTGCCCTCGATCCAAATTATAAGATCCAGTCAACATTTTCTTGGAAATAGTGCATATAAGACTTGAGCTGATCACCTCTCTTCTTGATAGTGTCCAAGCTTTCAAGAAAGACAGGAAGGTATTTGTCGCAGCTGGCTTAGAGGGTACGACGCCCAACAAGAACGGGATCAGAACAGAATGATTGGAGGAGAAGTTTAACTTGTACCTCGAGTCGAGGGTCACAAAATAGTCCAAAGACGCCTTCTCCAAATATCTTCAGGAATGACTGGAGACATTCTTCCGGTGTGAGCTTGGCAAGTTCTTTTGGACTGAACTCGAAAGGGGTGATAAAAGGCATCCGAGTTATTTTGCGGAGAGTTTGCTTGACGTTCTTGACCGTGTCAAAAGCAAGAAGAGAGACTTTCCTGGGGTCAAGTTGGGTCGTTGACCTGATGATAGTAGGAACAAGTTCGCGACAACGAATCTAACAAGATAGAAGTTAGAAGCAATATAGTAAACAAAGCAAAGATGATGAGCTGTTTGAACTTCGGTCTCTCCCCAAACTCCGTGCTGTTGAATGTGCGTAAGAACTGCCATGAACTTAAGTTACCTGACTGAAACTGGCAACCTCACAGGAAGTTGTTAGCCCAATTATCCATAAAAAAAGAGCAGTATCTTTAGGTCATTATCATTTGCCCAGAGGCCAACACGCAAGTTGGGGGAAAAAAATAAAACAAGAAAGTCTTCTCCTTCACCAAGTTGGCTAGAGCATCGGCACAGCTATTGGTCCCTATACCTGCCAACACATGCTCTATCTTCACCTGCCGGAACATTTTTATGCCTCCTATACTCGATTAAAAGAGGCTCAAGTAAGTGATTGTCATTGAAAGTTTATTACATATATCAAGTATAACAACATCCATCCTCTTTAGGTCGTTATCAAGAGAGAGTGTGCGGTGCAATGACTAAATACAAATTGAGTCTCTTTTATACCAATGGGACTATGGAATAATTATGCAGGAATGTAATAGATAGGCCCAAACACACTCCGTTTTGTTAAAATTATCATATTTTATGATCCCAAAAAAATGAACAATCTTATAGCATAACTAGTGGAAAACAGGGTAATCGGAAAGATTCACCAGCTCAATCAAAATTTCCTTCATCTCAACCTTTGACTGTGCCTCATTAACTTCCAGGTCTCTGTACCATTTGCAGCACCTGCCCTTCCCTGTACTAGTGTCTAGACAAGTTAAAAAGATGAAAAATTTAGAATTTAGAGTGCTTATCGTCTTGGACAAGTGGAGAAGCAGAGGCAAGCCCAAAAAAAGGATGAAAATGACATTAATCGGATCTAACTAACTTTTACATATGCTTGCTTATGCCGAAAGCTTTTGTATGGCTGTATTAAGATCACCTTCCGAGTGCACTTCGTAGTTGTATCTGAACAGTGTCGCAAGAAGTTGTTTTGGAGTGCTTACAGGACCCTTAGAAAATATCTTCATTTTTGGGCAATCTTCCACTTCAAAATAATTCAAAGATGGAAACCTGAAGATGCAATTTGTGGAGGAGAAGCATACTAGGCTTGGCAGATGTTGAAGTCCTAATGTTTCTAGCTTCCTAAGAGAAATCACTTTTCCTTCTTCGTCTCCATCATTTGCCACAACTTCTTTCATTCTTTCACATCCTACTATAGACATGTAAGTGAGGTGCACCAAATTTGTGATTGCTGAAATTTTTACTAGATATACTAATCCAGAGGAATTTTTTACAACTAACTCCGTCAAATTTTTGAAGGATGTCATGGTTGGGAATAATGTTGTCAAATCGGGACAATCCCAAACCTTAAAAGCTTTGATACTCTGAAGAATTTTTGACACTAAATAATTTTCTCTCCACACACGCTTTAGGTTGCGCAGGTGGCTTAACTTAAGTTTTCTTAAATTTTCAAGCACCAAAGGTTTTCCCCCATCAACAAGTCCTTCATCTGGGAAAATATCCTCAAAGGAACTACAGAAGACCTCAAGGTTTTGTAGATTCTGAAATCTCTCTAGGATGAATCTGGTAGGAAAGACAGCATTTTCATCATGAAAGCATCCCAATGTTAGTGCTTCTGCCTGACCGAAGATGTTATGAGGAAATTTTCCATCTTCTATCATTTGAATATCTTTATCGACTAATAAAATTCTCTCTGATTTTGGAAAATCCTGTCAAATTGCCAATACAACAAAAGAAGTAATCCAAAAAGGTTCATTTATAGATTATGTGCTGTAAAGGTAAACTTAAGTCATATGATTGACATGGAAGATGCATGCTCTTATAATTCATTAAATTTAAAGAGCCCTGCATACAAGTCTCAAGCTTTTGAAGTCATGCTACAAAATACAACTATAATCAAATGCTGCACTATAATCATCCACATCGAAAACTTGAAGAGAAATTTTTAAGTAGACGGTGGTATGTCTAAGTTGGTAGAGTGAATCTAAATTCATGAACAACCCAACTCACCGAATTAATCTTTCATTAAAATTATCTCAATCTCAATAATAATGTCATTGTTTGCAATATTACAAAACGGAATACACTCAATAGTGTTACTAAAACATATGGGGGTGAATTAAAGCATAAAGTAGAATATAGTGAATGATGATTCTAATTAATTAGTCTTACAAAGAACATTGTTTGAATTTATTTTTTTTAGAGTTTGCAGAAAATGAAAAAGAGAGAAAAGTTAAATGATGAGACACAGTGTCGACAATCGACAGGACCACATATTAGATCCTTATTGACTTCTCCAACGAGCACCACAATACATAATATTTAACTAAATTAGACGGGGAATATCTTGTTTTGTCAACAACAATCTATAACTATTTTTGTAAATTTTGATAATGGAATATCTTATAGGTGTCCACAAATGAAAAGTATAATTATGATTTTAGGGACATCTTATGTTTGTTGAAACATTAATAGGCAAGGGATATCATGCTTTCTACAGTATCATAATATGACATGACTATGCAATGGACATGAGATCAGTGAGTGTGTTAAAGAACATAAGTAGAAATTGAGAGAGTAGTTGCAATTATACCCTCTCAAATGAAGAGTGTGCTTCTTGGTTTGAAAGGTTTTGTTGATCGTCCCTCTGAGTCCACTTGTTCATTTTGTTACAGTGAGTCACTCGCATTTTCTTCAAGAATGGCCAATTCAAAGTATGAAAGTTGGGGCAAAAGCTCTTGAGTCGTGGCATATCATGTAATACTAGAGAGGTCAGTTTCGGAAAAAGAAATTGAGCAGTAGTGGAGAGTGGAGTGTCATCTCCACTCACAACTATTTCCTCGATCACACAAAACTCCACTCGAAGTTTCTCAAGTTGGTTTAGACTACTAGCCACCCAGTGTGGAAATAGATTTTCAAGGCTCTTACAACTTTGAACCACCACTTTGCCTAAATGTTTGAAAGTGAGAGTTTCTCCGGGACCATCGGTCCATATTTTGGTTAAGTTTTCCATGTGGGAGAGAACCATGGAATTGAGCCAAGGAAATTGTACCTGTCATATTGAAAAAAAAAATGGCACAATGAATGTGATTACATGGAGTTACCACCTTAAAAGAAGATTTTTTCCAAAATTTCACAGTTCTCACAAGTATCGAACGATCCACCAAGATATTTGCCTCAATCAAATGATCCCTATGACCACATTATGCTTGTTTGGAGAAAAATCAATCATGTTATGAGCTCTTACGACTTGTGCATTAAAAGCAAGTACTTTACATTTTTTATTTGGCTACAATAAAATTATTGTAATTATGACTTGTCACAATCAAAAAATTGAATGACTATTTCCATAATTCCCTAAATCTATTAATATTCTAAATTAAGGATTATGATGAGTTTTTGAAATATTTTAATAATGTAGGGGATACCTATCATTAGTATTCTCCAACTTTCATGTTTGCCGAACACAAATAAGTGTGCCATTATCAAAGTTTAGATCAAGGCCCCGCTCTCTGATAGGTAAACAATTTGTGAATTGGGTTTACACTCATGAAGTCTTGGTTGGTGTTGACACCTTTTTTTCTTGTCTTTTTGGCCACAAGTTGGTCTTGACTACAATGTCCTTTAGCCCGAAAAAATATATTTTGAAGTGCATTTTCAGGTTATAGTTAAAAACAAGAAGAATTATAATAAGACTAACCTGTGGAGTGAAAAGTGATTGAGTGCCTTGGTCAATCTCCATTGAAGATTGCGAAGTCAAACTTCTCATCTTGGGACAGTGGGCAATACTCAGCTCATATAATCCGGGACAATCGAGCATATGATTCGTCCCCGATAGGAAAGCAGTCAAATTGGGCAAGTACTCCAGCTTTATCGCCCAAAGAATCGAGAAAGTAATCTTGTCCACTCCACTTCCTTCCCCTACTCCCTCTGCGATCACTCCTTCCATTTGACCACACTCCTTTATTTCCATCAATGTAAGATTGGCAAGGCATTGAACCATTGATGGAGCAAAAGCATGTCTCAAGTTGCTACAATTATAAAGGGTCAAAGCACTTAGATAACCGAAGAGAAGCGTCCCTTGAAGATCTTTGTTCCATAGTCGCCTCAACTTTGGTAGATTGACCAAGTGCAGAAACTGTAATAGAGGCAACACCCAAGTGCTTTCCACCGCCTCCAATCCTTCGAGATCGAATACTACTTCTAGCAATTCGCAATCGTGCACTTGCAATGATTTCATATTGTCTAAAAACAGCATTAATTTAGATGAAATAGCATTAATAAACGATGAACATTTATCTACCACCAGTGATTCTAACTGCCAAGACGACTTTATGGGAATAAGTTCAGTGTGCCATTTTTCGATCAGCCCAGGGAACTCAGACAGCCGCATAAAATTTACTTTAGCAACCATAGCCTGTTAGAAAATGCATCATTAAACGTAAACTATTTGTTAGCAAAAAGCAATTACTTTATTGATGATCAAAACCATCCAATTGGATAGAATTTGGAAATGGATGCATACCATTTCTTCATATATATTTTGGATGGTGATGTTGAGGTTTCCCTTCCAAAACCACGTTTCTTCCGACACTTGTACTCTCTCCAACTTTGGCGCCTCTATTGGTCCCTCAGAGAAGAACTTCATGTTAAAACATCCAATCACAACGACATCTTCCAAGAGAGGGAACATCAAAGTGTATTTAGCTGAGCTAAAGCACCTCAACCCTATCAACCCATTAAGCTCCATATACTTTAATTGATTAAAAGCCACTACATGCCCTTCCTTACCTCCCTCATCACTAATGACTTCTGTCAACATTTTACAATTACTTATCCTCAATTTTGTGAGTTCCACCAAATTTTCAGCTATTATAGGAGGAAACATATTTGACAACCCATCACAATGTGACACATCTAGAGATTTCAGATGTCCAAAATATTTTGAAATGGGTAATCTTACTTTTAGGTTATGACTTGGGCCTTGTACAGCTTCCACATTGATGGTCAGCTCTTCTGATCCTTCCTTCTCGATGAGTTTCACAATGCCACTCTTATCAATCTTTAGCTCCTCAAGTTGGATTAGATCTTTGGCTACTGAGGCGGGAAATAGAGAGGTGAGACTCTCACATCTGGAAATGCTAACAGAACGTAGACACTGAAATTTATCTTGACAGTGGAGTTTCTTATCCCATACACACTTCAGCTTACTGCATTCATGCACAGAAAGCGATTCTAGATCATGGAAAGAATCCTCAGTAACTTGATTGTCCCATATCATCTCAATGTTATCCATCCCACTGATATCTAAATTCTCCAAGCAAGGAAATGTAACCTGCAATATTTGCTCATAGAATTGGTGATTCCATAACTTTCCAATGTATATACAGAAGAGTGATTTTTTTTTGGTGGGGGGGAGGAAGGATAGGGAATACGAGGCAAGCCTGTCGCTTACTCTAGTTGTGACGGTACACGTTTAAGCGAGGAAGCTAATGAAAAAAGAAAGAAGATCGCGCCATAATAACTTCTGCGTCTTTAAGCAAGTAAAAAGGGCATGTTGGGTTTGGCTGGTGTTCAAAAACTTATTAGATCATTTAATATTAAGATAGTTACGTGAACATTTCCGATGAGTTAAATGACCTTTCTGTTCACTTGTCTAGTTTATCGAAGATTTGAGGCATTTACCATTAGACTCAATCACTCCTCAAAGCTTAAAAAAGAGTCCATCTTATACCCTAAACAATCACTAAGAACTAGAGATGATGATATTAGTTATAGCATGATTCCAGTCATTTTTCCATATGGTCGCTCAAGATAAATAGTTTGTAAAATCGTGGTGTAAGCGCAGCCCTCTCCAACGACGTATGAGTCATGCAATTCTTTGCTATTGAAGAAAATATTAAGTAGCACAAAGGAAAAACGGAATAAAATCAAAAGGACTTTAAAAAAGCTTCTAAAACTCACACACAAAAAAAGAAAAAAGAAAATGAGGAATCTTTCTCTAGTCTTCCCTTCAAATAATAACTTGCATTGCTGAGCTTAATTTGATTAGTGAGCCAGTTTTATTCCATCTGAAGAAATTTACATAATAAAAAAATCTAGTTAGTAGAAATACTGAGGTCAGGATTGGCTTACCAAGTGGAGCATTATTATGTCTCAATACAATAAAGCAAACCCAACAATACTCTCAACCTCAAATTTTGACCCATAAAGTTAAAATAATATGCTTGGCCAATGTCTAAGGAAAACTAATCATATGTTTTTGAAAATGGGCAAAATGTTAATTTACAAATGCTCATACAGCAAACATATAGTCACTTTAGTCTCTCCTAGATTCTAAACTTAGTTCAAATCTTTCCCACTCTTCAATTTACTTCATTTCTTAAAACAATCAAATCACACTTTTTTTTTATTTTGCATTTATTTTCTTGGTATTTTTTAACTTACATATACGTGTGCCATTTTTGCTAGTCCAAAATTAAACTAGCTAGTATAAGTAGTAATTTTTGAATCACTTCGAGACGGTTATTTAAGTTACAATATGGATAAAATTCTTCAAGGAAATTGCCATTTGCACATCAAGAAAGAGTTGAACAATGTAAATTGTTCCGCTTAGATTCGAAAGGGTAAACAAAATGCAGGTGAGGATTGGTTGGAGAAAGAGTATTAGCCATTTAGGAAGAAAATGATGGAGAGATTGAGATTAAACAGGCGACTAATCATCCGTCAAATTGTTATTTCCTAAATTGTTATTTACTAGGTACAAGGAAACACATGGAAAAAAACTGTGGCCCTATCTTGCTCTATCGATTGTGGTTGTCTTATACATGGGATCAAAGAGATTCCTCAAATCTCCATTTCTTTTTCAAGAATCGTTTGTGAACGCATCCTTATCTTGCAAAGGTCATACCAAAAGTGCAATAACAAATATTTGAAAACAAAAATGACGATATTCCTCTAATCAATTACGGTCGGTTGTGCAGTTTATCTATGATTACTATGCTTTTTCAATCGAGTCGTCACGGTTGATTTGTCCAATACTGGCAATTTTCCATTTTCATTTTATTGAAAGTAGTTGGGTGGTGGGGATCACACATTTTATTATTAATTGACCAAAATAACCTTCTATGTTAGGCAACAAGATCAATCGCCCATTCACCTCCTATTTTTCCAATCTCTATTCTTCACCTTCTACTTTTATAGTTAACTGACTAAAATTTCCTTGTACATTGAAAACAAATCATCATTAATTAAGCATACGTTTTCTCTCTATCTTTGTTTCCTACTACCACCACTACTTGTCCCATCTTTTTAAATTATGATCCATTAATAATATATGTAAGTCGTAACTTTGGCCCATAAAAAAGAACTTTGCTTAGATTGTTAATTCTTTTATGCAACTTTTCTATTCATCTTAACGGCAATGGGACGATACGAGGCCCTACCTCGAATGAGGTAAATTTGCTCGTTGAAGAATGCCCTGCAGGGCATCTGTCAAGGCAACTAGTGGAGCAAGATGAGGCACGTAAAAGCATAGTAGGATTTTATGGACTAAAATTGCAAACTTAAATCTGTTAGAAAATTTAAGCGATCATAATTTTAAAAGGAGATGGGAGAGGCTGTGGCAATAGCGGGAAAGAAAATTTGAGAGAGAAAAAGCAAGCGTCATTAATGATTAATTGATTTTCAAACATAAAAGGAATTTTTAATTAGATAACAATAAACATAGAAGGTGAAGAAAAGAGATGGAAAAGAAAATTAGGGTGATTGATCTTGTTCCCTAACATATAAAGTTATTTCGGTCAATTGATAATAATAGGTGTATACCAAGCTAAAGAGAGGTGGAAATAGTCCCACCCAAAATAGTTTCATTTTTCATTTTAGACAAGTTTTTAACTTCAAAATTAATGTGTAAAATCCAATATCGTCCTTGTAAACCCATTAGATTTCTCTGATTTTAATAGCTTATTAGTGTGAGATTATGTAGGACCAATACCAATTGTTCTAAAGGTTTAAACTATTAAATGAATACGTTGTTTATTCTATCACTTCCTCACACTTAATTTGCTCTTCTTCTTCTTCTTTTCCCTAGTACTAATTATGGAAATATTTGCTAGGCAGGCCAAGGGGCCCCTTATGAAAGATCAAAGTTAAAGGGAAATTACTCAAAAACCCCTTATGAACTTTGAGGGCAGACCTTTGCTCCTAAACATTAGCATTCCTTCAACATTGATTTTATTACGGATGTCAACCCTTCGTCCAATTCACCATTTGATGTGCTTGACATGTGATTTTTTTTTTTTAAGGGTAAAGAAGCAAAATTTCTGTATTTGGCCCCGAATGCATTAAAATAACTTAAATTTTCCATATAAAAAATGAGGAAGAAAATGCAATGATAGTGAAGAATCATTGAGGACAAATAGTAATTGAATTAAAATAGAGTAGAATTACAATTTTACCCTTGAAAAATCACATGTTGGGAGATTGCAAATGGAAAAATGGACCAAGGGTTGATGGCTCAAGGGTTTTGTGTGAAGTTTGATATTTTGAGAGTAAATATGAACCCCTCCAAAACTACATGGAGGATTTCGTTTAATGTTTACTCAAAGTCGCTCAATAATGCCTGCGACCTCGAAATATTAAATATAAGTTGCAAATTTATGTTTGTGATGCCAAAGATGTGTATTAACATATCCATCCATATTATACAATTTTTGCATGCATGCATGCATGAACATGCATAGAATTGTGTACTCTTATAAGTGCGGGCCTACGCAATGGCTTTTACCAGAATCAACTATATTATACATTTAAAGATAATAACAAAGTTAGAAAACTAAATTCAACGGAATCAATTTCACAAGATTATTAACTGCTTTTTTATGGAATTATTCTAATGTCAAAATTCCTTTCAATTTTGCTTTATGTTGCCATATCAACATAGATATACTTGCCGCATGTAAGTTGTAAATAATTCAGAAGACAGCAAACAAAATTTACATGGATTTCACACAATTAGCTGGATTTCTACACAATAAAGAGAAACGGAAGATTGCTTTATCTAATTACAAAGAATCATGAATCGATAAGGTAATTAGGAGGTAAATGAACTGAAAGTAACAGAATGAGTAAGCATTATAATCATGTTACGTCTAATTAGCAAAGGAAGGAAAAATTAATAAACACTATATTCTGTCGATATAAAATTACCTGTTGCCCGTTGAAGAATGCAACTCGAGTGCCAACTTGGTCGTCTGATGTACTACTCGAAGGAGCTATCTTGGCAATGGAAAAGTTTTTTATATTTGGCAAGTCACGCAATTTCAACTCATGCAAATTACGCAACTCAATTTTGCCACACTTATCAGCTTCTACAATCTCCCGCATTAAGTAGCACTCGAAAACACTAATCTCTTCTAGCTGTGGAAGTTCGCTCATTGATGAAAGAGGAAATAAAACTTCCATCTTATCACAATTTATGACGCGTACTACTTTTAGTGTGCTGAAGGACTTCGAGGAGATATAGTTGTGGCATAGCTTCTCCAAGTTGATGAGATTTTGGAGATGTAATGACTCTAACGTCTTAAAAGTGGGAATGCAAGGCCATCCAAGGATGTAATGGATGGAGGAACTATTCTGGATGTGTAGATGCTTTAATTTTGGGAAACATTTCGGGGAAAATCTGCAAATACTTTGCTCAATTCCGTTCAACCCGTCCAAAAACAGATTATTGGTTTTGCCTAAGATAGATTGTATACATCCTTTTCGAAGAACTTCACTTACTGGATTCAACTTGAGCTCCAATGTCCTCGATCCTTTATTCTCGCTTGGCCAGCGCCATGCATTACCTATTTGGATCCGATACCTCGTTAATTTCTCGAGGTTTAAATCCTCTGGAAGCACGCTCGGATCGGGAATGGATACATGCAAAGTGTAGAGATTCGTCATGTTATTTAACTCAATTAGACTAGCATTAGTTGGTGGAGTTTGCTCCATGGAATTCCATTGATGAAAGCTATTCTCCATATATAGCTCCTCCAATTTGATCAAGCTTCCAAGCACATCTGGTTCAATTATCTCAAGTAGGGAACAATTCAGGTCTAACAACCTCAGCTTTGCCAATTGCCCCATCTCTTTTGGCAATCGCTGAATTTTGGAGTTCACAAAGCTGAGAATTTCTAGTCCTTTTAGCTTGCCAAGAATGGCTACATCCTCTAACAAACAACCATCAAGACATAAAGTGTGTAAGTTCTCCAAGAACTGAAATAGGGAAGGTGAAAGAGTGAGACGTATCCCAGTAAGATTTAAGACCATGACTTTTCTCATAGAATCGAAATATGAATTTGGGACATTAAGAGATTTATTGTTTGTGAACAATAAAAAGATGTGCAGTTCAGGGCAATCTAATTCTTGAGGAAGCTCTTTCATGTCAACATAGGGAAAGCATATAGCCTTACAACTTTTGAGCGTGTCCTTCGATAACTTAGTTACTGACTTATGTTTATCTTTCAACACAAGAAGAGGGTGATCCCTTGAAGCAACCGAGGAAACAAACTGACGAACCAAGTCATGTATCTTGAAACTATCGGCGTCTCCATTGTCCAACAAAAGGGAGGAAGCTTGAAGAGTACGAATTAGTGATCTCAACCTATTTCTAGCATCTTCCAAGCGATTATATTCTCCAAATAACCCCAAACCTATTGCGTACCTCACCAAGTTATTAAGAGAGGGCTTAGAGATGCCATAGACAACACAAAGTTGCAACAATGACTTCACCTCCTCGCCTTTCAAATGATCATAACTCAATTGCAACATCTTATTTATCACCTCACCAATTCCTTCATTCTTACACATCTCGATTTGCTTCAAAGTATCACTCCATTCAAATATATCAGCGTCTTTAAAACGTTTGGCCATTGCAAGAATTAAGAAAGGCAAACCTGCACATTTGTGGAGTGCTTCATCTACCAAGGGTTTGAACACATCATCATGTACTTTGTCTCCCACCATTCTCTCAAACAATCTCCTTGCTTCTTCCTCCTTCAGCCCACCAAGTAGGAAGTCCCTGTCGCAGGCCATTTCCCTTCGCAAAACATCTCTATCTCTCGATGTCAACAGTAACTTGCATCCTAAAACTCTGTTGTCATGTCTGCAAGGAATGCCGACTGATTTCAAGTCGAGCCCCTCCCATAGGTTGTCCAGTATTATGAGGACCTTCTTTTTCTTCCTCTCCTCATCTTCCAACCTCCTGTGTAGAAGATTAGCTCGCAGGCTAACATACTCTTCGTTCTTCACGTCACTAAGGCCCAACGCGTGCGCAATCTCTTCTTGAATCCTTTTGATGTCCGGATTTTCCGACACATCAGCCTTAGCAACCAGATCAAATGACTTCTCTTCCCGTATGCACCTTTCGGCATCAACCAAAAGGGTGGACTTGCCGACCCCGCCCATCCCGTGAACCCCAACCACACTATAGCAGTTGTCGGCCAGAGCATCCATGATGTTCCGTATCATCGAAGCTCTGGATTCGAAGACGCCATCATCCTTTAGCTTAATTAACATCGAGGCAGAAGAAGTGGAGGCCATCGCGGTGGTCAACTGGACCACATCTTTGCCTGCTCCCCCAGCTAGAGTCGGAGCAACGACATTCCCGGAGCAGGATCGCTGAAGGAGATGTCCTTGAATTCACTGCCTTCTCGAGCGAGTTGCCGAATGATCTCAATCTTTTCCTTGGCCTTCCTGCTAAACTGATAGCGACTACTAGGGTCAGGAATGGTCCCGTAGCAGCAAGTCTTGCTCGCTTTTTCGATGACGCCCAACAGATCTTGCGCATCCTTCAAGGACTTCTCAGCACATGCCTGCCACTCCATGACCTGACTGTATACATTCCGAAGATTGCTTCTGGCCACTTCCACGGCATTGTGAACCCTCTCAGCCTCATACGCCAGCTTCCCAACTTGCTTCTGAAGATCCCGGGCATAGCTCTTAGAGGACATGACGTATCCGAATTGACGCTTGATGGGAGCCACTACACACTTCAAAACATCCCACGCAATAGTTATGGCAGGATCAATCGACATTTTTCTTTGATTCTTTTCCAAGAAAGAAATAGTGAGAAAACAGAGAGATAGAGAGTGTTGAAAGAGAGCTGCAATACTGAAGAAGAGGAAATATAGTTGGGCTGAGGAAAAGAAAGAGCGGAAATAAAGCAAGTATGATGAGAGACGAAGAAGGCAAAGAGACTTGAGTGCAAAGAATCAACAGTGATAGTACTGTGCATCCAACGATGTTGTACAACCCTAAAAAATGACCCGAGGAAGAAAGAGAAGATAGGTATAGATGGAGCTAGATAAAGTAACCTTGGTTTTTTTTTATGACTAAAAAGTAACCTTAGTTAAGGCCTCAACTAAACGCTACTTATTTCCTTGGGAAGATAAAACACGGTAGCACACTGCTCCTAGTTGTCACTAGCCAAAATCAAGAATTAAAAAAAAATAAAAAAGGTCGGTCGCCTCGATCGAAACACGAACTGTGGACTTATAAACAATGGAGTTATAGAAATGAATGATTTTCTACATTTTATCATTCGTTTACTTAACCAGTCACCATCATCAATGTCTCAGTCTCCGCATGCTTTCTCCACCGCCAATGGACGAACATTGGCAAGTGCTAGTCGTATACCGCTTGTCGCGTGGATCCTGAAACCATATTAAGAATAGAGAGGTGATGCGACAATTAAGCCAATTGAACTGGAAAAAAAAAATGATGTTTTATATTCTATAATGGTATACTGATCGAAATAGCTTTAATACGTAAAATTGCCGTGTTATTGATTTATATAGAATACCAATTATTAATGATGTTCTACTTATTGACTTATTAGGCTTGGGCCAACTTCGACCCTTATATCCATTTAATGTTGATCATTAGTAAAAGATAAGTTTTTTAACTCTTCAAGTTTTATCTCTCAAAATAATTACCTAAACAGAAGTGACACCTCTGATGAAGCAAGAAATCTTATTTCAGACGTTCTAATGGTCATAAGAACCAAAAAAGAAAAAGAGAGAGAAAAATATATCCCTATTGATATAAGAACAGTGAAGTATCGAAATTGTAAGTTGCTGCCCCCTTACCATTTTGGCCTTCCATTTAGCATTTGTGCCACCAACGTTATTTCCAATTGCTTTCTTAGCTCTCTAGTTAGTCTTAGTCTTCATAGTTTCATTTACAGACAGTGTTAACTTAAAAAATGAATTTATAAAATGCCTTCTTACATATATATTCTAAAAGTAAAATTTGGAACACTCCTTGTCATAGTTTTGAACTATGAAAACGCTTGGTGTCGTCAACTTTGGTTACCCTTTCACACCATTTAACTTATAAAAAGCAGTGAAGTTTGGAACTAAAACCAAGTAATCATATTTCTAGAACTAGATATTAAAATTTCCTATTCTACCATATAAAAAGATTACAATAAGTCATCATTGTCTTCATCCGCTAACCTAGTTGTCGTGACCTCCCTTTCGAGAGCCGGCTCAGCTAAGTGTTAGGCTTAGTGGCCAAATCGTGACTTATGATTCGAGTTTTTTTTTTTTTTTTACCTACAAATTAATTTCAAATGCGAATCGTCGATAATCAATTTGAGGTGGTGAGAGAGATATTTTCTTGCTACGCAACTAAAGAAACTAAGATCGGAAACTTGATTATATTAGTTAATCAATTAATGCACTTCCGGTACCTTTTTTTTTTTTTTTTTTTTTGGGATCCAAGACCTAATTTTATTTAAACTTCAAAGTTTGATTTTTTTTTCAGATTTTCCATGCATTTAAAAATACTTCAAAAACCATTCTTAGGCCTTTCCTAATTTCAGAAAATTTTGAAGGATTTTTCATGAATTAAAAAAGACACTCCCAAAAACAATTTTAGGCCTTTCCCTAATTTCGGAAATTTTTAAAGGATTTTTCATGCATTCTAAAGAGAAAAATGCTGAAAATAAATTTTAGACCTTTTCTTGAAAAATAATTTTTTTGAATTTTTTTAATTTTAAAAATAAATATAATAATATGATAAACTGACGTCGATCAGTCCCGGCGCCGGCCCAATCCGGATCCGGCCCGGCCGACCCGGGTCGTGCACCGTCCCACTAAAAATTCCTCTTTCTTTTTTTCCCTCTCTGTCTTTTTCACATCTTGTCTGTTCTCCCCCTCCATACGTTGTCAGACTAGAGGAAGATAGACCCCAACTTTCGTACTCTCTTGACCAGAGAGATATTTTTATAATATTATTTCCTCTCTCCCTTTTCTCTTTGTTTTCATTTTTTACTTTCTTTTTTCTTTCTCTTTTACTCTTCGCCTCTCTCTTCTTCACGTGATCTTCTTATTGCAGAAACTATGCGCATGTCAGACTTAACAAAAGAGGGGTACGGATTAGCATGCTCTGAATTAGGCCGACCCATCCTTAACTCTAAGATCAATCCACATAATTTTGATCCTCAATTTTTGAGATCGAAGATCAATCCTATTAAGTTTGGAATCGAAGACCGAATTTACTTACTGGATTAGATCCAATTCTAAAGTCAATTTGAGACCAATTAATAATTAATTTATTTTATTTTTTATACTTCTTGAAAAAGAAAATCTACAATTCCAAGTTATATATCCATTGATAATAATATGACGTTGTACAATCAAATTATAAATATAAATATATTTTCAACAAATTTAAGATGATGTAATAATAGAAATTTCACACCTGCTAAAAGCAAGAAACCATAAAAATGATTAAAACCACTCATAAGAATATGGGACAAGATGAAAAGTTCATATAATCATCTATTAATAATACTCATAACACCATATACAAAGATATTATAACTAATATATTAGATATATAATATATAATATATATTTTGAATATAATATATAATATATACGATTATGGTTGATCTAGGTTGAATCGATTTTAAATTTTCTTAAATCAATCTTAAATTCTTAAGATTGAGAACCAATTCACACAATACTGATCTGGAAATTTTAAGATCGAGAACCGACCCAATATTCTTGAGAATTGAATCAAAACCAATATGATTGGATCGGTTCATGGTCAGTTTAGAATTGATCATAGATTGATGCTCATCCTAAAGAGGGAGAGCCCTAATCTGTCTTCTATCAATTTGTCCTCCTCCCTTTTTTGACTTTACCTTTCCTCTCCTATTTTCTTTCCTTTTCTTTTATTCCCTCCGCTCTTTTCTTTTTAACTTTTACGCCCTTCTTGTCTATTCTCCCCTTCTATACGTTCAGACTATAGGAGGCTAGACCCCAACTTTTGTACTAGGCCAGAGGAATTTTTTTTTATAATTTTATTTCCTCTCCCCTCTCCCCCCTTTCCTCTTTCTTTTCATTTTTTACTTTCTTTTTTCTTTCTCTTTTACTCTTCGCCTCTCTCTTCTTCTTCACGTGATCTTCTTCTTGCAGACCCTATGCAAATGTCAGACTTAACAAAAGAGGGGTACGGATTAGCATGCTCCGAATTAGGCCGACCCATCCTTAACTCTAAGATCAATTCACATAATTTTGATCCTCAATTTTTTAGATCGAAGATCAATCCTATTGAGTCTAGGATCGAAGACCGAATTGACTTACTAGATTCGATCCAATTCTAAAGTCAATTTGAGACCAACTAATAATTAATTTATTTTATTTTTTATACTCCTTGAAAAAGAAAATCTACAATTCCAAATTACATATCCATTAATAATAATATAACATTATACAACCAAATTATAAATACAAATATATTTTCAACAAATTTAAGATGATGTAATAATAGAAATTTTTTTTTGGTAAAGATGTAATAATAAAAATTTCACACTTGCTAAAAGTAAGAAACCATAAAAACGATTAAAACCATTCATAAGAATATGGGACAAGATGAAAAGTTCATATAATCATCTATTAATAATATTCATAACACCATATGCAAAGATATTATAAACAATATATTAGATATATAATATATAATATATATTTTTGATATAATATATACGGTTATAGTTAATCTAGGTTGAATTGACTTTAAACTCTTTTAGATCAATCTTAAATTCTTAAAATTGAGAATCAATCTACACAATACTGTTCTGGGAATCTTAAAATCAAGAACTAATCCAATATCCTTGAAAATTGAATCAAAACCAACATGATTGGATCGGTTCATGGTCAGTTTAGAATTGATCATAGATCTATGCTCATCCTAAAGAGGGAGGGCCCCAATCTGTCTTCTATCAATTTGTCCTCCTCCCTTTTTTGACTTTCCCTTTCCTCTCTTATTTTCTTTCCTTTTCTTTTATTCCCTCCGCTCTTTTCTAACAATTTGTCCTCCTCCCTTTTTTACTTTACGCCCTTCTTGTCTATTCTCCCCTTCTATACGTTCAGACTATAGGAGGCTAGACCCCAACTTTTGTACTAGACCAGAGGATTTTTTTTTTTAAATTTTATTTCCTCCCCCCTCTCCCCTCTTTCCTCTTTCTTTAAATTTTTTACTCTCACTAGCCTAGACCCCAACTTTTGTACTTGACCAGAGGATTTTTTTTATAATATTATTTCCCCTCCTCCCTTTTGTCTTTCTTTTCATTTTTTACTCACTTGCGCATCTCCAACCCACGGCAACCCCTATATTATTAGAAATTAAATCAAATTTATTAAAATAAATAAATTATCAAGTTATCGATGACAATGGAGGAGTTGCCAATGTCAATCAATTATCGCATTGTGGATATTTCAGAGTTGATACCAAAGATTGCTTGGTATACACATTAAACAAAAGTTATCATTATAACATTTCTTTTGAGAAGTCTGTTTATATTTCTATATCATGATTGTTCGTGTTTTAAGGTGCAATTAATGTTTTGTAAATTCCTAACATTTATCTCCTCATAACTTTGACTATATTTATGAAGAAAAGTAAAAGTTATGTAAAAAGTTTATAAATGTGGAAGTCTTGTAATCATTCTTGATAAGGTGAAATAAGGTTAATTTAAATAAAAAGCTTATCTATCTCATTCTCTTCTTTGTGTAAGTTGTGAGTATTTCACCTTCATTTTCTCCCAACAAATTGGTATTAGAGCTCACGATTTATGATCATGGCCTCAACAAATACTAACTTCCTCTTCAATACCCTCATCTTATTAAAGAAAATTATGATAACCGGGCCATTAAAAATGAAAGCTCTACTTAGCGTCTATGGTGTATTGGAACTTGTTAATACTAGCTATGATAAGCAGAGGACGAAGTCACCTTGAGCCAGAACTAGAGGAATGCCTTAGAGAAAGTTCAAATAATAGATCAATATGCCTTGTCAATTATCTATGAAGCTTTAGATGATTCCATGTTCAAAGGGTTTTGAATGCCACTACTACTAAGGAGCATGGGAGATTCTTCACAACACAAACTAAGGAATTTAGAAAGTTCAAAAGATTCGCCTTCAAACCTTGAGAGACGAATCAAGGTAATTCATATGAAATAATCTGAATCGATTACTGATTATTTCACAAGAGTTTTGGCAATTGTGAACCAAATGAAAAGAAATGAAGAAGACATTTCAAATGTTCATATTGTCGAGAAAATATTTCAGTTCTTAGATAAGAAGTATGACTACATTGGAGTTGCAACCAAAGAATCCAAAGACCTAGATGTCGTGACGATAGATGAGCTTTTGGGTTCATTACAAGCCCACAAAGAAAGGTTTAGAAGAAAAAAGATTGACCGGTGGATGAAGTTCTTCAAATGCGGCTAACCATCCAAGATGAGAAGGAGCGAAGAGGGGAGCTTGTGCAAATTCGAGCAACAAATCAAGATCGTGATCGAGGTTGAGACCAAGGTCGCTTTCAAGCAAGAGGTCATGGACAAAGTAGAGGAGATGCTGCTTGAAATGACGGTAGATACCTTAATCAAAGAGGTGTTCGTGGAAGAGGAAATAACTTGACAGGCCAATGGTATGATAATTTTAAAATTCAATGTTATCATTATAATAAACTTGCCCATTATGCTTCCGACTACTAAAACAAAGAGAGTAACAAAGTAGACAAAAAATGTAAACTCAGTGAATGATTCCAATCAATTTCTCTTATTGGCATTCAAAGAAGATGAATAAGGTCAAAATGATACGTGGTACTTGAATATCAGTGCAAATAATCACATGTGTGGGCGAAAGGAAATGTTTGTCGAGTTAGATGAGACAATTAAAGGGAAAGTCTCGTTTGGTGATAACTCCAAAATTCTTGTTGAAGGCAAAGATACAATTCTAAATTGTTTGAAGAATGGTGCATGTTAGTTTATTACTAATGTTTATTATGTTCCAAAAATGTCAAGCAATATTTTGAGTTTGGGACAACTTATGGAGAAAGGTTATACTGTTCATATGAAAGATCTTAACCTTGTGCTAAGAGACCGGAATAATAAACTGATTGCAAATGTGAAGATGTCGAAGAATAGGATGTTTACTCTTAATATAAAGTGTGATATCCTAAAATTCAACCATTCTCGAGATATATGAAATGGTTATTTTATCAATGCACTATTAGTTTAATTTACTCTAAATCGATCACTCATGAGTTAACTAATTTATTGGGAGAGGCCATAAAAAATTAAAATGTGCACAACTAGAGAATTCAATTAGGGATAGATCGCTCAACCATAAAAATCGACAAGGGATAATATTATGCTATTACAAGTCAATAAGCGAATGGATATAAATTAATTTGATAGAAGTACGTAGTTATTTTACGAGTAATTTCGTACGATTGCGATACTCGCTGCGACTGATAGTGAACCAATTTCCTATTGATCTTATACTTAGGGTAATTAATTGACTTCTCGTGATTACATGACAACCGAAGGTTATCCATGATTCGAAGAAGTACAAACTTGGGTTGAAAATTTATCAACCATGGGTCAAACGCATAGGAGACATCCAATAGTTTAAGTCGTACTAAAGCTGTATTCAATCGATTTTTAATCATGGATTTTAATCCAATTTTAGGTATCAAACTTTCAAGGATTTCAAGACGAACCTATTAGATGTCACCTCATTTATTTGCCAATTTACCAATATGCTTTAAATTCTAGATAAGGATTAGTAGGTCGAGAATTGGAAGTTGAAAAAAGAAGCCAGGTTAAGAGAGCCCAATGGGCCTCACACCTAGGAGGTTTGGCCAAGTTAACCCAATGAAGCCCATCCATGCCCATTTCAAGCAATTGTGCTCAAGAGCAAAATTGAAATTTTATATAAGGATTGGTGAAATGACTAAATTGCCCTTCCTAAAAGACTTGGGCATTGATGAAGACAAAGGGGCAAGATGCATGGATAGGAGAGTTTTAGGGAGAGTTAGTGAGATATTTGGATCTCTCTCTCTCTCTCTCTCTCTCTCTCTCTCTCTCTCGTTTGGTTGACCCTCCCTTCCCCTTCCATCTCTCTTAGTTTTCTCTTCTACTTCTACTTCTCCTTCTCTTCACCACCACTACCACCACCATTCACCACCACAATCATTGTCCCTTATGTCACCTGTCGCCATGCTTCGTCATCCCTCACACCATTGTCGTCCGTGTTGTCCATTATCCTCACCGCCAAGCATGCCAAGCTCCTTGGCTGTGAGGCTTACGCCACTCGTTGCCATCCATTCATGCGTTGTCCACAAGCTGTCGCCATCGTTGGTGCCGTCGTTCGAACCATGACCACGTTGTCGTTGTCGTCATGCCACCGTCACTATTAGCTCACTATTGCCATTAAACAATGAGTTAACTTCCAAATCTTTAATTATGGTGTTAACTGCGTTTAGGGATAGTTTTATATTAAGGTTAATTGTAGTTACTTTTAACTAATGATGGCCTAGTGGATAAGTTATCGCGAAAAGTGATAAGTCAAATTGATAAGTTATCATAATAGGTGATAAATAGTGGTGATAGATTATCAAGGAAAGTGATACGATGGAAGTGATAACCTATCATGAAAAAAAATGATAAGCTATCACTAAAGGAGTGATAAGCTATCACCAATTAGGTGATAAGCTATCAATAAAATGGTGGTAAACTATCAAAACATATGTGATAAGTTATTGCTAAATAGACAATAAGCTATCATTGATAGAGCAATAAGTTATCGGATTAATATTGATAAGTTATTGCAATAGGGCGATAAGTAGTGATTATATGTATTTTATGCTTGAGTTATGAGATGAATTTATACATGTTTTATGGTGCTTGAAGCTTGTGATGCCATGAAAAATGATTGCCCATTTAGAAACCTTGGTCACTATATTTTAAGAAAGGTTTTATGGATATATAAATGGTAATTCATGAGGAGTCGTGTTTGGGTGCCATATTTTATATGTCAAATGGGGCAATGATGTTTTAAAATGAAGTATACAAAGTTTGATGGGTTAATTATATGTATGTCAAAAAAAGAATCATGTGTGCAAGTTAGTTTATTTTACCGGAATGGTTTTGGAATAGAAATGAGAAGTTTATGTGAACAAATTTAAGAAATAAATGAATTTTTTTTTCTTTTTATTCTTCTCTTCCGACCGCCATTGAAGTTGCAATAGTTGGTTGCATGAGCATGAACCGAATATGTACCGCCGCTAATTGATGAGAAATGAAATTGGCATAAGTCGCGGGAGGTGGTGGTGTGCTCGGTGGTCACTTAAAGGAACCCGTCACCTAACAAAAGTAAAAAACAAATAAATATAAAAAAGAAACTATTTTTTACCAAACGCATTTCTATTCTTTTTCTATTTCTAGAGTAAAAATTTTGTGTAATTACCAAACGGATTTTTTTACATAGAAATTGTTCCCCAGAATAGAAATAGAAAAGAACTATTTCTGAAAAAAAATTATTCCCCGGCCAAGAAATGTTGCCATGCGCAGCCTATATGTATGTCATCATGTGTGATTATTTTACCGCAATTTTATGTGTGAAAGTTGCAATAGTTGGTTGTATGAGCATGAACCGAATATGTATCGGCTAATTGATGAGAAATGAAATTGGCATAAGTGGGTGGTGTGCTCGTGTGGTCACTTAAAGGAACCCGTCACCTAACAAGAGTTTGGGGATGATGTCCAATTTTATTGGATACCTAGTGGGGGTCCAGATGTCAAATTGCGATCAAAGCCGAATCGATGCTCCTTATGGAATGCTGTCTATGGCGGGGGACAAAGACAATGCCATGTCTGATGGGGTGGGACGATACCCAATCATGTCAAAAAATCGCTAACTCTTGTGTTGACCGTGACTTGAGTGGTTGTAATAATTGGAATACGCATGAATGCATTGTGCATGGAAAAATATAAGGAGTGTTCTGATTATATGTTATACTTGATGCAATGCTATTGGCATGTGGTAGTTGTTATTATGTAGGGGCATGGCAAGGTGAGATAAAAATACTTGTGGGTTTAGTTGACAGTTTGATGTTTGTTTTTGGGTCGAATTGCCTGATCATGATTATAGTTAAGGCAAAGTGGGGATCGCTTTGCTATTGACCGTCGATATAATGTTGCATGTGTAGGTTGCACCCGAGACAAGTTAGCATCCTAAATGAGGTTTAAGTTATTAACTTACTGAGATTTTATCTCATTTGTCATCGTTTATTGTTTTTAGGCCCGTAGTCAGGGGAACCATCATGTTCGGTTCGGAGTTTTTAAGGACCAAGACACTGTTGTAACCTTGTACCCCATCCCGGGACTAACCATGTTTATGAGTTTTTTGTTACTACGATTTGGGTAGACGATGGATTGGCCAACTGGGTGGCTCATAGTTTAAAGCATGGTTCATTTAGGTTGCGAAGAAACATTTTGGCCTGATGCGTGCTTTTGATGGATCACCTGACGGGGGTCTTAGAAAGCAAATTTGGGATGCAATGGATATTGACATCTCAGATGGTGCCGTAGAGGATCCCAAGACTAACTCGGACGAGAAATACCCCTCCAATTATGACCCTGAGACTCCACCCGGATACCATGGCTTGTTATGGACATGAGACACATCACTTTTTGGCTGGTCCTTGCATTAGAGAAGTTTAACTTAACCTTGACCTCCTGCTGGTTTTTGTGTTGATTGATGGAAATTGCTGTTCTAAAGGCTTGTAAGTATTAAACTTCCTAGGGATAAAAGTAGTGCTTTTGGAAATGTTTGTTGTTATTTTACACTATCCTTACTATTATGATTGACTAGGTGATTATTATATGTTTCCGCTTGCGTTTAATTGAAAGATAAAATAAATGGGCCGACAACATCTAAATGACCAAAGAGAAATAGGGGTTATTGCGTGCTTGAGGGTCCGTGTGTGACATAAAGAATAAAATATCTCAATGTCTAAAGACGTGTGTGGATGATCCTTCATGGTTATGGCATTTGAGGTTCGACCATCTCAATTTTGGTGGACTCAACTACTTTTCTACAAGAAGATGGTTTATGGCTTACCACATATTGATCACCTTAATTAATTATGTGAAGAGTGCGTTATCAATAAGCATTTTAGAAATAGTTTTCCCAAGGAAACAACTTATCGAGTGAAGAAGCCACTTGAATTGATTTATTCTTATGTGTGTGGCCCAATCACTCCTCACTCATATAGTAATCATTGATATTTTGTTACATTTATTGATAATTTTACTCGAAAAAGTTGGGTGTATCTTTTGAAAAAAAGAAGAAGACAAAAGTGTTTGATACTTTCAAACAATTCAAGAACTTGGCTGAAAATGAGAGTGACTATTTTATCAAAGCTATGATCATGGCAGAGAATTCACTTCAGCCATATTCAACAAATTCTATGAGGATCATGGTATTTGGCTTTTCTTGACTGCTTCGCATTCTCCTCAACAAAATGACGTAGCTAAACAAAAAAAAAATAGAACCATTTTTAACATCTTTCGAAACATGTTGAAGAGTAAAAATTTGCCCAAGAAGTTCTAGGCTAAAGCTATTTCATGTGCAATCTATCTTCAAAATAGATGTTTCACTAGCGGTGTAAGTGGTTTGATTTCTGGTTCGATTTGGTTTGGCTCGGCTTGTTTTGGTTTTTCGGTTTTTACTTTCGTTTTTTTTTTTTTTTTTTTTTTGGTGTTATATATTATAAGATTAATTTTCCAATCAAGTTGTCTTTTGCCCAGCAAGATAAAAACTTCATTAGTTTTCATAAGAATTCAATTTTTTATTTAGGTGAGAAAATAAATTCAATATACCACTATTACTTTTCCAAATGAAAACAATTTTGCAAATGCTACCACATAGAGATAAATAAAATACAATATCAACAATTAAAAAGCATTTAAATTTACTCGTTCTATTTACACTAAATTAAATTGAACGTGTCCAAGAATTTAGTGCTTCATTTGCTTATGAATAGCATTGTATCATTTGGTAATTTTCTTTCCTTTTTACTTTTCAAGTTGTGCACTTTGTTATGTAATTGACTAATTGGTGCCTTCATGCATCCACATGATCTTGTAGTTCTCATATGCGACCCGAGCGGGAAGTGAGAACAGATCTCCAAATGTAATAAACCAAAGATTGAGCGGATCAAGATAACATAGATTAATGTGATCGAAACACCAGGGTTGTGAAGCTATTCCCTTTCAAGTGCGAGTTTTTCAAGGGCTGATGGCCTGGGCAATTATTCAATTCATGGGCCAGCTTGAAGCTATTTCACTTTCACATGCATCATTCATAGCCCCATTTTTCAAATCTTTCATCAAGAAATTACTCACACAGATGAGTCACCACCGGGTGTGTCATACAACTTCTGTGGAAAGAAAAATTTCAGCAGGGTCTTAGACATAGCCATACATGCATCCATGCATAGAGAGAGAGAGAGAGAGAGAGAGAGAGAGAAGATACACTTCCTCCTGGGAAAACCTCAATTTGAGTTGGCCCTAACGTTGTTCCAGGGACAGCAGATTCGTCAGGTTTATATCACGGAGCTGCTGCTCTGCCATCAGCCCTGAAGTAAACATGAATAAACGGTTGGCATTAAGAAAAGAACTAAGCAAAAAATGAAAGAAAAAAGAACAAACATAAATATCATGAACAATGACTGAATTATAATTCCATGCACAAATTATGATGTGCGAAAGGGTATCATAACATTGACAGACCTATTAGGGTACTTGCCGGTAGCAGAAAAGGACAACCATCTAGTAGTACAATCCTTCTAAATAAGTACCTCAAAAGACTAGATATCCTGTTAAAGAAAATTAAAGCCCTATGGGCTAAATACATTTATGACTTGTCCATTTAGATGGATTTACTGATTTCATCCTCAAGTTTTCTTATTGAACATGATAGTTGGGTAGGACATCAAAAAAATAAGCAGCAACATAAACCAAATTACCAAAATAAGGGAAAAGGAAAAACATCGTAAAATTGCATGTAAACGTCGAAGTTTCCTGTTAAGTTCATCTTAGCAACACTAAAGCCAGGTATGACAATTTTTGCGTCTCAAGATTTGATATCTTTGCACTTGCTGACATCGTTTCGCTTTCTTCCTCAAGCTGCACATGACATAACATTAACATTTTATAAGGACTCTTTTCCTTTTAACTCCTTTTTCATAGAAGCATCTAATACTTCCTTAAGTTCTATGGTACGGCGATAAAAGCTCACATGAACGGATACAAAAAGCTTATCCTTGTTGTACCCATGATGTTGCATTTAATGTTTAACTTCAAGCGCTAGTTCTTTCATCATATTACCACTTGAAGTGGAAACCAGTAAAACTCATCCATTACAAATGGCGCCTTACCTTTCTTAACATTCATTATTCACACTCCTTTGTAATGTTCTCAACAGCTATATAGTGAGAAATGAAGTTACATTGGAAGTCCAAACTATGAGTTTTAATAAAAGGCATTACTAGGGAATTGCCGCTGTCACTAGAGAAAATATTGTTGACACACGTAGTATATTTTCTGTACCTACTAATAGTAAAAACATGGTTATTCAGATCAATGGTTTCATCATTATGAACTTTGAATTCAAATAATAGAGCATAACTAAGTTAAACTCTCGAGGAATGGGGGAAATACCAACATAAGGCCAAATCTCAAGTTTATTAAAAAATGCTTTATGATTTATTAGTACTTATGTCAATTGGACTTGTGATGCTTTTTTAATCAAAATTTAGGTTTTTAATGTTGATGTTGGAATACACACAATATTAGCACGGCAGGTGCACGATGCTAGCACGACACGTGCATAACACATTTAGGGCACATAATTTTTATAAAGTAGTAATGTGATAATATTGTGATTGCCATTTCCTTTTGTCTCCTAGTGTCTCAAAAAACTCGAGCTACAACTATTTTTCTTTTTCTTTTTCTTTTCTGTTCATCCCTTTTCACGATTTGTCTTTCCTTCTCTTTGTGACACAAAAATGAATCACTCTTTCTTTTCTTGGTTTGGCATTCTTTTATCATCAAATTTGGTTTTCCTCCAACTCAAGTCCTAACCCTAGCCCTAAATGAAGTGGGAGTAAAAGATTTAAGAAAAAGTGAGCTCTTTGAGAAGAAATAAGATGAGGAAATGATTTTTACTTATTTTGATAATTCTCGTCTAGAAGGGGTTTCTTAGCAAAATCCTTCAAAAAAACATTCCTCGTTATGAAAGCCATTATCCTTGAAAAACTCTCGTATAATACTGTCACATGCATTCTTACGAAGGATAGGTGGAATGATTATATCGCTGGCCTCCCTTGGTACGTGCCTCACCGTCATTGACCAGAGCCAAGGGGATGTCAAGTGGGCACCGACCATCTGCTTCCTCTTGTTGGTGTTCTATGTGGCCTCCTTCTCTATTGGGATGGGGCCAATTGCATCAATATATAGCTCAAAGGTGTTCCCTCTAAGGTTGTGTGTACGAGGGTGTGCAATAGGTGTCGCTATGAGCCAGTTGGCAAGATGTTTAATATCCTTCGGATTTGTGTTTTACTTCCAACATAAGGCCGAACCTCAATTTAGTCAAAAATACTTTATGACTTATTAGTACTTATGTCAATTGATTTTTTTTTTTTGGTGACCCAGGGAAACCCGTAATGTCAATTGAATTTGTTATCCTTTTTTAATCCAAATTTATATTGTTTATGTTGATGTTGGAATATGTACATAATACGCACGATGCTGGCACATCACGTGCACGATGCTGGCATCGGCACGTGCACGATGCTAGCAAGACATGTATATAACACACTTATGGCACATAATTTTTATAAAGTAGCAATGTGATAAAATTAGGATAATAACTAAGATTGTTTTCTGCCTAGCAGCTCAGGCTCAAATTATGGAAAGGATTATTTTTCATGCCTTTTGTCTTTTGGATAGGTAATATCAAAAGATAATATATAATAGAAAAATAATAAAAAATTGAAAATTCCGAAAATTAATGAAAATCAGAAATATTTAGAAAAAAAAACTTTTATTTTTTATTTTTTATGTTTTCAATTTCTTATACATAATTATGATTTACTTGAGAACATTAGGATAATAACTAATATTTTCATTTTGAAATTTTGGCAGACATAGGATTGATGAGTAAGGGGATAGTATACATAAAGCCCGATCAACAAACAAATGATGAGTTCGAGGATCATCTGGTGGGGGTTTCAAAGTTATCCTCCCCTATTGGGTTGATACTCGCTTGGTGGATCCCCAACAAGATTGGTTACCATTGCAAAATAGGGTTGGTAGCAAGTATCTTATTCGTCGGAGCCCTTATTGTGACCATTAAGGATGACTACTTCATCCTTGTGGTTGGCTGCTTCATAATTAATATTATTGCAACCTATACCCTCATCATCATTCCCATTTATGTTGCTGAAATCACTCCAGTCTCTTATCGAGGCTTGCTCACCTCTTTCCTAAGGTACTTCTTTCATTTCTTTTTTTTTCCCCAAAATTTGTAACATATTTTTGTTTTTTAATTTATCATCAATGATTGTCGGGGGAAGAATTAAGGTTAGATATTTAAAGTTAAAGGAAGGTGATTGCTTTCTTATACATGTTTTGGTGATTCAGGTATTCATTGACATGGGCACCCTCCTCAGTGACATCTCCCACTTTTTCTTATTTAGGATTCACTCTAACCTCGGCTGGCGTCTCTTACTCAACATAGGAGGAATCCCCTTCTTGCTCATTTTTTGGGTCTTCGCCATGCTAGCATCCCCTCGATGGCTTATCACGCAGGGCAGTCAGCGCGATGTGAAACATATCCTTGCCCAGATCTCCAACTCTGAGGAGGAGGCTACAGTCCAACTTGCCAATATTAAGGACTCTTTTGGTATCCCTGAAGAGAACAACGACGACATCATCAAGGTCACCGGCCAGAGCGATTGGAGGGACAAGTGGTGGGATCTCCACTGGACCTCGCCTGCCTTACACATGCTTGCCTACACTATTGGAATCTACTTCATCCAACAAGCTTTTAGGAATGACACCATCATCCTTTACAGCCCTTCCATTTTTGATAGGGTAAGCATTATCTTCAACACCTCAAAGCTCCTCTTGGCCATAGCACTAGATGTTATGAAGATTATTTGCACCCTCTTAGCCGCTTTCCTTCTTGATCGGATCGGGCAACGACCGTTGTTGCTGACTAGTATTGGTGGAATGATTATATCGTTGTGCGTCATTTACTAGAGCCAGGGGGTGGTCAAGTGGGCACCGACCATCAGCTTCCTCTTGTTGGTGTGCTACGTGGCCTCTTTCTCCATTGCGATGGGGCCAATTGCATCGATATATAGCTCAAAGGTGTTCTCTTTAAGGTTGCGTGTACGAGGGTGTGCAATAGGTGTCGCTATGAGCCAACTGGCAAGATGTTTAATATCCTTTGGATTCATGTTTTACTTCCAACATAAGGCTGAACCTCAATTTAGTCAAAAATACTTTATGACTTATTAGTACTTATGTCAATTGAATTTGTTATCCTTTTTTAATCCAAATTTATATTGTTTATGTTGATGTTGGAATATGTACATAATACGCACGATGCCGGCACGTCACGTGCACGATGCTAGCACGACACGTACATAACACGCTTAAGGCATATAATTTTTATAAAGTAGCAATGTGATAACATTATGATAATAACTAAGATTGTTTTCTGCCCAGTGGCTTAGGCTCAAATTATGGAAATGATTATTTTTCATGCCTTTTGTCTTTTGGATAGGTAATATCAAAAGATAATATATAATAGAAAAATAATAAAAAATTGAAAATTCCGAAAATTAATAAAAAATCAGAAATATTTAAAAAAAAAATAATTTTTTTTCATTTTTTATGTTTTCAATTTCTTATACATAATTATGATTTTTTTTTTTGATACCTAGAAAACCCTGTACAGCCGGCAGCCGGCGGGTAAACCCTGGAGCGACGCTAGCGGAGGACCCACCACCCCAACGTCGCGCTTAAGATCCCGTGCGTCCTGCGGGATTTGAACCCCTCCATCCTAGGTAGATGTCATGGGGGCTCTTATCCAGCTAGGCCACCGCAGGCGGTGGTTATATACATAATTATGATTTACTTGAGAACATTAGGATAATAACTAAGATTTTCATTTTGAAATTTTGGCGGACATAGGATTGATGAGTAAGGGGATAGCATACATAGAGCCCGACCAACAAACGAATGATGAGTTTGAGGATAATTTGAGGGGGTTTCAAAGTTATCCTCCCTTATTGGGTTGATACTCGCTTGGTGGATCCCCAACAAGATTGGTTACCATTGCAAAATAGGGTTGGTAGCAAGCATCTTCTTCGTTGGAGCTCTCATTGTGACCATTAAGGATGACTACTTCATCCTTGTGGTTGGCCGCTTCATAATTAATATTGCTATGATCTATACCCTCATCATCATTCCCATTTATATTGCTGAAATATCTCTAGTCTCTTATTGGGGCTTGCTCACCTCTTTCCTAAGGTACTCATTTCATTTCTTTTTTTTCCCCAAAATTTGTAACATATTTTTGTTTTTTAATTTATCATCAATGATTGTCGGGGGAAGAATTAAGGTTAGATATTTAAAGTTAAAAGAAGGTGATTGCTTTCTTATATATGTTTTGGTGGTTCAAGGATTCACTCTAACCTCGGTTAGCGTCTCTACTCAGCATAGGAGGAATCCCCTTCTTGCTCATTTTTTGGGTCATCGCCATGCCAGAATCCCCTCGATGGCTTATCACGCAGTGCAGTTGGCGCAATGTGAAACGTATCTTTGCCCAGATCTCCAACTCTGAGGAGGTGGCTACAGTCCAACTTACCAAGATTAAGGAGAGTGTTGGCATCCCTAAAGAGAACAACGGCGACATCATCGAGGTCACCAGCCATAGCAATTGGGGGGACAAGTGGTGGGATCTCCACTGGATCTCACCTGCCTTACACATGCTTGCCTACACTAATAGAATCTACTTCATCCAACAAACTTTTGGGAGTGACGCCATCGTCCTTTACAACCCTTCCATTTTTTATAGGGCTAGCATTATCTCCAAAACCACAAAGCTCCTCTTGGCCATAGCACTCGATGTTGTGAAGATTATTTGCACCCTCTTAGCCGCTTTCCTTCTTGATCAGATTGGGCGACGATCGTTGTTGCTGACTAGTATTGGTGGAATGATTATATCGTTGGCCTCCCTTGATATGTGCCTCACCGTCATTGACCAGAGCCAGGGGGATGTCAAGTGGGCACCGACCATCTGCTTCCTCTTGTTGGTGTTCTACGTGGCCTCCTTCTCTGTTGGGATGGGGCCAATTGCATCAATATATAGCTTAGAGGCGTTCCCTCTAAGGTTGCGTGTACGAGGTATGCAATAGGTGTGCAATAGGTAAGATGTTTAATATCCTTTGAATTCATGTTTTACTTCCAACATAAGGCCAAACCTCAATTTAGTCAAAAATACTTTATGACTTATTAGTACTTATATCAATTGGATCTGTTATCATTTTTTAATCCAAATTTATATTGTTTATGTTGATGTTGGAATATGTACATAATACGCACGATGCCGGCACGTCACGTGCACGATGCTAGCACGACACGTATATAACACACTTATGGCACATAATTTTTATAAAGTAGCAATGTGATAAAATTAGGATAATAACTAAGATTGTTTTCTGCCCAGCGGCTCAGACTCAAATTATGGAAAGGATTATTTTTCATGCCTTTTTTTCTTTTGGATAGGTAACATCAAAAGATAATATATAATAGAAAAATAATAAAAAATTGAAAATTCCGAAAATTAATGAAAATCAGAAATATTTAGAAAAAAAAAACTTATTTTTTTCATTTTTTATGTTTTTAATTTCTTATACATAATTATGATTTACTTGAGAACATTAGGATAATAACTAATATTTTCATTTTGAAATTTTGGCAGACATAGGATTGATGAGTAAGGGATAGTATACATAAAGCCCAACCAACAAACGAATGATGAGTTCGAGGATCATCTGATGGGGGTTTCAAAGTTATCCTCCCTTATTGGGTTGATACTGGCTTGGTGGATCCCCGACAAGATTGGTTACCATTGCAAAATAGGGTTGTAGCAAGCATCTTCTTCGTCGGAGCCCTTATTGTGACCATTAAGGATGACTACTTCATCCTTGTGGTTGGCTGCTTCATAATAATATTTGTTGCAACCTATATTCTCATCATCATTCCCATTTATATTGCTGAAATCACTCTAGTCTCTTATCGGGGCTTGCTCACCTCTTTCTTAAGGTACTCCTTTCATTTCTTTCTTTTTTTCCCCAAAATTTGTAACATATATATATTTTTTTAATTTATCATCAATGATTGTCGGGGGAAGAATTAAGGTTAGATATTTAAAGTTAAAGGAAGGTGATTGCTTTCTTATACGTGTTTTGGTGGTCCAAGTATTCATCGACATGGGCACCCTCCTCAGTGACATCTCCCACTTTTTCTTATTTAGGATTCACTCTAACCTCGGATGGCGTCTCTTACTCAGCATAGGAGGAATCCCCTTCTTGCTCATTTTTTGGGTCTTCCCCATGCCAGAATCCCCTCGATGGCTTATCACGCAGGGCTGTCAGCACAATGCGAAGCGTATCCTTACCCAGATCTCCAACTTTGAGGAGGAGGCTACAGTCCAGCTTGCCAAGATTAAGGAGGTTGTTGGCATCCATGAAGAGAACAACGACGACATCATCGATGTCACCAACCAGAGAGTTTGGGGGGACATGTGGCGGGATCTCCACTAGACCTCACCCGCCTTACACATGCTTGCATGCACTATTGGAATCTACTTCATCCAACAAGCTTTTGGGAGTGACACCATCATCCTTTACAACCCTTCCATTTTTGATAGGGCTAGCATTATCTCAAACACCACAAAGCTCCTCTTGGCCATAGCACTCGATGTTGTGAAGATTATTTGCACCCTCTTAGCCGCTTTCCTTCTTGATCGGATCGGGCGACGACCGTTGTTGCTGACTAGTATTGGTGGAATGATTATATCGTTGGCCTCACTTGGTACATACCTCACCGTCATTTACTAGAGCTAGGGGGTGGTCAAGTTGGCACCGACCATCTACTTCCTCTTGTTGGTGTGCTACGTGGCCTCCTTCTCCATTGGGATGGGGCCAATTGCATCGATATATAGCTCAGAGGTGTTCCCTTTAAGGTTGCGTGTACGAGGGTGTGCAATAGGTAAGATGTTTAATATCCTTCGGATTCGTGTTTTACTTCCAACATAAGGCCGAACCTCACTTTAGTCAAAAATACTTTATGACTTATTAGTACTTATGTCAATTGGATCTGTTATTATTTTTTAATCCAAATTTATATTATTTATGTTGATGTTGGAATATGTACATAATACGCACGATGCCGGCACGTCACGTGCACGATGCTGGCACCGCACGTGCACGATGCTAGCACGACACGTATATAACACACTTATGGCACATAATTTTTATAAAGTAGCAATGTGATAAAATTAGGATAATAACTAAGATTGTTTTCTGCCCAGCGGCTGAGGCTCAAATTATTGAGAGGATTATTTTTCATGCCTTTTTTCTTTTGGATAGGTAATATCAAAAGATAATATATAATAGAAAAATAATAAAAAATTGAAAATTCCGAAAATTAATGAAAATCAGAAATATTTAGAAAAAAAACTTAATTTTATTTCATTTTTTATGTTTTTAATTTCTTATACTTAATTATGATTTACTTGAGAACATTAGGATAATAACTAATATTTTCATTTTGAAATTTTGGCAGACATAGGATTGATGAGTAAGGGGATAGTATACATAAAACCCGACCAACAAACGAATGATGAGTTCGAGGATCACCTGATGGGGGTTTCAAAGTTATCCTCCCCTATTGGGTTGATACTCGCTTGGTGGATCCCCGACAAGATTGGTTACCATTGCAAAATAGGGTTGGTAGCAAGTATCTTCTTCGTCGGAGCCCTCATTGTGACCATTAAGGATGACTACTTCATTCTTGTGGTTGGCCGCTTCATAATTAATATTTGTTGCAACCTATACCCTCATCATCATTCCCATTTATATTGCTGAAATCAATCCAGTCTCTTATCGGGGCTTGCTCACCTCTTTCCTAAGGTACTCCTTTCATTTCTTTCTTTTTTTTCCCAAAATTTGTAACATATTTTTGCTTTTTAATTTATCATCAATGATTGTCGGGGGAAGAATTAAGGTTAGATATTTAAAGTTAAAGAAAGGTGATTGCTTTCTTATACGTGTTTTGGTGGTTCAGGTATTCATCAACATGGGCACCCTCCTCAGTGACATCTCCCACTTTTTCTTATTTAAGATTCACTCTAACCTCGGCCGGCGTCTCTTACTCAGCATAGGAGGAATCCCCTTCTTGCTCATTTTTTGGGTCTTCGCCTTGCCAGAATCCCCTCAATGGCTTATCACGCAGGGCAGTCAGCGCGAGGTGAAACATATCCTTACCCAGATCTCCAACTCTGAGGAGGAGGCTACAGTCCAACTTGCCAATATTAAGGACTCTTTTGGTACCCCTGAAGAGAACAACGACGACATCATCGAGGTCACCAGCTAGAGCGATTAGGGGGACAAGTAGTGGGATCTCCACTGGACCTCGCTTGCCTTACACATGCTTGCCTACACTACTGGAATCTACTTCATCCGACAAGCTTTTAGGAGTGACACCATCATCCTTTACAGCCCTTCCATTTTTGATAGGGCTAGCATTATCTCCAACACCACAAAGCTCCTCTTGGCCATAGCACTAGATGTTGTGAAGATTATTTGCACCCTCTTAGCTGCTTTCCTTCTTGGTCAGATCGGGCGACGACCGTTGTTGCTGACTAGTATTGGTGGAATGATTATATCGTTGGCCTCGCTTGGTACATGTCTCACCGTCATTTACTAGAGCCAGGAGGTGGTCAAGTGGGCACCGACCATCTGCTTCCTCTTGTTGGTGTGCTACGTGGCCTCCTTCTCCATTGGGATGAGGCCAATTGCATCGATATATAGCTCAGAGGTGTTCCCTCTAAGGTTGCGTGTACGAGGGTGTGCAATAGGTGTCGCTATGAGCCAATTGGCAAGATGTTTAATATCCTTTGGATTCGTGTTTTACTTCCAACATAAGGCCGAACCTCAATTTAGTCAAAAACACTTTATGACTTATTAGTACTTATGTCAATTGGATATGTTATCATTTTTTAATCCAAATTTATATTGTTTATGTTGATGTTGGAATATGTACATAATGAGCACGATGCCGGCACGTCACGTGCACGATACTGGCACCGCACGTGCATGATGCTAGCACGACACGTATATAACACACTTATAGCACATAATTTTTATAAAGTAGCAATGTGATAAAATTAGGATAATAACTAAGATTGTTTTCTGCCTAGCGGCTCAGGCTCAAATTATGGAGAGGATTATTTTTCATTCCTTTTGTCTTTTGGATAGGTAATATCAAAAGATAATATATAATAGAAAAATAATAAAAAATTGAAAATTCGAAAATTAATGAAAATCAGAAATATTTAGAAAAAAAAAACTTAATTTTTTTATTTCATTTTTTATGTTTTTAATTTCTTATACATAATTATGATTTACTTGAGAACATTAGCATAATAACTAATATTTTCATTTTGAAATTTTGGCAGACATAGGATTGATGAGTAAAGGGATAGTATACATAAAGCCCCACCAACAAACGAATGATGAGTTCGAGGATCATCTGATGGGGGTTTCAAAGTTATCCTCCCCTATTGGGTTGATACTCGCTTGGTGGATCCCCGACAAGATTGGTTACCATTGCAAAATAGGGTTGGTAGTAAGCATCTTCTTCGTCGGAGCCCTCATTGTGACCATTAAGGATGACTACTTCATCCTTGTGGTTGGCCGCTTCATAATTAATATTGCTACGAGCTATACCCTCATCATCGTTCCCATTTATATTGCTGAAATCTCTCTAGTGTCTTATCGGGGCTTGCTCACCTCTTTCCTAAGGTACTCCTTTCATTTCTTTTTTTTTTTCCCCCAAATTTTGTAACATAATTTTGTTTTTTTACTTTATCATCAATGATTGTCCAGGGAAAAATGAAGTTTAGATATTTAAAGTTAAAGGAAGGTGATTGCTTTCTTATACGTGTTTTGGTGGTTCAAGTATTCATCGACATGGGCATCCTCCTCAGTGACATCTCCCACTTTTTCTTATTTAGGATTCACTCTAACCTCGACTGGCATCTCTTACTCAGCATAGGAGGAATCCCCTTCTTGCTTATTTTTTGGGTCTTCGCCATGCTAGAATCCCCTCGATGGCTTATCACGTAGGTCCCTCAGCTCGATGCGAAACGTATCCTTGCCTAGATCTCCAACTTTGAGGAGGAGGCTACAGTCCAGCTTGCCAAGATTAAGGAGGCTGTTGGCATCCATGAAGAGAACAACGACGACATCATCGATGTCACTAGCCAGGGAGCTTAGGGGGACATGTGGCGGGATCTCCACTGGACCTCACCCGCCTTACACATGCTTGCATGCACTATTGGAATCTACTTCATCCAACAAGCTTTTGGGAGTGACACCATCATCCTTTACAACCTTCCATTTTTTCTTATAGGGCTAGCATTATCTCCAACACCACAAAGCTCCTCTTGGCCATAGCACTTGATGTTGTGAAGATTATTTGCACCCTCTTAGCCGCTTTCCTTCTTGATCGGATCGGGCGACGACCGTTGTTGTTGACTAGTATTGGTGGAATGATTATATCCCTGGCCTCCCTTAGTACGTGCCTCACCGTCATTGACTAAAGCCAGGGGGTGGTCAAGTGGGCACTGACCATCTGCTTCCTCTTGTTGGTGTGCTACGTGGCCTCCTTCTCCATTGGGATGGGGCCAATTGCATCAATATATAGCTCAGAGGTGTTCCCTCTAAGGTTGCGTGTATGATGGTGTGCAATAGGCGTCGCTGTGAACTAGCTGGCGGTCAATTTAATATCATTTGGATTCGTGTTTTACTTCCAGGAAATTACTCTTGGTGGGCTGCCATTCTTCATATTTATGGTTGTGTCAATCCTAGCATGGGCCTGCTTCTACCTTATCGTGCTAGAGTCGAAGGGGAGGAATCTAGAACAGATGGCATAATTTTTTGGTTAATGGATCCATTGGAGGTCCTTAGTCAGAGAACTAGAAGGTCGAAGGAGTAGTGCAACTGAAGGCGCTTAATATTATATTTAGAATTTTGAATTCTCCTCACTTGTGAGGATGACGTCAAATTAGTACTATCTAGGAATCTTGAACATCTCAATTAAATGCTATTGAACTTGTAATCATCGAATTTCACCTAATGATAGTTTATTCGATATTATTATGCATAGTGTTGCTCCTTTACAATGCAATAACTCACTCAATTTATAACTTATTTTATGAACATGACATTGTTTCATATATACACTTTGTAGTATTAGATATACCGGCACCCTATATCTATAACATCCGTAGCAATTTGGAAATTGGATTTATTGAAAACCTGGGCCCTTAATGTTGGATAAGCAGGCCGAATCGAGTTGAGTTCCATCTAATCGGGCATATCACGTAAGAGAGTAGGCATGGAAAAAATTCAAGCTTATTTGAGTTTGAGTATTGGTCAACCTGTTGACACCTAAATTTTGGCGACCCATTTATTCATTTATCGCATTAAAAAATTAGGGATTAATTTTAACCCCTAAAAAAAATATAATTTAATTGCATAACATATGGTCATTATGAGCATATTTCATTTAATTGCATATTTGTTGGGTCGGCGGTGAATGGATTTTGGTGAATGGCTTTGAATATTGAAGCCCACAAGAGCATTAAACTTTGGATAAGTCGATAATTCCTCCATGGTGATTGATATTACATGAGTGTCCTAAATTGTTAAAAGTCAATTAAGAAATTTCCAGCATATTGGCACCGACATATTTGTGCATTTAAGGGAACGAATGCAAAGGAAGGACAGCGTGTAAGCGGCCACCGATTCGTACATGGAGAAGCCCATCCACGTGAAGGAAAATTATGCGCTTAGCCATAATTCGGTCAACGTGGGGAGCAAGAAATTGACCAGCATTATTTTAAGAGGAAAGAATTTACGCATGATTCTCTGGTCCGATTCATACAATATGCACAAAGGAAATTCGAAAGATCAGCATGAGAAGGGAATGCCGGGCACGTTCCACACTGTGGGCACAGATTTGCAAAAAAGATATATCCCTGTAGAGAAGGTATTCGGTCAATGAGGAAAAGAAAAGGAAATAGAATATATTTCAAAGCATGCACATAAGGAAACAAAATATGCTTTCTTTCCGTGATAGTTCAAACCCTCTCCCTATAAAGGACCTTCGCAAATGAAGAATAAAAGAAAGGCCACACAATTCCATACACGGCCACATTGAGAACGCATTGAGAGACACACGTGAGAGGGGAAGAGAGAGTTCCTTTGCTTTTTTCATTGCAGGCCAACACTGAGCTGCCGTGCCCCACGTTTGTTCTTGCAATTATCAATGCCCGACCATCATTAGCAATTTTAGGGAGAACACATTGAAAGAAACGTCCCTGCTGCACCGCAAGCGCTTGGTGATTCGCTGCTACCTTCTTGCACGGTTGCCAAGCTTTCGGTGACGACCGATTTGCTGCTGGACCCGCCACCGAGAGCTGCTCAGCCAAGACGACCAGCGAATCCAGCAAACCTTAAAGGAGTCCCGGCGCACTCCTGCATCTCCGACGTGTCTGTTCTAGACGATCCTAGCAAGAAGCCAACACCTTTCCGAGAGCTATTCTTCAATTTCTAGCGATCCCACGATCACCTTTCAGTCCTTCCCATTGGGATTTGATTCAGTTTTACAGGTTTGTTGAAGATCTCTCTTACGGCCAGCAAGCTCTTTGTCTTCTCTAGTGAACATCAAAGCATCCATCCCACACAGTGGCACCATCAAATGGTCGAGAGTTGGTAGAAGAGAAGAAGACAAAAGTCAAGTGGTGGATTGAAGATTAAAATAAAGAAGTCCAAGAGCATTCCATCGCCAGTAGATAAGCTGAAGTTCTAGGATAGAATTCCAAAGTACTCGGTCTTGTGGAACACGTCAGACGATTACCGAGCAACCGTGCATGCTACTGATCGCCGGCCTTCCTCACTGTGATTTCCGTGACCCATCATCCATCCGAATTTGGAGACATCACCCGTGTGACATCGTGAATTAGGTAAGACTCTCGATCAATTTGATTTTCATATATCTCACTATCTAATTCGTAATATCGCAAGCTTTCTTTGAATGCTTGATCGATATTGCCATATCCGAAAGATCTCTTGATCCCTCATGAATTGGGAAATCTTCCTAATTTCGCAATATACATATGATTGACGGTCCGGTTTCACACTCGAAATACGACCTGCAATTGTACGGAAAAATCACCAATCAAATCTCACACTCGAGATACGATTCATGATTTTATTTAAAAATTGGCCAATCTGATCTCAAGCGCGAGATACGATTCGTCAATTTATTTCCCAAAATTAAATGGATGTGGATGACATCTTGCTTGATGTTGTTCTTGATGCCTTATTTGTTTGCTCCTGTAAAGGAAAAAATATTTGAGTTAGATTAGATGCATGTTAGGATATTACTTGTTTTAGGTTATTTTGCATGTCTAGAATAGGAAATTTATTTATTTCGAATTTCTTAAATAAAAATACCAAAAACATAAATTTAGGATGTTAGATTTATGTTTCACTAGTTTAAATTGCATGTTTAATTATTTGGCAATTATTAATTTCGAAATTAAAAAAGGAAAAAGGAAAAACAACAAAAAATCATCATGCATATGTCATGTAGAGTTAGGATATATTTTGCACGTCATTGCATATTAGGGTAAAATTGCACTTAATTCAATTTTAGATAATATGTTTTCTTAATTTATTATAATTTTAGATATTTTCTTAAATAGATTGCATTTTAGGATTATTTGGGTTAAGATAATATTTTAGTTTAAATTAGGATTTGGCTTAACCTAATTCCTAATGCGAATCAAATAGAATCTTAATCTAGTTAGATAATTTTCACATTTTTCCTAATTCCGAATTTCATGAAAAATACAAAAAAAAATGTCTTAGAATAAATTGGTTCCATTCTCTAGGATAAATTGCATTTTAGAAAAAATGTTATATAGGATTAGATTCATGAAATGCACGTCATTTAAAGATTGTTATTAGGTCCATTTAATTAGAAATCGCATGACATTAGAATTAGGTCATTTAGTTATATTGCATTGCATATTGCATGATTTTCATCAAATAAGTGGAAAAAAAAAGGAATTGCGTGTTAATTATAAATCATATCTAGGATTGTCGATGTGATTCTGATCTAACAACGCAGGTGCTTTCGTTGCAATGAGGTAAATCCTACAATTTATTTACTGCTTTACTTGGGTGTTGAATTGGTGGTTTGTGCACCCGCATGATCGCCTCACATGTTAAGGAAATAAATTTAAAATTAATCCAAGTTGCTTGCAAAAAAAATAATTTTTTTTTTAAATAAAAGAAATGGTACCGAAAGGGCGTTAAAGAAATCTAGTGTAACCAAGTCCCCGTACCCAAATCTCTAGTTCGTACGAGTAAAGTAAATCTCCAATTACTTTACTTGGGTTTCTAATCGACCCACCAAAAATAGATTAGTGGCGACTCCTAATTGAAAATCAATTGTATGTTAAGAACTTGAACCTAAGTCGCGAATTGGTATGGGCTTGGAAGAGCTGAGTTAAGTTTAGGCTTAGTAATCCATTAGCAAAATCCTAGGTGATTCATCCCGAAAAATTGGTCACGACAGCCAACCCTAACTCAACTCGACGGCACCAGTAGTTGATGTTAAGGGTTTCTAGACTTCACCTTTCTACTTCAAAAAACTCTTGTTTTGAGTTTCCACATGGAGACAAATGATTAGCTTATTAAAGTCAATCTGTGGATTGAAAAGAAAGATATGTAGAAGAATATTAAAGATGTGTTCTCTTCAGCTTGAATGAAAGGTAAAACTAAACCTCTTTATACTTGGCCTTCAAAATTCAAAATATCATTTAAATTTAAAAAAAAATCATATACAAGTTAATATCTACACTTTTATGAAAATTTCAAGGGTTCAAGATTAAAAAGAGAGAAGTCAAAATACATGGACTACAATTTTTTGATTATATGAAATGCAAGATCTAAAAATTGATCTTGATACTCTAAATTGTCAAGTGAGATAAAAACAGAGAGAGAGAGAGAGAGAGAGAGGAATGACAAATTATTTGAAATTCAAGATTATAGGGCAACATATATATGAAGTGACATAAAGTATCATATTTTGTGGAGGTCTTGATTCAGTCCACCCGCCAGGTCCATCTCGTAAATGTGTGAGCTTGTCTTTCGATGGTGACCGAGAGCATGCATCATTTAGCGACGACAATAGCTACTGTGATTTCCCTCTTCGTACGTATGAAATGATGGATGAAGCACAATTCACTCATTTTTAAGGGTTTTTGCTTATTTAAATGAAACTACATACATTGAATGTAATACAATTATTCTAAATGCAATGATGCACAAGATATATCTATATCAAGATGACATGCAATATACAATTAAATGAGCCTAACATGCAAGCTATATGTTATGCGATTTTAATTAAATGACCTAATCTAATGACGGAAGATGATAACATGCAACTATCTTTGGATGTGTTGACAGACGAATTTTTGTTGACATTTTATATATTCATTTATTTTACAAAAGCATTAAAATTTATAAAAGATAAAAAGACAAAAAAATTGAAAAATGAATAAAGTGGACCAGACAAAAATGCAAAAAAAGGTAATAAAAGGATAGTGAAGATATACATAAAATAATATTTTAAAAAAAAAAAAAACACATGAGGTGCCTCCTTGCCACATCAATTTAGGCGTCCGTTTATTTTGTAAAACAAGAAAAAATAAAAAAGGGTAAAAACATAAAAAATTATAATAAACAAGAAAAATAGACAATATGTATTTGTATAGCCCGGCCCAATCTGTCCTCTTCTTCCTTGGCACGCTCACGTTGGGGAGAAGGGGGTTCGCAGAATCAACGGCGATTTGGAGCCGAGCGGATTCGATCGATTTCCCCTTCTTCGCTCGTCGGGACGGCGGACGGGGTTGCTGGACATGCCGGTGATCATGGCTCCGGTTGACATCGCCAAACCTCAGCGGAGTAAGTGGGATCGACTTCGGCTCCTTGTTTGTTTTCGGAAGACGCTTTGCGTGCGGTGTTTATGTTCCAGAACGTTGATGGACGAGTTCATGTTTCCTTTATAATTTTATTTGATGTCCTTGTACGCTAGCTTAGCTTAGAAGAAACCTAAATGAAGCGATTTCACATGCCCTTTCTTTCAGCCCCAATAAAAATACCTTTTACAAATTACCCTTCTTTTGCCTTGTGTGTTTTGACAGGCGGAATTGGTGAAATCTTAAGGTCTATGGATAGTTGGAAGTGTTGTCTTAATTTAGCAAATTAAGAGTGCTTCAGCTCAGATTTAAGAGTGCATCTCCATTTTTTTGATACGCGAACAAGATTTAATGATGTTTAACGAAATGAGAGAGAGAGAGAGAGAGAGAGATTTAATGATGGAGTTGAAGAGACAAAATAAGGGCTGTCATCGGAGTGGGAGAGAGGGAGAGGGATTGGTATTACCTTCTTCTTCTCTTTCCCTTGCTTGTGCGATCCAAAGATGAGCCTGAAAGGTTCTCTTATGAAGTGATTGAGCTAAGCAACTCTCTATAGTTAGACCAACTTTAGGTTACTATTTACTAAAGAGCCTTTATCTAGCTTAACCCTGAATCATGCAATGGGTCCAAAGGTTTCCATGTGAGACTTTGATCTTGGATTTGAAATGTTCTTTTTTTGCCAATTAATTCACGTGCCATAGAGAGGTAAAAATAATGATGTTAAAAGGGTCATAACATGCATGTGGGTGGTAGCAAAGAAAAACAAAAGTAGATAGTTTCCATCTCATATACATAACACCAATTCCCCCTTTTGTTGTCCTGGCTATTAATTTACAGACAAGCTCTTGTATATATACCCTTTCAACGAAGAACATTAGATTAATGGCTTTGAAATAATTGGAATTGGGAGACTACTTTAACTAGTTATGACAATAGATTAAACTCGAAAATTTGAACAATAAATTTTGGTAGCATCAATAGATTTATGACTATATTGATATTTACCCCCAATTTTCTCGTAAACTCAGCTGCTTTCTAACCTCATTTAACTATATATAAAATGTACTAGATGTGTGCGAGTGCATGTGAGCAAGGGTAGAAAAATGTTAAAGCTGTTGAAAGGTTAATTATTGAAAATGGTGCCTCCAACCCGAACCCCAGAATGTTAGGAACTCTTGTTTTGGAACATCTTTATTTGGAAGTACAAAGGTTAAACTTTCTCTCAGGCATGCTCGATCCTCCTCACATCAAGAAGCGTAGCAAGCTCACTTGGCATGAGCAGTTTCTAGTGTTAAAGGAGGCGTCTAGGCCTTATGCTGCAAGCTGGGCATGTGATATTGGTCCTGAGCTTTAACCAAATGATTACAAGAAAGATGAAGACAATGAAGGCTAGCCCAGCGGAGCCAAGAAATGGCTAAAGAGAAAGAACCTTCGACTTTGGAGGATCTGGCTATGGCTGCAAAGGCGAAAAGGAAGAACCAAAAAATTTCACCGAAAAAATCTCTCCGAAAAAATGAAGCCCCCGATTCCCTATGGCAACCATCCAAACGTCCAAAGTTGCGACTGGAGAAACGAAATTAGTCGAGTTCACCGGCGATCGTTCCTCATTCTGTTCGTCTTCCGTCATCCGTAGTTGCCGGAGAATCTTTGTCGTCGACACATCAAGTTCATCATCTCTAGACACCGTAGCCTCTTCATATAGTCGTTTTCTACCGATCTTTGAAGCTGCATTAGAATCCCACATTCAACTCTGCTTGGTGGTGACATCGCTATTGTAGCTCGATGATAGTTGGAGGCGATGACCGATGGTGAATGAAGGTGCTTCAAAGATTGGAAATCGTCAGAAGTGTGAGATCCGGTGAGTGCGCCTCGGAGGAAGGTGGTTCGGGTGAAGTTGCATAGAAGATACGCTTTAATGAAGAAGAATAGAGCAAGGGGAAGAAGAAGGTGTAGGGAATAGGACAAAATAGAAAAAAGACAAGAGAAGGAAGAAAAAGAGAAATAAGAAAGTTAAGGAAAAGTCAGAAAATTCTTTTGCCCTAGTCCGACTGGTTGGATCCAAGTTTGGTTGGGGCCAATGAGTCGGATCAGGTCCGAACCCGTTCCTCAATATAATAATAAATTAATTAAAAATTTTAAATTTAGAAAAATATTTAATAAATTCAAAATTCAAAATGATAAAAAAATTTAAAATTTTAATAAATAATAGAAAATTTTAGAAAATTCGAAAATTATAATTTCAGAAAATCATTAAAAAATAAAAAAATCCAAAAAATTTAAAAAATTAGAAAATTCATTAAAAAATTCATTTTTTTAAAAGATCATAAACATTTAGAAAGATTAAAAACCCTAGAAAGTGAAAAAGCCTTTAGGGCTTTGCAATAGGGTTCTTTGTTTTTGATTTTTTTTTCATTTTTAGGGGTGATATCAAAATGCTTGTGTGCTTTCCTTTACAATTATAATTGATTGTGCATCTCAATATTTGGATGTTATTTTCTTGTTTTAGAATGGTTCAAACAAATCTTAGATTTTTCTTGATAGGTTCTATGGCGTTAGTTAGCACATGATTAGCTTAGATACTGAAAGAGTGTTAGCTTTAAGGTTAACGTAATCAAATCCCCTAGTCCAAAATCTCTAATTATGTAAATAGTAAGATATCCTCCAATATCTTCATGAGTTTTTAGCTGACCCATAAAAAAGTTAATGGCGGCTCCTTATAAAAAAGTTGTATAGGCTTAATTGATTAAAAATTTCAATGCCCGATGTCATATGAGATATAGGCTTGGGAAAGCCCAAGTATGACATTTCAGATTTTCAATCCTATTTTCCATCGAATAAATCGGGCATTTCATCAACGCGCTTATAGGGCTGTTCTCAGAGCTGATCACTCTTGAGATAACTAAACTATTTAGGGAAACCATTAAGGAATTTTAAGGTGATAGACTTGAGAATTCGACTAGGAATCGGCTATTCGACCGTACTCATCTTTAGAGGCCATTACGACACAGTTAAAAATCGATTAAGAATCAAAGATAGGTCAGTTCTACTGAGATGTGTGGCTAAACGTAGGTGATGAAATTCTCACGGCCGACACTAAACTGATTTTCTATCATTTTGGTACTCTATGTCCGTATTTGAATCCTTGACATTTTCACGACAATCGAGAGTCGCCAATGCATCAAGTGGGTTCATTGTTGCTCGAAGAAAATCGACCACGAGTCATTTGTACTAAAAATTTTGAAAGCTAATCGGTAGCCTAGGTCGCGCTAAAATCGTGCCAAATGGAAATTAACCGTGAATTTGAGTCCGATTTCAGAAATTGAAAGTTCTATCATGTCACTAATCATTTTAGTAACGTCGATTCAGTCTTAGAAGATTTTTCTGCAAACTGGGACTTTTTGGGAAAAAGTCGTCCTAATGCCGTTTTTGTCTTGAAAAAGTCAAGATCATTTTTTATCGAGCAATCGAGATACGAGTGGAATCAATTGGTGAGGAAAAATACCAATTGGATTGGTGAGGTGTCGATTGAATTTATAAAGGTTGGTTTGTGTTGATTTAAGAAAGACATGAAGTCCAATTGGAGGGAAAATGCTTGAAATTCATATGCCCCCATCCATGACTTATGGACCAATTCAAAAAGCCTTCTAGAAGGAAGTTGAGGCTGGAAATTGCTGGTGGAATCCAGCCATGCAAGGGGGATAAGGTTAAGGGGACAAATGGGGAGAAAATGTGACCAAGGTGGCCCACCAAAGCCAAGACTTGTTCCCTCTCTCCATTCAAGCTGCCGTCCAAGCCTTCTTCCTCCTCCATCTAAGCTGTCATGCGAAGACCAGAAAATCCAAAGGAGAAGCCGTCTGGTTCTTCCTCCGTCGGGCGCCACCGCCGGATCGCCGAACCGCCGCCGCTCATGCTGCTCGCCTCCACGCACGCCTTGCCACACCTAGCTCGCTGCCGTCCCTGGCTGTTCGTGCACTGTCCAGCACTGTGAGGCTCAACCAGAGCTGTTCAGCCCATCTCCGACCACCATGAGTCCCCGCTTGAACCCGGTTTGGCCCCTTCCACCATCCTTGGTCCATCCCCGCCTTAAAACGAGCTTGTTGCCCTCTGTTTCAGCCAAGAACAAAATAGAAACCAGTGGGTTTCCAACAACCTTCGAGGCCCATTTTGAGGTTGTTCTCGGCCCCGAAAACTAGGCCCACTTTGGAAAGAAGTGAGCTCCATTGCGTCTTCAACAATTTGAGCCGATCGGATCACAAAACAAGTGAGTTTAACTCACTAATCCTCACTTAGTAGGTTAATTATGCTTAGGGTTGATTAGTTTAGATTAAGATGGATTAGGTGGTTAGATTGGTTAGATTATATTAGATTATTGAATTTAATTAAATGTCGATGCATGTTAGGTGGATAGTGATAGGGCTAGTAAGAACACCTAGAGGGGGTGAATAAGTGTTAAAGAAGTTTTTGCAAGACTTAACAACTTAATTCGTCTTTTGAGGATAATAGACTAAAGATGTAAAAGACTATAAACAATTATCTAAGACTGCAAGTTAAAGTAAAGAGTTTAAGGAAAGAGAATTAAAATACAAGGTTTATAGTAGTTCGACTTAAACCAAGCCTACGTCCACTCTTCCGCATTGACAGCCCACTGACTGGATTCCACTAAGAACCAAAAGAAAATTTACAGTCTCACGTCCTTAATTCCATAGTGTAGAAACTCTACTACACTTCATCAAGGTTTCACAAGTATTTAATTTATCTTTCAAATATAATTTAAGCTCAGCAATTGAATCAACAAAGAACTAGGAGTTTCAGACTTTGGAATTTTTCTTTTCACACATTCACTCGAATAATTTGAGCGTCTTCCTTATATACTCATTCATGCCTCCATGATCGTTGGCACATTTCAAATGAGTTATTCCAATCTACCCGTTGGACATAATCAATTAGGGAGATCTCGAGTTATTTAAAAAATGTGATGATACCCCATCAATCACGCTCGCACATACAATTAGGATCTAGGTTTCCATAAGTAGAGCATTCCAAGTATACTTCGCCAATCAACAGATCTAATTATCCGAATTGATTTCAATAAGAATAATTGATCACGAGATGTTATCTCCAGCCGTGAGATCTTCTTTAACCGTATGAACCAAAACCTTAGAGTTATACTGCATCTAGATAAGTCTTCTCTTCGTCGATTTGGAAACTATCGGTGATGATAAACTTTAAATCTTGAGTCTAGAGGTTTTCAAACTTTGACGATAGAGTTTGCAAGTCTTTAGACTAGACTGATGGAAATGTTTTGTCAACTTTAAAACAAATAAGGAAGTTTTCTTCAACAATCTCCCACATTTTTATGGTGACAAAACTTTCATGCAAATTTGAGCATTTTTGTCCTGCAAAACAATACTTAAGCAAAAAAAGATATCTCATAAAAGATAAGTGAATTAGGATATGGATAGCAACGATTCTGCAACCACAGAAAACATGTTAGTCCTACAAAACAACTATCCTTTCCATAATCATTATCACGGCCTAAGTTACTGCAAGACAAAGGATCAAATCAAATAGTCCACAACCAAACAAAAGAAAGATAAGTCCAAAAATCCAAACCAAAGTCAAAAACTAAAGTCAAATTTGCATCAAGCTTTCTCCCCCTTTTTGTCAACAGCAAAAAGTGGAGAACAAATAAAAAGAGCTGTTTGAAAATAGAGAGTTAAGGTTGTTTGGGCAGACGAACAAGCTGGAATTCTCCCATGGAATTCACTGTCTTCTCAAGCTTTTCTATAGTCTCCTTCAACAAGCTGTAAATCTTCATCCTTCACATGATCTTACACTTGAGTCTTCAGGGCGAGTAACTGATGTTGCAAAGAAACTGAAGTAGCCAAGAAAGCATTTTTGAGATCTTTTATCTCATAGTCCAAACCATACTAACCCTTCTTTAAATCCAACAAAACATCCATTATGCATGAAAAAGTCCGCTTAATGAGTTGTAGACGTGATAACCTATGATGAATAGTGATCAATACAAGTGATAGGTTATCATGAATAGTGATAAGTGGACGTGATAACCTATCATGAATAGTGATAAGTACTAAAGATAACTTATCATGAATAGTGAATAGTGTATGTTGTAACTAATCAAAATGGTGATAATGCTTATTATATTTCAATTTTTAAATGTGATAAGTGCTTATTATATTTTAATTTTAAATGTGTTAAGTGCTTATTTTATTTTATTTTAATTGTGATAAGTGCATATTATATTGCGGTTTTAAATGTGATAAGTATTTATTAAATTTAATTTTTAAAGTGTTAAGTACTTATTAATTTCTAATTTCTAAAGTGATAAGTACTTATTAATTTCTAATTTTTTTTAAAGTGATGAGTACTTATTATATCCTAATTTTAAATTTGATAAGTGCTTGTAAAATGTTCTTTTTGAAAAGTGAAATGCTAAGTTGATAAAGGAACTCATGGTGTGGTATTATATGCTATGAGGTTGATGCATGATTATTTTGGTGGATGAATAATCAATGGCTGATCATGTGGGATTATTTCATGGCATTTTGGTTTGTGAATATTGCTAATGCATTACATATGAGCACTAAATACTCTTGCATTGGCTAATGAGAAAGATAAAAATTGGCTTGAGTAGTTATGTGCTCATGTGATCACATAATGGTTCCATACTTGCATGATTACAAAAGACGATGCCCAATGGATTTCGGATGCCCCCACTTTAATGGGATGTTATTCGTGGATAGATTTCGAAATGAAGCTCCTTAAATGGAATGCCATTTTTGAGTGAGGTCAAGACAATGCCGTGCCTGATGGGACGAGACGATACTCGGTTATGTCGGAAGACCACCAACATGAGTGTCGATCTTGACCAAGAATGGTCGTAATAATATGGCATTATGGTCTTAAGAATAGCATGATACTATGGGAAGTCATATGATTCTCGAGATGCTAAACATGTGCAAAGTGCATATTTTGAGAATGATATTATGACTTGGCCATGTATGGCATAGAATTATATGAGTTGCATGAAACACATGCTTGAGTTAATTATCATATTAATAACTTATATGGCATGTACATGTTTGATTGACCTTGGCTATGAATTGAGAGGTATGTGGATTTGTATACCTTGATTTGGTCTCGAGAGATTTAGGTTGAGATTAAATCCATTCATGTTATAGTTAAAGCAAAGCTAAGGCTTTGCTATTGATCTGCCATTGACAATTAAGCTGCATGTTTAAGACATCTTCGAGGCAAAATACCTTCCTACACAAGATTTAGGAAATTTACTTACTGAGTATATCTCATTCGTTGTTGTTTAAATGTTTCAAGACCTAAGCATGACTAGCCCATTCTGCCAGGTTCCCTTCAAGGTGCCTGTTGAGCAAAACACTGAGGTGACCTCCTACCCAATTGAGGGGTTGGATGTGCATTATGAGAAGCACATGCTGCCTAACCTAGTGCCCCATAGGTTCGTGACCTAGTACGTTTGATTTGGAGGGGAGCTCTAGTGCCCTTTTTGGGGGTTTGATAGGCTGCCAAGCAGGGGACCCGGGGTCCCATCTAGGACCCAATGGTCGTGGATGCTCCTGACGGCGATGTCACTAACCCGAAAGTGGACTCGGATCTAGAGTCGGATCTTGAATCCGAGCCTTGGTACTATAACCTAGACTAGGTGCTTAGGGGATATCACTTTTTGAGGTCGCATTCATAGTATAGAGGTGCTAAGCTGACCCCCAACCCCTTTTTGATGGACTGAAAGGAATCCGTGTTGTAGATATGTAAATGTGAACTTACAATGCTTAAACTGAAGTGTAATGTATATATTAAATGAAAGTGTGTTTTAATATGTATTCTATGCTATCCCTCTTATTGTAAATAATTGGGTAGTGTTAATTCTATTTTCGTTCATATATAATCAAAAGATAGAATGAATGAGTCGATGACACCTCCTAGGACATCACAATTAATTGACCAAAGAGAAGGAGGGTTGTTGCACGTCCAAGGGTCAAGGCATGACAGATCTACTTTATGTATTGAGCTAGCTAAAATTCTATTTGTTTATTAGTTTCACGTGACAAATTCGGCGATCAGAATTGTTAAGGTGGAAAGGTCAATTTACCCCTAAATCTGTGCATGCATTATGACCGTTTAAAAATATTTTTTAATTATTAAAAACAATTAATGTCATGCGGGACACTCTCTTGTAATTAGACTAGGTGGAACCTTTGTCTAGTTAATAAGGAATTAGTGCATATAAGAAAATTATTCTATATGGGTAATTTATCAAGTCAGTAGTGTATAATATTAGTTTAGGCGGAGCCTAGGCGGCCACATTTTTTATTTAAGTACAAAATCCATGTTTTGTAAAATGTTGATTTCTCCTCTCTTTACTCAACACAACATAAATTTTAAGATGGTCAACAAGTTGAATCAAACAATAAGCATCCATCTTTCTTCCTTTGGGAAAAACCATTATTCTTAAAAGAACTCTGAAGATGCTCAAAATGAAACTCTCACCCAAGTTTTCTAGCATTATAAAATCAGAATAACCAATTAGCTAAAATAAAAAAAAAAAAAACGAAAAGAATCAACTTCTTTTTCTCAAAACCATTGTCTATAACCATTTAAATAGAGAACCATCTGTAAGTTTTTTTTTTTTTTTTATAACAGAACCATCTGTAAGTTCACTGACATATGAACTCATCTAAATCAAATTAACCTGTTGAAATGATCTTTTTTATGAAATAATGAAAGTTCAAATACAAAAAATCCAAGAAATGGTGTGTGATTTTCAGAAAAATTACAGTTAAAGTTCGATGAAAGTATATGTATAATTTCATATTCTGAAACATGCATTTATGCTCCAATCTTTTAAACAAATCAGCCGTTTTGTTTGTGATTCAGACTTAAAAAGATGTGATTTAATCTAAATTGGGTGGGAAAATAGCCAAACAAAATAGGTGTTTTGTATATGTATACACACTAGAGGAATGTTTCTTTTGGAGTCTATTGAATTTTACCTTTCAGTCCAATGAAGCAATGCTCAGTGCAAGATTGGAGATGCATATCGATATCATCATTGATTACACGTTAGAGGCCAAACGTGTTTACTGTTAAATTTTGTGACATCCAAGAAGACCCCATCATGGCTTCCACCTTAAAAAAAGGAGTCAAAAGACATTGATAGAGCCATTAGAGAAGTGGAATGTTCGAGGTAGATGCACTCATAGTCCAAACAGAACATTATAAAAAATTGCCATGTGATGAGTTTAATGTGATTTTTCATTTTTTTTTCTCAACAGCAACATTGATTTGACATTTTTCTTTGCTTTTTCGCACAACAAAGAAAAGGCGAAAAAAACAACTAGAGAAACCCCCCCCCCCCAAAAAAAAGGACAGATCTAAACCCGCTCCTTGTGTGGGTCTTGAATTCATCTGACAAAATATAGTAGTAACATGATATTTAAGCCAATTGAACAGATTAAAGATTAAGCTTTATTTTCAAAATGATATACAAATCTAAATGACTCTAAAACGTAAGATGGCCATATTATTAATTTATATATTGTATAGCAATTTTTATAATATTCTACTAATTGACAACTTAGACCCTTCCACCCAATTAATGTTAAACATTAGTTGAAAATAAGTTTTCAATTTTCAAATGAAAGATTGAAAAGTTTAAAGCCAGATCGATAGCTACGGGTTTCACTCAAAGAGAATAAATAGATTATGAAGCAACATTTTCTCCAGTTTCTTCTAAAGATTTCTTTAAAGTGATTTTGGCATTAGTAACTCATTTTGATATGGAGTTGCACCGGATAAATGTTAAAACTATTTTTCTAAATTAAGACCTTAATGAGGAGGTTTATATGGTGTAGCCTGAAGGTTTTGCGGCAGAAGACTTAGGTAAGCTCGTATGTAGATTGAAAAAATCTATTTATGGCCTAAAGCAAGCTTTTAGAAAGTGGCATTTGAAGTTTCATAGTATTGTCATTTCATTCGGATTTATTGAGAACAAAGTAGATCAATGTATATACTGCAAGATTAGTGGAAGGAAATATATTTTTCTTATATTTTATGTGGATGATATCTTACTTGCTAGTATTGGCATTGGTTTATTGCATGAGACAAAAATGGATGTTATCGAAAAATTTTGATATGAAAGACTTTGGTGAGGCGTCTTTTGTTCTTGGCATTGAGGTCCATAGGGATCGTTCTCGCCGTTCATTGGGTTTGTCTCAAAGGCATAAATTGATCACATTTTAGAAAAATTCAATATGCAGCATTGCAAATCAGGAAATGCTCATGTTATCAAGGGTGATAAATTGAGTTTTTTACAATGCCCTAATTCAAATTTTGAGAAAACTTAAATGAAGAATGTACCTTATGCCAGTGTGCTTGGAAGTATTGTGTATGCTCAAGTTTGCACTAGACCAAATATTGCCTTTACGATAGGGTTTCTAGGCATATAGTAGTCAAATCCAAGACACGATCACTAGGTTGCTGCCAAGAAGGTTTTAAGGTACTTAAAAGAACAATAAATTATATGTTGGTTTATAAACATGTTCCGGACTTGCAACTAGTAGGGTATCATATGCAGATTTTGTTAGTTGTCAAGATGATAAAAAGTCAATGACATGATACATATTTATGTTGGTAGGAGGTGCAGTATCATGAAAGAGTAAGAAACAGAAATCTATATCTTCTTCTACCATGCAAGCGGAGTTTGTAGCATGTTTTTCAATTGCTACTCAAGCTATTTGGTTCCGGAACCTCATTAGGGAGTTAATAGTTTTTGATTTTGTGGATAGGCCCATACAATTATATTATGACAATAACTCTACAATGCTATTTATTAATAACAATAAAAGTCTTAAGGGGTCTAAATACATGTAGGTCAAGTTTTTGACCATAAAGGAATCAATGCAGAATGGTGACATTGCAGTAAATCATATTCCTACAGATAATATAGTTGCAAATCCACTAACTAAAGGCCTACGCCTGTGTGTATTTGAGCGACATGTCATTAGCATGGGTTTAGAAGTATCTTGGAATATTGTTATTTAGTGGGAGCTGTTTTTACTTTTTTTTAATAAAGTTTACATCTGTATTTGTTACATTTAGTAACATTTTAATATATATATATATATATATCAATTTTTACATTTAATAAAATATTCTTTGAATGGATTATTATTATGTTGAGTATATATATTAATAAAAGTCTCAAGGTATTATATAAACCTTGAGTGAAGGCTAGGAGCATCCGGTTATTAATTTTGTGCATATGTCTTGTTATACATAAAGAAATGTTAACCATAAAGATAAAGCATATGTGGGTTTATTGGAACCATAAAAACATTCTCTAGTAACACAAGTTTTGTGACACTTAAGGCAAAAGAATTGTGACTGACAAATAGGATCTCTTTATAAGAGATATTATCCATTTGTCACACTACCATATTGAATACATATCAATAAAGTTGAAAACATTCGTGACCATGGAAAGCTCTGTGTGTATACATGCAGTTAATGCCATGATTTAGTATTTGAGACTTTATGGGATGTGATTGACTATTAAGAATTATCTCTACCAAGGTGCACACATACAATACAATCTTAATTAATATAGTCCAAGTGGGAGAATATAAGGGTTTTTCTAATGTTGACTACATTAATTGATATTGTAATTTACCGTTTTTATGAGGTTGGTCTAAGGTGAAATAGAATGTTTCTTAATTAGTCTAATATGGGGCTGGCTAGTGTGGGCCGAGTTGAGCCTGGCCTATGATAAGAAGGCTTGGTTGGAAACTCTATAAATAGTGCTAAAGTCTCTTCTCTAATCATAATTCTCACATGTATCCTCACATAAGGAGCATTAACCTAGCGCTAAAGGATGAGGGCGCCATCTCATTAAGCTAGTGATATACGAAGGGCAATAGAGGAGAAGGACTTGCGTGGATCATCGTTTTTCGCTTTTGCATCAAGAACAATGGATCCCAAAATGGTACGTTAATCTTTTTACCAAATTATCTATGTTCTTATTATGGTTATGGAGATCATGGAATTGCGCATTTTGCGTCCAACATTTTCGGGCTAGTTTTCGGCAATGGCGGGCTCCACCGATAGTGGGCAAAACAAATGCATCACAAAGAAAAGAGATCCTCTTGAGTTTGGCCTTAAGAGGGACACTTTGATGCTTCAGGAGTCCGTGAAGTGTATGTATGAGATGAAATGAGAAAGAGTGGCAAATTGTGTTAAGGTTAGGGTACTATACGATCACAATGAGATGTACTTATGTAACCATAGGAGGTGCGTGAAGCTTGCTCCTCAAGTAGGGCAGCTCCCCTTTTGGACCAATTGCTCCTTTGCACTTACATGGTCAAATAATGCCCCACAAAAATAGAATGTTGTGGGAACAAGCTCTCGCCTTATTTAGCTTATACATTGAGGGCCATACCTGTGGACTGATCTGGCGCTCGGGCTTGGACCGAGGTATGAAACTGGGCCTTGGACGGGAAATATGGCCGATATATTCTCGTCTACCTCGGGTCCCTTCGATAGCCCGAGCTTGATTGCACAAGCTAAAAGCCCAATAAAAGTGATTGAGTTTTTTTTTTTTTTTTAAATAATAGATTTCAATAATTGTATGGAGTTTCTTTTTTTTTTTTTTTGGTCAGGAACTGGTGATATATTATATAAAAGTAGCATTACAACCAGGACTAGAAAGATCAAATGCTAAAATATCGAGCAAAGGAGACGGGGGAAAGGAAGCCCAAGAAGGCATCAAAAGACCATTGTCATGGGCCTTAGCAGCCCAATCCGCAGCAGCATTGGCCGTTCTATGGCAAAACCTAAATCGCGACTGGACGAGGCGAGGGAGAAGGACAGCAGCTTCGGCGATGAAGGGGCGAACCTCCTATGGCGACAGATGAGGATCTTTCACTGCTTCCACCAAAACAAGGCAGTTGGATTCAATGATCACGGGATCGGAGGTCCGGTTTGAGTTGATCAAATGGTTGAGAGCGAAGCATAGTGCTTGAGCTTCCACCTGCAAAGCAGACGGCGGAGGTACGGTCTTTGTAAGCCCTTCAACGATTTTTCCTTTATAATCTCGGCAAATGAAGGCGACTGATCCTCGATCACTGCCTAGCTTGAAAGCCCCATCAACATTTAACTTTAGAACTCCGGAATCAGGCGGACGCCATAAGCTATCCAGATCTGGAGGTGGTCGATCCACAGAAGCATAAGAGAGGACAGCAGTACAAGCCTGACTTTGAGCTTCAGCTATAACAAAGGATGGAGCAGGATTCTGATTGCGAAAGATAAACCTATTGCGGGACTTCCAGATATTCCACAGTAGCGTGGCGATGAGTGCAGATCCAGGTAACTTTTGTTTCTTAGCAAGTATGGTAGCTATCCAGTCTTCAATGCGTGTAATTTCTGTTGGTTGTATGGGATAGTTAATTTGGGGGTGAGACCAGATCTGGGAAGTCCAAGGACACAATAAAAATAGATGCTCTGAGGTTTCGGGTTGTTTGGCTGAACATAGGGTGCAGATGTATGGAGTTTGATAAGGGTGAGCAACCGGTTCAATCTGATGAACTGGTGATTTTGGTTTAATTTCCAATTGAGGGATGGAACTATCCGAACTAGAATGAATATTTTTTTAATTTTATTTCTTAATAATTTGAACTCTTACAAAAAACCAATAAAGGTATGATTTGGTTAAGTATATGACTAGGATTTTATTCACAATCCCTTCTTATAGTCTTTACGTTCCTGTTTGATGTTGGACTCTCAACATGTTTGACTTATCTCTCTTGTGGTATTTAGTCTTCCATACAATCGCCATCGATGTGAGACTCTTGATTTGTCTCTGTTGTTGTGTCTAGCCTTTCTTATAAATGTCGAGAATCAAATAGGCATATGGGTTCAATTTTTGTTAAGTGTGATGCTCACGCAATTTTTTAAGCATTTTGTGGGTAAGGATCACATGCTTGATTTTAGAGAGGAGGGAAACTGATTTATCATATGTAATGAACTCGGACTAGATTATTAGTCTAGCTCCAATTCCTGGATAGAATCAGATTGAATCGAGAACTAATTTATCACCATAATGAGAACTAGACTATGGGTTCAATTCTAGTTCTTAGATGGAATCAGAACAAATCGAAAACTGATTATCCCTAGAGTTTAAATGTTTATCGCATAAAGTAACAAGTCTCGAAGAGGCGTGGATGCTCGTCCCGATCTGGTCAAATGGAGAGAACATAGGAGATGATTTCGCGTGCGAAAGCCGGACCGAGTCCACAGATTCGGTGAATAAACAACAACCTATGTTTGTGTCATCATATATGGATAAGTCAGGAAAACAATGACATGTCGATTTGGTCGCACGTGTGTAGAATCGCATCTAGGAGTTGACATTGTGAAATATCTCTCCGCCGTTACCCTTTTGGAAGAGACAGAGAGACCTGTCTTCCTTCTTCTCTCCCGAAACTTCCCACTTTCTCTCTCCTCCCCTCTCCCCTTCTCCAATGGCTCTCGTCACCACCCCGTCCTCTCTCTCCTCCACGCCCCTCCTCCGCCATGCCTCCTCCCGCCACCGCCGCCGCCTCCCCCTCCCCGCCGCCAGGCCCATCTCGGCCGTCCACGCGACGGACCCGCCTCCTCTCTCTTCGTCCTCGGCCGCCACCGCGAAATGGAACATCGAGAGCTGGAAGACCAAGAACGCCCTCCAGCTCCCCGAGTACCCGGACCCGGACGCGCTCGGGTCCGTGCTCCGGACCCTCGAGTCGTTTCCGCCCATCGTGTTCGCCGGGGAGGCGCGGAGCCTGGAGGAGAGGCTCGGCCAGGCCGCCATAGGCAACGCCTTCTTGCTCCAGGGCGGCGACTGCGCCGAGAGCTTTAAGGAGTTCAACGCCAACAACATCCGCGACACCTTCCGGGTGATCCTCCAGATGAGCGTCGTGCTCATGTTCGGCGGCCAGATGCCCGTTATTAAGGTTTGGTTTGGAAGCCGTTGATCGTCGATGGTAGTGTCCTATTTGTTGAATTGCGTGACAAAAATTGGTTTTTTCTGGGTCTCTGTCTTCGCCTGCACGCGTTGTTTGGTGCTTGGATGTCTAGGAGTTGGTGATTGATATCGTGATGCAATTTGCGGGTTCCATGAAAACCGTGCCTATAATTTACCTGGCATGCATGGATAGATCAGCTTTCTCTGTCAAGAACTCGATGCTGTGTTATTTTGTTGACTCCAATTTCGCACCCTTCGATTCGTTAATGTCTTCCTGCAAATCGAACTGGGCGATTTGATTAGTAGAGACTTTTGCTCGTCTGAGACTGGTTGATTGTTTGGACCATTATGGTTCCTTGAATGAAAACCACGGAACCAAATTGTGTGTCTTAACGTGCAGCTGAATTTGAGATCCCTTGCCTTATGCTTGAGTTCAATGGTTCATTTGGTGAACCCCATTGTTTCCACGGCTACTTGGAATTTTGATTCTTCATTTATTAGGAGGATCTTCTCATGTTGATCATACTGATTTTCTCGTAATCTGTCGATTTAGACAAACTTAATTGTTTTGCTGTTCCCTTAGAGAAACATTGTACAACTCTAGTTGAGGTGAACCAGGTGCAAGTTGTACTACTGTGAGAGTTCAACAGTGTTCTGTTATTTTACCTAGGAAAAGAAACTGAAGATTGAACATCCGAATCCAAAAAATTGGGTGAATAATGAATAAATTAGGCCTGGCTTTATGCATACTTGTTATTTTCTGCACTTCCCTCAACCTTTTTGGGTCTCAAGACCTCAGGTTATTGCCTTTTGACAACATGTTCTGTGACTTTAGAGGGGAAGTTCAAGTGCATCAAGCTTCCAGAGGGTGATTATTTGTAATGACAAGAACTTCAAAATCAACTTTGTATAAAATCAAAGGCTGGCGTCACATATTCTTTTCTGTTCACTTTGTGCCTGATGATTAGATGAACTAACATGTGATCCTGTCAATGTGAGGAGTGAATCATTATGTACTAAGATTGGCTTACCATGTTCTGGTATAAATTTGCCTCTCTTTCTTTTCCCCATTCTCCTTTCAATGGTGCATTGGATGATCATTGGCTGGATTTTCTTTTCTCATGACTGCCTTTTAGGAGGACCAGAAATCATTTTTTTTTTTTTTTTTAATTTTAGGTAGGGAGAATGGCCGGACAATTTGCAAAGCCCAGATCTGAACCATTTGAAGAGAAAGATGGAGTGAAGCTGCCTAAGGTGATGCATTTGATGAAGCATCAAGAGTCCCAGATTCCCCAGAGAATGATTCGGGCCTACACTCAGTCTGTGGCTACTTTGAACCTTCTGAGGGCTTTTGCAACTGGAGGATATGCGGCCATGCAGCGAGTCACACACTGGAATTTGGATTTCACAGAGCATAGCGAGCAAGGTGACAGGTACTTTTTGCAAACCACTCCCACCCCCCTTGCCCCCTCTTTTCTCTTTCCCTACTCTTAAGTTTGAAGTCCAAATGATCCATTTTTCACATGTAGGCTTTTATGCTTCAATTTGCAATAAATAGTCGCTTTTTTTACTATTCTATCTTTGCGGTTCCTCAAAATGATAGGGCCCTGCCATTTCAAAGTAAGAATGAATGGCTCTCTTTTGGCAAGGCACAGGTGGAACTTTGATGGTTTTATTTGGGTGTGATTCAGATAAATTGATGCTACAGCATTCTGCTTCTTAAATTGACAGTTTTTCCCTCTCTTTTCTGATGATAGTATGTTAGGGTCAAAAGAAGGACAACAGTTTGGGTGATGTTTCAGATTATTTTCTGAAGTCCTAATAATATCAGTGTCCTCTAAAATGCAGCTGTTTGAAAAATTTAATGTTTGATTAAGTTCACTACTGTGGTGAACTGCTGTCACATATTCATCTTTTATTTCCACTTGCTGTTAGTAGCTCATTGCTTTTGCTATTAAATCTTTCTAACAGTACAGCTGGGCAAATATAATTGTCCTGATTCTTTTACTTCAGATGAGATTTCAACATCCAAAATTCAATTCAATTTTAAAAAAAGAATTGCATAATGAAACCTGCATTTTTCATCAATCTTTCTTGTGGGTTGATTGCACATGTGTGGAATTGAAAATGTAAGTGATGCATACCTGATCTACAATGCCTACAAAAAGCAGAGTCTTGGCTAACAGAGCAGAGATCACAAGAGAGGTTGAGTGATCTCAGCCTCAATATATGGAAGTTGTGGATAAACTCTTGGCTCTATAAAGTTTTGATTTCTGCCCTTTAAAATTGAGCAGTGTCTGACAGGAACCTTAGTTTTTTGGTCTTTTTTTAAGCTTTTATTTAAAGCCAAAACAAAGATAACATGAAAATTTATTCTCTTGGTAAATTAAAAAATTCCTAGTTAAAATCTGAACTGAGAATAAATTCACACGACAATATAATTTATTGGGTTAGTAGATAATGACATTTGAGTTTGTTGGTTTGCATTTGTCCAGATATCGTGAACTGGCTCATAGGGTGGACGAAGCCCTAGGTTTCATGGCCACTGCTGGTCTCACAGTTGATCACCCAATAATGACTACAACTGAATTCTGGACTTCCCATGAGTGCTTGCTTTTGCCCTATGAGCAAGCTCTAACCAGGGAGGACTCAACTTCTGGACTCTACTATGACTGCTCTGCCCATATGCTTTGGGTTGGTGAACGTACACGTCAACTCGATGGTGCTCATGTTGAGTTCCTGCGAGGTGTCTCTAATCCCCTTGGTATTAAGGTATGAAGGTGTCTCTATTGTGTGTTTGGGCTGATTTATGCTTTTGACATTACTTCTGCTTTTACTTCTAGCTATTCTTTTTAACAGATTTAGATTTACAATTTAATGTCCCATATGTTCATGACTTTTAAGAATTGGTGTTGTTGGAGCTTAAAATTAGCACAGCCACATCCTTTGTAGACAAGTTTAATCTTGGAATCTTTTAATGGTGAAGAAAAATCCCTGTCAAGCTTTTCTGTTCGAGACATGGGTAAATGTTTGTGGATCTTCCTTATATCGCAAGTCAGTGGTTCAGTTGCTCTGGAATCATGACATAATAATGTGTTCTGAATGTATTATATACTTGTAACAAAGCATTTCTTAATTGTGATGCAGGCGAGTGACAAGATGGACCCAAACGAGCTTGTTAGGCTCATTGACATTCTGAACCCTAGGAATAAGCCTGGAAGGATAACTGTGATTGTGAGAATGGGAGCAGAGAACATGAGAGTCAAGCTTCCTCATCTGATAAGAGCAGTTCGCCAAGCTGGTCAAATTGTCACTTGGGTTAGTGATCCCATGCATGGAAACACCATCAAAGCTCCTTGTGGACTAAAGACTCGGTCTTTCGATGCAATTAGGGTAAGGATCTTTGCAAATTTCATTCTAATGGCTGCTTAAAGCTCCACATTTGGTTCTAGATTGTTGACTTTGGGATCCTGTGGAGTATAAGGATTTCTGGTCTCTGAAAAGTTGCCAATGATACTGTTATCTTTGTAGGCTGAGGTAAGAGCGTTTTTCGACGTGCATGATCAAGAAGGAAGTTACCCTGGTGGAGTTCACCTGGAGATGACAGGGCAAAACGTCACGGAGTGCGTGGGAGGCTCCCGCACCATCACTTACAATGACCTCAGCTCGCGTTACCACACCCACTGCGACCCGAGGCTTAATGCTTCCCAATCACTGGAGCTCGCGTTCATCATCGCCGAGCGGTTAAGGAAAAGACGGCTTGGACCTCGGAACCCTCTGTCTTCTTTCCGGCTCTAGGATTCTCTCATCGAATCCTGCTGGCGAATCCAACTTGGTTTCGCACTCCTTTCCAGTTGCAGATGCAGAATCTAGTAGGTGGTGCGTCAAAGAATGCTGAGTTAGTATCGAAATGTGAACATGACCATATCAAGATATATCTATACCTATAGACTTTTTGGCCTATTTCAACATCATGAATACTACTCAGGAAGTCAGGATATCATTTTGTGTGCTATTTTGACAGAGGCTTGGATATTGTATTTTTTTTTTTTTTATAGAGGCAGGGTGCAGCCATGTGTGAATATTTGCCTCATGATTGAGGAGTAAACCTGTTAAGCGGGTGAGTCGGGTCGGGTTTGGGTCGGGTCATAAATGGTCCGATCCAAATCGATCCATTTAACCCATTTATTGTAGTGCAAATTTTTTGACCCATACCCAATCCATACCAAACCTAACCCATACCCGACCCATTGAACGAAACCTAAAAAAGCTTATATAAATTTTAAAATGGTATTGATAACATGATTTTATACAATACAAATTTAATGAATAATTTTTATAATTTTAAAATAATAATAATAATTTTTTAGTAATTAAATTTTTTAATTTTCTTTTTCTCTTTTCTTTTTATTTTTTTATTTTTCTTCTTCCTCTTCTTTGGCTAACCGCCGCGACCACGACAACGGCCGATGGTGGCTTGCTCATTCGCCAATGCCAGCGAGCTTGAGCTTGCTCCTCGCTGGATCTAGCAAGGTTGGAGTCTCACTCGACGCTGGCAAGTTCGAGTCTCGCTTGATCGGCGAGGCTCAGCCCTCAACATCGACGAGGCCTCGCCTCGCCGGATGCGGCGAGCTAGGCTTGCCGGATCAGCGAGGCTCAAGCCTCACCGAACATTGGCGAGGCCTGCGCCTCGCCGGATCGGCGAGCTCGAGGCTCACCGACGTCGGGCGAGCTCGAGCTCGCCCCTTGCCGGATCTGGCGAGGCTAGAGCCTCGCCCAACGCCGCGGCGTGTTCGCATCTTGCCGGATCGGCGAGGCTCGAGCTCGAGCTCGAGCTCGCCCGACGCTAGCGAGGCTCGAGCTTGAGCTCGCTTGACGCTGGGGAGCTTGAGGCTCGCCTGGCTGGTCGCCGGCCATCGCCGTGCCGGCGATCGGAGGAAGAAGAAAGAAAGAAAAAAAGAAAAATAATTATAATTTCGGCTTTTATAAAAAAAAAAAAAAATTGTAAAGTTAAAGAGAAGAGAGAGAGATAGTGAGTTTTGAATGAAAATAAATGGGTTAATTTTTAATGGGTTCATAAACGGGTCAGAGAGCTGACCCATTTAAAATCCATATATCTTTGTCTTGACCCATTAAAACCCATTATGAGTGTTTTATAAAATAAAGCTTGACCTATTAATAACCCATTTAACCATAAATGGGTTGCACAACTCATTAACACCTCTATTGAGGAGTAGTTTTGTGTTATTTATTTATTTTTATTTTTTGGGTCAGAATCGTTGAGGAGTAGTTGATTGCACAAATTTAGTAAGGAGAAAAGACTAGAAAACTATGGCGATAAATAATATGAATCACGATATATTTATTGAGGAAAATCATGCGATTCTCTTCGTTTCGATTATAACTTATCCTTTTTGGTTATAGTATTATTCTATTTTATTTTATTGAAGTAATGCTTCTAATAAGGAATTGAGACAATGTGACAGGATATTGGGTGCGCTTCAGAGAAAAGCTTTGCAGAAACCACCTTGCGTTTGGTCGAGATTCTTTTTCCGCATTTACCCACCAAAATAAAAAAAAAAATTGGGGCTACGATCAAGATCGATGTAAAGTCAGTGATTTTTTACAAGACAAAAAGAAGTTTAAGTTAGAATTCTGTCCGCAAGTTCGTGTTTTTGTAAAGAAGTTAAGCTTTTTTTTTTTCCTTCATGATCTATCCCAAAAAAAACAAAAAAAAAAAAAAAAAAACAAAACCCATCCATAACTTCAAAAAAATACAAAACCCATCTACCGTGACAATTTATCTTTAACTTTTTTTTACAATTCCAAAAATTTCTAATTTATACTTATATAACGCATTTACTTTCCATAAGTTTTATTTATGAACATCGTTAAAAATCTATCTTCTTAAATATCGAAAACAAATGACATTAACACAATTCTCATGTGGCTTAAATAAAATAAGAATCACGTTGTTTTAATTTAAAAATCATTCGATAAAACCTTGACAACCGGCACCTGTGTTATATAAGTACACAAGAAAAAGTTTATGATAAATTTAACATGTGAGGTTTTTAATATCATAAAAAAAAATTTTAATGATAAATATGTCACATTTGATATGATTTGAAATTTTTTTGTGACTTCTATCGATTTGAGAGGAAAAAAAAAAGGACAAACCAAACACAAAGTTGGCCGTACATGGGGGGCAGCATATTCCGTTGGTGAGATAAGAGACAGTACCGATCACGCGTGACGCAGTCCAGAAGCCATTGGCCCTGCAGATCGCGCTCCGCTTCCCTCCACAGCCCCCGCCCCGGCGCCCCCTCCGCCCCTCCGCCGTCGACGGTACTCCCTCCGCCCTCTCCGAGGTCGCTGTCGAAATCTAGTTTCATCATTCGGCTGCGTCCGATGCGTTCGATTAAATGCCTGTGTGAGAAACCGCGGCGTTTAGGATCTACGGGCCTCCTAGGAATCTAGTCGGACCGATTGAATGCGTGCGGCTACGGGTGGCTACTGCCGGACCCTCGATTGCGAATCCTATTCCCGAAGGAAATTTGATTGCTTTTTGAGTTGGGTTTCGATTCCCAAGTCCGTGTCGACGGACTGAACTGAGCCGTGAGGGGAGGAGGGAATGGCGACACTTCAGCTCGTTTCTATGTGGTCGAGCTCCTTTTTCGATTTCGCGTACTGGGTTTTGGGTAGTCTGGTTTTTTCGCGAACTCCTCGGTTCTTGAGTAATCGTTGGTGAAGAGGGTGGTTTTGAATTTTGGTGTATGATTGATGCTGGGCAGATTTCTCCTGTTTACACCGACTCTTGGGCTGACAGACATGTGTCTCTATCTGTTTTTAGGCATGATCCAGGAACAAGAGCGTTGCGACTGAATCACAATCTTCATAGGGTTGCTCGGATGTCTACTGCACAGCCTCTGAAGAAGTTAGTCTCGGGTGTTGTCCTTGATTTGGATGGCACTCTTTTGAACACAGGTCAATTTCTTTCCTTTTTTTTTTGCTATTGCTAAGTCGTGTCCACATAATATTCCATGATCTTGTCATTCTTTCATCCATCTTTTACTCTATTCATCTACACTTTACATAATAAATGAGCCGCATTCGTCATCTGTGCATCTGTATGTGTTTTCTGTATTGGTCTAGATGCAATTTGAACAGGATCAATTTTAGTTGGAGGGTCATAGTTTCCCCTCGTAGTCTGATGCAGTAGTTGAACATAAGAACTTTTTGGATGAAAAGCATACTTCAGAGTCTGTAGAAAAATTATGTTTGAATTCATATTCCAATGAAGACTCCAATGTCTACAAGTGCTTAAATAGTCTAGCGTCTGTGCCTATGTTAAAGTCCATCCTTTTGACAAAATTTGTTATTTTCCACTCATTGCAGATGGCATTGTAAAGGAGGTTTTAAAAGTATTCCTAGTTAAATATGGAAAACAGTGGGATGGTAGGGAAGCTCAAAAAACTGCAGGGAAGACGCCATTTGAGTCTGCTGCTGTTATAGTTGAAGATTATGGGCTTCCTTGTGCAGCAGAAGAATTCCTCTCTGAAATCACTCCAATGTTTAGTAATCAGTAATTGAGCTATAAACTTTGCTTAAATTTGTCGCATGCTTATTTAAATCTTTGTGTTCAGAGATTCTTAAGACCCGCCTCTTGTCATAATATATGTTTCATCGAACAGTGACATTCTCGACATTTATTTTATATGTGGCTGAGATCCTAGATTCCTTTTTTTCAATGATAATTTATTAGGTCATGTCTGATCATACATTCTTTTTCTTCATCTATAAAGCGTGGTGACAAGTTTTTCTATTGAAAGATGTGAAATTCATCTGATTAAGACAAGCAATTCATGTATGAAGTCATTATGTTTCCTCGACAACCACTCCACTTGCAATCTCAGGCAGTTTTTTGGTGTGTAGAGAAGTTATTAGCAGCTTGCCCTGCATGCACTGTAATACATGTTGAAGATTTTTTAATAGCTCCGTCATTTGATCTTGGTGCAGATGGTGTAAAATTAAGGCACTTCCAGGTGCCAACCGGCTAATAAAGCATTTGAGACATCATGAAGTACCAGTGGCACTGGCATCTAATTCTCCAAAAGCAAACATAGAAACGAAAATATCTTATCATCAAGGTATGTTGTTCATAATCCTTGAAGTACTTTGACCTGCAGGGGGACTGCTAAATTAACTACACTAAAACGTAGGATGGAAGGAGTCATTTTCTGTTATCATTGGGGGCGATGAAGTGAGGATTGGAAAACCATCTCCTGAAATGTGAGAGCGACATTTATATTGTATAGTCATCTTTGCATCATTCAAATTACTAGTGATGGAGTATTTCCTTCTAAACTGCAGCCTTTTCTTTGAATTTCAGATTCCTTCAAGCAGCTAATAGATTAAAGATCGAACCTTCTAACTTGCTGGTTATTGAAGATTCTGTGTAAGTGATTTATATCATTAACAGTGACAATTTTGTCCTTTGCTCTGGCATTATGAATCTTCTGCCTAATGAGTGTCATGAGGTTGTCATTATGCTCACTTCCCAGGTTGTCATGAGGTTGTCATTAGCGTTGCATCAAAATCACAAATTACTTGGTGTTGCTATCATTTGTCAAAATAGTTTCTATCAGCACAAACTTTGGGTCTTTTTTCTCTTTTAAAAAAATATTATCATATTTACTGGCCCATTCATTCAATTAACAAAAGGTACCAACAGATGCAGCAGCTTTATAATACACTTTTCTGTACCAGTGTAGCTACTCTTAATGAAGTATTATAGGTTGAAACTTGAAAGAGAACTGTCTATCTAAATTCTTTCTAGGTCCTTGTTGATGTTTTCCTGTCATAAAAAAAAATGTTCTTGCCAACATTTTCAACGTGTTTTGTTTTACTTAATTACGAATGAAATCTTTATATGGTGCAATTAATCATGTCTTGCTAGTGCACTGTAATCTATCTATTGCTGTACAATTGCATTTTAAATTCATAGCTCCATAGAAGGTAGAGCTTGTCGAACGTAGTTTATGTAATGCTTGTGACAGGCCGTCTTATGTCTTATTGAATAGATCAGAGGCTGCTATTTGTCTGCTAGGTGTATGTTACCAATGAGTTTCCATGCTGGATATTTTTGGTAGGATCTCGTCTTCCTATTCTGTTTTTCCTTTTCTTTGTCGTCTAAAGGAGAGCTCCAACTAAGTTAGCATTGTGGAGGGCCTTCCTTTGTCCATCATACATATTTCATCCTGGAATGAATCTACCATCTCCCATTCACATCGGACTCTTTTTTATCTGGGCCTTTATTTTCCCAATTTTCACTTGTTTATTCAATGTCAGACCCGGTGTTGCTGCTGGCAAGGCTGCTGGAATGGAAGTAGTTGCTGTGCCATCCCTTCCCAAACAGAATCACCTTTACACTTCAGCTGATGAGGTCATCAACTCATTACTTGATTTAAGACCTGAAAGTTGGGGCTTGCCTCCATTTCAAGATTGTAAAACCCTAGACCTTCACTCACGATTATGCTTTATGATAGTTAGCTTTATCATATCAGATTCTTATTCAGAAGATTGGTTTTAATGACAGGGATTGAGGGTACTTTGCCTATAGAACCATGGCATATTGGTGGCCCTGTCATCAAGGGATTTGGTCGTGGCTCCAAAGTTCTTGGGATTCCAACTGGTACTGTCAGATATCTCCACCCCTCCTTTTTTCTGGTGCGATGATATTATTATTTGTTAGTTGTTATTGTTCGCACTTCACTGTGATATTGGATATGTAAGCATTGAAGTGCTTTCCCCTACATAAAAATCAAGTAGCCATGTTTTTGATCCTCTCTTGATTTCCAGACTGGAAAATGCGAGATGGGTCTTATTCGTATATTGTTGACTACTATTATACTAGTAATGAGTGGAGCCCAGAGTGCATTTTTATTACTGCTTTTATTTTCTCATTCTTCTGCTCAATTGTTTGTGATTGCTAATTCTGTGTCATATATTATAGCTTCAAGAGTTTGTTACTCAGACTTAATGTTGCATTTTCTCCCCTTGTAAAAACCTTTTTCTTTTCCAGCTAATTTATCAACAGAAGGTTATTCGGATCTACTCTCAGAACATCCCTCCGGAGTATATTTTGGTTGGGCTGGACTATCAACCAGAGGCATCTATAAAATGGCCATGAGCATTGGTTGGAATCCATACTTTGACAACAAGGAAAAGACAATTGTTAGTGAACCCAACAGATGGTGCAATCTGCAAGCACTTTCTCCTTCTGCAACACTTTTAATGGTAATTTTTCCTTGTAGGAGCCCTGGTTGTTGCACAAGTTCGATGAGGATTTCTATGGAGAGGAACTGCGTCTTATCATTGTTGGCTATATACGATCAGAGGTATCGTTTAAACTCACATCTTTTTCACTTGGGTGTTTCATCTGTTTTAGGCAAATCGAATACGAGATTGTGCTCTTCTTTAGTTAATAAGCCTCACATGAAATTGCTGTGGAAACATTCAGGCGAATTTCTCGTCACTTGAGAGCCTAATAGCAAAGATCCACGAGGATGGGGATATCGCGGAGAAAGCTCTCGATTTGCCATTATACACAAAGTACAGGGACAATCCATATCTGAAAATGTCTTGACAGCGGGCATTTCCCATTTACAAATAGAGTGTAGACAACCTTACACTTTGTTGAAACAAATACTGAACCGATGTCATGACATTCAAGGAATCAGTAAGTCTTTTACTTGATTGAGAGTGATAATATAAGGCTTGTAAGCTCTAGTACACTAATATGCTGAATCTATCAACCATATAGTCATCTCATGCCAATGATAATAATTCACGTACAGGTAATTCAATTGAGACATTGTCTCTTTGAGTTAGAAACTGCTCTGCAGTGGTTAGAGTCCAGCAGTAAGATTAAAAGATCATTTCCTTTCCAGCAAAGATTAAAAGGTCATTTATTGCATGTCATATATAAGTGGCCTTTAAATAAGTCAAGTCACATGTCCTTAGTTTTATAGTTCATGCATGTTAATTAAAATTCATGTAGTCATTGAAATAAATTTAAATTGCATTCATGTTAATGAAAAACATAAAAATAATTGTTAGCATAGTTTTCATGTTAATAGTTGATTCACACATCGCATTCACATTTTCATGGTTAGTTTGTGGGGACCCCATCATGATGAAACTTTGATTTTGTTCAATTAAGGCTTTGAGTTTGATATTCTCTTGCACTTTACTGCATTGATCTATTGAGTGTTACATTTTTGTTTGTGCGCCCGTGTGATCTCCATTACATGTTAGTAGATTAAGATTAAAAGTAACTAAAACTACTTAATAAAAGGGAAAATATACCAAAAGAAAAACGTTAGATTTATCCGGCGGAATCGTATCCACAAAATCTCTAGTTTGGAAAATAAGATGTCCTCCCACATCTTATTTGAATTTCTAATAGACTTATAATAAATTAGCGGCGACTCCTAAACGAATTGATTTGCATGTTTAATCAACTTAATTAAAACCAAAGTTGCGATTGGCATAGGTTTCAAGGATCCATTCTAAGTGTTTGTTTAGTAGCCTATTAGCTTTCCCTTGATGATTCACCTCTGAAAAGGTCACAACAGTTGGGCTTTCTCATGTGAAATCATTTTATATTTTGAAACAACATTTCCATTTCTGTTACCAGAACAAAAAAATAGATTTTTTGAACTCTGTTCCACAACTATTTTTGACAACTGATTTGTTTTGGAAAATAGAAAAATTTAGCTGACGTTACCAAACAGGCTATAAACCATAAAAACAATGTCTCAATCGAATCGCATGTATCTCAATTATTATGGGTGGCATGGGATGACTGTCTGGTTCATAGATACAAGGTGTTGTTGTATTAGGGGTTACAAGCCTCTTATTTTATCACTCTCAATCGAGTATAAGACCGCTGCGATTCCTTGCAGAGTTGTAAGATCGATACGGTACTAGTTTTGACAATTGGACAGTAGCAAATAGGAATTTTGCCCATTTTCAATACATTTTCAGATACGGGTTGTCCCTGTGCTTCACGTACAATGGCAAACCGAGAGCTCTCTCCGCGACATCCCCATCCTCGTGGATCTTTGCTATTAGGCTCTCGAGCGATGGGAAATTCGCCTGAAAGTTTCGATGGTAAAATTCATGCGAGCCTTTTTAGCAGAAGAGAAGCAGGATATCATACTCGATTTGCCTAAAACAGAAGGAACACCATACCTCTGCGCGTATATAGCCGATGATGACGAGACGCAGTTCCTCTCCATAGAAATTCTCGTCGAACTTGTGCAGCAACCAGGGCTCCTACCATGGAAAGATCCAGTTAGAAGAATTGCAGAAGGAGAGAAAGTGCTTGCAGATTGAACCGTCTGCTGGGTTCACTTACGATTGTCTTTTCCTTGTTGTCGAAGTATGGATTCCAACCAATGCTCGTGACCATTTTATAGATGCCTCTGGCCGATAGTCCAGCCCAGCCAAAATATACTCCGGAGGGATGTTCCGAGAGTAGATTTGAATAGCCTTCCGTTGATAGATTAGCTGGAAAACAAAAAGAAAATGTGGTTTTACAAAGAGGAAATGAATGCCGCAGTTAGTCCCAGTAACAAACAACTGAAGCTATAATATGTGGCATAGAATTAGCAATCTGACATTTGAGCAGAAGGAGAAACTAAAAGCAGTAACAAGAGTGCACTAGTCTACTATATCTCAAGGGAGGATCTAAAGCATTGCTACTTAATTTATTCTTCTGTTTAGAGATATGGCACTTTGATGCTTCCAGATCCAATGCCGCAATGAAGAGCGGACAGTAAGAACTAACTGAGAATAATATGATCACACCAGAAAAGAAAGGAGGGGTGGAGATATCGGACAATGCCTGTTGGAACCCCAAGAAGTTTAGAGCCACGACCAAATCCCTTGATGACGGGGCTGCCGATATGCCACGGTTCTACTGGCAAAGTGCGCTCGATCCCTGCCCATCAAAACCAATCTTCTGAATTAGAATCCGATATGATAAAGCTAGCTATCGTAAAGCATAGTCGGGAGTGAAGGTCTAGGGTTTTACAATCTTGAAATGGAGGCAAGCCCCACTTTTCAGGTCCTAAATCAAGTAATGAGTTGATGACCTCATCGGCTGAAGTGTAAAGGTGAGTTTGTTTGGGAAGGGACGGTACGGCAACTACTTCCATTCCGGCGGCCTTGCCAGCAGTAACACCGGGTCTACCATTGAATAAACATGTAAAAGTTGGAAACACAATGGCCTGGAAATGAAAAAGAGACTGTAGCTCTCCTTTAGACGACAAAGGAAGGGAAAACAGAATAGGAAGATGAGATCCTACGAAAAATATCCAGGGAATTCATTGGTAACATACATCTAGCAGACAAATAGCAGCCTCTAATCTATTCTATAAGACATAAGGCGGCCTGTTACAAGCATTACCGCATTTGGCAAACTCTACCTTCTGAGGAGCTATGGATTTAATTGATGTGCAATTGTACTGCTATACATAAATTATGGTGCACTAGCAAGATTGACTCCGATAACACGAATCATTTGAGGAAAAATTCCTCCTGTAGAAAATGAATGGCGCAATATATCGACTAGAGTTGGTCAGAATTCACATACAATCAAGTGGCACAAAACATGTTAAAAATGTGAGCAAGGACTTTCTTTCAACAGGAACACATCATCAAGGACCTAGTGACATTTTATAAAGACAACTCTCTTTCAAGTGTCAACCTATAACACTTCGTTACAAATAGCTATACTGGCGTACTGAAAAGCTGTTGCTTCTGTTTATACCCTTTCCTAACTGAACGAATGGACCAGTCAACATGAATATATTTTAAAAAGGGTGACACAGAAAAAACCCAAAGTTTGTGCTCATAGAAACTATTTTGACAAGTGATAGAAACACTGAGTAATTCCTAACTTCAATGCAATGCCAACTGTGGGAAAGATTAATCCAGTTTACTGATGAATCATGCCGTACAGTGGAACAGAGTGCCAGAGTGAAGGACTATTTTCACTGTCGATGATATAAATCACTTACACAGAATCTTCGATAACCAGCAAGTTAGGAGGTTCGATCTTTAATCTATTAGCTGCTTCAAGAAATCTGGAATTCAGAGCACAGGCTACAGTTTAGAAGATACTCCATTACTAGTAATTTGAATGATGCGAAGATGATTATATATATCTCTCACATTTCGGGGGATGGTTTTCCGATCCTCACTTCATCACCCCCAATGACGACAGAAAATGTCTCCTTCCAACCTATGTTTTAATGCACAGTTGATTTAGCAGTCCCAACTACAGGTCAAAGGACTTCAAGGATTATGAAGTACCTACCTTCATGATAAGATATTTTTGCTTCAATGTTCTCTTTTGGAGAATTAGATGTCAGTGCCATTGGCACTTCATGATGTCTCAAATGCTTTATTAGCCGGTCAGCACCTGGAAGTGCCTTAATTTTACACCATCTGCTCCAAGATCAAATGACTGAGCAATTAAAAAATCTTTGAAATATTACAGTGCATGCAAGGCAAGCTGCAAATAAGTTCTCTACACACCAAACAACTGCCTGAGATTGCAAGTGGAGTGGTTGTCAAGAAAACATAATAACTTCATCCAAGAATCGCATGTCTTAATCAGATGAAGTTCATATCTTTTCATAGAAAAACTTGTCGCCACACTTTATAGATGAAAACAAAGAATGTACGATCAGACATGACCTGATAGAGTATCATTGGAAAAAAAAAGGAAGCTATTATCTCAGCGATATATAAAATGAATGTCAAGAATGTCACTGTTCGATGAAACGCATAGTATGACAAGATGTGGGTCTTCAGAATCTCTCTGAATACAGAGGTTTAAATAAGCATGCAACAAAATTAAGCAAAGTTTATAGCTCAATTACTGATTACTAAACATTGGAGTGATTTCAGAGACGAATTCTTCTGTTGCACAAGGAAGCTCGTAATCTTCAACTATTACAGCTGCAGACTCAAAGGGCGTCTTCCCTGCTATTTTAAGAGCTTCTCTACCATCCCACTGTTTTCCATATTTGACCAAGAATACTTTTAAAATCTCGCTGAGAATGCCATCTGCAATGAATGGAAAATAACAAACTTGTTAAGAGGATCGACGTCAACGTAGGCAAAGATGCTAGATTAATTAAGCACTCATAGTCATTGAAGTCTTCATTAAACTACGAATTCAACCATAGTTTTTCTACACATTCCAAAGCATGCTTTTGGTACAAAAGATTCTTGGCTTCGCCTACCGCATGATGAGGGGAAAATATGGCCCTCTGACTAAAATTGATACTGTTCAAATTGCATCTCGACCAATACAAAAAACACATACAGATGCATAGATGACAAACGCGGAATAGTCTTCAAAACGGAAAGGCAGGTGAAAGAACGACGAGACCATGGAATAACATGTGGACACGACATTCCGGAAAACAATAAAAACTGACCTGTGTTCAAAAGAGTGCCATCCAAATTAAGGATAACGCCTGAGACTAACTTCTTCAGAGGCTGTGCAGTAGTTGACATTGGAGCGATCCTACGCTGATCACAATTCAGGTGCAATGTTCTCGTTCCCGGATCAGGCCTAAAACAGAGATACAAGTCTGTCAGTCCAAGAGTTTATGAACAGGAGAATTCTGCACTACATCGATCTTACACCAAACTCAAGATAGCCCATTTCACCAACGGTTCCCGGGAGCGGGATTGACAATCAGTAGTTCACGTATCGCCACTCACGTTCATCGCTTCAACTAGATTACTAGGCAATAGAATCCTATGTTTACCCGCAGTCCTCAGAGAAAGTACTAATTCAAACACGCTAAATGCATGCAAATGGAGAATGAGCTTTCGGTAGCTACCTCTGAGAAGAAAGTTGAAAAGCACAGAGAGAGAGGGTACCGTCGACAGCGGAGGGACGCCGGCACGGGGACGCAGAAGGAGCGGCCGGCGATCTCCACGGTCGATTGATTCTAGTTTGTCATGCGTGCTTGGTCTCTTATTTATTTACCCCGGGGAATTTGTGCTCTCACGTGCTTTTGATCTCTTTGTCTTATCCAACCAATGGAACATATGCTTAGTGTCAGGCCTAATTATTTTGGTTATATGTATATTGCACTGTGTTAAGTTAATTTCGCAAATAAATAAATCATTTAAAGCATGCCTACCATAATATATTGTGTTGGAATGATCGATTAAAATTGAGCACATCAATTATTTAGCGCATAATGTAATGCGATTTGAACATTTTATCTCATTAAATAATACAAGCGCGTCATCCTAACTAGTAAGTGATCTGGTATTTGTGGCGTTTCAGATATAATGCTAGATTTGTGAAAAGAGTCACCAGATAAAAAAATCATATGATTTTTTGGAGTGTTACATAAAGTTTCATATAAAGCAGGGTAATTGGGTAAAAAACGGATATGCTCGTGTTAAATGCGTGTCATGGGAAATGTGTTTTCAATAATGTGTGGGAAAGTTCTAAAAGGAAAGTTAGTTTTTTTAACAAAAAAAAATTAAATGAATAAAAGGATGAAACTACCACGTATGAATTGTTTATAATAATCCTTAATAACAAGTTCGCATACAGGCTTTAAGGGAGAAAAACGAATAAAAGAATTTTTTTTCAGTGAGATTACTACTAGAAGAACAAGCTTAGAGCCCCAAAAACGACTAGATGTATACATTGAAGTGAAAATCGGACAAAAAGGCGCGTTTGGTAACGTTTTGTTCAAAATTGTTTCGGGAAACGAAATAGAAAAAACTATTTTTGTTAGGGGAACAATTTTTGACCAAAAAAGATGCGTTTAGTAAACTTGTTTAGGAATAAAAATTGAATAGAAACATGTTTGGTGAATTCTTTTTTTTTTTTTTTGTTTCTTTTAACTTTTTAATATTTTTATTTCATTTTTCATTTTTTCCTTTCTTTTTTTCTTTTTTATTTTTTTCTTCTTTTGGTGGTCGCCTAGGCCTCGCGGCCCGGGCCGACGGGCCGGCAGCCTCGCCCGGCCACGCCTCGCCGTGGTTGGGCGAGGCTCGGCCCTCGCCTTGGTTGGGCGAGCTCGGGCTTGCCCAGATCCGGCGGGCTCGTCGCCGGGGCGGCGGCGACGCTCCGGCGAGGTCGCCGACCCTCGGGCGGCGTCGCCGGCCCTCAACGGCCGGTCATCGGCCATGGCCGAGGCCGGCAACCGGCCAAAGAAAAAAGAAGAAGAAAAGAAGAAGAGAGAGAAGTGTTTCTTCAAAAGTGTTTCTGGAACAAAAAACAACTTCTTTTTTTCTCATTTCCGTTCTTTTTTGTTAGAACAAAAACGCAAACAAACGCATTTTTTTTTTTTTTGTTAGGAACAAAAAAAACAAAATTTTGTTCATAAACAAAAGAAAAGAACATTACCATGCAGCCCCGAGGTTTCCAGTTTTCTCGAAGAAAGTTGTGGCCGAGAACGGGTGGAGAGTTAGGACATTTTTGGCTGGCGAGGGAAACTTTCCTTGGGGATGGAGCAATCAATGAAGAAGAAACACGGCAAACTTCTACTGGAAAAGTTGATAATCGACGGCTGAGATTTGGCACTAACTTGTAATGATTCGATGGAAACATTAGACAGGAAAGTAACTTGGAGACTTGAAATTATTCTCTGCTTAGTGGTTGTCAAATCCAAATGGTTGATCGTGTTTTTTCTGTTAGCGAAGCTTCTTCATCCTAGTCTTTCTCTCCTTTATGCTTTAAGCCGCGTAAGAAGTAAGTATTATCGAATCCAAATCTTAGTATTCACTTGTGTGCTTTTGTTCATGTTTTTTGTCTTTTGATTCGACTTCTTAGTCAATACGAATTCCTATGTGCCACATGGAAACTTAGATTTGTCTCATAAATAAGACATTGTTTGATATTCTTCTCTGCTCAATGGTTGTCAAATCCAAATAGTTGATTGTGTGTTTTCTGTTAGTTAATGGTGTGTTTGGTAACATTTCTATTCAAAAATTGTCCAAGGAACAGAAATAAAAAAAATAAAAAAATAGTGTTTACATTAGGAACAATTTTTGACTTAAACATGCGTTTGGTAAACTTGTTAGGGAATAAAAAATAAATAGAAACACGTTGGTAGATTTTATATTCTTTTTTTGTTTCTTTTAATTTTTTAATATTTTTATTTTATTTTTCATTTTTCCTTTCTTTTTTTTTTTTTTTCTTCTTTTGGCCGGTCCCGGCCTTCGGTGACCGGCCGACGGGGCGACAGCCTCTCCCGGACACGGTGAGGCTCGCCGGCCCGGGCAAGGCTCGGCCTCGGCTGGATCCGGGCGAGCTCGAGCTCGCCTAGCCAAGGCGAGGCCGAGCCTCGCCGGCGTGGGCGAGGCCGAGCCTCGCCTTGGCGGGTGAGCTTGGCCTCGCCCGGATCCGGCGACGCTCCAGCAAGGTCACCGACCCTCGACGGCGTCGCCAGCCAAAGAAAAATGAAGAAGAAAAGAACAAAAAACGTTTTTGTTTCTTCAAAAGTGTTTATGGAGTAAGAAACAACTTTTTTTTGTTTCTCATTTCCGTTCTTTTTTTGTTTCAGGAAAAAAAACAGATTTTGAACAAAAACGCAAACAAACGCGTTTCTGTTCTTTTTTTGTTCCCGAAAACAAAAACAAAAAAAAATCTGTTCATAAACAGATTCCAGAAATGAAAACATGCACGCCCTAAGTTTCTTCATCCCAGTCTTTCTCTCCTTTATGTTTTAAGCCGCGTAAGAAGTAAGTATTATTGAATCCAAATTTTAGTATTCACTTGTGTGCTTTTGTTCAAGTTCTTTGCCTTATGATTCGACCTCTTAGTCAGTACGAATTCCTATGTGCCACATGGAGACTTAGATTCGTCTCACGAATAAGACATTGTTTGATATTCTTTTTCTAATGCCATAACCAATTGGAAACTTCTATTTTTATTGACTTAACATTTTATAATAACATAGAATTCTAAATTTAAAAAAAAAAAATTAAGAAAACACTCAATAAAACCTAAACAAAAGTGGAACAAACTGAGGACATATCTTTTTTATGAAGAAGCTGTTGTTAACTCAAACCATAGCTTATTCTACTCAAATGTTCGGATTTAGTGAATTATAATCAAGTTAATTGAACTGGAAAAAAATTGAAGTTTAATCTTCATAAATCAAAATATCTCTAAAACCTTAAATGCTCGTATTATTGGTTTTGGACCGAATAGCAATTTATGATAAGGTTCTACTTATTGACATATTAGACTTGGCATAACTTAGACCATTATATAAAATTAATGATTGAAAATAATAAGTCTTGACTTTTTATGTATCATATTTAAGGTTTTTACCAACATGTTGACCAAAAGCCCCTCATAATCATTCTTTGGGCCGGAAATTGTTAACATGGAACACTAGCGATCTTGACACGGCCAACGCTCATGTGAATAATTTTTAAATCTTTTAAATTTTCCAATTTTTTATTACTTTTTTTCTTTTTTTTTTTTTTTCTTTTCTTCCCTTCTTTTTTACCTTGCTATGGCCAGTGAGGGCATGGGGGTCCGCACTTAGCCGGGCAAGGGTTAGTCAACGACCTTGCCAACCCAAAGTGTGAAAAAAAAAAAAAAAAAAAATTTGAAAAATTGTTCATGTAAATGTCAGCCATGTCATATAGGATGGACAACTTCTACATCAGTAATTTTTTGCCTAAATTGATCGTATAGACTGAATTATTACCAATGTGAAATGAGTTTAGAACTAAATGATCCAATTGAAAGATTTATTATTGAATTAGTACCAATATAATGGATTTAAGACTTCTTTTGGTACATTTTCCAATTTAGGTCTCTATACTGTGCAGCAAGAAGTTGGGCTTTGGTATGTTAGCACCATTCGTTCTTTTTCATCCGGTGCCCGACAACCTTATCAAAAAACGATTGTTAGGTGTCTCGATTATCATTACATATGCATCTAAGTGGGTAACATTCCAAGTAAATTGCAGATGCTATTAGTGTTAAAAATCCAGTAAAAGAACGAGTCGAATTCAAGGAACTCGAAGGACGGCCAATGCTCGGGTGGTTGGACGATGATGAAGCATGGCTAGTTGGAGAAGGAAAGAAGCTGGCCGTGCCCCGTGGGTTTTCCGTAGAGAGGTGAAGGTGGCCGAAAGAACATGGAAGAACAATCTGGGGCCCAAGAACGCCCGCACAGATGGTGTTTGATGAAATTCCCCGTGCAGAGTTGGTCGGTAACGGACCAAAATCGAAGATGAATATGCCAGAACACGATTTTCTGGGCTAGTTTTCGGCGACGGCGGGCTCCACTCATAGTCGGTAAATCTCGGCATTACGAAGAAAGAAAAATCCTCTTGAGTTTGGTCTTAGGAGGACCATCCGATTCTTAAAGTCAGTAATGTGTACGCATGAGACGAAAATGAAGAAGACGGGCAAAGGGTGCGTTTGATTCGACATTTGCAAAAATTTTTGGGGCTCTAAAATCTTATGAGTAATTGCAAGGGATGTTTGGCAAGGTATGTAAATATAGGTGGGTGAAGGTTCCTCAAATAGGGGTAAGTCCCCCTTTTGTACCAATTGCTCCTTTGGGCTTGCGCGGTCAAATAAAGACCCACGACAATAGGATATAGACTTGGTACATTCTTGTCAAACCTTGGGTCCTCCGATTGATTTTGTCATTGAATGGAGCTTAAATGCTTGTCGGGACGAAATGAGTCTCGAAGATTTTTCACATTTGACGATGCGGGTACTTCTCTACTATATCGGGTACTTCTCTACTATATCAGCTCGAGACTTTCCCTCCAATGTTTATAACTTGAGCGTCTCAACATCATGTTTAGACTTATACAAATAATGCATGGACCGACTAGGCCAGGCATGAATATTCACTATCCTCACATGCCCATGAGGTCCAAGATCACGTGGAGACACTTAGTGTGTGTTTGTTTGTGTTTCTATTTAAAAATTATTAAAGAACGAGAAATAGAAAAAACAGTTTTTATTAAGGGGAATAAATCTTTGACCGGAAAAACAAGTTTGGTAAACTTATTCCGGGAATAAAAAAAGGAACAAAAACACGTTTGGTAAATTTGTTTTTTTTTTTTCTTTTAATTTTTAAATATTTTTTGATATTTTTATTTTATTTTTCATTTTTTTTTTTTTTTTTTTTTTTCTTCCTTGTGGCCGGCGGCCTCCAGCCATGGCGAGGCTCGCCGGCCCCAAACGAGGCCGAGCCTCACCGTGGTTGGGCAAGGCTCGGCCTCGCCTTGGCTAGGCAAGCTCGGCAACGTCGGATCTAGGCGAGCTCGACCTCGCCGGATTTGAGTGAGCCCGAGCTTGCCTAGCCAAGGCGAGGCCGAGCCCGAGCTTGCCTATCCAAGGCGAGGCCGAGCCTCGCCAGGGGCCGACAACGCTCGGCCTCGCCAGGGCCCACGACGCTCCGGCGAGGTCGCCGGCCCTCAACGGCTGGTCGGCCATGGCGAGGTCGGCCAAAGAAAAAGGAAGAAGAAAAAAAAAATGAGAGAGAAAATTTGTTCTTAAAAATTATTCCAAAAACAATAAATAAGTTTTTCTTATTTCTTATTTCATTTGTTTTTGTTTCCATTTTATTCCCAAGAACAAAAAAAAACAGATTTGGAACAAAAACGCAAATAAATGCGTTTTTATTCTTTTTTGTTCTTGGGAACCAAAAAAAAAAAGAATTTTTATTCATAAACAGAAATAAAGTACATAAAACAAACACACCCTGAATGTTACTAAATATGCCATTAGAAATTCGCCTGGAAACATTGGTGTCCAGCACTGAGATTTTTATAAGATTGTTTCCTTTTCAGCAGAATTTTTCTGGGTGTTTTTGGTTGGTGAAGGTAAAGCTGCAATAATTGCATACATGATTCGACCAAAACCAATGGATGGAAAAGTTTTTGAGTCCTCCTTTGCATATTCCGGGGGCATATTCCGAAGCATATAATGGACCTTTGTGATATTATTATAATTAGAGCCAAAAAGGACCGACGAAGAAACTCAAAAAATTGTTCCATCCGCCAATGTAACTACTGTAAAATTGAGGTCCTGGCAACTGCAATCACGAGAACATGAGGATGCCCAAAGGAAAAACGTGTAAAAAGAGAAAGGGCAGGAGGAGGGAGCAAAACAGAGGACACAAGCATGGGCTACACATGCTACTTGAAATTTGAGCATATGTTAAAAATTCCGAAACTCAAAAAGTTCTAACATCGGAACCTATGTAACAAGTACAAGTTTCATGATTCTAGAATTGCTTATCATGCATTATCAAACGGGAGGGGCAAAATTCAAATGAGAAATTTAATGGGGGCAAAAGTTTGTTTTTAGGCAAAACTAATTTAGCACGATTCGAAAATTCTAAACTAAATTTAGGTCCACCGCCAGACTGAATGAACGAGATGTCTCTAACATAAAAGTGTAACATCAAATCCTGCTAGGTCGCAGGATTAAAAAAATCATTTCGAAAGAATAGAATCGAATCAAAGCTCGAATCTATCCCATACAATCCCTCAGATGCATATGCATTTCTTGTGGTCCAAAAGAGACATTAAATAATGTCAACTTGGTAGGATGTAAGAACCACGCAGGATTTAAATATTAATTCTGAAAAAAGTAATTCGAACAATCCCAATTAAATAAATGAAAATGTCGACCAAGAAATAATTTTAAAAAAAAATTCCATCCTTAACCGAAAAAGGAGTTTGTCACATTATTGTCTCTCCAAGCCACAGCATGATTACCATAACATGGGGCCCAGAAAAAGAACGAGAACTTACTTTATTTTCAACGCATTTTCATCATTCCCTTCATTTTATATATATTTACATATTTTTTCTTTCCCTTTTCGGAAATCCAATGTACATGCCTGGCGCAAGACGCCAAAGTGAAATTTAAAAAAAGAAAAAAAGAAACCCCAAAGAAAAGATAAGAGAGAAGCTCATCCTTATCCCACAGCCCTCGAACCTCGCGACAACACAACACCGACCGTCCGCTAATTCCCGGCCGAAACCCAGTCCGAATCGAACCCATCCCGGTTCGACCCGGTCGAACCGCGAACCGAGTCTTGACAGAGTCTTTATACAACAGTGCAACGAACCGCCCTCACAATATCTAGAGACCGTAGTACATGGATGATGATCTCCGTCGTCCACATGGCGCGATCAGACGAGGGTCTTGCATGCGTACGTCTTCGGGTCCCACATCGCCGGCAGAAGGAACTTCCGGCCGCCGAGCCCGTGGGCGTTGTAGCTCGCGCCGGTCGCCTTGTCCACCAGGAGCTGCCCCGGGTAGCCCGGGTACGCGCCCGACCCGTATATCCCCGTGCACGCCGTCACCGCCTCCAGCGGCGCGTCCGCCGGACCCTGGAAGAAACCGCCCCCGAACGGGTTCGTGACGGCGCCGGCGAGGAGCGTCGCCAGGTTGATCACCATGCCGTCGACCCCGACGTCGCCGCTCGGCGCCACCAGCGGCGGCGTCTGCGGGCCGTACATGGGCTGGTGGAACGGCCACGCGCACTGCCCCGGGCACTGCGTCTCCGAGTTCCCGACCCACACGAACGCCGACCCGGGCCGGGCCGCCCCGTGCGTCCCGCACCGCGAGCAGAACCCCTCCACGGCGACGTCCGCCGCCGTGAGGACGACGGTGATGGTGCCCGGGGCGGCGTTGAACTTGCCGGCGAGGGCTCGGAGGTGGCGGTTCTTGAGGGACTTCCCGAGGGTGTACGCCTCGTGGAGGGCCTGCCTCCCGACGACGAGGTTGGAGCTGCCGCCCTTGTACTTCTCGGTGGTGCGCCACCAGGAGGCGGCGGAGGGGGGAGGGGAGCGGGGGTAGCCGAGGGAGCGGATGAAGTCGACGATGACGGAGCGCTGGGTGGGGGAGAAGCGACCGTACCAGACGAGGTCGACGGTGATGTTGCCCTTGAGGAGAGCTCCGTGGTGGTACTTGAGGACGAGGGGTTGTTGCTGGACCAGGGCGGCGGAGGAGGAGGAGATGGAGCTAGAGAAGAGGATGAAGAGGAAGAAGAAGAGAGGGAGAGCGAGAGAGCGAGACGCCATTGACGCGGCCTCAAAGCTTTTAGAGAGAGAGAGAGAGAGAGAGGAGAGAGGAGTGGGAAAAAATACGAAGGGAGAGGGTATTTATAGTGGGAAGAGGAGGAGGAGGAGAGGGAGACAGCTGTGAGAGATTAGCCGAGTATTTTTTTTGTTTTTTATGTGCATCCTTGTGACTTTGTGATATATATCAAATTCGTTTTCTTTTTTTTTTTTTTTTCCGGCCATAGTCAATTTCAATTTCGATACATATAGATTGGCCAATTTAGATATCATACTGTTCGTACGTGATGATGCGTTTAAGTCAAATATTGCATTTAATCCATAGTGCGCAATACGTGTGAAAATTGATTATTCTTTGTGTTGTTAGAACGAGAAATTTTTATTCGAACTTGAGCATTAAATTGAATGTAATTTTATGATTGAATTTTAGAGTAATTTACATAATCATAATGATTCCAATCGATTTGGGTCCAATAGATATTCCAGGGTTGTAATCATAAAAATAATTCATTCGCCGGATGAGGAATGATGAGTAAAGTGTATTTATACACTATAAAGTACAAAAAAATTATGAATGTCATGTCACCTTAGATAACCCCAAAAGAAAATCATTCTAAGGCCTAGACAACCCCTCAAGAAAGAAAAAAATTTATGTGCTAGACAGTACTAGCCCCTTTTTTAAAAGATCCCAAAAAAAAAAGTACCTCCTGCTCTTGCACGAAATTGGCCGTAGATGTACTTCCTACGCAAGATTCTAGGGGCAGGTGACGCGAATGATGATGCAACATTTATTATTATCAAAACTGAGAAAAGTGATTACTAATTTTAACATCGAGGGAAAGTAATTTATGGCAAGGGAAAAAGAGCATACCTAACATGTCCTCTTTGGTTCTTTCATTTCAATTTTTTCAAAAAATTATTTATAATAAAAAGTGTCGCGTCAATATTTTTTTCTCTTTAAATTGAAAAGAAGAAAAAGAAAAACGACGACCATTTTTATGTCTTTGCTTTTGCACCAATTGGGGAAGTCCGTGCTTTTGGTTTTTTTTAAGGTATTCGGTACAATGTAGTGGCGTAGGATACTCGTGCGCGCAATAATTAGCGTGCGCAAAACACAGTCTCGTCTCGTGAAGAGAAAGGATCAGGGTCAACGTCAAAGGAGCGCCACGTGGAGCGAAGCGGTTGGTCGGGGGATGTGGGGAGGAGCCTATGTGCCAGGCTGTAGGGATGACGTGGCGGCCTGAGCTGTAAGGCAGGGAGGCTCGTAGTAGCTTCCGGATGGCGACCCTGCGACTTTAGGCGTTCCAGGCCCACCCTTGCACGCCAATTTTGAAGGGGGCCCCAAAAAAGAACTTGATAAAAAAATTAATTAGTTGACGTTATGTTCGATTTTTAATTCCTTAGGTACCAAAAATTCAAAAGAAAAAAATTGCTGACTATTAATTTGTGAATTATTGTAGACGGCTGTTGTGGAACCTCGACAATGATTAAATTTTTACCTCACCAATGAATATGGCGGTGGTTAAAGTTTTACCTCACTACAACCCAAGAGCTCGAGAGCTCTATTAAGGGTTGTTGGGCTTGTCGAATAACTTTGATGAACTCATAAAATCGTGTTCTTTATTTTTACCCACACACCCCAATTCCCAATTTGGTAAAAAAGTTTTTCTTTCTTCTCTCTTGAAAATACCTCGAATTTTGAATATTAGAATTCAAACTATTAATTATGAATTATAACTCGTTATTTAGTTCAAATGGAAAAGAATTTCTCCACATTAAGCATTGTTGATATACTAATTAATAAAATAGTTATACAAATATATTGATATGATAATTGTATTATTTGTCTCTATCTATAGTTTTAGATTTAATGGAAATCCAAGACAAGTATGCTATTTTAAAACACAACCCTAACCTCAATCTAATGGGATTCCTTTTAAGTTTCCAAACACTATTAATCAATTATCTTGAGATTTTCGAGCCTCATAAACTTTTTGATTGGATTTGAAAATAATTAACTTGTCATTAAAAAATTGGAAGAAAACAATATGTTTTTCTTTTCAAATAAGCTCTACAAGAACTTTTGAATTGGCAATCTATCGCCAAACTATCATTTCGCTTCAATTCCTTGCCCCCTTACTAAGAGTGATTGGTTTCAAGGTGAGTCAATAACCACCTTAAAAATTAGAATCAAATTGAGCAAGGTCAGTACCTAGTTTGTGGAATCAAGAGCTAGCCCATCTGGTCCGATTGCAGGGTTAGTCGTAAATTTTTTTTTTTTTTTTGTTACGGAAAAATTGGAATCACAGCCAAGTAAATCCCCAGGTAACACGTAAAGCGGGAGAACCCACCACCTCCTGGAGTCACACTTAAGACATCTGGGCCTCCCTAAGTTTTGCCCAACCCTTCACCTCTGGCTAAGGATCGCAATTGTCGGGCCCACCGTCGGTGGTGAAATTATTGATTTCTTCTTCTTCTTCTTCTTCTTCTTCTTCTTCTTCTTCTCCTCCTCCTTATTTCTTCTATTCCCTACAAGTTGGAGTTTCACAACATCAAAAGAAAAAATAATTTACTTTTAAGGTTTGGTTTTAATCAATTCAATTATAGTCCCCTCAAGAACCACCTAGAATTCACTGACTCGGTTTGGACCCATTCTAATTTTTGGATTGGACCAGGAAATATGCACACCCCTTGTCTATCTTTGATTTTTTTTGTCATATTCTATCTTCGATTTAAAGAGAGTAGAATTTTCTCAATGCTCCACCCATTTCTTTTTATATCTTTTAATTTTCCCCTTACTATTATTCTACACCCTTCTAAAGAAAGGGTTAGGGGAAAAGATGAGGCTCTGATTGAATACGACGCATCAGCTCATGACTTCAGTCCAATCTCGACCCATGCTGTGCCGGATCAGATCGTACATGGCCGTGTTTCAAAAAGACTGTTTGCTCAACCGCAAAGGGACGAATTTAGATTAGAAAAGATTAGACCCGACCTTGGCCTGATTGATTGGATGAGCTCATGCATTAATTTGCACAGTTGCGCTCTAAATTCTGCACTGACGCTCTCTCTTGTCTCAATCAGCATCATTTTCACTCCTCACATCTTTTGTCTTTTGTTTTCTCTGCAAAAGCCTAAAACGCATTGATAAGTAGCCTGCGTCCGAATTCCCCCGGGGGGGCCTCCCCCCTCGGGCTCTTAAAAGAGGCTCTGGTTTTTCCACTTTGGATTTTGTGCATGGGCACTCCCCTTAAACAATAGTTTAAGCATGTATTAAGGCAAATGGCGCCGAATAGTCTTCAGATTTTAGATTAATGTGCAACATCATCTTTAATTTTTTATTTATTCAGTGTCTTTTACAAACTTTAACTTATTTTGTAATGTTCTTGCTGAATTTTTAATCTATTGAATATAGTCTTTAAACTTTTTATACATGTTTAATCTAATTTCTAGATTATATAAAAATGTTCAATGTTATCTTCCCATTGGTTCAGATTCAATGATAACTCTATTCCTTTCTTTTTTTATTAAAAAAAAAAAATTTCATTCATTACCAAAATAATACATAAAAGGATTTATGGGAAATCTCAAAAGTCATCATAACAAGGTAAGTCCATAGAGCTCCAAAATAAACCAACAACAAGAAATCCCAGTACATCATCAGAGCACGGTTAGCAAAGATTATCATATACTCGTCCTTTATAAATGGATTTGTGATGATATCCAAACAAAAGGATTGGCGGCCAACGCCAAATCAAACTTCCTCATTAGTGATGAGCATATATCGGGATCTCTAATTATAGTTACGGCTTTGCCTTTCGATAATGTGTGCTTAGGTTTGGTGTCCCCAACATCATCACTATATTGAGACAATATAAACATGTTGAATAAGCTCAAATCTAATAACCATGAAAGCGAGCCCTTCAACGAGCGCAAGACACCAAAGCTTTTAACGAAAAGACGTTGAACTAACACAACTTTGACATCAAAGCTACCGTGAATATCATAAAAATTAGAAGTGGAGTACTTATTCATTAAAATTCCTAAATCTATAATTAAATTGGAAAGAAAAGCTTCCAAATATAAAATCGGAAGAGTAAAGCTCCTAAATCTAAACTAGATTGGGAGAGTAAGGGAAAAAAAAAACAAGAGAAAATAAAAGGAGAGCAATGAGGGAAGGGAGGGAGAGTCCTCCCTTCCAAAAGTTTAAGAGACGAGGAAAGCTGAAATTTGAAGAGGGAGAGAAAGGGAGGGAGAGATCGAAGTTGAAGGGGGAGATCAATGATTCATATCTAGACTAAACATGTAAAAGTTGAACAAATTAATAGTTTAGATTAGGATAAAATAGGAATCGCACTAAATAAGTTAAAAGTTCAAGAATAATGTTGCATATTGAGTATAAATTTATGGACTATTTATGTAGTTGTCCCAAAATATTAGAATTGCCCATAGATCATTGCTCTTGTTTTATGTGTTATCAAGGTATTAAAATTGAAATATTTTCTTATTAAGTTACAAGTCCCATGAAAAGCGCTTGTCGGCGAGACACATTTTGTTTTTTAAAGTGCTTTGACTTTAAAAACAAAATAACAAAAACAAATGCCTTGCTCATAAGTGCCTTAAGGACACTTGGCAAGAATGTGAAAGTGAGATCAGTTATCAAAACTTGTTTAAAAACATTGAAGAGTGGAAATTCATTCTCTTTTTATGAGGGCATAGATAGAAATGCAAGTTTCGAAACACAATTAATTCATCTTATCAAATATCGGGGGTACGTTTTTAAAATCCTCAGTAAATTAATAGACTTGGTTTGATTTTATCTTTATTCAACAAATATTCAAAATTCTTTCAAGTTATATAAATACATTTCCATTATACTTTTCATGATTTTTAAAAATTAAATAAGCTATTAAGTCATAATGAAATATTGATTAATAACTCATAACTTTAAAAAGTCAAAATAAATTATATATATGTATATATAAACACACGTATATGTATATAATGCTCTTTGGAGGTAAGAGTTTTGATGTTGCCCGTAAAGAATCTAGTTAATAAGTGTACAAATATGGTTCATGATAAAGTATCTGATCTATAAAATATCGATTATATTTTATCATCGAAGACGTTATATATATATATATATATATGAAATTAGAACGATGTTTGAGGACACTTATTGAATATCCGAATAAGGAAAGATTCCTATTTCTGATACACAACATTTCTCATGTTATGTAGAATCATCATGCAGCTCCTTGTAAAATATAAGTAATGGGTATCTCGAGACACTTATCGATAAAACTAGACCATTTGTTAAAATCTTTAAAAGCAAAGGAAAGAGCAAGAGACCCAATTTCCATTTCTTGTTTGGGAGTGGCAAGCCAAGAATCCCATCATAATCAAAGTTGAGAAAAGAAGGGGGAATTTGGAGGACCACAGTGGGGGAGCTGTTCATGTTTGTATCGATGGAGAGGGATGGTGACCTCAGATATTGGGCGGCCACCAAGGAAGAATTTATGGGGTATGGAGGGGAAGGACCGTGTGGTACGCCATGGGGGGTCAGAGTACATCCAGTTGTTTCATTAGCTGGCTTATAAGGGATAGTCAAAAAGGATGTGTGAGCATTATCCACCTTCTTCCCAAGGCCTCCCCCCTTTACCTAGAAGTGGGTGTAGACCCGACAAAATCAAACTCCCTTTCATGTTTTGGTTTCTTTCTCCAAATTTCTAAGTTCTCATCTCAAATAATGGAGCACACAGACTCCCTTGAAAGGTCTTCGTGCTCGTAATTTTTGGACACGACCCATTTTGCACGATATGATCACCGTTCCGGACAAGAGACGAAATTAAAGGAAATAATTTGATACGATGCGAGAAGATGCACTTAATTCATATGTTGATTTGAATCGGCACGGGTTCATTGTTAATTAATTGTTTGATTTTATTATCAAAATCATGATGTTCTATACAAGGTGAGGTGACATGAATTTCAAGTACCTTTATGACACCATATTAAAAATTGTCGACCATGATTAGCTGTGAAAAAGTTATTTACATGGGAGATATTTTCTTGTGAAGAGGACTGTCTACATAAATCCCCGACATAATGATAGAGCCACTTGTTTTAAGGTTTAATAAAATGTCAACCAAAGTTTTGCCTCGAGTTTTGAGTGGCTGGCTCGATATGCACTGGATTATTGTTATTATTATTAATATTATTTTTAGTGATGTGAAAAATCAAACTTATGCCGTTCGCCTAATTTATTCACTGAAAAAGCCGATCTGCCATTGCAAATACTCAAATGAAATATTCATATATGTCAAATAGCAAGCATAAGACTTTAACCTAAAACCTTGTTATTAATTTTCTTAAAAGTGCATGTGCAACGGTTGTTAAATAACTAAACACGGGAATAGTGTAATTCTTAATGCATTAAGCTTACTCGCTACGTATGCTTGCGACCTGTATAATTAATACTTCAAAAACCGAACATAATTTTTCTTTAATATATTTTAATGAAGTGTTTTGGGAATATTCCTTAAAAGAAGCGAGATATTACTATCCCTTTAGATTAGGAACAAGAATCAGCGAATTATCACAAAACGACAATGCCATTCATCCTATGACATTGCTTCTTTGTCTTATCTTACATTGAATGATGGGGTGGCTCGCCGGTCCGGAAGCAAAGGAACAAAGAGAAAGCTGTCGCGCAGTGGGTGAAAAATTGGCACCATTTTAGGACGGCGCTAGACATTTTCGACTGACTTCCCCCCTGGACCGCAATGACTAATACTTAGCCTTGACAGGCGTCTAATAACAGTAATTGAATCATAACCGTCGATCCCTCCACGAGATCGACGACCGTCGTGCGCTCGACCCGTCGGGTTCGGATCTGAGCAAGAAATTTCCGCCCCGAGGAGCTTGGATCGGAAGTCTTGGATCATGGGCATGAGGTGTTAAAGCACAAAGGTCAGAACCACAGATGACAAATACTGAGGGAAGTAAAGAAACAGAGTAAAACGAACAGAGCAAAAGCTGAGCTGGTGATCCGTGCAAAAGCTGAGCTGGTGATCCGTAAGAAGAAGCTGAGCTGAGCTGGTGATCCGTGAAGAAGTTGAGATGGCAATCCAGAAACAAAAGATTGACTGCAGCTATGCCAAGAACCGTACAAGTGTCAATATAACAAAGTATAGTTAGTTTGATGATTCAATCCTGTAACAAATACTTTAAGTCTGTTTTGAAAAGAAGTTGTTGAACGAAGATATAAAAAGCTTCGCTATTGTAACAGAAGGGAAGGTACAGAAAATTCTCTCGAAGCTCTCAAGATGCTTTCATTTTTCTTTGAAGCAGAACTATAGTTGATTGTATAGATTGAGAGAAGTAGAGAATAGAAAGAACTTACTTGATGTAATTGTTCGATTCAGTTCTATCAATATTCAGAGTTCTTTACCTCAAATGAAGTTCATCTTGATATCTGAATCTTCACATGGTATCAGAGCATACTTCCTGGTAGATCGTGATCTTCCTTCTCCCACCGAAAGCTTGTACGGAGGCTGCATGATCAAGATCAACGGTCGAGTGCGAGAAGAATCGATATCCAGAGGTTTGAATTTAGATACTCAAAGGTCATCTACTTGTTCTGTCATAGCTTCAAAGTGTCTCGGTATATAGAATGACAACCAGAGTGCAGAAGTATTCATTTCCGATTCATGTGAATATAGCAAATTTTGTAACAATCAAGCTGACAGAGGAGAATTTTCTACTTTGGCAAGCTCAATTTCATAGGTTTCTAAAGAGTCAAGATTTAATCGGGTTTATTAATGGTGAAACATCTCCTCCAAAGACAAACAATACAAGCCGAGATTGAGGGAAGGCAAACACAAGAAATAAACCCCGAGTATCTAGATTGGATTAAGACGATCGTTAATCTCATCCTGGATAAGCGGAGCAAAGATATCGAAAATATTCTAAGTCTAATAATTGGCTTAGAAACTTCATTCGAGATATGGCAAACTCTTATAAATCGTTTCACACGAGATCCGTAGCAAAGGAATTCGAATTAAGAGGAAAATTACAAGTCTGCGGGAAAAGAGATAGATCATTGAGTGAATATCTTCGAGAGTTCAAGTCCATTTGTGATCAGTTAAATGCTATTGGAAAACCGGTTGATGACATAACCAGGATGTTTGGAGTTCTTGAAGGGTTAGGATCGAATATGAAAGCTTTAGAACAACCATGTCTTGTCTCAAACCTCAACCGGAATATGATGAGGTGATTTCTCAACTTGAAAGATTTGAGACTAGGCTGCAAACGTATTACGTAAATCGGTACAATACTAACCTAGCATACTATGGACAAAGAAAGACCGGAATAAGTCCACAAAGGCCAAATTTCAGAAACCAAAGAGAAAATACTCGAGGTGGGCATATCTATGGCGAGAGGACAAATTACTAACGAAGGAATAATGGGAGTAACCTTTCGGATCGGGAAGGAATCATCAATATCAAGAGAATAATCTGAATACAACACAAAGCAAGATCGGGTTATTAAGGAAAACCGGTCTAACTACGGGCAAGGTTTTAGACCATATACAAATCCTTCTCAAAGGTATCAAGGTGTTAGATCCTACCCACCACAAAGCTCAATTAGCAACAAATATGTGCGAGCTCGAAACCAAGTAAGTAATGGTCCTCTGGAATGTCAAATTTGCAAAAGGCCAGGACACACGGCTCTTCGATGTTGGTATCGTTTTGACAACTCATACCAAGTAGAAGAAATACCAACCGCATTGGCGGCCATGCATATTGAAGAACCCTACGGTGAGAATGGTACCGGACACGGGAGCTACATCTCACATTGTCTGCAGATCTGGTATGCTTCATGACTACTCGCATATAGTGGTACCGACACCGTTATGATTGGAGATGGATCTGTTTGTCGATTTCAAACATTGGTAATGGAATACCGCATACAAAAACAAGCATATTACCATTAAGAGATGTTCTAGTAGTTCCGAAATCAAAAAGAATCTGATTTTACGTATCAAAGTTAACAGATGACTATCCATGTTCTCTTATTTTTGATAAATATGGGGTCTATATGAAGGACAATTACAACCATACAACAGTGAAGCTAGGAAGGAAAATCAAGGGGCATTTGTATCAAGTGGACCCTAAAATCACGAAGTTCACTTCACTCGGGTTCAACAAGAAGTGGGAGAAGATATCGGCATCAAAGGCTTGCTCACACCGGTTTAAAAACGGTGAAGCTTCTACGAAGTCAACAACTCATTCAAGATACAGTTCAAAAGCTCAAAATAGGTGCAAAGAAATTTGTCAAATTGCTAAAAGTTCAGCTTTACCTTTTTCATCTTCGGACTATACATCTAGTGCTCCCTAGAAAAGATACATTGTGATGTTTGGGGACTGCACCAAGACAATTTGTTCAACAACTTCGCTATTATGTCATTTTTGTGGATGACTTTTCTCGATATATTTGGATATATCCAATGAGGCGAAATCGAAGTTTATGATGTTTTTGTCCTATTTCAAAAGCGGTGGAAAATCAACTTGATCACAAGATCAAAATATTTCAAAGTGATGGAGGAGGCGAGTTTACTAATATCAAACTTGAGAATCATTTACGGTAGTGTGGTATAAAAGCAGTATTTCCCGCCCTACACACGTAACAAAATGGAATCTACGAAAGGAAGCATCGACATGTACTTGAATTAGGCATGGCAATGTTATATCATGGTAGAGTACCTTTGAAATATTGGGTAGACGCCTTTATAACAGCAGTCTATATCATCAACATCCTTCCTTCAACAAAGCTACACATGACTTCACCTCATTATAAACCTGTATAAACAAAAACCAGATTATGCTCATCTACGAGTTTTTGGATCCGCCTGTTATCCTTGCCTCAGGCCCTATAGACAAAATAAATTCGATCCAAGATCTCTCATATGCATTTTTCTCGGGATATAGTGAGAAACACAAAGGCTACGAGATGTCTCTTACCTACTAATGGACATGTCTATATCGGTAGACATGTAGTATTCGATGAGACAGTCTTTCCTTTTACTCGGCTAGTCACAAATTTGAGCATCAAGAAGGATCCGCATTATACAACCAATGGACAAGAGGAGTCTTCGGATCTCATAATACGAGAACAACACCAATCGAAAGTAAATAAGCCTATGGAGCACTTGCAACATACTAGATCAAATCATATAGTTCCGATGTACAAGACGGTGAACTCGGTACAATAGATCCGATAAGCTGTACCACAAGGGAATACGACTGGTAATGTGATACGAGAATGTTTCTAATATTTCATCAGCTACTCTTGAACCACCTACTGCAGCTGCAAATACCGAGGAAGCAGAATATTCGAATCAAGAACCTGTTCCAACACCACAAAGTGATACGTAACAAACTCAAAACACTTCGCATCGGGAATTACACAAGGTATCTGTTCTATCCATCCTATGCAAACTAGGCTGAGATCTGGAATTGTTAAATCAAATCCAAAATACGCATGTTTAGCTGAATATAAAGTTCCGAGTGAACCAAAATCGTAAAATCAGCATTGGCGGACAAGGGATGGTATCAAGCAATGCAAGATGAAATGAATGCTCTATATCGAATAACACTTGGGAGTTAGTTCCTAGAACTAATCACATAAATATTATTGGCTGCAAATGGGTGTTTAAGACAAAACTTGCTCCCGATGGCACTCTTGATAGACTGAAAGCTCGTCTTGTAGCCAAGGGTTTTCACCAAGAAGCAGGTATCGATTTTACGAAACTTTTAGTCCTGTAATTAAGCATGCTACAATTCGACTAGTCTTGTCTCGTAGCAATGATGAAACAATGGGAAATTCATCAACTTGATGTTAAACCGCCTTCTTACATGGTACTCTAAGTGAAAGCAGTCTATATGGAATGCCTCACGGGTTTCAAGACCCACAGAGACCTCATCATGTATGTCTCCTCAAGAAGTCCCTCTATGGACTTCGACAAGCTCCTCGAGCTTGGTTTGAAAAGTTCAGTAACTTCTTACTAGAGTATGGCTTCTTCGTAGCTCCACCGATCCATCATTGTTTATCCTACATACCGGAACAGAAACAATTCTCCTATTGCTATATGTTGATGACATCATTTTAACCGGAAGTTCATCTTACATGCTCTCTAACCTCATCAACTCTCTTGGTCTTCGTTTCACATGAAAGATCTAGGTGCACTTCATTATTTTCTTGGCATTGAAGTTAAGCGTACTTCGACAAGCTATTTCTTAGCCAAACAAAGTATGCAATTGATCTTCGAATCGAGCTCATATGCTGGATTGTAAACCAATCTCTACTCCACTTTCTTTGAGACCAAATGGTTTACTTACTGAGCCTATTCTTCTATCTAATCCAACGAGTATCGAAGTTTGGTCGGTGGTCTCCAATACCTCACACCGACTCGACCGGATATTACCTATGCCACAAATGTACTATGTCAAAAGATGCAAAGAGCCTACTCTTACCAACCTTCGAAATTAAAGAGAGTATTGAGATATATAAAAGGTACTGTTGATCTTGGCATATTCATCCATTCCGAAGCACTATGCATCTCTATGGTTACTCGGATGCAGACCTGGGCCGGGCATTTGATCTTGATACTAGAAGATCAACCACTTTGGTTTCGCACATATCTCGGATCCAATTTAATCTCTTGGGCAGCAAAGAAGCAACCGACAAGAAGTCGATCTTCCACGAAGCTGAATATTGTGCCCTTGCTTCCACTTCTGGTGACCTCACTTGGATCGGTTTTTGTGCTACGAGACATTAGTTGCCCTCTTAAACCTCCTATTCATCTATATTGTGACAATAAGTCAGCCATCTCCCTCACTTGCTAATCCCATATTACATGCTAGAACTAAACATGTTGAAGTTGACTTCCACTTTGTTCGGGAAAAAGTTTCCTCCGGTTCATTACAGTACGATATGTTCCAAGTAATTGTCAACTAGCGATATCTTTACTAAACCTTTGTCACGACTAGTACATCATCATATGCGAGTCAAATTGGGAATTAGTCGTCTCTCCATTCCCAATTTGAGGGGGAATGTTAAAGCACAAAGGTCGAGAACCACGGATGACAAATGCGAGGGAAGTAAAGAAACAGAGTAAAACGAACGAGCAAAAGCCGAGCTGGTGATCCGTGCAAAAGCCGAAATGGTGATCCGTAAGAAGAAGCTTTCCGAGCCGAGCTGGTGATCCGTGAAGAAGTTGAGATGGCAATCCGAAACAAAAGATTGACTGCAGCTATGCCAAGAACCGTACAAGTGTCAATATAACAGTATAGTTAGTTTGATGATTCAATCCTGTAACAAATACTGTTAAGTCTGTTTTGAAAAGAAGTTGTTGAACGAAGATATAAAAAGCTTCGCTATTGTAACAGAAGGGAAGGTACAGAAAATTCTCTCGAAGCTCTCAAGATGCTTTCATTTTTCTTTGAAGCGGAACTATAGTTGATTGTATAGATTGAGAGAAGTAGAGAATAGAAAGAACTTACTTGATGTAATTGTTCGATTCAGTTCTATCAATATTCAGAGTTCTTTACCTCAAATGAAGTTCATCTTGATATCTGAATCTTCACATGAGGGGGTCCGCCGTAGCGACCACACGGCTCGTATTCACGGGAATGCAAGGACCGAGGTTCGGACACTGGGACATTCTTGGTGGTCGAGTGGACTGACTGGTCCAACACATGTCTCAACCTATGAACACTGAAACCGTTCCTTGATTGCGTTGATCGCTTAGTGTCCAATAATCACAAATCCTTTTTAGCAATTCTGTAGCGCATTTGTTTCTGTGTAACTTATGGCTTAGTATGATTTTTCTATACTTGCCCTGTGATATATATATACAACCCCACGCGCACGCGCACAATCATGAAAATAAAATAATATCATTTACATGAAAAATTCCGTGCATTCTCAACGGGTTGAATTTGCTGGTTATCACTTGAGGTCCAGTCCCAAACTTTTTTTGTCTCAAAAGAAAAATTCTGAACTTTAGGTCCAGTCCCAAATATGTCATGAATTTTGTTTTGTCTAAAAAAAATCACCAACTTTTAATCTATTTTCAAATTTACCCTATGGTCCAATTCCAATTTAATGTGGTATTTTCACATTGATAATAAATATACATTGGTAATACGACATGAAAAATTATCTTAAAAATAAAACCGTTATAGGATATAAAAATTAGGGACGCTAATCACGACTTTTGGATAGATGGCTAATGAATGCAAATTTAGGACTAAAATAAAAATTGATGATTTTCTTTTTGACAAAAAAAAAAAAAAAGAAGAAGTTAAGGTAGATTTGGAATTTGACCAAAAGTTTGGGGTTTTTTCTGAGATAAATAAAAAATTTGGGGCAGATTTGGGATTATACCTAAAGTTTGGATTTTTTTCTAAGGCAAGGAAAAAAAAAAACAAGTCACCATAGATTTAGGACTAAACCTAAATTTGGGATTTTTTCTATAAAAAATAAAAAATAAAAAAATTCAGACCACTCGGGTGGCAATTGTGTTAATTGAGAGTCTCTCCTTCATCACCTGAGATCAAGAGTTCGAAACCCACAATTACTAGCATTGTAAGTGAAGGGCTATGGTAGTGGGGTCCTATGCTAATTTTTTCGAGGTATAGTCGTCATTAATGTCCGAAGGTGCCACCAAGTCTTTGGAGGACCTTGTGATCTCGAATAACGTAAGCAAAAGGGGGCTCGGGCGGATCCTTAGTTACCAAAAAAATTAGAGTAAAATTGAGATTAAACCTAAAATTTGAGATTTTTTAAGAATTTTTTTTTTTTTTGATGACCCGGAAACCCCGAAAGCCGACAAATGCGGCGGGAAGAACACAGGGGGCCGACGCAAGTGGCCACCACACTCACGCAGGTTAAGTCAGTCACCCTGCGACGCACTGGGGATTTGAACCCCTCCCCTTCACGAGGGGGAGAGGGCCCAAAGCCAGCAACGCCACCTAGGTGGGTGGTAGATTTTTTAAGAATTAATCCTTTATTTTTCGCAAAACGACAAATCCTACTTTACTAGGAATTTGCCCTTTTCTCGATCCTTTTCCTTCTAACTACGAAAGGTATGAGATGTGAAAAAACAAGATTTCGACATTGCACGAGGAAATCCACTTGATTAAGTATAGTCGAATAACCCAAAATAGTTTATGATTTGAGCAGTTTCATTATTCCATTAAAACGATTGTCGACAATACTAAGTAAGATCATTAATGTCTTGAAAATTGCAGATGACAATAACTCAAAGCGACATCCACTATTTACTTATAAGATAAAAATAATAATAGTAAATCACACGATGCATGCACATTACTGAAACAGACGACTCATGCAAATTAATTAGGCTGTGGTGGCCAAGTCGTGCGATGGTGACAAATCGTGCGAGATTGAAGTCAATAATGGACCGAACAAACTATAATATTATGTATCATTTTGAATATCATCTTTTTTCCTCTCTCAAGTCTTCGTCAGCCAATTTGCATGGATGGAACATGGATGATTTATTTATTTATTTCCCAATAAATTAATTAAAATCAACAAAATACACGACTATCCAGTAGAAACTCACACAAAATATATGTAATTTTTCATATAAATCATAAAAACAAATTACTGTTCTTTATGGATAACCATCGATATTGTCATTATAAACTATCTCATCTTCATGACAATAATATATATATATACGAAAAAATCTCAAATTAGTAAATTTATGACAAATTTACTACAAATTAATTTTTGATCACCAAAAATCTAAAAGCGATATAAATGTGACAAATTTACCCTCTATTAGTTCTGTATAAAATCATAAACCGTTACAACCTGTCGAGAGTAAAATTTCAAACTAATACTTCTATCAATTATCACTTATGATTTAACTTAGAAATTAGAAGGAAAAAATTCAGCGAAAACCAACGAAGAATAAATTTGTCGCGGATATACTAGTTTGATATTTTTAGTGATTAAAAAATGAATTTGAATAAATTTATTACATATTTATCAATTTAAAGTTTTTATGAATTTGATAAAAAAAAAAAAAAAGTTTGTGGTATTAACTCAAAAATATGTGCAAGGCGAGTGGCCCGCGCGGCAGAAGTCGGCACACAAGCGGACATCCTCGTGGTCAACACTCGAAGAAAACACGCCCACGTGCTTTCACCATGTTTGTCGTCAGGCGTTGTAAACATCATCCCCCCACCCCCTCACCCACGTGACCACGTCTTCCCCCTCTTCCTTCCTCCTCCTTATCCCCTCGATTTTTCGATTTTTCGAACTTTTTTTTTTTTTGGTCGTAACGAGAGATTTCATTCAAGTAAAAGTAGAGATACACCCCGGTGAGACCTATGTATACAGAAGATCGGCTAATCGAGACAAACACCACCGACGGCCAATACACTGTGAAGAGTGGATATCATTCAATCAGACAAGCAGCCATCCATATCAATGAAAACAGAGCATCCTCTTCCTTCCAACTACCTCCAATCCTCTGAAAGAGCATTTGGAATCTAAACGTCGCACCCAAAATCAGGTTTTTAATTAAGAGTGTTGTTCAAGCTATCCCCCAGTATGCAGTGTCCATTTTTAAGATTCCTGTGTCTTTATGTCAGGTTTTCCAATTCCCATAGCAATTGGAAAAAATAAGGAGAGTGTAAAAGCCTTACCAAAAAGGAAAAAAAAAAAAAAAACCTATTTTACACGTGCCGGCGTCTCATACACCGTTGAGTGGGTCCCTTCAAGCTGAGACAATGTTCAAAGGGTCCTGTCTAAAAAAATATTTTGGAGTATTTTTTTCCTTGATGAATTTCTTCTAGAGTCATCCTAGCTTGAGGAATGCATAATAGGGTTAATACCATTAAAATCTCGAAACAATACCTTTATTCTAATACTACTCAAACTAAGTTTCATTTCACAAAAAAATTCGAACCTATATATCCATGAGACATTTATTATAAAAAAAGAAAAATTTCTCTCTATAAAAGAATTTCAAACTCATACCGTTATGCCAAATATGCCTGACACTAAAATGCATACGTGACACGATAGAATACTGCAAGATGGATTTGTAATTTGTGCGTTGACAATATGCATTTTAATGGAATATTAAACAAAATGCTAACATATGGTGAGTTCGAGTTAGGAATACCAATTTGGTATTTTTGTGAGAAATGAAAATTAATTTGAAGTAAATATATTACTATTTTTGAAGTATCAGTTTGAAATTTTTAATGGTATTAACCCTGTATATTAAGATTGACATGTTAATCTAATATATAAGTTTTGCCAGATTATTTTGAAACCCAGAAAAAAAAGAAGAATATATTCTAATAAGGTGAATAAATTTTGACTTACGTAACGTTATTGTGGCAGCTTTATGAAACAAGGAGAAAGTTTTTTTTACCGCTGTAAATGCCAAACGAAGGTGGCTTTCTCCGTACATCTCGTCCATCTTCACTCCACGTGTCCTTATTGCTGTTATTTCTCTTCATTATCCGCTTTGGCCACGCCTTCTTTGCATGGCATGATTTAGCTTTGATTTCAATGCATGCGGCGAACTGGACTTACGGCTGAACAAGTTAAAGAGATAAATTGGAGTTACAGGAAAAAAAAAGACTCGTGGATGATGAAAATTTGTGCATGGCATGAGTGATCGTAATTGATTGAAAAAGTTAACATTGTGGATTAGATATTGGATTCGAGCTTCCGTAATTGTTATGTGGTCACTAGACTCGTACAACGGATGAGTGAACTCAAATTGACTCATCTTCATATAATGCGAATCTAGTAGTTTATACTTGACCCATATAGTGCATATTTAACTAAATTTTAGAAAACTCATACCCAAATTGAGGTAAGAATATGAAGTAAGCAAGTGCAAGGTTGAGTGATGGCTGAAAAGTTATAGAGACAAGTTAAATCTAAGTAAGTTGTGAACCCATTTTAACACCTATCTTATTTTGGGTGTTTACAATTCTAAATTCATTTACTAAATATAACTAACCTATTTCATAACTTAATCTATCAAATATAGGTTAAAAAGTTTGATTTATCACCCATTTTTACAGGTTTATAATCGTTAAGAGCCAGCTATTGATAGCATTCAAGTTGTTGACTAACACTTCAAGATATTATTTCTCGAGTCATCCGTTCCATTATTTGTTCCCTGATGCATTAAATGTTGGAAAAAGCTCATGAAAATAAATAAATTTGTCTAAGGTGTACAATTGCAAGCACTATCTTTAAAAATAATTCCACTACTTGGAGTGCAAAACTCGGTGCGATAGGCTTCTGGCGACTACCCTCTCAAGAGACAATAGACATTTTTTTATATTCTGCACCAAATATTAGAAGAAACAGAAACAACATTATATATAACTAGGCAAGAAAAATAAAAGGAAAGATTTTTTAAATATAAGAATATTCTCTCTTGCATTTAGTATATATATCAAGATTATCTTATGAGATTTTATTTTTATATTCTGACAAAATAAAAGAGCCGTTGTAAAATAATTGAGGATTTATTTGAGAAATAAATTAACCGTTACAAAGTGATTGAAAAGCCGGACCGTTAAGAAACTATTATATGACAATTAAAAATAATGACAGTTTTTAATGCGGTCATAATTTTTATCAAAGCTATTATTGTAAATATTTCAAAATATTATTGAAATATTCATCATTAAATACATCTCCACTGATGATTCGATTGAATAGTTTTGCATGCATGCACTGCACGCCCGGCAATCATTTTGATGGACTTTTGATATAGTCTTATAACCAACACCTTACCAGTCATTTGAAATATGTTCGATTCCACGAAATAGTAACAAAAAAAAAAATTGTTCTTTCCAAACGTTTATTCCAAATTCTACATATTTTCATACTTTCTCAAGCTCGGTACGTGTTTGGAGTGGCTTATATCATTATTATTTCTTTTAACTTTATGTTTTACATATTGACTCTCAAACTTCAAAAGAAGTTTTAGAATGACATCTTTGCATCTCCAAATTATTATAGATACAGTTACAACAATGCTGGAACACAAAGTGAAAACTAAAATGAAGAATTAAGAACTAGGATCAGATACTCTAGTAGTAAAATAGAATGTTTCCATTATTGTCGTTAGAAAAGCGATACACGGAAGAATTCAACTGGTACAATAAAAATACAGGACTGTTCCATCACAAGTCGCAATTGCGTGATTGATTTGGCCATGATATGTCAATAACGTGGTGACCAATAATGAGTTAGGTTTAGAGATGGATGGAACAAATTTAGATCAAATCGAGACAAATAGCACACAAATTGTGACATTCGAACGTCCTTGTGTTGAACAAATCGTTATTGTTTTGGTGATCTATGACCTAAGGGCTACATCTAGATGTTGTGAGGTTAGGCATGGATGGTAAGGATGGTCAGGTCGAAAAAAGAGAGGATGAATTTGAGCCATGACACTAGCCATCAAAGATCCATTCGAGAGCAAGTCTAATAAGGCAACTGTCATTTGTACCTCAAGCTCTAAGGTTAGAGAACGTTGCCGTCAGGTCACTTCCATGTCACGGCCACGATACAAAACAAAAATCATGCATTAACTAGTTTTAGCAAGTATGGAATGATAAATAAACAATCACATACAATTTAAAATCGAAATTACTTAAAGTCTATCACATTCGAATTTAAAGATGTTCTTAAAAGATAAGGTTTTAGGTAGTTAGTGTATCTATTTTAATATCACATATGATAATGACAAGTGGGAGACTTCAATACATCATTTTGGAAGCATAATTAAACCTTACATGGTCGGAAGAGGCAGTGATTAGTTATTTTTTTGTTTAAATAGGGGGATGTCATTATTACAATGCGAATGCTATACAGTTATGTATCTATAATTACTAATTTTTATTGAAAAATAATATAATTATATCTGCGTGACCAAAATTGTCACCATCGCATCCTGATTGGACAGTTTCCAATTTTCGGTCCATATAGATAAACATCCTCTTTGATTAGGACAATCAAATTAAATTATTGGCTGTCTTTTTTTTTAGGTGGACGTTGAAAAATGGCTTCTTTCCACGCACGTATGTCTCATGGCCCTGTCAAGTTCAAGTGTCATTGAAAAATTTGATTCCGGTGTTCTTTCCTTTTTGGTCTGATATTATCATGTTCAATAATGAAAAGGTTACAGGAAGCATGACAAACTCGTGGGTTGTCCTTTATTAATATTTGGGGTTTGTACCAATCTTACTTAGCTGACTACAAATATGTTCACACGAGTGCCAATTTAATTTCCGAGTTGAAAATTTGACGACCAGTTTCTTAGGCTTGAACCAATTGGTTGGCCTTAAACCAAAACCTACAAATCACTTAATAGAGAACTTTTTACAAAAAATAAGAAAGTTGAGCATTTTAGCATAAGCAGGCAATTGGGAAGCTGCTTCGACAGAGTAGGTTCTCAATTCTTGATCTGGAATGATTCCTGATCTAAAATGTATCTATCTTGAGATTGATTACCCTTATTTTTTACTAATCATGGTTAGGGTTGAGAAAATATTCAATACAAAATACATAAAATTAGAAAAAAAAAATCACTAGAATAGAAAATAGCAGGGTAAATATCTTAATATAAGCTGACTTTTAGTCAATTTCTAAAAAATTACCTTGACCCTTTAAATCTATACCCAATCTATCATTTTCAGTTCAAATTTATCCCATTATTATTACATGGGCGGTCCATTCGTTAATGTGCGCTGCAAAACTGGGCAAAATGACAAGCAGCCCCTTGCTTTTATCGAGTTTGTCGTCTAACATTTCGCCCCTCTTTATCATCCATTTGATTTTTCGATCGCCAACCATAGCAATACCGATTAGTACGACTGACAATAACCAGATCATTATGTCAGCAATTTCACATAAAGATTAGAACTGCATTACAATAATTAGATGATTCAGAATTACGTTAAAAATCTCTACAATAAATTTAAAACTGAAATTAAAATTTTCTCATATTAATAATTACTTATCCTGTTACGTAAAACACATTAATTTGATTAGCGAGCAAAAAGAATATATTTTGATTTGGTAATTTAATTTTAAAATGCCTTGTATAATTGTGGCGGCTTTGTGAAAGTATAAGTTTGGTCCCGAATGTTTTTCTGTATCGCTATAAATGCCAAAAATGTGGGTGTGCCTTTTGTCCGTTCCGTTGTCTCTTCACAATTTCTTCTCGTGACATGGTTCAGCTCGATTTGAATGCATGCAGTAAATTGGACTCGTACCTGAAAATGTTAGAGACGTAAATTAGACTAGACAAATAAAACTTCTGGAGGATAAAAATTTGTGCACGGCATGATGAGAGATCGAGGTTGACCGAATTGGTTAGGTCTTGGATGATATTCGAGTTTTCGGGATTGTTATATAACTCTTAAGAGTCAAGAGTTATTAATTTCATTTGAGTTATTGCTAGAGATAAATTGAAACAAAAGAAGGTAATATTGTGACCGGATCAATTTAATTGTCAGATTGTCTCTTTTTTGTCGGAGGGTATCAAACTACTTCAAGAAAATTATCAATAAGTCTTAAAATTACTGCATTTATGCTAACTTGGACCTAAATCTTTCAATTTCTTGTGCCACATAGGTTGGCCGTCTCTTTTCTGTCCTTAGTTGCTCGTTGTATGACATCAGCTGTGTGCTCTGGATGGATGCATTAGAAATATCCCCACCAATATTTCGCTGCAATAATTCTGCATGCATGCATGCATCTTGATAGAAACTTAATTTGAAGGGCTTGGATGCACGCTTGCCAATCATTATGATGGCCCTTTCATGGGGTCGTTCGACCAGCGCCATCCCAAGGGATATCCGATTTCAGTTATGCGTATTTAAAGAATGAATTGGAAGGACAAAGTAAAGCCAAATAATGCACGCAATCAAAAGGGTCTACCACCAATTTGCTTGTTGGCTGATTTCTACAAGACTTGGATTGTGACATTACAATATTCTATCGTCCTTGCGCTATGACGTCGATCAAAATTGTCATTTTTTTTGGCATTGACGGTAATGCAAGTCGGATCGAAAAAGAGGGGACGAATTTGAGCCGCAAGATGAGCCATCTAGGATCCATTGGCAAGCAACTCCAATTAGACAAGCGCCATCCATTTCTTGAGCTCGATTTGACTCGATCTTTCTAAATCCCTCCTTAGCAATGTTTCTTTTCCATTGCATTTTTGTCCAAAAAAAAAATCTCAAATTGTAATATCTAGAAGAATAATTTTTCAATAGTGATGCCATATGTCACATTTTGTATTTTTTTTTCTTTTCGCAACGCAATGGGCAATTGGGCCTCCGGCCACTGCCTTAACCATGAATCAAAAAAGAAAAGAAAAGAAAAAGGAAATAAAATAAAATATTTATAAGTTTATTAAAAATTGTAAAAAATTTGTTCAACCATGCCATGTAGGACTAAATTGATAAACTATCAAAAAAATTTATGACAAAATTGAAAAAATATCAAAAGGTTTAAAATAAATTGACATAATCGAAAGTTTAAAACTAAATTGATAAATCAACATAGGTTTAGGACTCAATTGACACAACTGAAAAATCTAAAATTGAATTGACTATTGTACAATAAGTTTATAACTTTTTGGACAATCATATCTCACCAACAATTTGCTTGGATGATTTTTTGCATGCACTCTCGCCAATCATTATGATGGGCCTTTTGATGTGGTCATATAACCATCAACATACCAAGGGAGATTCGATTTCATTTATGCACATTTAAAGAATGGATTGCGACGACAAAGCAAAGCCAAATAATGCACGTCGTCGCAAAGCCAAATAATGCACGCAATGCAAAAGGGTCTACCAATAAATTGTCTTTATGTTCGATTCAACAAAATAGCAAAAAATATTTTTTTTGGTAATTTTTATTCCAAATTGTACATATTTTTATTGTCTTTTGAAATCTTAGTCCGTGTTTGGAATGGCCTATATTCTTCCTATTTTATTTTATTCTTGTCTTAGATTATTTATTTTTTTGTGAAATCCAATAAATTAAAACGCTTAAAATTTTTTATAGTTCTTAAAGAACTAAAATAAGGGCATTTTCCACCCATAGTTTGGAGAAGGCACATATTGGCCCTCAAACTTGGAAAAAAGTATAGATAGTCCTCTCTGCTTGCCCCAAATTGAATTCATGGATAAATCATAGAAAACAAAGAAAACTAAATATAAGTAAAGAATTAAGGATCCGGACTAGGTTGTTTAGGAGTAAAATAGAACGTTTCCATGATCATCGTTAGATAATCGATACATGGAAGAATTCCACAAACATAATCAAAATACAAACCCTTCCATCATTGCAATTCCTGTAGTGTGATCGATTTGGTCAGGATAGGACAATGACGTGGTGACCAATAATTTAGGTTCAGAGATACATGGAGTAGATTTGCGGTGAATGGAAGCAGATAGCACACAAATTGCGACATCCTATTGCCGTCGTGCTTTGGACATTGAACAATATTGACATTCTTTTGGTGCTATATGATCAACGGGTTACATCTGGATATTATGAAATGGGTATAGATTGTAATATGGGTAGGGTCGAAAGAGAGAGGATGAACTTGAGCCACCAAACGAGCCATCAAGTGTCTATTGAAGAACAAGTCTAGTCAATCGTGATCTGTCCCTCAAGCTCGATCTAAATTAATCTTTCTAAAATTTTTTTCTCAATAGTTTTCTAGCTCCATTTTATCTTTTGCCCTACTAAGATAACTTGAATCATAATCTCTTGAAGCATTATTTTTTGGTCGTGGGGCCATTTATAATATTTTATGCCTTTTCTTTTTCATGATATGGACATCGAGATACTATGAAATTTTACTTGATGAATCTGTACATGAATATGAACCACTATTGTTGCTGAAAATTGCAGATAACTACCACAAGAGAGGTCAGTCCAATTCTAATCAAGGGGCACTGATTTAGATGGCGAATGGACAAGTCGTAGAATTTCAGCAAACCTAATTTTTATAGGAGGCTGCGAGTTGATCGATCCGATGACCGGACGAAACTTGAGATCATCATCGACTTCAACATGATTTCTCTAATTTAAGCTAATTAAATCATTTATATCCACAAAATTGCAAATACACTAAATGGGGGAAAAGGAAGGGCATGGCTGCGTCTTAACGTGCAGTTACAGAGCAATTTTTTTCTTAAACATTTTTTTCTGTCAAGTATGGTTTTTCATATCCTTAGTCTTGTGTTTGAAAAGGAAAGTAGAATAATTTTAAAATAAATTAAATTTTCCTTTCGCGTTCTCATAGAAATTTTAAAAATTTTCCTAATTTGTGACTGAAATTTCATTTATTTTATAAAAGGTGTCTCGTAGCAAAGTCATCAACAATGATATGACCCATTTTGTTATAATAATGCAATGCTATGTTGAAGAGTGACAGATGAACACTCGGATAGAAAATGCCAAAATTTTAAAGTTGATTTTCATCTTTCCTGTTTTTCCTTTGAATATAAAAAATTCACGCTAATAAATAGAGTAAAACCATGTATATGTATATAAATCCCATAGATAAGAAATGTAGAACTACACGTAAAATTTGGCGAATAAGGTACACACAAGAGATAAACTAAGGCAAAATTTGACTCAAATAACATGTTAGAAAGATAAACATAAAATTTGAGTTAATTTGTAAAGGAACACCACAAGTATATAAAAAACGTATGAATTATTTAGATAAGCGATGTAAGGATACTGAGATGATTTGTCTTATTTCTTGTTCCGTCTATGGTTAGAGAAAATTGCTGTCGCACTTCCCAGCCATAGCCTTGAAGTTGAAATACACGTTCACTGGTTAGAATAGAAAACAAACGATCATGCATATTGTAAAATTCAAACTACATATAAAGTTTATGGTATTCGAATTTAAAGATGAGCATGAACGATAAGGTCTTAGGTAGCAAGTGTAAATCTTTTGATATGATCGATAATTATGACTTGTGTAGTGGAAGACTTCAATCCATCATTGCCGGACCATGCAATCATTAATTATATTTTGTTTAAATGGGAGGATGTCATTATCACAATGTGAATGCCATACAGTTAGTGTCTATAATTACTAATTTTATTGAAAAGGAATATAACTATGTCTGCGTGATCAAAATTGTCACCATCCTGATGTGGTTAGTTCCAATTATTGGTCCTTATAGATGAACACATATTTGGATTAGACGAGCTAAATTAAATTATTGTTTTTTTGTAGGTCCGTGTTGAAGTGACTTCTCTTCATGCATGGTTTGGCTTTGTCATGACTCTTGGCACTATCAAGTTATGGTGTTGTGGAAAATAATGATTCTCATGTTCAACACAGAATAGGTTAAATGAAGTATGACAAATTCGTGAGTAGCTGTCTATATGAGGTAAGTAACCGGACATATTTAATTTAAAAAGTGAATCAAAAGGATTTTATGCAGCTGATTTTAAGTTTATTCACACAAGAATTGGCTCAGTTTTTGATTAAAAGATTTCAACCATGACCGATTCTATTCCCAATTCTCGACTCTGAATGTTCCTGTTTTAAAACAGGTTTTAATGGAATCGATTTTGAATTGATTCAAAACCAAACCCTACAAGTCTTTTGATTGAGAATACAATAAATAATGAAGTTTGAGTATTCCAATACAAGTAGGTGGCTAAGAATCAGTTCTAATATGGTAGGTTACGAGTTCATAATCCTGCTCTAACACTGATCACCAATTATCATTAGGATCAAGAAAAAAAAAGACAATAAAAACCAGTATAAATGCTTGTGAATTAAATAATGATGGAAAAGGAACTGATAAGATAGATGATGTCATAAGATTCAACCATGGCCAGTACTTTCGAACGCCCTTTTATTATTCAAATAATGTCTCCTAGGGAGAATAGAGTGGAGCCCCTACTTATGATAATATTTTTTTGTTCTCCCTAAGGTCGCATTATTATATAGTTCTTTTGTTATAGGAGCCGCATAGATTATATTTGGGGTTCAAGCTAATGATGATAATCCCATTGACGAGTGACCTAATATATTATCGGAATCCGTGCTTTTATGTCAATTTTTTTAAAAAAAATTCAGCACCACCTTTAATATTCATCAATAATAAAGTACCTCACCTCCGATTTTCATTCAATTTGGGCCTTTTCTTGAGTTAAAGTAGCCTTTAATTTGCTTGCGTGGCGTCTCGTTAGTTTTTTTTTTTGGACGAAAGCAGAGGAAATATTATATCTTCGGTAACTTACAACCAGCCTTTAAAGCGTCAACATACACAAGGTCTAGCAAAAGGAAAGGAGGAGATAAGTTCCAGTCTTGGGCCTGCATGGTCGAATTATGGGCTTTCGCGGCCCAGTCGGCCACAGCATTAGCCTCACGCTTGCAGAAGCGCACGTTCAGGTTAGGGAAAAGAGGGAGAAGAGATGTCGCCTCCGCAAACAAGACGCGCGTCTCCCATGGCGGGATCCTCCCCACATTACAGCTGCCACAACGATGCTGCAGTCCGACTCTAGGTCAATATGAGCATGATGAAGCCCCTGATGTAGCAGATGCTGAAGAGCAAAGGTTAGAGCCTGAAACTCCGCGATAAGAGGCGAAGCAGCTGGGAAACGAGCAGAGTATATATCAGTTAGTCGTCCATAGTGATCTCAACAAATCGATGCCATAGATCCATTTGAGTCTCCTGGTTGGAACGAAGCATCAATATTGCATTTTAAAGTGCTGGATCCGGTGGTTTCGGAGCTGATGTGGGTGCGGTTGTGCTGTAGGTCAGGACAGAGAGGGAGATGCAGAAACCCGAAGAAGCTACGTCTGCGTTAAGGCATTCTCCACTGCTAAAGTATGATATGGACGTAGGCCACAGAAGATAAAACCGTTTGGCATTTTCCAAATTTGCCATAGAACATTGGCATCAAGGTCCAGACCAGGTAAGCAATTTGGCAATACATTAACCAAACTTCAAATCGAGTAATTGATGTAGACCTTACCTGTATATTGATTTGAGGATGATCCCATATGTCTTTAGTCCACGAACAAGATAGAAATAAATGTTCTACTGTTTCTGGGATGCTTTGTTTGCAAATCTGGCAAAATGGTTCGGCAATGATGTGTCTTCTGAACAGATTGTCAGCAGTGGCGAGTGCATTTTGACAAACTAACCATAGAAAGACACGCAGTTTAGGAGCAGTTCGCATAGCCCATACTTTCTTCCACAATAGCTTAGGATGCTGATAAGAAGTTGATGCGATCATTTTTGTGTATTCTGTCAATAGAAGATCGAGCATGATAATTGCTTTTCATCGTATGGTTGCCATCCTTTGTGGCTGTCCCGGACAATTTTATCTCGCAGCAATGTTCGGTCTAACTGGAATGGTTAGGGCCTCTGCGATTATGCCGTCATCTAGAAAATTACTCATCACGAAGTATTCCATCTATTGTGGATTGGATCAATAAGATCAGCCACCAATTTGGGTTCTTCTCTTGTCGCGAGTCCACCAAGAATGCCTCTTGGTAACCATCTATCCTCTCGAATTCGATATTCCTTCCATTCCCCACGACCATCTAACGTTAGGCGAAATTGCATCCCTGCCCACAAGAATACTCTGCCATCCCCAAGATGGTCAATGACCTCTAGCCGCCGCTTGGAAGTCTGTAGCATGAAAGTATAGCCCCTTAAAAATTTGACTCCATAGAGAATGAGGTTGTTGTATCAATCTCCACGCTTGTTTGCCAAGCATAGCTTGATTAAAATCGACGAGATCACGAAAACCTAAACCACCATTTTCCTTACTCCTCTTCAGGATATCCCATTTTTTCCAATGTATCCCTGCTCTATTATGATCATTCTTCCACCAAAAATGAGCAATGCTCTGTCCTATAGATTTACAAAGAGACAAAGGGAGTTTGAAAATTGACATAGCATAGTGAGGGATTGCTTGGATAACAGATTTGATGAGAATTTCCTTACCTCCCTTTGAAATGAACTTTTCTTTCCATCCTTCTAACTTTGCTTGTATTCTCCCCAAAAGCCAAGAGAACATTTCCTTTTTAGATTGACCCCAGTCTGACGGGATTCCCAAATACTTGCCATACCTTTGAAGCACCGGTACTCTGAACTCATCCGACAGATTTTCCTGTAAACTCGAAGGACAATTCTTGCTAAAAATAAGTCCCGATTTGTTTCTGTTCAAAGCTTGTCCTGTAGCCATGCAATATTGATTTAAAATATTTGCTAGATTCGGCATTCTCGAATATTTGCATCTAGGAAAATATGGCATCGTCCGCGAAAAGAGGTGGGATAAAGTTGGACACCACCTATTTAATTTAATGCCCTTTATGTGATCCATGTCGACTGCTTGAGTAATCAGAGTAGATAACACATTCGCTAATAGAATGAAGATGTATGGAGAAAGAGGGTCACCTTGTCTTAGGCCGCGAGTTGGGTAGATGGAGGGAAGTAACTCGCCATTAAGTCGTACACTGTAGGATGCTGTAGTTATGCATTGGAGAATCAAGTGTACCCACCTTGGATGGAAACCCATTGTTAGGAGATAGTCATTAAGGAAGTCCCATTCTACTCTGTCATAAGCCTTCTTCATATCGAGTCTTGAGAATGACATTAAATTTTCTCAACCTCCTACGAATTCTAAACTGGTGAAGAACTTCTTGGACGATCAGTATATTATCTTGAATCTGTCTACCATTCACAAACGCCGACTGTTCCATGGAAATTAGATTAGGTAACCAAGGTTTTAGGCGGTTAGCAAGTACCTTAGATATAACTTTATAAGCAAAGTTGCAAAGACTAATTGGTCTGTATTGATCTAGGCTTTCTGGGTGAGGTATCTTAGGAATCAAAGCAATGATAGTCCGGTTCAAATCTGTAGGCATCCTCCCTGTCTGAAAAATTTTTTTAACAAGGTGAAAGAGATCGTCCTTAATTACCTCCCAATGAGTCTGGTAAAATAAGCCATTGAACCCGTCAGGGCCAGGAGCTTTAGTAGTGCCCAACGAAAGGTAGCTTGTTGAACCTCCTCTAACGATATCAAATCCAAGACTGTCATTCATTTGTGGTGACAACTGCGGACATTGAGCAAGTATAGGACCATAATCTCTATTTCCCACCGTCGTATATAAATTAGAAAAGAAGGATGTTGTCATTTCTTTCAAAGTCTCTGAATCACGGATCCATCGCTGGTGATCATCCTTCAACATAATAATACGATTTTTCTGCCTTCTTTGAAGAGTAGCAGCATGAAAAAACTTAGTATTCTTATCACCCCACCTTAACCATTGAATTCGCGACCGCATAGCCCAATATTGCTCTTCTTGGTGCCAAGTCCGCCTTAGCTCCTCTTTAATCGAGTTACTTCATTGCTGTTGAAACTATGATCTTTGCCGGTTTATGAGATCCTGGAGACGTTGTTGTAATGTTGTGACTTTAAGATCAGCTCTAGTAAATTTGGACCGACTCCACTGTGTCAAAGCAAAAGAAACTTTTTTCAACTTAGGAGATATATCAAAACCTTGAACTATCACTGACTTCCAGGCTTCGGAAATGATTCGTTGACAATCTGCATCTTCATTCCAATAAGATTCAAAGATAAAGTTCTTCCCTCTTCTACGATATTTTGCTGAGGTATTGATAATCAATGGGCTATGGTCAGAGCCCACTGCAGATAATGCAAAGACCTCTGCATTAGGAAATAGTAGTCGCCAATCAAGTGTACACATGGCCCTGTCCAGTCTTTCCTTCACCAAATCATCGCCCTCCCTGTTATTCATTCATGTGAACCGACAACCTTTGCTCTCTAGCTCCATTAGGGCACAATCATTCAGAACCTGCCTAAAAGATTGCATACGAAAACGATGAGGCGGCCTTTTCCCAACCTTTTCCCACGGATAAAGTACTTCATTGAAATCACCCACACAGATCCATGGAAGTACATTAGCCGAACTTATCCCTCTCAATTCAGCCCATACAAGTTGTCTAATTTGAAAATCAAAAGGAGCATGAATACAAGTAAGACGTATAGTGCGTTCTTCCTGCACTTCCCGATAAGACATATCAATATAATCCTTGGTGGAAAGAAGTACTTCGATGGATACCTAATCATTCCAAAAGACTGCTAGACCTCCCGCCAGACCAGTAGGATTGATAACATGAGCATTCTGAAAGTGTAAAGCTCGCTGGATACTAGTTAGCTTCTCTGCACCATTCTTCGTTTCCATCAAAAAAACTATACTGGGCTTTTCCTTGGCCGTCATGGCCTTTAGCGCCTGAATTGTCAGGGGGGTGCCCAAACCCTGACAATTCCAACATATGAGTTTCATTTGTGAGGTGGTGGCTGTTGAGGGCCAGCCGCCATCGCCCATTGTCGAACTTCTCCTATGTGAAGCACAGGTGTTTCCATCAAAGTAGCCTCATCTAGGTCAGGCAATAGTGAAACCTTTGGATCATATGGCATATAGCGTTTCTGTTTTTTTGCACCCCCTACTTTAGGTGTCAGTCTTAAAGTATTCATCTTCCTATGATGCTTATTATCCATGGCAGGTGATTGAGCCCCCTTCATTTTAATTGATGCAGGGATTAACGCAGTATGAATAGGAGGTCCATCAAGGATTTTCACCTGTTCATGCGCCTGACCAGATCCTGTAACTTGCTGAGGTATTGGAGAAGGTGATGGATCGATATTGGTGCAAAGCAGTAGGTGGTGGAAGTAACAGAGGCACATGTTGAATCTGACGGAGGTGTCTCAGGTATGGTCTCTTCATGCTGATCTATTGTAATCGGGGGGGTATAAAATGAATGCCAATAAGGGCTAGCTTGTTTAACTTCAGCCTTAAGCCACTGTCCATAGACCATACTATCCCTTCTTTCAAATTTTGTTTCATCATAGGGGATCGTCGTACAGTAGTTGGCATAATGACCTAACTTCCCGCAAGAATAACAAAAGTGGGAGAGATGTTCATAGCGGAAATCAAGCCAAAGTAGCTTCCCATCCATACGAATCAGCTTTCCTGATCGTAAAGGATCCTGCAACTGATGTTCAACCCTTGCACGAACTGTCCTAGGAGTTGTTCCCTCTTTAAAATCAACTCGGACTTCAAGTACTTGACCAATATCTTGCACAGCTTTTGCTATCAACTTCTCAGTCGTACATTCCAATGGCAGGCCGAAAATTTGTACCCAGAAAGCACACTTTGAGAAATCATAACAATGTAGGGGAGTAGTTGGCTGCCAAGGCTTAAGTATAAAAAGATAGCCTGAAAAAAGCCAAGGACCTCCAGCCATTACACGTTGTTTGTCAGCATCCAAATGAAATTTGACTACATAGAATCCATCTTCTCGCTGTAAAAAGTCTACTCGTTCAGTTCTCCAAGCCTTTTTGATTGTGGTCTGGAAAGCGGGGAAGTTTATGGATGGGTTTGACAGAATTCGTCCCACTAATGTTAAGCTACATTCTGCCAATTTTTCAGGAGGAAGTTCTTCATCCCATACATCAATTTGCTTCTCAGTATTTAGTCTACCCAATCTGGAGCAAAGGGCAGCCAAGCGCACAGAGTCGCTAATCTCTTCAGATTCCATCCCACAGCACGTATAACAAGACAGGAGCTGTTATTGGTCTAATGGAGAGTAGCGAAGAGAGTAAGAAAAAGCCCCCGACACGATACTTAAAAAGCGCCAGATTCTCAGAAGCCCACAAGCAGAATCGATGGCTGAAGAAGCAGAGATGAAATAAACGAAAACAGAGGACATGAGACTAACCAAAAGCAATCTGACAGAAGTGGAATCGAAACTGAAACTCAGGGCCCATCTTCATTTATAGAGATCGCGACCAGAATTGAATATTCAAGAACAGTGGCCATCAGTTCATAAAGTCCATCCCATCGTCAATTCCAAAGAAGTCCGAGTTCGCTCGAAGAAGGGAGGTTTAGTAAAAGAAGAAGACAAGCCCGTGGGTAAGAAAAAGAAGAAATCAGGTAGAGAAAAGGGTCGGGCTGATGTGGATTAGGGTTAGGGTTTTTGCATCCTTGGCTGAAAAGGGACTCTTCATATCGAGAGAAAAGGGCTCTTCATTTCGAGAGAAAAAGACGTGGCGTCTCGTTAGTTCAGTGACCGAATTAGAGATTTCTTTTTCTTTGGGAGGTCGAAATTTGTATTTATTTTTCACTAAAACAAAATATCTAATCAAAATAGAACAAATATGTTAGATGAAATAGGGTTATATCCCAAAATAACCCGACCTTTAATTAATTTTTTTTCAAATTATCTCCACGTTTAGATATAACTACAAAGGGTGGTGTCTTCGTGGCCAACTTGCATACAACTAAACCTTAAATAGCGACTAAAATGCCGAGTTGTCAGGAGTCGAGGAAAACAAAACCTGCTTTGCTTTCCTAAAGTTTGTCATCAAATATTTTCCCCTCACCATTTTCCCTCTAATTCTTAATTTTCTCGAACTTGTCATGTATGGATATTACTGGACCGTCGTATTAGCAAATTAGATCAATTGGAAAGATTATATTAGAATTTCTCATAAAAATTCAGTGCTACACTAAAACAACTAAAGGGTTTACGACTTTATTTGGAATCCGTATAGCAGGGTTACAATTGAAATAGTAATTTCTTTTTATTGATAATAATTAATCCTATTATGTAAATATCTTTACTTGGCTACTCAACAAAACTAATATATTTTAATCTGGTAAATTAATTTTCGAGGTACTTGTTGTTAGTGCGGCAGCTTTCCAAAGGACAAGTTTGGTCCTGAATGTTTTTCATACACTTATAAATGCCTAAACGAAGGTGTCTTTTCTGTACATCTTACATTATCTCTCTTCATAATCAGTTTGGGCCACACCTCCTTGTCGTGACATCGTTTTGCTTGACTTCAATGCATGTGATAAATTGGACTGTCAGCAAATTTAAAGAGATAAATTGTACTTACAGGAAGAAAAATTATCTTGTAGAGGATGAAAATTTGTGCATATCTCCAGGTACTGAGGTTGACTAGCTCAGTCCATATTGTAAAATTTTTGGTCGGCCAGATAATTTTTTGGGACTTCGAAGCTCCTTCACAAGAAATGTGGCGGGTCCTTAATTGGTAATTAGCCCACTTAGGAAAATCCCTCTATCCGGAGAAGGGGAGCTTCGAACTCCCAGGAACTCCCTGGCGGTCCAATATTGTGAATTAATAAGCTCTTAAATTCGAGTTTTCATTAAGAACTAGCTAGTACTTGCAGTCCAATTATGGCTAGAGGTAAATTGAATTAAATAAGGCAATATAGTGACCCGCTTTGATTGTGTTTGTCTGTCTCAACAAAGAACAAGAAGCGAAGAGTGCATCACTTACATTCGAGTTTCAAACTATTTATATAAAGGCAATATTTCCCCACCTCTCAATTTAAACTTTTGAAATTTGTACATATTTTCTTCTTCCCTTTTTTAAATCCAATTTTAACTCCTACCACAACAGGTGCCAAAGAAAAATTAAAGGGAAATAAAAAAGACAACCCAAAGAAAAACGAGCGAATTCGTCGTTATTCCACATCGCTCGAACCTCGCGACAGACGACACCGACCGTCGCTCATTCCCAGCCCAAATCACACGAGGGTCTTGCACGCGGACGTCTCCGGGTCCCACATCGCCGGCAGCAGGAACTTCCGGCCGCCGAGCCCGTGGCCGTTGTAGCTCGCGCCGGTCGCCTTGTCCACCAGGAGCTGCCCCGGGTAGCCCGGGTACGCGCCCGACCCGTATATCCCCGTGCACGCCGACACCGCCTCCAGTGGCGCGTCCGCGGGGCCCTGGAAGTACCCGCTCCCGAACGGATTCGTGACGGCGCCGGCGAGGAGCGTCGCCAGGTTGATCACCATGCCGTCGGCCCCGACGTCGCCGCTCGGCGCCACCAGAGGCGGCGTCTGCGGGCCGTACATGGGCTGGTGGAACGGCCACGCGCACTGCCCCGGGCACTGCGTCTCCGAGTTCCCCACCCACACGAACGCCGACCCGGGCCGGGCCGACCCGTGCGTCCCGCACCGCATGCAGAACCCCTCCACGGCGACGTCCGCCGCCGTGAGGACGACGGTGATGGTGCCCGGAGCGGCATTGAACTTGCCGGCGAGGGCGCGGAGGTGGAGGTTCTTGAGGGACTTCCCGAGGGTGTACGCCTCGTGGAGGGCCTGCCTCCCGACGACGAGGGTGGAGCCGCCGCCCTTGTACTTCTCGGTGGTGCGCCACCAGGAGGCGGCGGAGGGGGGAGGGGAGCGGGCGTAGCCGAGGGAGCGGATGAAGTCGACGATGACGGAGCGCTGGGTGGGGGAGAAGCGACCGTACCAGACGAGGTCGACGGTGATGTTGCCCTTGAGAAGAGCTCCGTTATGGTACTTGAGGACGAGAGGCTGTTGCTGGACAAGGGCGGCGGAGGAGGAGGAGATGGAGCCCGAGAAGAGGATGAAGAGGATGAAGAGGAGAGGGAGTGCGAGAGAGTGAGACGCCATTGACGCGGCCTCGAAGCTTTGAGAGAGAGAGAGAGAGAGTGGAAAGTGGAGTAAGAAAAAATATGAAGGGAGAGGGTATTTATAGTGGGAAGAGGAGGAGAGGGAGACAGCTGTGAGAGATTAGCCAAGTATTTTTTTATTTGCTTCCTTTTGACTTTTTTTTTTTGGGGTCAGAAGCTTCCTTGTGACTTTGTGGAATATCGATGTCGGTCGAATTCGTTTCCTTTTTTTCCAGGCCATAGCCAAATTGATTTTCGATACATATAAATATGGCCAATTAGGTATGGTAGTGTATGTATTGTGATGAGGTAATTAAATCAAATATTGTGTCGAATCAATTATAGATAACACGTGTGAAAGTCGATCATTCTTTGTGTCCGAGGAATAAGAATTCCTACCTAAACTTGAATCTACATATTGAGTGCAATTTTTGTGATTGAATGTTAGAGCACTTACATAATCATAGTGATTTTGATTGATTCAAGTCCAATAAATATTCAATTGTTGTAATGATGAAAATAATTCATATGAAGAAAGAGAAATATGATAAGAATCATTAAAAACTATGAATGTCATCATGTCTTGTTAGATCTACGCTCATTTTAAGGCCAAGACACCCTCCCAAAAAAATCTATTTGCTGGACAGAACTAGCCTTTTCTTTAAAAGATCCGAAAACAAAAGTATCTCCTACTCTTGCACGACTTGGACGTAAATGTACTTCCTACCCAAAATTCTAGGGGGTAGGTGACGTGAACAATGATGATGGGACATTAGTTATTAATAAAACTGAGAGAAGTGATTGCTAATTTTAACGTGGAGGGAAAGTAATTTATAGCGAGGGAAAAAGAGCATACCTAACGTGTCCTCTTCGGGTCATTCATTTCGATTTTTTTTTAATTTATTTATAATAAAAAGCGTCGCGTCAATCTTTTTCTCTCTTTAAATTGAAAAAAAGAAAAAAGAAAAAGAGAACGACGATGACCATTTTTATGTCTTTTGCCTTTGCACCAATTGGGGAAATCCAAGCTCTTGGGTTTTTTTAAGGTATTCGGTACAATGTAGTGGCGTAGGATACTCGTGCGCGCAATAATTTATTAATTGGCGTGCGCAAAATACAGCCTCGTGAAGACAAAGAATCCTGTTCAAAAAAAAAAAAAAGACAAAGAATCAGGGTCAACGTCAAGGGAGTGCCACGTGGAATGAAGCGATTGGTCGGGGATGTAGGGATGGGATTCTCTGCCAGGCTGTAGGGGTGACGTGGCGGTCTGGGCTGTAACCTGTAAGGCAGGGAGGCTTTAGTAGGTTCTTGATGGCGACCCCGTGACTTTTAGGAGCTCCGGACCCCCACCCCCTGCACGCCAATTTTGAAGAGACCCCCCAAAAGAGAAATTAATAAAAAATAAATTAGGTGATATTATGTTTGATTATTTAGATGCTAAAAACACTAAAATAAAAAGATGCCGACTATTAATTTGTGAACTATGGTGGATTCTTATGGTGTGTTTTGTAACCATTCTACTTCGGAGAACTTTTTGATCAGAAATGATTTTTTCGATTCTACAATTTCGAAAAAACTTATTTCCATCCATTTCTTTATAAAAAAAATAATAATAATTTTGAAAAAGATTCGTCATTCAAAATTTTTATTCTTATGATAAAATTACAGTTGGTAAAATTCTTAAAATTTTTAATACTTTTATTCTTTTTATTCTTTTTATTTTCCTCTTCTTCCTCCTTCTTTGTAGCCTGTCGCCGGCCTCGGCGATGGTCGACGATGTGCTAGGGCGAGTCCGCGAGCTCGTTGGAGCCTCGCTAGGCCAGGGTGAGATCTGGCGAGCCTTGGCCTCGCCAAACTTGGTGAGGTTGAGCCTTGCCAATGGCTAGGCAAGCGTGGCCACCGGCGAGGTTCGGCGTCGCCAGGGCCCAGTGATGCTTTTGGCAAGGTCGCTAGCCATAGCCGAAGCCAACAACCGGCCAAAGGGAAGAAGAAGAAAGAGGAAGAGAAGAAGAGAAAAAAAAAAATAGAAGAAAAGAAAAAAATAGGAACTAATTTTAAGAATTGAAAAAAAAATAGGAACTATTTTTTTAAGAATTGATTTTGTTAAGAAGGAATTACTAGGAACAAAACTTTTTGATTTTGTTTCCTGAAATAAAAATTTTACCAAATGAATTTCTATTCTTTTTTTTTTTTTTTTTTTGTTCCGGGAAGTAAAAAAACAAAATCAAACACTATTTGGAGTAAAAACAAGGAAGCCCTTATTAAGCATGGCAAATGACACATTATTTAAAACCGATGAAAAAGAATTTTCCACATGTAGAAATTGTCATCTTTTTCTTTTTTTGTCAAAATTGTCCTCTTTGATATTATTAAAATGTTTGATTTAGAAATTTATATAATAGGTTGAAAGAGATCACACATATATAAAATGTATCTAAATCCTATAAACAAAAGAACATGAATATTTCAATAGATATATTGATTTTTTTTTTGTCAAGCAATAGATATATTGATTAACAAAGTAGTATTGCAGACATGTATTGCAGACATTGCCATTAGTTTTTCTCTGCAATTTTAGGTACACTAAGGACTAATGTAAATCCAAGACAGGTTTGTTGTCCTAAAATGTAGCCTAACCTCCGCCTAAAAGAATTGCCTTTTTGCCCCGAAGTACCAATGATCAATATCTCATGATCTTTGTGTCTCCGTCTGCGAAACTTTCTGATTGGATTTGAAAATATTTAACTTGTAGCTAAAAATAAAATTGGAAGAAGTAACATGTTTTTCTTTTCAAATAAGTCCCTACAGGAGCACAATCCCGAACCCATTCCTTTTCTATACCCTTCCAAAGAAAGGGTATGACGTTCCGATTGAGGACAATGCATCTCACCATGACTTCAGTCCAATCTCGCCCCATGATTGTTCCGATCGGATCGGACGTGGCCGTGATTAAAAAAGACAGTTCGCTGAATCACGTATTGATTTCCTCCGGGACGAGTTAAGATTAGATGAGATTAGACCCGACCTTTGCTTGATTGATGGGATGATCTCATGCAATGAATTTACACAGTTCTGCACTGACTCTCCTCTCGCATCATCATCACTTGTCGCGTCTTTTGTCTTTCGTTTTCTCTGCAAAAGCCTCCCACGAAACGCATTGATGACCTAGTCTTTGGCTCTTAAAAGAGTCTCTGACTTTTCCCTACTTTGGCTCTTGCGTATGGGCAGTCCTTTAAACACAAATTTAAGAAAGTAATTAATATCGCAAAAAAAAAAAAACCACCAAATTAGTAAATACATAATAAATTTATTACAAATTAATTGTTTAATCGCCAAAAATTCAAACTAGGATACCTACTACACCTTTAGCCAAATAAATTTTTTAACCACCAAACACCTATACTGATACATTTATAATAAATTCATCATCTGTTGGATTATATTAAATTGGATTACTATAAAGAAAAACTATAAATCGGCACACATATACTATCACGTGTCATCCGATTAAGCAATTTGATGATAAATTTTCACTAAAACTAACGAATAGTAAATTTGTTATGGGTATATTAGTTTGAGGATAATTTAAGATAAGTGTGTCACATATGTATCAATGATTTTTCGTAGTATTAACTATTAAGAAAATATTAAGGCAAATGACACGGATGATCCCTCAATTTGGAGAGATCAATTAAAAAAATCAAAGAGTGGAAATTTATTCTCTTTTTATGATGGCATAAATAGAAATACAAATTTGAAATCATAATTAATTCATTTTATCAAATATCTATGGGTACATTTTCAAAATCCTTAATGAATTAATTTACCTGGTTTGATTTAATCTCTATTCAACAAATATTCAAAAGTCTTTCAGATTATATAAATACATTTCCAATATATTTTTTATGATTACAAAAATTTAAATTGGCTATTAAGTCACAATGAGAAACTAATTTTTTTCTTTGGACTTTTAAAAAGTCTAAATAAACAGGCCTTGTATGGGGTTGTGTATATATTTAACTCTTGAGAGATAAAAGAGGCTGCGTGTAAAATATCTAGTAAATAAGCCTCTGAACATTTGTTAAACATGGTTCAAGATGAAGTAGCTGATCTTTAAAATATTAATTGTTTATATTACCATTAAGCGTTATATATTTTATAGTAACTGAAAGTATTCCATATTGGTAGATCATAAACGATATCCAATGGGATTTGTAGTCCAAAAAGTTTTAAATCTATTATCCAACGGCCAATTCAATCTAGATTTTTCAATTTTATGAATTTATTCCTAAGCTTATTGTTAGTGTTCACCATCTTACATGGCATGACTAAACATGGACAATTTTTACATTTTTTATTTATAATTTTTCTTTTTCTTTTTTCTTTCTTTCAAAAAAATTCAAAAGAAATTTTTATTACGTCAACGACTGCCACGTTAGAGATTTCAAACCAAAATTGACTAAAAAATTAAATTAACAAATCATTAAAAATGTTTATGACTAAATTGACCACCAAACAATATGTTAATAATTTTTGGGAAATTGGCAAATCGTTAAAAGGTTTAACAATAAATTTAGGTTCGAGGCTAAATTAGCAAAACTAAATATTTTGAGACTAAATTAGCCACCTTACAATAGGTTTAGAATTTTTTGGACAAATTTTCCTAATGGCACTTATTAAACGTCCAAATTAGGAAAGACTCTCTTTTATGATACATGCCTTTCTCATGTTATGCGAAATCAATACATTGGAAATCAGTATAGCTCTTTACTAAATGCAATTAATAAGTGTGTCGAGACACTCATTAACAAAACTGGACACCATCCAGTAAAATTTTGGGGGAAAAAAAGAAGAAAGAAAGAGCAAGAGACCCAATTCCCATTTCTTGTTTGGGAGTGACAAGCCTAGATTTCCATCACAATCAAAGTTGGGAAAGAAGGGGAATTTTGAGGGCCACAAAGAAAGCTAGGCCATGAGGGGGCTTAGAATGCATCCGATTCCTATATTAGCTGGCATACATGGGAGAGTCAAAAGGACGTGTGTGTGCATTAAACCACCTTCCCAAGGCCTCCCCCCTTTTCCTAGAATTGGGTGTAGACCCGACAAAATCGAACTCTCTTTCGTGTTTTGGTTTCTTTTTTCAAATTTCTATGTTCTTATCTCTAATAATGGAGCACACAGACTCCCTTGAAAGGTCTTTGTGCTCATAATTTTTGAACATGACCCAATCACCGTTCCGGACAAGAGACGAATTTAAAGGAAATAATTTGACATAGTGTGAGAAGATATACTTAATTCATATGTTGATTCGAATCGGCATGTGTTCATTGTTAATTAATTGTTTTGATTTTATTATCAAAATCATGATGTTCTATACAAGCCAAGGTAACATGAATCTCGAGTACCTTTATGACACGATATTACAAATTGTTGACCATGATTAGGTGTAAAAAAGTTACTTACATGGGAAATATTTTCTTGTGAAAAGGAATGTCCAGGTAAATCCCTCGCCTAATGATACAGCCACTAGTTTTAAGGTTTAATAAAATGTCAACCAAAGTTTTGCCTCGAGAAGTGATTGGCTCGATTGTTATTTCTTGTGAAGAGGAATGTCCAGGTAAATCCCTCGCCTAATGATACAACCACTAGTTTTAAGGTTTAATAAAATGTCAACCAAAGTTTTGCCTCGAGTTTTGAGTGATTGGCTCGATATGTAACAAATTATTGTTGTTATTATTATTGTTATTATTATTATTATTATTATTAAGTGATGTGAGAAATCGCACTTATGCCATTTGCCTAATTTATTCACTAACAAAGCCTATCTTCCTTTGCAAATACTCAAATGAAATATTCATGTATATCAAGTAGTAAGCACAAGACTTTAGCCTAAAACTTGTTATTAATTTTCTTAAAAGTCCATATGCAACGCTTGTTAAATAACTAGACATAGGAGTAGTGTAATTCTTAATGCATTAAGCGTACTCACGACATGTAAAATCAATATTTCGAAAATTGAACATAATATTTTTCAATATATATTAATAAAATACTTTGGGGATATTCCTTAAAAGTAGTGACATATTACTAGCCCTTTAGATTAGGAACAGGAATCAGCAAATTATCACAAAACGACAATGCCATTCATCCGATGACACTGCTTCCTTATCTTATCTTACATCGAACGATGGGGAGGCTTGCCAATTCGGGAGCGAAGGACGGATAGAAAGCTGTCGCGCAGTGGGTGAAAAATAGGCACCATTTTAGGATGACGCCAGACATTTATTACTTCCCCCCCTGGACCGCAATGACTATTACTTAGCCTTGACACGCGTCTAATGAGAGTAAATGAATCACAACCGTCGACCCCTCCACGAGATCAACGACCGCCGTTCACTCGACCTATCGGGTTCGGACCTGACGCCCCGAGGTACTTGGATTGGAAGTGTCGGACCATGGGTGTAGGGGTGATTGGTTCCTGATTCGGTCCGGTTCCAAGGTGGAACCGGAAACCGGATCGGGATAATCGGTTCCCAATTTTGGAAATCGTGAACCGGACCATTTGATTTTAGGACTGGGAACCGAACCGGACCAATAGAATCGGTACTTTCTTTTTCACTGAAAAACGATCATGCTCCGAATTGATCAATCTAATTTGGTTATTGAGCAATGTAATAAAATTATTCACACATATTTTCACGTGCAAAATATTCAAACTTCACTTACGTGAATATCAATACGCTTAATTTTAAGCATAAAAGCCACGTACAATGTGATTAAAGATTGTGCTTGGCTTAGATTTTATAAACAATCTCTATGAAACTAACAAGTAAGTTTTTTCTATAAATAAAGAGTAATAACAAGAGCTTTAGTGATTTATTGGCCACATAAGAGGTTGTTACCTCAATTGCAATTCCGATTGCAATAAGTTTCATATATAATATTATATATTATATGTGTTTATATATTATATGAATATAAATTATATATAAAAAAATTTAATTCGATCTGGTCGGTTTGGTCGATTCGGTTCCCACCTTGGAACCGGGAACCGGACCGCCGATCGTGGGAAACCACCAAAAACCGGCTGGTCCAGTCCAGGTCCGATCCGATCCTGGTTCGGGCGGTTTCCGTTGCACACCCCTACATGAGTGTGAGAGGGTTTCTCGGTAGTGACTGCCCAACTTGTACTCGAAATGCTGCAAAGCTAATTTTGTTCGTAAAAATGTTTAAATATGAATTATTATCAATAATCAATTTTTTTCATTAATTAATTATTTCAAGTGTCATAAAAAATAATATTTTAGAAAATATATTTAAAATCATTTATTTTTGTGAAACAAATTCAGCATACTTACTTTGAAACTTAACTGTTTCTCGGGTTTTTTTTTCTTTTAATTGTGAAAGATATGAGATGTGAATTAGTTCACTTGATTAAATAACTATAATCGAAACCCATAATGACACATGATTTGAGTAGTTGATTATTCCATTACAATAATTGTGGAATAGACTGGATAAGATCATTAATGTCTTGAGAATTGCATATGACAATGAGGCAAACTGTGTCCTAGAGTCACTTATAAAATAAAATAAAATAAAATAAAAACAAAAAATCACATGGTGCATGCACATTACTGAAATAGACGACTCATGCAAATTAATTAGGTTGGGCCGGCCAATACGTTCAAAAGTGACAGATCGTGCAAGATTGAAGCCGACAATTGACCGAACGGATTATAATATTAATATCGATTTGAATATCATTTTTGTTTTTTTTTTCCTTCTTGAGTCTTCGTCAGCCAGTTTGCACGGATGAAATTTGGATGGCCTATTAATATTTTCCCAATAAATTAACAATTATCGGCAAAATACATGACTGTCCAATAGAAACTCACAGTAATTTTATCATGTAAAACACTGAAAGAAATTAATGTTCTTTGATAACCATCGATATTATCATTATAAACCACCTTGTCTACATGATAATAAAAAAAGAAAGAATTAATACCATAAAAAGTTTCGAATTAGTATACTTGCGATAAACTTATTTTAATTTATTTTAATAGTAAAAAGTCCGAATTGGTATATTATATCAAATTTATTTCAAAAACTAATTTTTAGTTACCAAAATCCCTAAAATAATATATTTATAACAAATTTATATTCAAGAATTTATATTAAATTAAATTAATGCCACTAATAATCATAAACTATGACACTTGTGACAAACTAATTAAAAAACTCAAAAGCGATATACTTGTCAACTACTATGTCAAATTCAATTTTAAAAAAAATTAATCGAGAGTAAATTTATTACATGACTATCAATTTGATTTTTTTATAAAAAAATTTAAAATTGACATATTGATTTGAAGTTTTTTGTAATATTAATTTAAAAAAAACAACGCAAGGCGAGTGCCACGGGCGTGAAGCAGCGGCGCGTGGGAGGAGTCGGCACGCAAGCGGACAATCTCGTGGTCAACGCGCGAAGAAAACACGCGCGTCATGCCAAGGCCAAAACCCACGTGCTTTTTACCAAGTTTGTCCTCAAGCATTTTGCCCCCTCCTTATTTACCTCCTTACCATCCCTTCGATTTTTCGAATTTTTCAACCTAGTTTACACGTGTCGGTTTCTCATACACTCGCTGGATGGGGCCCTTTAAGCCGGTCCAATCTTCAACAGGTCCCTTCTGATAAAATTATTAGGAGTACTTTTCATAGTTGGATTTCTTTATGGAGTCATCCCAGCTTGACTAATGCTTAGATAAATGACAGTGTTAATATCATTCAAAATTCCAAATCAATATCTCTATCTTCAAAAATTTATAACTGATGCATGCATCACACATTTATTATAAAATATTTTTCTCCTTACAAAAAATCTCAAATTAATACTACTGAGCTAAATTCACCATACATTAAAATGCGTACATGTCAACACGTGATATGAATTTATATTTATTGTAATGACAATATGCATTTTAAGGAAAAAAACTTATAGAGGATGAAATTTGCGCATAGCAATGGCAATCAAAGTAGATACCATGAATCAATTAGGTCTAAGACACGAGTTTTCACATCACTTGAGCTTTGAGTCGGTACATTTCATATCCCCACCATGATTTGATTGAATAGTTTTGCATGAATGCATTGCACGTTTGGCAATCATTTTGATGGGCCTTTTGATGTGTTCTTTTACCAACACCCTACCAATCATTTGCTATATGTTTTTTTTAGTCCATTTGCTATGTGTTGGATTCCACAAAATAGCAAAAAAGATATATATGTTTTTTTTTTCTGAACGTTCATTCCAAATTCTATATATTTTTATACTTTCTCAATTTATGTACATGTTTAGAGTGGCGTATATCATGATTATTTCATTTTACTTTATGTCTTTCTTGGATTTTTCTTTTTGAAATCCAATAAATAGCAACACTTAAAAAGGTTTAATATATATATTTTTTTACGAATTTAAATTTAATACAGCAGACATTTCATTTCTTCCCAAAGTTTGGAGGAGGCACATATTGACTCTCCAACTTCTATAGAATGTCATCTTTGCATCCCTGAATTGAGATAATATATACAATTATAACACTAGAACACGGAATGAAAACTAAATATAAATGAAGACTCTAGGACCTAGATAAGCTGGTATAGTAGTAAGATAAAATGATTCCATGATTATCGTTAGAAAAATTGATAAATGGAAGAATTCGACTAGCATTATGAAAATATAGGACTCTTCCATCACTATAGTCACAATAGCATGATTGATTTCGCCATGATATGTCAATAACATGCTGATTGATAAGTTAGGTTTAGAGATGCGTGGAGTAGATTTGGATCAAATTGAAACAAATAGCACACAAATTGCAGCATTCTATCGTCCTTGCATTGTACAAAATCGTTATTCTTTTGGTAATATATGATGTATAAGTTACATCGAAACATTATGAAGTTAGGTGTGGATAGTGATGAGGGTGGGGCCGAAAAAGGAGAGGATGAATTTGAGCCGCGAAACTAACCATTGAGGATCCAATAAAGAGCAAGTCTAATAAGGCAGCTGTCATCTGTACCTCAAGCTCTTTCTCTCATTTTTCATCCAAACTTTAATCTTTACTCTTTTTATTTTTCCTTCTTCTTAATATAGCATATCTTTTTTAGTTCCAGCTAAGGTTAGAGAACCTCGCTGTCGGGTCACTTCCATGTTACGGCCACGACATACACGTTCGCTGGTTTTAGCATCTATGGAACGATATAAAATAAAGGATTAATATCGCCGTCGGACAAATTTACCCCGTCATAAAAACTTCGATACATGTTCGACCGCAAAAAAACCCAAAACTAGTAAAGACAAATATACCCTCCACTAAATTATATTAATACCACAAAAATCACAAAATTGTAAACGACAAAGATTCACGTTCGCTGGTCATTTTTAATAATTTGATAATAAAATTAAAAAAAAAATTAACATTTATGGAACGATATAAAATAAAAATCAGACACGTTGTAAAATCGAGACTATTATAAGCCTACCGCATTCGAATTTAAAGGTGTGCTTAAACGATAAGGTTTTAGGTAGTTAGTGTGTCTATTTTAATATCACATATGATCATGACAAGTGCGAGACTTCAATACATCATTCAACCTTACGTTGGCGGAAGAGGCAATTATTAGTTCTTTTTCTGTTTAAATAGGAGATGTCATTATTACAGTGCGAATGCTATACAGTTATGTGTCTATAATTATTTATTTTTATTGAAAAGGAATGTAATTATATCGTCGTGATCAAAATGGTTACCATCGCATCCTGATTGGACAGTCAATTATTGCTCCATATAGACGAACAACCTCTTTGATTAGGCAAGTCAAATTAAATTATTGGTTCTTTTTTTGGTGGATTTTGAAAATGGCTCATTTCCAGTCATGTCATGTCTCAGAACACTGTCAAGTTCAAATGCGATTGAAAAATGTGGTTCCCATGTTCAATAATGAAAAAGTTAGAGAAAACACGACAAATTTGGAGTCGTCCTCTATTAAGGATCCGTACTGGTCTTACTTAGCGGACTACAAACACGTTTACACGAGGGCACTCAATTCCTGAATTGAACATTTGAGAACCAGCCTTGACCGGTTTTTTGGCTTTGAATTGATCGATTTTACTCGGAAACTGGCCTTAAGCCAAGCCTTACAAGTCACTTAATTGAGAATTTTTTACAAAAAATAAGAAAGTTGAGCATTCTAGCATAAGTAGGCAATTGGGAAGCGGCTTTGACATAGTAGGTTCTTGATTCTTGATCTGGAATGATTCCCAATCTGAAATGTACCTACTAAAAGGCTAATCACCCCTATCTTTTACTAATTGGTTAGGATCAAGAAAATATTCAGTACAAAATACATTAAATTTAAAAAATTCACTAGAATGGAAAACAGCTGGGTCGTTGGCTTAATATAAGCTGACTTTTAGTAAACTTTTGAAAAATACCTTGGCCCCTTAGATCTGTACCCAACCTTTCATGTTCACTTCATATTTATCCTATTATTATTACGTGGCCGGTCCATTCGTTAACATGTGCTGATGAGCAAAACGATGTCATTTCACACCCCATTCTCTCTCTCCCCGGCCTCCCAACCAAGCAGCCCCTCCGCCGAGCCCTCATAAATTCCAAGGCGAGTATCACGTGCCTGAGGTGGCGGCCCGTGGGGCGGCGCATGGGGTGGAGTCGGAACACGAGCGAACAATTTCAGGGTGAACACTCAAAGAAAACACGCATGCATCTTGCCAAAGGCCAAACCCCACTTGCTTCGGTCAAGTTTGTCGTCCAACATTTCGTCCCTCTTTATCATCCCTTTGATTTTTCGCTCCCCAGTCATATCGCCTAGTACAGCCGACGCTAATTAGATTTCAAATGAGCAACTCCGAGCAATAATGAACCAGAGAGATTATACTAGATTTCACCTAAAGGTTTATAACTACATTAGAATAATAAAAAAAATTTAGGACTACATTAGAATCCGTACAATAAATTTAGTGGAAAGTAAGAAAAAAGTCATAAATTTATTGTATTTGTACCAATTCAATCTTAAACTTTTTATATTTATGTTAATTGAATCCATTAAGCTAATTTTGATGAAGAATTGTAGATGATGTTTGTCTTACTAGTGATTCTTACCAGTCACAATGGAAAAAAGAAAATAAATATTAATAAATATAAAAAAATTATAAAAATTATAAAAATTTGTCTACGTTAGTTTTGATTGTCACTTTTAATTGTGTCACGTGAGAGGCAACATGCCAAGGCCAAATTTCCCTTGCTTTTATCAATTTTTCGTCCAACATTTTGCCCCTCTATATTATTCATTTGATTTTTTGATCACTAGCCATGATTAGTATGGTCGACAATAACCAGATCATTATGTCAGTGACTTCATGTAAATGTTTAGAAGTGCATTACAACAATTAAAATATTCAGAAATGCCTTCAAATCTGTGCAATTAATAATTACTTATGCTGTTACGCAAAATACATTGATAAAGAACATATTTTGATTTGGCAATTAATTTTAACATGCCTATTATAGTTATGGCAGCCTTATGAAAGGATAAGTTTGGCCCCGAAAGTCTCACATCAAAAACCTCTCGCTCTTGTTAGAGTTTTCTCTCGCGTCAAGGTCGAGATTTTCGCCATGTCTTCATCTTCCTCCGTTCTTCGTCTGAGTTTTGCGAACCATTTGCACACTCGGCGCTCCCTGCTACTTCTACCCTAATCAAGTTTCCTTTTGCTCCATCTCTTTTGCATGTCTATTTCCTTCCAATTTCTTCCCCGATATCACCTTCCACTCGTTTGAGTCTTCTTCCGTCTCTATCACACATCGTTTCCTTCCGCTTTGCATGTTGCCGATCGTAACATGCAACCCTTGCAATCCTTAGTTTCGGTCATAGTTTCTACATATACTCTGATCTAGTGTTCTTCGAGTATTCTACTAATGGATGAAAGGGACAATACCTCCAGAATTGCTTCCCTATGTAGTCGCCTTGGTCAACTATGTTCAGAACAGGAGCTGGAGGTTTGGGATGATCTCCCTGCATCGGCCAAATTGCAAGATTGTCGTCTCATATTGGTGGGTAATGTTTTTACTAATCCCTCCGTGAATATATCAGCATTCCAAGTTGCAATGAAGAAAGCCTGGAGAATTGATCATGTAGAGATTACTTCAGCAGATACAGGGCTGTATATAATTAAATTTCGAACTGAATTGGAGAAAAGGCGAGTTCTGGATGGGAGCCCTTGGTTATTTTCAGGTCTATTGGTTAACCTTCGCCCATGGCAACCAATTACCCCCTTACAACACTATGATTTTAGCAAATGTATGTTTTGGGTGCATGTTGTTGGCTTACCTCTGGAGTGGACTTCTCCTCCTATTTTGCGTAGAGTTGTCTCTCAGTTAGGTACAAAGTTCGGGATGTGAAAGCCCGATGTCTCTGCAAGAATAAGAATTGAATTAGATTTGAAAGATCCTTTGAAAAATGGAAAACTCATCAGTATTGAAGGCAAAACTCTATGGCTGGATTTTCGGTATGAGCGCTTGTCACACTACTGCTACTCTTGTGGAAGGCTCGGACATTATGCTGCTTCATGTCCGGAGGTTCCTTATGATGAAGCCCAATTTGATGGTCGTGACACGATGATCTATGGACCTTGGCTTAGAGCAGAACTCAAACAATTTAGTCCTTACTGGGATGCTTTTTACCACCCTAAAGTTCCTAGTGAGACAATGGAAGAATCAGTACCTGAAACTCCTCCTCCAAAACAGCCTGCACTCCTCGCTCTTCCATATATCCCTACCACAGTGGAAGCAACTTTCAATCCTGGTATACATCACGAGCCTTCCAGGCTTTTGAATACTACCAACCCTACTGTCATCACTACGGATTTAGTACCTGCAGCAGAAAAGATGAAATTTACTCAGACCTCTCCAGTGGATAAACACCAACAGAAGCGACCTAAGGTTACTCGTCCCATGAATCTTGGGGGTTCCAGTAAAAAATCGAAACGGTATACCCCTTATGAAGTGACAATTCCCTTATCTGATTATTGTGAGTCCCTCCTTCGGATGCCCCAATTTTGAGGCACCTCTTCCGATCTACGGGCTTTGCGGCTGGCCCTAAAATGACCACCGGGTTCCCAATGAAAATCCTCGTTGGAATTGTCGGGGATTGGGCAATCGCCGACAATTCAAGCCTTAAAGGCGATGATATCCCTGTGATAAGCCCGACATACTGTTCTTAATGGAAACGAAGCATGATCAACTTTTTGTGAATAGATTACAGCGTAAGTTTAACTTTTCTCACTCTTTTGTGAAGGATCCTGTTGGATTTAAGGGCGGTCTTGCTCTGTTTTGGAATGACACTTTTGAAGTTACTCTGGTACATACGGATGCTCAGTTTGTTGATTTCATTGCCTGTGATCCTAGATCATCTGCTTCTATGCATATCACTTGCCTGCATGCTCCTCCATCATATCAGCTCCGTCAAGATTTCTGGGATACCATAAGAGTTATTCACGCTGCAAATCATTTACCTTGGTCGTGTCTTGGTGATTTCAACGATTTCCTTGCTCCATGGGAGAAAATGGGCAAGAGACCTGCATCCACTTCACGTATGACCTCGTTTCAACATGTAATTAATGATTGTTCCCTTCTAGAACTTCACAGTAAAGGTTGCGAATTTACCTGGTCCAATAACCGTGAAGGGGATGATCTCGTAAAGGAGAAGATTGATCGGGTGTTTTGTTCTCTGGAATGGCTGATGTCTTTTCCTTCTCGCAGGAAGTATATGCTCTACCTCCTGTTGGTTCGGATCACTTGTCCTTTGTTGTTGCAAGCTCGTCCCCATCATCGACGTACAAAGATGTTTCACTATGAAGCCTTCGGAATCAAGATGATGAGTGTCATGACATAGTTACAAAGGCCTGGGAAAACAGTAATACCTCATTGCTTTCTAAGTTACAGGCAGTTGCTATCCACTTAACCAGCTGGAGCAGAAACAGGTTTAGCAATTGTCATCAACGCATCTCTCACTTGCAATGTCAACTGCAGACAATTATCAATCGACCATCCTATCAGAGCGGAGACAAAGAGCATGCTAATGCTATCAGATGTGAAATTCATAAACTATGGACTCAAGAGGAACAATTCTGGGCTATGCGTTCTCGTATTCAGTGGTTGAAATGGGGAGATCATAATTCAAAGTTTTTTCATGCCTACACTATGCAACGACGACAACGCAATCGTATAACTATGCTTCTAGACACTAACTACCAATGGATTAGAGAACCAGAACAACTAAAAGAACTTACTCAGGGCTTCTTCTCTCAGCTATATAGCTCTGTGGGCTATCGAGATTTTCGACCTTTCTTGGAGCAATGTCTGCCTGTGGTAACATCCGAAATGAATAACGATTTGATGAGAAAGGTAACGAAGAGGAGATTTACCAAGCTAATTGTCAATTGGGAGCTTCGAAATCTCCAGTCCCGATGGCCTTCCGGACTCTTCTATCGGCATCACTTGGAATGTTATAAAATCATCCGTTATTCAAACAGTTCAAGACTTTTTCGCTACAGGTAGTATGCCTACAAGACTAAACATAACGATTATTGCCCTAATCCCTAAAGTTCAGCATCCAGAGAGTATTGAACAATATCGTCCCATAAGTCTTTGTAACTTTGCTTACAAGATCATTTCAAAGATTATGGCCAATAGACTTAAACCATGGTTAGATACTCTGATCTCCAAAGAGCAAGTAGCTTTTATCAGCAACAGACAGATTCAGGACAACATTATGGTAGTGCAAGAAGTCATGCATCAATTTAAAGTGCGAGCATGCAAGAAACGTTATAATCTTATGCTGAAAACAGATATGCAAAAAGCCTATGATAGGGTGGAATGGGACTTTTTAGAAGCCTATTTGAAACAGTTGGGCTTTCACGATAGTTGGGTTACTCAGGTAATGGCCTGTGTTACTACAGTCTCTTTTAGCATTCATTTTAATGGTGAACAACTCCCTTATTTTAAGCCATCTAGAGGGCTGCGCCAAGGCGATCCTCTCTCTCCATACCTCTTCATTCTACTAGCCAATGCCCTATCTGCTTCTATCACTCATGCTGTGGCTATCGGTCATATTAAGGGAGTTCAATTCAATAGAGATTGTCCTATCTTATCTCACCTGTTTTTTGCTGACGATTCAGTATTTTTCCTCCGAGCTACTCTTTCTGAATGCCATAATCTTGCCAACCTCCTAAACCAATATTGTTTCGCCACAGGCCAGCTCATAAATCGGAACAAACGGTGTGTTTTTAGTAAATACTGCCCGACTTCTCTACAACAGAATATAGCACAAGAACTCAGGGTACCTATACTCAGTAAGTACGGAAAATACCTGGGTATCCCTTCGGATTGGGGTCGATCCAAGAAGGAAATGTTTTCCTGGATCCTAGCACGAGTAAATGCCAAGTTAGCAGGTTGGCGAGAAAATTTTTTATCGAAAAGTGGCAAGGAAACCTTACTGAAATCAGTTATTCAGGCCTTACCGCAGTATGCCATGTCCATCTTCAAGCTTCCGTTATCTCTCTGCGATTGATAGAAAAGAAGATTTCAGCATTTTGGTGGAGCAAGCATAACAGTCAATCAGGTATTCACTGGAAAAACTGGTCAGAATTAAAGCTCTCAAAACTTTCAGGGGGGATGGGATTTCGAGATTTAATTACCTTTAACAAATCTATGCTTGGAAAGCAAGCTTGGAGGCTTTTTCAGCATCCTCAAGCTATCTGGAGTCGTCTCTTTAAAGGTTTATACTTCAGATATTCCTCCTTCCAATCTGCTACTTCAGGACACCGTCCTTCTTGGGGATGGCAGAGTTTATTGAAAGGTCGAGACGTGATTACACCTAAATTACGTTGGTTAGTCGGGGATGGGTCGCAGATTCACATTAGAACGGATAATTGGTTACCACAAGGTCAGATAGGAGGCTTACCTGCGGATGGAGAACCAGAACTCGTTCGATCTCATTGATTCCCAATTTTGGAAGTCTTCTGTGTTACTTCACTCTTCGATGCCCAGTTAGTACGGCCATTCTCAACACTCCTATCAATCCGTCTCTCCCTCATGATCAACTGGTTTGGATAGAAACTCCTTCGGGAACCTACTCAGTGAAGAGTTGTCATCATTATCTTTCTGCACAATCTCAGCACATAATTAAGACCCCATCATCCTCTTATACTAACCCACCTATGTTATGGAGGAAAATTTGGAATATGAATACAGTGCCCAAGCTTAGCTTGCAAAAATGCATTAGCCACTAAACATAATCTTTACCAGCGACATATCATCCCGCATCCCTTCTGTACACTCTGCAATAATTCTATCCCAGAAACAATTGAGCATATGTTCTTCTTTTGCCCATGGACTCGAGACATCTGGAATCATGAAGAAATTAAAGTCAGTATCTCTCCTACCTCTGTTCGCAGATTTGATGCTTGGCTTGTGGATCGTGCTTCTATCCCTCAAGTGTCTCCGGATTTCGAAGCGATTGCTCATCTTCTGTGGGAGATATGGAAACATCGAAACAATGTTGTCTTTCGCCAGATTCCGCTGGATCCTCTTCTAGTGGTCAATGAAGCCTTTTCCCAATACTCCATCTTCAAGGTCATCCAACCCTCGCCACAGAAGCTTCAAAATACTCAGATCAGTCTAGGGCACATATGGATTCCCCCAGCGGAGGGTTATATCAAGTGTAATATTGATGGGGCTTTTCGCTCAGTAGTGGAGCAAGGATCCATTGCTTGCATTTACGATTTTCGAAAGGAATTTTGACGGATGTGCTTACCCGATCCAGTGCTTGCTCAATCGGCATTCCAAGCCGAGATCTATGCCCTTATATCTTGCTCTCCAACGAATCATCCAGAAGGGACTCCATCTTCAACACGTTGTGATTGAATCTGATTGCTTGCAGTTGGTGGAGATCGTTCAGACGAAACAGAAGCCGCCATGGAAGGAGGCTCATCTCTTCGCGATTCTTGAAGATCTTCTTCCGCGTTGCCCTCTCCTGTCGTTTCAACACGTTCGGCGAACAGCAAACCTAGCAGCTGATTGGGCTGCAAAAGCCCACCGGGATAAAGGCCCACCAACAAACTGGCTCCTCTTTCCTCCGCCTAGTTTCCTTAATATTCTCTCTTCGGATGTTATAGCTTGTATTAATCTCTAATATAATATAAGCTTCTTTTCGACCAAAAAAAAAAAAGTTTGGCCCCGAATGTTTTTTTGTGCCGCTATAAATGCCAAAAATGCGGGCGTGCCTTTTGTCACCTCACATCTTCCCTCCGCCTCGTCCCTAGTACTGTTGTCTCTTCATATTCACTTTTGCCCGCACCTTCTTCTCATGGCATGGTTCAGCTTGATTTCATTGCATGTAATAAATTGGACTTGCAGCTGAAAATGTTAAGAGATATAAATTGGAATTGAAAAATAAAACTTGTGGAGGATGAATATTTGTGCATAGCAAGAGTGATCGAGGTTGACCGAATTGGTTAGGTCTTGGATGAGATTTGAGTTTTGAGGACTGTTATATAGCCCTTAAGAGTTATAGTTATTGGTTTCATTTGAGATATTGCAAGAGATATATTAAACCAAATATGGCAATATTAATACCCGATCAGCTTGATTGCTGGATTGTTTCTTTTCCATTGGAGGGTATCAAACTACAAGAAAATTACCAAACAAGTCTTAAAATATCACACTTTTGCCAACTCGGACCTCAATCTTTTAATTTTACTAATTTAATCCCAAATCTTGCAATTTCCTACATCATACATATTTTTAAAAAATATAAAAATTGTCCTAAGTTGTTCTTTGTATGACATCAGCTGTGTGCTGTGCATGAATGCATTGAAAATATCCCCACCAATAATTTGCTGCAATAATTTTGCAGGCATGCATCTTCTTTTTTTCTTTCAACATGAATAAAAAAAAATGGGTGAGAGAAACTTAATTAGAAGGGCATGACGCACGCTCGCCAATCATTTTGATGTGGTCTTATAACCAAACACCGTTCCAATAGAGATCTAATTTCATATGCGCATTTAAAGAATGAATTGTAACGACAAAGAAAAGCCAAATAATGCACGCAATGCAAAAGGGTCTACCAATATGCTAGTTGGCCGATTTGTACAAGACTTGAATTGTGACATCCTAATATTCTTTCGTCCTTGTGCTGTGACATCGACCAAAATTGTCATTCTTTTTGGCTCATCTATTTATCAAGAAGTGCGTATTGATGGTATGTGAGTAGGGTCAGAAAAGAGAGGGACAAATTTGAGCCACGAGACAAACCATTTAGGATCCGTTAGAAAATGACTCCAATTAGACAAGTGCCATCCGTCTCTCAGGCTCGATTTTAAGTCGACTTTTTAAAATTTTTCATTAATAATTTTCTTTGTTCGCTCCATTGCATGTTTGTCCAAATAAATAATCTCGAATTGCAATATATGGGAGAATCATCTTTCAGTCGTGATGCCATTTATAACATTTTTGTATTTTTTGCTTTTCGCAACGGGTCACTAGGCCTTAGCTGGTAGCCAATGGCCCCCTACCAGTCTTAACCATGAATGAAAAGAGAAAAGAAAAGAAAAAAGGAAATAAAATATTCAAAATCTTATTAAAAAATTATAAAAAATTATCAATGTCAGCATTCAATCATACCAAGTAAGATTAAACTGAAAAATCGTTAAAATGTTTATGATAAAATTGAAAAATCTTTAAAAGGTTTATGATTAAATAAATACAATCGAAAATTTATAATTAAATTGACAAATTATCAAATATTTAGGACTAACTTGGCATAACTGAAAAATTTAAGATCGAATTAATCACTGACCAATTAGTTTATAATTTTTTGGACAATCATGTCCGCACCAACAATTTGCTTGGATGATTTTGCATGCATGCATGCGTAAGGGCGTGGACGCACGGTCGCCATTTTGATGGGCCTTTTGATGTGGTCATACAACCATCAAAATTGACTATTTTTTTTTTTTTTTTTTTGTTATTACAATGCGAATACTATAGAGTCATGCGTCTGTATTTTATTGGAAAGGAATATAATTGTATCTGATTGACCGAATTGTCACCATCGCTGATTGGACAGTTTCCAACCATTGGTCCGTATAGGTAAACCTCCTCTTTGATTAGGCAAATCAAATTAAGTTAGTGGTTGATTTTAGGTGGACGTTGAAAAATGGCTTCTTTCCATGCATGTCCTGTCTCATGGCACTGTCAAGTTCAAGAGTGATTGAAAAATGGGATTCTCTTGTTCAATAATGAAAAGTTTAGAAGGAGCACGACATATTTGTGGGTTGTCCTTCATTAAGTATCCTTACGAGTCTTACTCAGTTGACTACAAACACGTCCACACAAATGCCAGTTCAATTCTCAAATAGAAAACTTGAGACCTAACCTTGACCGGTTTCTTGGTCTTGAGCTGATCGATTAAACTCGAGAATCGACCTTAAGCCAAACTCTAAGAACTTTTGTGGAAAAATTAAAAAAAAAAAGTTCAAGAATTCTAGTAGAAAATGGAGAAGTGGCTTTAGTAGGGTAAGTTTCCGACTCTTGATTTGAAACTCGCTTACCTTAAAACTGATCATCCATATTTTTTACTAATTATGATGAGGTACAAAATGCATTAAATTAAAAAAATTCTCCAGAATAGAATATACAATCAAAATAACAGGGTCAATATCTTACAATGAGCTGACTTCTAATCAACTTCTAAAAAAATATCTCGACCCTTTAAATCTTCTACCAAACCTTGCATTTTCACTTCAAATTTTTTTAAGCTGCCGTTTGTTCTCCCTATTAAAATGTTGAAGATGTTTCACACTCGTTTCACACTCTCTCTCTCTTTCCCACCTCCCAAGCAAGCAGCCGCCTCCGCCGAGCACTCGTAAATTCCAGGGAGTATCACGCGCCTGAAGTGGCGGCGCGTGGGGGGAGGAGTCAGCACACAAGCGGACAATCTCAGGGTCAACGCTCGAAGAAAACACGCATTCAATCATGCCAAGGCCGAACCTCCACTTGCTTTTGTCAATCTTATCGTCAAGCAATTCGCCCCTATTTATTATCCCTTTGATTTTTCGATCGCCGGCCGACGCCACTTGGTACGACTGGCCGACAATAACTAAATTATTATGGCATATAGTAGATTTCACGTGATCCTATTTGATCAATTACCTAGCGACAAACTCCTAAAAATTTAGATTTATATTAAATAATTAAAATTATTTAGAACTACGTTAGAATCCGTACAATTTATATTGATAATTTCCTATTTTGTTAATTTGGTTACCAAGTAGAAAGAATATATTTTGGTTTGGTAATTTAATTTTGATAAGGTTAATATGATTGTGGCGGCCTCATGAAAGGATAATTTTGGTACCGAATGCTCTTTTGTACCACTAATTGCCAAAAATGTGGGTATGCCTTTTGTCCGTACTGTTGTCTCTTCGTAATTTCTTCTCATGACATGGTTCAGCTCGATTTCAATGCATGCAATAAATTGGACTCGCAGCTGAAATGTTAGACATAAATTGGACTTGAAAAATCAAACTTGTGGAGGAAGAAAATTTGTGCACGGCACGAGAAGTGATCAAGGTTGACCAAATTGGTTAGGTCTCGGATGAATTTGAGTTTTTGAGATTGTTACATAATCGGTAGGAGTTAGAGCTATTATTCATTCAAGTTATTGCTAGAGATGAATTGAACCAAAATAAGGCAATATTCATGACCCAATTAGCTTGATTGTCGAATTATCTCTCTTCTATAGGAGGGTATCAAATTACTTCAAGAAAATTACCGAAAAAATTATAAAATTACTGAACTTGTGCTGACTTGAACCTAAATTTTTCGATGTTACTAATTTAGTCATAATTCTTTCAATTTTCCGTACCATATAGGTTGGCTAGCACTGACAAGAACAATATATATTTAATAATTGTCCTTAGCTGTTCTTTGTATGACATCAGCCGTGTGCTGTGCATGGATGCATTAAAAATATCCGCACCAATAATTTGCTGCAATAATTTTGCATGCATGCATCTTGAAAGAAACATAATCAGAAGGGCATGGACGCACGCTCGCCAGTCATTATGATGGCCCTTTGATGTGGTCTTATAACCAAACACCGTACCAAGAGAGACACGATTTTGTATATGCGCATTTAAAGATTGAATTGGAAGGACAAAGTAAAGCCAAATAATGCACGTAATGCAAAAGGGTCTACCACCAATTTGCTTGTTGGCTGATTTCTACAGGACTTGAATTGTGACACTCTAATATTATATCGTCCTTGTGCTCTGACATCGAACGAAATTGTCATTTCTTTTGGTTCACCGATATATCAAGAAGTAGGTTATTGATGGTAACGTGAGCAGGGTCGAAAAAGAGGGGACCAATTTGAGCTGTGAGATGAGCCATCTAGGATCCATTGGAAAGCAACTCCAATTAGACAAGCACCATCCGTCCCTCGGGCTCAATATTAACTCGATCTTTCTAAATTTTTCCTTAATAATTTTTCTTTTCGTTCCATTGCATTTTTCTCTAAATAAATAATCTCAAATTGAAATATTTGGAAGAATCATTTTTCAGTCGTGATGCCATATGTAACATTTTGTATTTTGTATTTTTTTTTTTTTTTACTTTTTGTAATGCAAAGGGTCGTTGGGCCTCAGCAGTCAGCAGGAGGCTCGTATTCCCATATCGACCTTAATCATGAATCAAAAGGGGGAAAATGAAAAGGAGAGAAAATAAAATACAAATTTAGAAGAATTTTGAAAAAAATTGAAAAAATTATTAATGTTGCACCCGACCATGTCACTGGGACTAAATTGATAAATCATTCAAATGTTTATGACTAAACCGATAAAGTTTTAAAAAATTTATGACTAAATTAATATGTTTGAAAATTTTAAGATTAAATTGGTACAATTGAGTTAATTATTAACTGCCATACAATAAAATTAAAATTTTCTTACAATTATGATTTTGCATGCACTCTCGCCAACGATTTTGATGGGCCTTTTGACGTGGTGATATAACCATCACCATCCCAACGGAGATCCAATTTCTTATATATGCAAATTCAAAGAATAAATTGCAACGACAAAGTAGAGTCAAATAATGCACGCAACGCAAAGGGTCTACGGATCATTTGTCTTTATTTTGGATTCAATAAAATAGCAAAAAATACAATACCAAAAAAGAAAGCAAGAAATATTTTTTTCCTAATTTTTATTCCAAATTGTACGTATATTTTTTTTTTTGGCTACGTTTTTGGACTGGACTATATTATTTTTATTTTGTTTTATTTCCATTTTAATTAGACATTTTATTTTTGTGAAATCCAATAAATTACAACACTAAACAGGATTTAATTTTTTAAGGATTAAAATAAGGATTTCAACCCAAAGTTTGGAGAAGCCACATACTAAATAGAATCGACACCGGCACGTGATATGACTAGACACGACACGCTGACACGTCATTTTTCAAAAAATAGAAAATTTTGATATGTAGGGACATGTTGTATGTTAAATAAAAATATGCATGATAAATTATCATTTTTATGATTATTTGAATCAAATTAATTTGATTCAAATTCATAAATAAATAAATAAATAAAATAAAGCCTAGAATGAATTAATACTAAAAATATTAATCCACCATTTGTTAATATCATTCATTAGTTCAATTTGACAAATTTAGCTTCATTCCAATATTCCATAAAACTTGGGGGGACAAAGAATCCACATTTTGGACTCGCTAGTCAAAGCGTGTCAAAAGAGAAGAGAAAAAAATAAACTTGGGATGAATTGTGTATCATGAGAAATGAGAGTTAGAAGAGAAGAGAAAAGTATGTTTTTCCCCCTTATTATTTTTATTAATTTTTATTTTTATATGTTTACAACTTGACCTCCTTATTTATTGAAAATTTTTAAATTTGATCTCTTACATGTCGAAACATGTGTCAAAAGTTTGATTCGCATGTTGGAGAGTATCGTGAGAGTTGATCAAGTGTTGAAATATTCAACACTTGTGGATCGAGTGTCAAAGAAAAGTATCAAAGAGTGTCGGACACGTGTTGGAGTGTCCGGCATGACACGAAAACTCCTAGAAAGTATCGGTGTTTCCTGGGGCACATATTGGCCATTAAACTTGGAAAAAGAGTGTAGATAGTTCTCTTTGCAAGCCCTAAATTGAATTCATAGATAAATAATAGAAAACAGATAAAAACTAAAGATACGTAAAGAATTAAGGATCCGGACTAGGTTCTCTAGTAGCAAAATAAAATGTTTCCATGATCATCGTTAGATTATCAATACATGGAAGGATCCAACGAACATGATGAAAATACAAGCCCTTTCATCATTACAGTTCCAATTGTGTGATTGATTTGGTCATGATAGGGCGATGATGTGATGACCAATAAATTAGGTTTAGAGATACATGGGGCAGATAGCACAAAAATCGCAACATCCTATCGCTCTGGTGCTTTGACGTTGAACAATATGGACATTCTTATGGTGCCATATGATCAACGGGTTACATCTAGATATTATGAAGTGGGTATGAATTGTAATGTGGGTAGGGTCGAAAAATAGAGAATGATCTTGAGCCGCGAAATGAGCCGTCAGTACATGTTGGAGAACAAGTCTAATCAATCAAGTGTCATCAACTGTCCCTCGAGTCATCAGGTTATCGTTAGAAAATGTTAGAGATATACATTTGACTTAAAAAAATAAAACTTGTGGAGGATGAAAATTTGTGCATGGCATGACGAATGATTGAGGTTGATTGAATTAGTTAGGTCTTAGATGACATTCAAGTCTTTTGGACCGTCATATAATTCTTAAGAGCTTGTGCCGTTGGTTTCATTTGAGTTATTGCTAGAGCTAAATTGAACTAAATAAGGCAATATGGTGACTCTGGTTGTTATGTTCGTTGGATTTTCTCTCTTTTGTAGGATGGTATCGCTTATTTCGAGAAAATTACCAAAATAATCTTAAAATTAAAGAAAATATTCTGCCATTGTATAGTATCCTATTACCCGCGTATCAATTTAGACTTAAATCTTTTAATTTTTATCAATATAATCCTAAAATTTTTGATAATTTGTCAATATAGTCCATTTGCTCAATTTTGATGGGAAATTAGTTACACGAGTGACGTAAATCATTTTTCCAAATTTTTGAAAATTGTCCTTATTCGTTTTTTTATGACATCAGCTTTGTCGGTTTGCTTTGCATGGATGCATTAAAAATATCCCCACCATAGTTTCCTACCATAATTTTGGATGCATACATCTTCTTTTTTTCTTTCAAAAAGAAATAAAACGGGTGAGAGGACCTTATAGGAGGGCGAGGACGGCGCTTGTCAATCATCATGATGGCCCTTTGATGTGGTCATATGACCCGATTTCAGATATGTATTTAAAGGAATTGCAACGAGAAAGTATAGCCAAATAATGCCCAATCATTTGTTTTTCCGATTTAACAAAATAGCAAAGAATAGGTTTTTTTTCCTAATTTTTCTTCCAAATTGTACATATTTTTATTTTTTATTTTTTTGTTACGTGTTTGGAGGGGCCTATATTATTCTTGATTTTTTTTTAAAGAAATCCAATAAATTATAACACTTAAAAGATTTAATTATTTTATAATTTTTTAAGAATTAGAATAAGGGCATTTCTACCCAAAGTTTGGAGAAGGGCACATATTGGCTCTTTAACTTGGAAAAAAAAAACTTGGAAAAAAAGTGTGGATAGTCCTCTCTGCATACCCTAAGTTGAATTCATAGATAAATCATAGAAAACAGAGAAAACTAAAGATAAATAAAGAATTAAGGATCCAGACTAGGTTCTCTAGTAGTAAAATAGAATGTTTCCATAATCATTGTCAGATAATCGATACATGGAAGAATTCCGCTAGCATAATCAAAATGCAAACCCTTCCATCCTTATAATTCTCATAGCGTGATTGAATTCGGCCATGATAGGACAATGACGTGGTGACCAATAAATTAGGTTTAGAGATACATGGAGCAGATTTGGATTGAATTGAAACATATATCACACAAATCGTGACATCCTATCACCTTAGTGCTTTGACATCAAACAATATTGACATTTTTTGGATGCTATATAATCAACCGGTTACATCTAGGTATTATGAAGTGGGTGTGGATTGTAATGTGGGTAGAGTCGAAAAGAGAGGATGGACTTGAGCCATCAAACGAGCCATCAAGTGTCTGTTGGAGAACAAATCTAATCAATTGTCATCTGTCCCTCAAACTCAATCTATCTTACTCTTTCTAAATTATTTCTCAATAGTTTTCTCCCTCCGTTTTATCTTTTGCCCTACTAAATAATCTCGAATCATAATCTCTCGAAGCATCATTTTCAGCCGCAGCGCCATTTATAATATTTGATGCCTTTTCTTTTTCATGATACATCAAGTACCATGAAAGTTTTCTTGATGAATGTGTACATGAATATGAACCATAATTGTTGCTGAAAATTGGAGACGGCTTCTACAAGAGAGGTCAGTCCAGTCCTAACCAAGGTGCACTGATTTAGATGGCGAATGGACAAGTCGTAGAATTTCAACGAAACATAATTTTGATAGGAGGCTGCGAATTGATCGATCCAATGACCTGACGAAACCGTGAGATCATCATCAACTTCAACGTGAATTCTCTAATTTAAGCTAGTTAAATCATCTATATCCACAAGATTACGAATACACTAATGGAAAAACAAAATAAAATGGAAGGACGTGGACCCGTCTTAACGTGCAGTTTGATAGCAATTTTTTTCGTGACAGCACTTTTTTCTCAAGTACGGTTTTTCATATCCTTAGTCTTATACGTTTAGAAAAGGAGAGAAGAATAATTTTTTTAAAAAAATTGAACTTTCCCATCTCGGATTCTCATAGAAATTTCAAAATTTTTCCTAATTTGTGATTGAAATTTCATTTATCTTATAAAAGGTGTCTTGTATTGAAGTCATCAACAATGATATGATTCATTTTGTTTGAATAATGCAGTGCTATGTTGGAGAGTGAAAGATGAACACTCAGATAGAAAATGCCTAAATTTAAAAGTTGATTTTCATCGTTTCTGTTTTTCCTTCAAATATTTAAAAAAAAAAAAAAAAATCAATCTAATGGATAAAAGGAGACCATATATATAAGGGCATATAAATCCCATAAAGAAGAAATAAATTTGGTGAAGAGGGCACACGGAAGAGATAAACTAAGGCAAAATTTGACTCAAATGCCATGTTTGAAAAATTGAACCTAAAATTTGAGTTAATATGTAAAGGAAGACTACAAGTATATAAAAAAACGTATAAATTCCTTAGACAAGCAATGTATGGATATTCAAACCATATATCTTATTTCTTGTTCCAGCTAAGGTTAGAGAGTATTGCCGTCAGGTTACTTCCTGCCGTGGCCTTGAAAACCACTTTCACTGGTTACAATAGAAAACAAACGATCATGCACCATTGTAAAATCCAAACTACATAAAGTCTATGGCATTCAAATTTAAAGATGAGCTTGAACGATAAGGTCTTAGGCAGCGAGTGTACGTCTTTTGATTATGACTTGTGTAGTGGGAGACTTCAATCAATCATTGGCGGACGACGCAATCATTAATTATTTTGTGTTTAAATAGGAGGATATCATTATTGCAATGTGAATGCTACACACTTATAGTGCCTATAATTACTAATTTTATGATAATATCCGCGCCATCAAAATTGTCACCATCGAATCGTGATGTGGACAGTTTCCAATTATTGGTCCTTATGGATTAACATTTTCTTGGATTAGACGAGCCAGATTAAATTATTGGTTCTTTTTGTGGGGACGCGTTGAAATGGCTTCTCTTCATGCATGATTTGGCTTTGTCATGACTCATGGCGCTGTCAAGTCATAGGTGTTGTGGAAAATAGTGATTCTTAAGTTCATCACTGAAAAGGTTAGATGAAGTATGACAAATTCATGAGTTAAGATAACAACCGGACTGGTTTAGTTCAAAAATCAAATCGAACGGACCTTATCCAGCTGATTCACATAGGGATTGGGTCGGCTGTGGACTAAAAGATTCACAAGCCAACCATGACTGGTTCTGTTCCCAGTTCTTGACTTTTGAATGATCTACTTGATTATAAGATCAGTTTTCAAGTAGAACAGGCTTTGAATTTGTTCAAAACCAAACCCAACAAGTCTTTTGATTGAGAATACTACAAGCAGTCATCTAAGAATCAATTCTAATAGGGTAGGTCGAGGGTTTGTGATCTCATCCTAACACCGATCCCCAATTATCATTAGGACCGAGGGAAAACAAATAAGCCAACAAAAACCAGTAGAAATGCTTGTGAATTAAATAAAAGTGGAGAAGGAACTGATTTGATAGATGATGTCATGAGATTCAGCCATTACTTTCGAACGCCCTTTTATTATTCAAATATGTTTCCTAGGGAAGATAGAGTGGAGCCCCTACTTATGATAAAATCTTATTTGTTCTCTCTCGGATATCATTATTATATAGTTCTTTTATTATAGGAACCACATATATTATATTTGAGGTTCAAGCTAAGGATGATAATCGCATTGATGAGCGGCCTCATTTATTAATAGAATCCGTGCCTTTGTGTCAATTTTTTTCTTTATTTTATTTTCAGAACCACCTCTAATATTAATCAATAATAAAGTACCTCACCTTCGATTTTCATTCAATTTGGGTCTTTCGTTGAGTTAGAGTAGGATTTAATTTGCTTACATGGCATGGTATAGTTCAATAGGTGACGGAACTGAAGATTTTTTTTTCTTTGGGAGGTCAAAATTTTTATTTTTTGCTCTAAAAAATATATTTAATAAAAATAGAAAAAATATGTTAGATAAAATAGGGTTAATATCTCAAAATAACCCTACCTTTAGTCATTTTTTTTTTTTAATTATCTCAACGTTTAGGTACAATTACAAAGGGCAGTGTCTTCATGGTCGATTTGTATACAACTAAACCTTAAACAAAGATTAAAATGCTGAGTTGTTAAGGGTGCGAATGGTAACGTTTACATTGCTTTTTTTGTTCCGGAACAGAAATAAAAAAAAAAGTGTTTACATTCAGGGGAACAATTTTTGAACAAAAGAACGCGTTTGGTAACGTTTGTTCCGGGAATAAAAATGAATAGAAACACGTTTGGTAAATTTTATTCTTTTTTTTGTTTCTTTTAATTTTTTAAATATTTTTATTTTATTTTTCATTTTTTCCTTTCTTTTTTCGGTCCCGGTCCCCGCCTTCGGCCGACGGGGCCGGCAGCCTCGCCTAGCCACGGTGAGGCTCGTCGGCCCCCGGCGAGGCTCGGCCTCGACGGATCTGGGTGAGCTTGAGCTTGCCCAGCCATGGCGAGGCTCGGCGTCACCGGCGCGGGCGAGGCCGAGCCTCGCAGGGGGCCGGCGACGCTTGGACTCGCTGGGGGCCGGCGACGCTCCAGCGAGGTCGCCGACCCTCGACGGCGTCGCCGGCCCTCGACGGCCGGTGCCGGCCATGGCCGAGGCCGGTGACTGGCCAAAGAAAAAAGAAGAAATAAAGAAGAAGAAAAGAAGAAGAAAAGAGAAGAGAGAGAAGAAGCGTTTCTTCAAAATTGTTTCTGGAACAAGAAGCAACTTTTTTGTGTTTCTTTTTTTTGCTCCTGTTGGAAGATACGCATCTCTTTAGAATATTAGATTGATTCTAATTTGATTTGTACAGATCAATTAAGATTAGATCTAGAATAGATTGATTTTAGAATCATTCATTTCCTTGTTCATTGACCGTCTTGTATTATAACTACTGAAGATGTACATTGATCGAATCATTGAAGAATACAGAATACAGAAAATATTCTCTCCAAATCTCGTGTTCTTCAGTCTCACTTTTTCTTTTTCATCTTCTTACATGGTATCAGAGCGGTTCTGAAAATCTGAATTGCTTCCGCTTTCTTTGTCTCATCGTCTTTCGAAGAACTCCAAATACATCTTCATCTGTCTAGTCTCTTAGTCCTCAAATCTCTTCTCTTTATTCCTTCTACCAAGATCGTCAACCCTGCACGAAATTGAAACCTCAATTTTTTATAATGACAAATCCCGTCAACAACTTACCTTCAGCCTCCCATGAGCATCCGCAGGATGGAAATCCCGAAGGCCGGGACACTGTTCTCACTGAAGACGTCGCCAAATCTTAGGAACCACCTGTTCAAACTCAAGAAATTCATCATTCTCCGGCTCAGTGGATTCTGGGGCAACCCTACTCGGTTCAGCCCATTTCGGGCCAACCATTAGTGGGCCATCCTTACCAGTGGCCAATGTTTCAATACAACCCATGGTTGTTTGGGCCTAACCAGAACGCATCATCGCCAGGAGTTCAACCCGCCGGTAGCCCACCAACCGCAAGTGGGGCAAGCGCAACCGGCAGGTCGGGTGGAGCAAATTCGGGACCAACAAATGCGGGTTATGGATCCGGTTCGAATCCGGGTATGGGAGCGAATCCCTATCCGAATTTTTCACCCGAATTTTTGCCGTTTCCAGGATCAATTTTCACCGGACGACCAGAATCCGGCAACCCCCTGTTCGTTTCCACCGCCAACGGACCTGAACTGAAGCTAATCAGCCAGCAACTTACCGGGCACGAAAATTACTCCAGGTGGTCGTAGGAATTCCGCCGAGCCTTGGTGACTAAGGACAAGGATGGGTTCATCGACGGGACCATCCCCGTTCCTTCGGACGAGCGGCTGGCGCGCCACTGGAGGAAATGCAATCAACTCGTCCTAACTTGGATTGGCAACTGCATCTCCCCAGAGGTTGCAGCCGGACTACCACCCACAGAAGATGCTTAAAAGATGTGGGAAAATATAAAGGAAATGTACGGGAAACTTGATCGTGTCAAAAATTTTTCGCTTATGCAGGAATTGAGCGACTTAAAACAGGGGAATATGACAGTCACAGCTTATTTTAACAAGCTCTCATCCTTATGGAACGAACTGGAAGCCGTCGAGGAAAAGCTCGAGGGACCAGAATCGACTCTAAAGCAGTATTGTTCAATCAAGGAGAGGGAAAAGGCTACGCGTTTCTTACTGATTTTGAACGATACTTACTTTACCTTTCGTTCTCAGATCTTGGCTATGGACCCCGTCCCTCCGATCGGGCGGATCTACCAGTTGGCTGTGCAGGAGGAGAGCCAACGTCTTGCGTTGCCGGAGCATGCAAGGCACGGCGACAGCATCGCTCTCGCAGCCCGCGGTGAGCGAAGAGACGGATCCGCGAAAACCCTAACCCTAAATCGAGAGAGAGAAAGAAGAGGCGGATTAGGGTTCTCGGGCGGAGAAGATTTCGCTCGCCCCTTTAAAAGGGATGGCATCGACGACCGAGATCTAATCCGCGGATCGGACGGACCAAATCGCGTGCATGGATCGAACGGACCAGATCGTCCGCGCGGATCGGACGGTCTTCTTGGCCTTGATGGCACGGATGGATCCGACGGTGGATATGATCCTGCGAATAAAGGAGCGGACAGCCAGATATTTGCCATGTCATCAAAGAATTTCCGACCAAATTTTAAGGCAAAGGGTAAAATGTTTTGCGATTATTGCAAACGTTCTAACCATATGATTGACAGTTGTTGGAAGTTACATGGAAGGCCCGGAGAAAAGGAAAAAAAAATATCAGCTGCCTATCAGGTGACTGGACCTACAGGCCAAAGTATCGATCAACCTATCTCTTATGGCCAATATCAACAATTAATGCATGCTCTTCAGAAATTAGAAACCTCTAACAAAGGAGGAAGTTTTTCAGGTATCTCGCATTGCCTCATTAATTCAATTTCAAGAAAGGCATGGATTATTGATTCAGGTGCTAGCGATCACATTATTTGTGATAATGCATTTTTCACAAGTCTAAATGAGGAATTAATTTTTCCTGTCACCGTGCAATTACCCAATGGGAATATCACACATGTGAATGTGACCGGAACAGTTAAACTTAGTCCTCAAGTTACACTTGAGAATGTTCTTTATGTGCCGGAATTCCAGTTTAATCTTATTTCTGTCTCAAGAGTATGCAAGGAGAACTCATGTCGGGTATTCTTTGATGTTGACACATGCTTCTTTCAGGCCCTTTCAACTGGCAGACTAATGGGCTTGGGTAATCTTTCTGAGGGCCTTTATTTCTGGACACATTTTCCAAGTAATTTCAGTTTTTCTAGTGCATATTTCAATAAAACATCATTGTGTAATTCGACTACCAATGAAAAGAATTTTATTATGCACTTAAGAATGGGCCATAGTACTTTCTTTCCTTATGCACAATGCTCAATATGCCCCCTTGCCAAACAGTCACGTAATCCATTTCCTTTAGGGAATACTCGTGCCAATGAAATTTTGTCATTAATTCATGTCGATATATGGGGGCCTTACCATACAGCAAATCATGAAGGGTCTCGTTATTTTCTCACCATAGTAGATGATTGCTCTCGAGCAACATGGATTTTCTTAATGCAGTCTAAAGGCCAGGCTTATTCTCATTTGAAGACATTTATTACCCTTTCCGAAAACCAATTCGGGAAGTCTATTAAAAGGATCCGGACTGATAACGGAAAGGAATTCTTCAGCCATGATTGCATCTCATTATATTTATCTCATGGAATTCAACATGAAAATTCTTGTATATACACACCACAACAGAATGGGGTAGTTGAGCGCAAACACAGGCACCTTCTGGAAGTTGCTAGAGCCCTGAAATTCCAAGCGAAAATTCCGGATGAATATTGGGGAGAATGTGTCATTACAGCAGCTTATCTCATCAACCGAATGCCTACTCGGGTATTGAATGGGAAGACACCCTTTGAAGTATTATTTGGCAAGGAACCGGAGCGGGCACATCTCAGAGTCTTCGGGTGTCTATGTTATGCAGCTATAATGGGCCCTCGAGACAAACTGGATCCTCGTGCACGTCGCTGCGTATTCATGGGATATCCTACCCTACAGAAAGGATATAGAGTCATGGAACTATCTACCAAGGAATTCCTTGTGACTAGAGATGTTTCATTTCATGAAAACGTCTTCCCTTTCGAAGAAGAAACGCTCTCACATGAAGACTCTGGTACAATTCCCCGTCGTCCCATGACAGATGATCCAGATCTTAATTATATACCGTTGTCGGTATCTACTCCTAATCATTATGAACAGATAATTCCTTCAGTAGCAGATCCTGGTTCTCATGAAGATCGGGTTCCAGCAAATGTACCGGAAAATTCACTTGCAGATTTTTCTGCTAATGAAGAAATGGAAGAAACCTTCGCCACTACAACGAGGGAAACGCCTTCACTTCCAAGAGTCGACTCTTCATCACCTCCAAGAGTCGACCCTCCACGACGTTCTAGTCGAGCTACGCGACCTCCTACCTGGACCAAAGATTATGTCTGTTCTACACTCAACTCACCAAGTATCAAATATCCGGTCTCATCATATGTTTCCTTCCATAATTTGTCATCAGAACATAGATGTTGCATTAGTAAATTATCAGAGGATAAGGAACCCACCAGCTATGATGAAGCATCTGCTGATCCAAGATGGCAGAAGGCCATGGAAGCATAATTACAGGCATTGATTGACAACAAGACTTGGGATCTTGTAACATTGCCGCCAAATTGTAAACCAATTGGCTGCAAATGGGTCTATAAGATCAAATATCGAGCTAATGGTTCTGTTGAGAGATTCAAGGCACGCCTTGTTGCCAAAGGCTTCACACAGCGGGAAGGATTTGATTATCACGAAACTTTCTCCCCAGTTGCCAAAGACGTCACAGTACGTTCATTCTTGACAGTAGCAGCTGTTCGAAACTGGTCCTTACACCAGATGGACGTCCACAACACCTTTCTTCATGGAGATTTAGATGAAGAAATTTATATGGACGTTCCTCAGGGATTACGGAGACAGGGGGAGAAGAAAGTGTGTCGCCTCCGAAAATCCCTTTATGGGTTGAAACAAGCTTCCAGGCAATGGTATGCCAAATTCACAAGCGCTCTCACAACAGCAGGCTTTCATCAATCTCGACATGATTATGCCTTATTCACACGGACTAAAGGTATGACATCTATCTATTTGATGATTTATGTCGATGATATTCTTATCATGGGAAACAATGAGACTGCCATAAGAGATTTTAAGAGGTATCTACATGCAATTTTTCACATTAAAGACTTAGGAGCACCTAAGTACTTCCTTGGTATTGAAATTGCCCGTTCTGAACAAGGAATTTCGCTTAGTCAGCGAAAATTCATATTGGAGATTATTTCAGAAACAGGATTGTCAAGTTGCAAGTCAGCTGCTATTTCCATTGAACAAAACACTAAATTGACAACCGCAGATTATGATAAGGGAATCTCTCAAGAAGATGACTTCACTTTGGAAGATCCTTCAGGCTATCAAAGACTTGTTGGAAAACTCATATATTTGACAATGACTAGGCCTGACATCTCTTATGCAGTGCAAACTCTTAGTCAATTCATGCACAGTCCGAAGCAATCACATCTTAATGCTGCATTTAAAGTCGTGAAATATCTGAAGAAATGCCCAGGTCTTGGAATACTCTTATCCAGAAAATGCAACATGGAAATGACAGCATATTGCGATACAGATTATGCAAGTTGTCCCATGAGTCAAAGATCTGTCACTGGATATTGCATCAAGTTAGGAGATTCTTTACTCTCCTGGAAGACTAAAAAGCAGCCCACTGTTTCTTTATCTTTAGCTGAAGCAGAATATCGAGCCATGGCCAAGACCACTTGTCAGATAGTATGGATTCGGGGTCTTCTTAAGGATCTTGGAATACAGGTACAAGGAGCAACAAAGCTATTCTGTGACAATGATGCAGCCTTGAAACTTGCAGCAAATCCTATAGTGCATGAAAGAACCAAGCATATAGAGGTTGATTGCCATTTTACACGAGACAAGATCTCAGAAGGAGTCATTGAAACAAGAGGAATTGGAACAACAGAACAGCCTGCAGATATCTTCACCAAACCTCTGTGTCAAAGACAACACGCATATCTTCTAAACAAGCTAGGTGTCTTAGACATATACAAGCCACCAGCTTGAGGGGGAGTGTTGGAAGATACGCATCTCTTTAGAATATTAGATTGATTCTAATTTGATTTGTACAGATCAATTAAGATTAGATCTAGAATAGATTGATTTTAGAATCATTCATTTCCTTGTTCATTGACCGTCTTGTATTATAACTACTGAAGATGTACATTGATCGAATCATTGAAGAATACAGAATACATAAAATATTCTCTCCAAATCTCGTGTTCTTCAGTCTCACTTTTTCTTTTTCATCTTCTTACAGCTCCAATTTTGTTTCGGGAACAAAAAAAAAAAAAAAAGCCTTAAACGCAACCAAATGCGTTTATGTTTTTTTTTGTTCCGGGAATGAAAAATAAAAAATGTTCCAGAACATTTTTCAGAACATTACCATGCAGGGCCTAAGAGTCTGAGGAAAATAAAACTTGCTTTTCTTTCTTAAAGTTTGTCATCAAGCATTTTGCCCCTCACCTTTATTTCTCCGATTTTTCAATTCCCAAACTTTGCCATGTTCGGCTCTGACTGGATTGTCATAGGATTGTCATATTAGCAAATTTCAGACAAGAATCAACTGAAATAATTACATTAAAATTTCATCTAAAATTTTAATGCTATATTGAAACAATTAAAAAGTTTATGATTTCATTAGAATCTTATATAGTTTACAATCAAAATTGCAAATTTTCTTTTTTAATCAATAATCATCTATCCTATTTTGTAAATATCTTTACTTGGTTACTCAACAAAAAAGAATATATGTTAATATGGTAAATTAAATTTTAAAGTAACCTGATGTTATTCCAGATTTACGAAGAATAGGTTTGGTCCCGAATGTTTTTTTGTACAGCTATAAATGGCAAAATGGGGATCTCTTCGTCCGTACATTTTACACATCTTCATTCCCACGTGTCCTTCCTTTGTACTATCATCTCTTCCCAATCAGCTTTGGCCACGCCTCCTTCTCATCACATGGTTTATAGCTTGACTTCAATGCACGTGATAAATTGGACTCTTAGCTAAAAATTTAGAGATAAATTGGACTCATAGGAAAATAATATCTTGTAAAGGACGAAAAGTTGCGCCTATCTCGAGAAGTTAAGATTGACTAGCCAAGTCGATATTGTGAATTCGCAAGGTCTTTTGATTTGAGTTGTGACAATTGTCATATAATCGTTAAAAGAGATAGCTATCAATTGCAATCCAATTTTGGCTAGAGAGAAATTGAATTGAATAAGGCAATATCATGACTTAATTGGCTTGATTGTCGGGTTGTCTCTCTTCTTCAATGAGGGTTGTCAAACTTCTTTTATTAAGGTGAATCATGCCGAGATTTTGGCTCAAGAAAGGAAAAAAAAATGCAAAGTGAGCATTTCTTATATATATATGAAATTTATAAACTCTTTATAATTTGTATATATTCTCTTTCTCCGTTTTCTTTATACAATTATTACTCCTACCACAACCGGCGCCAAAGAGAAACAAAGGGAGAGAAAAAAAGAAAAAAAAGAAAACAAACCCCAAAGAAAACCAAGAGAGAACGAGTCTCGACTCGTCTTTATCCCACATCCCTCGAACCTCGCCACACACAACACTGACCGTCGCCCATTCCCGGTCTAAACCCGGTCCGGATTGAACCGACCCGGGTTCGACTCGGTTCGCTCGGTCAAACCGCGAACCGAGTCCAGACAGAGTTATAATACAACAGTACAGCGAACCGCCTCCGCAATATCTACAGACCGTAGTACATAGATGACGACGATGATGTCCTTCGTCGTCCACGCGGCGCGATCACACGAGGGTCTTGCAGGCGGACGTCTCCGGGTCCCACATCGCCGGCAACAGGAACTTCCGGCCACCGAGCCCGTGGGCGTTGTAGCTCGCGCCGGTCGCTTTGTCCACCAGGAGCTGGCCCGGGTAGCCCGGGTACGCGCCCGACCCGTATATCCCTGTGCACGCCGACACCGCCTCCAGCGGTGCCTCCGCCGGGCCCTGGAAGTACCCGCTCCCGAACGGGTTCGTGACGGCGCCGGCGAGGAGCGTCGCCAGGTTGATCACCATACCGTCGGCCCCGACGTCGCCTCTCGGCGCCACCAGCGGCGGCGTCTGCGGGCCGTACACGGGCTGGTGGAACGGCCACGCGCACTGCCCCGGGCACTGGGTCTCCGAGTTCCCGACCCACACGAACGTGGACCCGGGCCGAGCCGACCCGTGCGTCCCGCATCGCATGCAGAACCCCTCCACGGCGACGTCCGCCGCCGTGAGGACGAGGGTGATAGAGCCGGGGGCGGCGTTGAAATTACCGGCGAGGGCGCGGAGGTGGCGGTTCTCGAGTGACTTTCCGAGGGTGTACGCCTCGTGAAGGGCCTGCCTCCCGACGACGAGGTTGGAGCTGCCGCCCCTGAACTTCTCGGTGGTGCGCCACCAGGAGGCGGCGGAGGGGGGAGGGGAGCGGGCGTAGCCGAGGGAGCGGATGAAGTCGACGATGACGGAGCGCTGGGTGGGAGTGAAGCGACCGTACCAGACGAGGTCGACGGTGATGTTGCCCTTGAGAAGAGCTCCGTTGTGGTACTTGAGGACGAGGGGTTGTTGCTGGACCAGGGCAGCGGTGGAGGAGGAAATGGAGCTGGACAAGAGGATGAAGAGGAAGACGAAAGAGAGAGCGCTAGAGAGTGAGAAGCCATTGGCTTGGCCTCGAAGCTTTTTGAGAGAGAGAGAGAGGTGGGGAAAGATCAGGGGAGAAAGAGGATATTTATATTGTGAAGAGGAGGAGACGGAAACAGCTGGGAAAGAGAGCTAAGTACTTCTGTAGGTGCATCTTTCTGACCTTGTGATTTTAATGTCGATCAAATTCTTTTTCTTTTTTCTGGTCGTACTCAAATTTATTTTCAAGACATATATATTTACACTGAATATGTAAAGTTAGACCTGAGCAGGTCTTTATATTGCTCAAGGAAAGAAATAGGCGGAGGGACCGTCCTGGGATGATGGTCCCTTCGTGTCTGTCTTCCGTAAAGGTAGGGTTAGGCCTTGGAAAAAGAATCTAACCCCATTGCTGGACCGGCCACAAACTTCTCTATAAGAGAAGACGGTCAGCACGCTTGATCCTCGTGAAGCCGATCCCCAGATAACCAATCCTGGGACAGGTGAGATGATGGTGCTCATCCAAATGACAAGTTAGAAAGGGCCAATTTAGTTATGGGCCACTCTACGTGATACATATGAAGTCAGTCGTTTTTTGTGCCATTGTAAGGAGGCATTCCTATTTGAACTCTACTCTACAAGTCAAAGTGCAATTTCTGCTATTGAATTTTTCAGGATTCACATAATCATATTGATTTCGATTGATTAGCATCAGATAAATTTTCCCACTATAAGAAATTATTAAAAATTATACAAGATAAGATGAATTTGAAATGTAAAAAACTATGAACCTTATGCTTGTCTATTAAATAGTCTTTTAAGGGCCAAAACCTGGATAAATAAATAAATTTATAAATTTATATGTTTCTAGATTAAAACTAGCTTTATTTTTAAATAACCCAAAAAAAGACGAATTTTCCTTCTTCAAATCAGTCGTCTGTTGACATGATTAATGATGATGACATGATATTTATTATTGTTAAAAAATGCGCAAAGTGAACAATGATGATATTCAAAATTATGATGGAGATGGGTTTAAGAATGCTCTTTTTTTATCCCTTAACATAGATTATTTTCCCTTAAATTTTTTAATAATCGATTTAATTATGAAAATATCGGTTGCCACGTAGGATCGTGTTTTTAGCTCATAAAACAATGATGACCATTGCGATGCAAGTTGCCTTCATTAGAGAAGTGGGGGTATTTCCGTCTGAGGATTTCTTCTTTTTCTTTTCTTTTTCGTCGGTGTCCGGTACATGTAATGACGCAGGGTGCTACCGCGCACAGACTATGATGTGTCGTCGGGAAGAGAAGGAATGGGGGTCAACGTCAGAGGGGTTGCCACGTGGAGAGAAGCGGTTGGGTGCGGGATGTGGGGGATGGGAGTCTCTGCTAGGCCGTGAGGGATGACGTGGAGGCCTGAGCTGTAAGGGTGGGAGGCTCACAGTAGCTTTTGATGGCGACCCTGCAGACTTTAGGGGCGCTAGAACCCCCAGAAGCGTGGCCCCCGGAAAAGAATTAATAAAAAATAAATGAGGTGATTATTATGTTGATTATTAGATACCAAAATATCAGGAAAAAAATGATAGAGATAATATATATTTCATTTTGGATTAATGCCATAATCAATCTCAAATTTTGCCTATTGTGACATAAATATTTCAAGCATTTTTAGTGTCATTAAAAATCTTAAACTTACATATTATGATACAAATACCTCAAAAAAATTTGTATTATAAAAAAATCCATACTTATATTAGTGTGACAAATATATTATGGATGAAATTATTTCAAAAAAAACTGGGGATTTTTATGGCACAAGTTTATGATTTTTGGTGACATTAAAAAATTTGGACATTTATATCACAGTAAATATAATTTTAATTTTTTTATATAATATTTGCTTTTTTTCAAATAAATCCCTACAAGAAATTATGAATTTTGCAAACTATTGCAACATCCTTCGATTCCCCGCCTAATATTTCCTATCCAGTCAGACGAGACAATCTCATTTCGGAACTCGTTTCTTTCTCTATTCTACGTACTCTTCCAAGGAAGGGACTTGGACGAAAAAATGTGAGTTTCTAATCGAGGACAGTGTGTCGCACCCATGCCTTCCAGTCCAATCCCAACCCATGATCGTGTGGATCAGATTGTACGTGGCCGTGATTCGAAAGGTGGTTCGCTGAATCGCGTACCGAATTTCGTCCGGATGGATTGGATTAGACAAGATTAGACCCTTACCCCTGCATGGTTGATAATCCAATGCATTGAATTCTGCACTGACTGACTCTTACGTCTCGATCATCATCACCTCTCACGTCTTTCAATTTTATCGTAATGCATTGATAATGATGACCAGCTCCGTCCGAATGGAAAGAGAGAGAGAGAGCCTTCGGCACTTAAAAAGAGTTGACTCTTTTAATGCTTGAGATTTTGTGCATGATGTCTCTGACAGACTTCAAATATTATTTTAAAATATATATATTTTCAATGCATTCTTTTATAATGTGTAATCAATTTTTCGAAATCAAATATTTTTTATTAAGTATGTTTTAATAAGTTTCCTAAACCTTGAAAAATCCTTAACTATGCAAAAAAAAGAAATTAAAAGAATTTTGACTTTCTTTTTTAGAAAATTTTTATTAGTGGGTGCTTTAAAGATACTTGATGACAATGTGAAACTAGAAGGAAAAATTTTCAAAACACATTAAAGAACATTGAAGATTGAATTTATATTTTCATTTTGGCATTTCATAAATATAAGTACAAATTTCAAAACATAATTAGTACTTCTTATCAAATATCTAAGGACACGTTTTTAAAATTCTGAAAAAGAAGACCTATTTTTATTTACTCAGTATATAAAGTACATTTACTCCAACCAAAAAGAAAGTATGTTTATGTATAAATCATATGTAATTTTCCAGAATTTGTAAAAATTAATCAAATATTATGTTGTGACGAGAAATTGGTCAATAACTTTTAACTTAATAAAAATTTAAAACAAACAAGTCCTGCATACGTATAACTCTGGGGAGATAAAGAAATTTTGATGTCGCCAGTAAAGAATCTTGTTTACAAGCGTATTTGTCTCCATGACATTTAAACATGATTAATCATGAAGCATTTGATATTTAAAAGAAAAAAAAAAGCGATTGCAAATATTGAGGTCGAGGACATATGTGTATGAGAAGTTGGAATGCTTCCTTGTTAGGACTCCATGGATGGATGCACTTGTTAAATATCCAAATAAGAAAGTGTGTTCATTCTCAACGCACGTCTCCCTCGTGCCATGTAAAATCAACATATCAAAAGTAAAAAATGATTTTTTTATTAACCATAATTGGTCGGTAACTCGGAACGCTTGAACTCGATTATCCGGTAAAATCTTTGAAAAAGAAAAGAAAAGCAAGAGACCCAATTTCCATTTCTTGTTTGGGAGCGGCAAGCCAAGAATTCCATCTCAATAAAAATAGGAGAGAAAGGGAATTTGAGGACCACAAGGTGAGCTTCTCAAGTTGTGGTGATGGAGAGGGATGGTGAGCTCACATATTAGTCGGCCATTAATGGGGCTGAAGGACAGAGTTCGTGGGACATCATGGGGGGCTTTAGAATACATCCAATCGTTTCATTAGCTGGCGTGCATGGGAGAGTCTAAAAAGGATGCGTCCGCATCATTCCACCTTCCCAAAAGCCTCCCTTTTTCTCCTGGAATTGGGCGTAGACCCCGACAAAAATCAAACTTTCTTTCGTGTTTTGGTTTCTTCCTCTAGATTTCTATGCTCTTATCTGTAGTAATGGGACATACGAACTCGTTCCGAAAGGGCCAGCCGACCATTTTGGACACTACCCGTTCACAAGATATGAACACCGTCCAGGGTGGAAAAATGAGTTGCACAGAGAAAATGTGGCGCGAGAAGGTACACTTTATTTGTGTGTCGAGGCGAACTTACACGTACTCATTGTAGATTAATTGTGATGCTCGCTCAATACACCAACAAATTGACATTATTTTTAAGTGCTATTTTGAAGCGCCGGTACAAATCGTCAACCAAATTTAGGCAAGTAAAAAGTTGTTTACATGTGAGATGTTTTCTTATGTAGAGGATTGCGTAGATAAATTCCAAACTAATCATGAAATCCCTAATTTCATGAATAAAATAATGTCGGCCAAAGTTTGAACTCAAATTCCAAGTGGTGTGCGCAATTGAACTTATTTTAGTGTGCCTAATTTCTACATACACAGCCGATTATCAGTCACAAATAGTCCAAGCAAGAATAGGAGGACTCTAGCCTAAAACCTTGTTAGATGATCAAATAAGAATGCGTTTGGTAATGATTCTGTTTCCGGGAGTTAATTCTGACTAGAAATGATTATTTTTGATTTTATTCCCGGAAACTGATTCTGAGTAAGAAAACGCGTTTGGTAACTGTCCAAAATTTTTAATTACGGAATAGAATTGGGTTTGATACGCGTCTTTAATTGATTATGTTCCAAATTAATTTCTTTTTATTTTTAAATAATTTTTAAATAATTTTTTTTTTTTTTTTTTTCCCTTTTTCCTATTCTTCTTCTTCTTCTTTATGTGGCCGGTCGTCGGACTGGCGACGCGGGCAAGGTCGGCCCTCGTCGGTCGAGCCTCGCTAACAGGTTGGGTAAGGCTCGCCCGGCCCCGCGGTGGCGAGCCGACCTTGCCCGGCTTGGCCACTAGCGGGGCTAGGCGACGCCGGTCCGGCCATCGCGAGGCTGGGCGGTCGCCCGGTCCGACGAGCTCGCCGGACCTCACCCCGGCCTAGTGAGCCTTCGGCGAGCTCGCCGGACCGGCGGCCGGCGGTGGATGGCGCGATGGGCACGGCGGACGGTGGCGGGCGGCAATCGCGAGATGACGGAAGGAAAAATGAGAGTTTCATTGTTTTGATTCTTTTCGATTCTCAGACGAAGAATCATATTTTTTATTTTATTTTCAATTCTCTTCCCAATTAGGAAAGCAAAAATTTTCAAATGCGATTCTCGTCCCAAACTGATTTTAACAAAAATCAAAATCGTTTTTTTTAAAGCACAATAGGCCCTAAATAACCTTCAGGACACTGATGCCAGGGTTATCAAATACGTCAAACAAAGTGCGTCTTGGCAAATATCAATTCAATAAGGGGAATATTCTTTAAGAAAAAGTATACTGCATACGACCTGTGGATTAAGAACAAGAATCAAACAATTGATCACAAAACGACAATCTTGTTCGTCCCACGACAGTGCCTCTTATCTTATCGACATCGAACGATGAATGATGGGGGGGTGTTTTGTTTTGGAGCAAAGGAACAGGGGAAAGCTGTCGCAGCAGTGGGTGAAAAGATTTGACAAGTTCTGAGGATGACCTCACCAGCTAGAGAGGCATGCGTGTTAAAGTTGCAGATACAGAAGAAGGAGAAGGAAGCATCCTCGGTACTTTCACACGAGTTGAACCCGACCATGACCCAATCCACTGAACCGTTCGATAATAATTTCAGGACTTTACTCACTACTTTGGACCACAGTGACAAATACTTTCCTCGACACCTGGCTGATGAATCAAATAAATCACAACCATTAATTCTTTTGCAAGACCAGTGATCGGCATTCATATTAGATCTATCTCACTCAGATCAAAGCAAGAAATCCTCGCAACGTGCGTTATTCTGCTGCAATTTGAAAAAAATACACTACAATATTGACCCGAGCTGCCGGAGAGTTTTTATAATTTGAGCTTATGAATAGTTATGAGTATATATAATCTCTTTAGGTTATAATAGAAATATTCGATGTGCTAATTATAGTGGAGTTTGATGTTAGATGTAACCTTAGTATAAAGATGAATCAAGATAAACCTAAGAGATAAGTGCATTATAAATCTTGTCACAAAAGTGTAATTGAGTCTTAAAAATTTGAAAAAGTACAATTAAGTCTTAAAATTTGTCATAAAAGTGCAATCGAGTCCTAAAATTTTCAAAAAATACAATTAAGTCATAAAACTTGTCATGAAAGTGCATTTGAGTCTTAAAATTTTTATAAAATATTTATCAATGGAATGACTTGATTTGACTAATTTGAGAAGTTTGAGAACTTGATAACATTTTTTAAAAGTTTTATGATTTTATTGTACTTTCGTAATAAGTTTTAAAATTAAATTGTACTTTTTTGATAAGTTTTAGAATTTCTATTGTACTTATTCCTAAACCTTATATCTCAATTTCTCTTTCTCGCTTTTATCTTTAATTTTTTGTGTTTATACGCCTAATCCTATTAAGTTCTGGACAATTGGGACGTCCTTCATGGTGAGGGTGCATAGTTTCATTCACCCGGGCCATGTGATCCATCGTGATATCTCTCATCGGTGCAAACACCGACACCCTTCCCTGATCCAATCTCATTGATTGCTTGCTTACTATCCAATAATCAAGAATCCCTTTCAACACTTCTATAGTGCATTCGTTTCTTTGCAATTTATGACGCATTCGTTTTTCATGTCCATATACGGTGATATATGCAGACAATTATGAATATAATATAACGTCATTCGCATGAAAAATTCATGCATTCTTGACGGATCGAATTTCCTGCCATCGCTTGGAAAATGTTTGCGCAATTAAGCACGGCGAGTACAAAAGGGAGTGCTTCATGCTCAAGACCAAGATAAGCTCGTTTGGTCCCATAAGTTATTGTCATTTTTGTACCAAACTAAATCCAAAGATTCAAACTTGTTGTGGAAGTTGGCCTTTTCTTAGTCCTTTTCCTTCCAACTATGAAAGATATGAGACGTGACAATACATGATTTAGACATTGCACGAACAAATTGACTTGATTAAGTAACATGATTTGAGTAGTTCCCGTTAGAATGAATGCCGACAATGTAAGAGTTTTTCTAATTGTGGACTACATTAATTGATATTGTAATTTACCATTTAACGTTTACCGTTTTACGGGGTTTGGTTTGGTGAGATAGAAGGTTTAATTAATTACTAATATTGGTTTTAGTGTGGGCCGAGTTGGCTGGCCGTAATGAGGATGGTGAAAACTCTATAAATAGTCTTTCCAAGTCTCCTCTAACCCTTATTCTCACCGTATCCTCACCTAAGGGGCGTTTACCTAACGCTACACGTGAGGGGGGCCGCCTCATTGAGCCAGTGATACGGAGGGCAATAAAGGAGAAGGACTTGCGCGTGGAACATTGTGTTTCCGCTTCTGCTTCAAGAACAATGGATCCCAAAACAGGTGTGTTAATCTTTCTACTCAATTATACATGTTCTTGTTCTAGTTATGGAGATCTTGGGATTACACAATTTGCGTCTAACATGTGGTATCAGAGCTTTCATAACCCTAGAACACGAACAAAAAGGATTTTGCCCTAATTTGTACGGATTAGCCCTAATTAGTACGGATCTTGCCATAATTTGTGATTTTCTAGACTTTTCGTTCAATGAAAATTGTATTAAATTATATATTCGGATTGGGCTCGACGAGACGAAGAAAACCGTGGGTGGCGCGTCGCCGGAGGAGGCCGCACGCGCCCCCACGCGCGGCCACGCGCCTCCTGCGCGACGAACACGCGCCGCGCACTTAGGCGGCGCGTGCGGGCACGTGGAGGCTCCGATTTGCACGTGGCCGGCGGCGATGAATTCGTATGATCATTCTCTACGTCATGGTGTATTTATTTTGCATGTTTGATGATTTATGGATGTGAAAATACATGCAAAGCCCTAAATACGTGAATTTTTAGTGTATTTTCTTGTATTTTTCTTGTATTTTCTGTGTTCTTGGAAATACATGTGTTGGTTTACTAGTGTGTTTTCACATAAATATTATAAAATTGTGATTCATTAATAAAAATTAAAACTTTATTGTATTTTATTAATGAATAAGGCAATGTAATCAGCATGGCATGTGATTTGAGTGATATGATGCCCCTATCACTAAAGTTAAATCACATGTATATGATGTATGTGAGATGTAAAGATTATATCCCTGGTATGAGAGAGTTTCAATGATTCAATTGAGTTGTGACTGCCAAAGTGACACACTTGATTGGATTTGAGAAATTTCAATCTCGTATGATTGGGATGTCTCCTGGTCTAATACATAGTTATACTCCCAAAGGAGGTGATTGTGTATTAGTTCATGGAGGGATACATGATAGTGTGGTGGAGAAGTGACCGATCCTAATGGTTCATATGCCCAAAGGTGATGAATTCACGAAAATTGGAATATATTCTCATAACCCTTATCATGTGGGGAGTAGACAATTGCATGTCATGTATTCTGCCCAAAGGTGATTATATGATTTTGCATGTAACTCTCTGGATGTGTATTTGTACGTCAAGTTACACAATGCTCACATGATGCTAATTATATACATTGCTTGTTTTTCAATCACATTTTCTGTAAATAGTAACTCCGTCACCATTGAGGTTCTTGCCGGTTCGAATTTTAAGAGATGGAGAGAGGATTTTCTGTTTGCTATGGAGATGGCAGATGTTCATATGGCTCTTACTACTGATCGGCCGGCAAATTTGATTGCCGAGAGTACAGAGGCTCAAAAAGCAAATTTTGCTGCATGGGAAAAGAGCAATAGAATTTGCTTGCTGTCCATGAAACGTTCCATTCAGGAACACTTGAAAAGTGATTTGCCTGCAGACTGCAATGCTAGGCAGATGATGGAAGCCTTGATGGCTAGAAACCGTCTCACCTAATGCTGAGATAGGGACACATATGCAAACACTTTTTACTATAAAGTATGATGGTTCTGGTGAAGTTAGAGATTATGTTCTGAGGATGGTTGATTTGCAAACAAAGCTTCAGGCTCTCAATGTTGAAATTCCTATTGCTTGCATTGTCCATCAAGCTCTAAATACTCTTCCTCCTGATTTTGGGATTATTAAGACCAATTATAGTTCCCAAGATGAAACCTAGTTTGTTAATGACCTGATTGTAAGGTTGGTGGCAGAGGAAGAGAAATTGAAGAAAGATAAATGACATATTGCTCTTTATGCTTCTAGTTCTGCTAGCGACAAGGGTAAGAAGTTGAAGAACTATACCCATAAAGGCAATTCAGAAATTACTGGTCCTTCTAACAACAAAGGAAATTCTGAAGGTGCAGGTCCTTCTAACACATCGGGTCTTAAGAAAGCATTCACCAAGAAGGATGGTGTTCTTTGCTACTTTTGTAGGGAGAGAGGACACGTGAAGAGACGTTGCAGCAAGTTTAAGGCTTGGTTTTCTAAGAGAAATAAGAGAGAGCCTAAAGGGGTTCATAAACCAAAGGACGCCAACTCAGGATGAATCAAAACTCACTGTTGGAAACAACGTTGGAGTTGACGTTGAGTTCGTGGGAGATGTTATTTTGATTTTAGATTCTGGTTTTCGGATGGTGTTAAGAAACACTTTTTACATACCTTCTTTTAGGCGGAATTTAGTTTTTGTGTCTTGTTTGGACATGTGTGGATACTCTTTTGAAATAAAGAGTAATACTATTTCCATGTTTTATGATTCAAATAAGATTGGGTGTTGCAATTTATCTGATGGATTATATCAATTGAGCTTATCTCCCAACGACATATACGTTGCTTATTCAGCTGAAAAAGGTTGTTTCCAAAGGGCTTCTACTTAAGGAACAGTCTTATGCATTGTGGCATAAACGTCTTGGTCACATCTCTAAAGATAGAGTAGAAAGGCTAATAAAGGCCGATATCTTGCCTACTCTTAAAGATGATCAAGAGACTTGTGTAGACTGTTGCAGAGGTAAGATAACTAAGATAAAGAAGAAATCTGTTGTACGAAATTCAGACTTGTTGGAGGTTATTCACACTAATATTAGTGGACCATACACGGCTACTTTGTGTAGAAATTTTTATTTCATCACATTTATTGACGACTTTTCTAGATATGGATACTTGTACTTGATTAAAGAAAAGTCCGAGTCTCTTAACAAATTCAAGATTTTCGGATGAAGTGGAGAAACGGTTGGGAAAAGTTATTAAGATTGTCGAGATCGATCGTGGTGGTGAGTATTTTGGTAGGCACGGTGATGCTGGCCAACTTAAAGGGCGGTTTGCTAAATACTTGGAGGATTCTGGGATAATAGGTCAGTTTACTATGCCCGGAAGTCCTGAACAAAATGGTATAGCTGAAAGGCGGAATCGTACTCTTATGGACATGATGAGAAGTATGATTAGTAGGACCAATTTACCTAATTTTCTGTGGGGAGAAGCTTTGAAAACAGCTATTTATATTCTAAATCGTGTTCCTACTAAAGCAGTTCCATTGACCCCTTTTGAGTTGTGGATTGGGCGTAAACCTAGCTTGAATCATCTTAAAGTTTGGGGATGTCCAGCAGAAGTGAAGTTATATAATCCAACATTGAGTAAGTTGGATTACAAAACTACTCGGTGTTATTTCGTGTCTTACCCACATCATTCAAAGGGGTATCAGTTTTATAACCCTAATGGAGGTACAAGAATTGTGGAATCTCAGACTGCAAAATTTCTGGAATTTGATGTAGCTGAAAAGGGTAGCTGCTCACAAGCTATCGAAGATGATAGTATGGTAGGGATAACTGGATCCCTGTTTCATCCTGTGCAGACAATTATGGAGCCTCTTGCGCCACAAACTGAGTCTGTTGTGGCCCATGATCCTATTGTTGAGACAGTTCCTGATGAAATTCTTCAAGCCCCTCAAATTCAGAATGAGGTTGAAGTAGCTCCACTCAGAAGATCAACTAGGGAAAGACGTTTGGCTATACCACCAGACTATCTGGTCTACTTGGGAGAGCATGATTATGATATAGGCTGTGTTGTTGATCCCGTAACTTATACTGATGCCATCTCATGTCTTCAATCAGATTTGTGGTTAGATGCGATGAAAGATGAGATGCAATCTATGAAACACAATGGTGTTTGGGAGCTTGTTGAATTGCCTGAAGGTTGTAAACCTATTGGTTGCAAATGGGTATTCAAGACTAAAAGGGATTCCAAAGGAAAGATTGAAAAGTTTAAAGCCAGAATGGTAGCTAAGGTTTCACTCAAAGAGAAGGAATAGATTATGAAGCAACATTTTCTCCAGTTTCTTCTAAAGATTCCTTTAGAGTGATCTTGGCATTGGTAGCTTATTACGATATGGAGTTACACCAAATGGATGTTAAGACTACTTTTCTAAATGGAGACCTTGATGAGGAGGTTTATATGGTGCAGCCTGAAGGTTTTGTAGCAGATGACTCAGGTCAACTTGTTTGTAGATTGAAAAAGTCTATTTATGGCCTTAAGCAACCTTCTAGATAGTGGTATTTCAAGTTTCATAGTGTTGTTACTTCATTCGGATTTATTGAGAACAAAGTAGATCAGTGCATATACACCAAGGTCAGTGGGAGGAAATATATTTTTCTCATACTTTATGTAGATGATATCTTGCTTGCTAGTAGTGACATTGGTTTACTGCATGAGATAAAGCGGATGTTATCGAAAAATTTTGACATGAAAGACCTTGGTGAGGCGTCTTTTGTTCTTGGCATTGAGATCCATAGGGATCGCTCATGTCGTTCATTGGGTTTATCTCAGAAGGCGTATATTGATCGTGTTTTAGAAAGATTCAATATGCAGGATTGCAAACCAGGAATTGCTCCTGTTGTTAAGGGTGATAAATTGAGTCTTTCACAATGCCCTAATTCAGATTTTGAGAAAACTCAAATGAATGATGTACCTTATGCTAGTGTGCTTGGAAGCATCATGTATGCTCAAGTTTGCACTAGGCCAGATATTGCTTTTGCAACAGGGCTTCTAGGCAGATATCAGTCAAATCCAGGACACGACCACTGGGTTGCTGCCAAGAAGGTTTTAAGGTACTTAAAGAGAACAAAAGATTATTTGCTGATGTATAGACATGTTCCAGACTTGCAACTAGTAGGCTATTCAGATGCATATTTTGCTGGTTGTCAAGATGATAAGAAGTCAACGACATGATACATATCTATGTTGGCAGGAGGTGCAGTATCATGGAAGAGCGAAAAACAGAAATCTATATCTTCTTCTACCATGCAAGCGGAGTTTGTAGCATGTTTTTCAACTACTACTCAAGTTATTTGGCTCCGCAACCTCATTAGGGAGTTATCAGTTTTTGATTTTGTGAATAGACCCATACAGTTATATTGTGACAATAACTCTGCAGTGTTGTTTATTAATAACAACAGAAGTCTCAAGGGGTCTAAATACATGGAGGTCAAGTTTTTGACTATAAAAGAATCAGTGCAGAATGGTGACGTTGCAGTAGATTATATTCATACAGATGATATGGTTGTAGATCCACTAACTAAAGGCCTACGCCCGTGTGTATTTAATCGACATGTCATTAGTATGGGCCTAGGAGCGTCTTAGGATGCTGTTATTTAGTGGGAGTTGTGTTTTATTGTTTTTTGAATAAAGTTTACATCTGTTTTGTTACAATTCAGTAACACTTTGATATATATATGTCAACTTTTGCATTCAATAAATATTATTTTTTGAATGGTTTGTTATTATGTTGAATATATATATTGTTAGAAGTCTCAAGGTATTACTTAAACCTTGAGTGAAGGCTAGGGGCATCCTGGCATCCGGTTATTAGCCTTGTGCATATGTCTTGTAATATATAAAGAAAGGTTAACCATAAGGACAAGACATATGTGGGTTCATTGGAACCATAAAGCATTCTCTAGTAGCATAAGTTTTTGTGACGCCTAAAGTTAAGAGAATGGTGACTGACAAATGAGATCTTTCTATGAGAGATGTTATCCATTTGCCACACTACCATATTGAATCCATATCAATAAAGTTAAGAACATTCATGACCATGGAAGGCTACTGTGTGTATACATGCGATTCCGCCATGATTCGGTGTTTAAGACTTTATGGGATAGGATTGACTATTAAGAATTATCTGGACCAATGTGCGCACATAAGGTACGATTTCAATTAATATAGTCCAAGTGGGAGAATGTAAGAGTTTTTCTAATTGTGGACTACGTTAATTGATATTGTAATTTACCGTTTAACGTTTACCGTTTTACGGGGTTTGGTCGAAGGTGATATAGAATGTTTCTTAATTAGTCTAATATGGGTTAGTTAGTGTGGGCCGAGTTGAGCCTGGCCCGTAATGAGAGGGACTGGCTGAAAACTCTATAAATAGTGCTCAAGTTTCTCCTCTAACCCTTATTCTCACCTGTATCCTCACCTAAGGGGCGTTTACCTAACGCTACACGTGAGGGGGGCCGCCTCATTGAGCCAGTGATACGGAGGGCAATAGAAGAGAAGGACTTGCGCGTGGAACATTGTGTTTCCGCTTTTGCTTCAAGAACAATGGATCCCAAAACAGGTGCATTAATCTTTCTACTCAATTATACATGTTCTTGTTCTAGTTATGGAGATCTTGGGGTTACGCAATTTGTGTCTAACAGACAATACTAGATAAAGATCATTAATGTCTTGAATATTACAGATGACAATGCGATGAGTGATGTCCAATAATCATTTATAAAAACAAAAACAAAAATAAAAATCACACGATGCATGTACGTTATTGAAACCGACAATTCATGCAAATTAATTAAAGATGTCGTAGCCAACACGTGTGAAAGTGACGAATCTTGTGAATTTAAAGTCAACAATTGACCAAATGGACAATACCATACATATTGATTTGAATGTTTATCTTTTTTTCTTTCTCGGGTCTTCATCAGCCAGTTTGCATGGATGGAACATGGATGATTATTACTTTCTCCAATAAATTAACAGTTATCAATAAAGATATATGATATCGAGTACAAACTCACAGGGAATAAATTAACAATATGGTGTAAATCACTTTAAAAAAATTAATATCCTTTGAGGAAGCTCTTCATGGATAATGATCGAAAGTATCATGATGCACCACCGCATCTATATTCTATAAGACAATATTAAAAAAGAGGTGCAAAGTGAAGAGCTGGATGAATATGTATAACTGTCCAACTTAATCTCTATTGTAATTCTAATACCATTCTACCTTATGTAAATCACTCGAGAATTATTAACGGTAAGATGTTATTTTGAGCCTGATTCCACACCATAGATTAAGTCCACATCTCCAGCTTGATTAAGAAGATGTCATCCATAGAAGTCCCGACGAATTACCCTAAAAGAGAAATGTTTCTTTCGTTTTACCACTTTACAATCTTCCTGTAATACTTTTCCTCAAGAATGAAAGAGAAAGCAAAGAAAAGGACGGAGGCACACTTTTCTTGTACGCTTGGTGAGTTCTCACTTTGATACTTGAGTAAGACACTTCTTTTAATTTTGGCAGTATTTTTCCACATCTATTTGAGGAAATTTCCTCCAATCATGCTTTGATTGGTTGGTTACAAATTATGACAATCGCACTAATATAAAACTTAAGTAAATTTAAGAATCTGTGATATTTATGCTTATAATCTACCAATTGAAGACATGATTGTAGGCCTTGCTTCAATCTCTCTTCGATTGTTTTTGCAATGATCATATTAGCTAGATAGAAAATGCACGTTGAGAAAGAAATAGGGAAATTAATCCGATATTATAGTGAGGAAAGAAGAGACGGTATATGCTCACAAGGATGAAAAGATTTAGTATACCCAATTACGAAATCTTGTTATTTCCTCTTTTTCTTCGTTTTAGGAAGCAAAATGGCATCGCAAACGGAAGAAAAAGGGCAAAGAAGGAAGAAGAAGAGCGCAAGGTCGGAAACTTCACAAATTCAAAGGCGAGGGTCACGTGCGCGAAGTGGCGGCGTGTGCGGGGAGTCGGTAGACAAGCGGACAAACTCGGGGTCAACATTCGTAGAAAACACGTGCATAATGCCAAACGTTTTGGTCCTCTTGATTTCCTTCGATTTTTCATTTTTTTTAAACCCTCTTTTACACGTGCTGGCTTCTCGTACACTCGTTGGCTGCTTTTGGAAAATTTTTGGAGATGAATTTCTTTTATTTCCATAAAAACAACATATCTCTTATGCAGGATGAAAATCTCCCCTCAGTTGGAATCATCGGAGCTTGCTTGCGGATATATATATATTAGAGCAATACATAAAAATTCTAAAACTGACATATCTATAACACTTTCATAACTAAATTTTATTTCACAAAATTTCAAATTGATACACTTGTAACATATTTGCCCCAAAATTAATTTTTCTTCTTAAAAAAAAAAATTCCCCAAAATCAATATTGCCAATCAAATCAACCCTATACTAAAGTGCATACCTATCAACACACGCAGTAGGCAACTGCAAGATGTATCTGCAACATATGTGCCAACAATATGCATTTTAACGGGATATTGAACGAAATGCTAACCAATAGTAGATTTTGGTGAGATGTATTGATTTGGAATTTTTGTGAGACAAAATAATTGGGTTAAATGTGACTCATGGATGTATTGGTTTGAGATTTTCAACGATATTAATTCTACATATCAAGATTGACCTATTAATGTGATATTATAAGCTTCACCAAATAATTTGGTTACCCAGCAAAAAGAATATATTTGAATTTGGTAAATTAATTTATACCTGCCTAACATATGATGAAAGGACAAGTTTGGTCCCGAATGTTTATTGTAAAGCTATAAATGCGAAAATGTAGAGGCGTGCCTTTGGCCGCGCATCTTCCACATCTTCACTCCATCTGTCCTCCTAGTACAATCATCCTTTGATGATCAGTTTTGGCCGCACCTTCTTCTCATGACAGAGTTCAGCTTGATTTCAATGCGTAAGTTAAATTGGACTTATCCGGGAAAAAGAACATGGAGATGATGACAATTTGTGCATGGCGTTCGAGGCTGACCGGAAAAAGTCGATATCGTGAGTCGATAAGGCCTTGGATTCGAGCCTTCATGATTGTTTGTAATTCTTAAGAGAGCCAACTATCGACTGCATTCTAAGTTATGAATCAACACCTTGAAAAGATTGTTTATCGAGTCATTCGTTCCCTTATCCGTTCATTGCATTACATCGTGCGTGCTTTGCGTGGATGCATTGAATACATCCCCACCAATGATTTTGCATGCATTGCATTACACGCTCGCCAATCATTTGGATGGGCCTTTTGATGTGGTCATGCAACCGACACCGTACCAAGAGAGATCCGATTTCTTATGTACGTATTTAAAGCCCAGTGATGCACGAAATCCAAAGGGTTCCACTGATCACTTGTCATCTTTCATGACCGGAATTGAAATCATAGATAAAAGCAATACACGGAAAAATAGAGATAAGTAAAGAACTAAGGATCTGAATTAGGTTCTACAATTTACAAAAAAAAAAATAGAACATTTACATGATCGTCGTTAGTTCATCAGCACGTCGAAGGATTCGATTGATGTAGTACAATACAATACCCTTTTGTTGTTATCATTTCGGCCATGATATGACCATGACGTGGTGATTGGGGACTGATGTTTAGAGATACGTGAAGCAGATTTGGATCCAACGGAAAGAGACGGCACACAAATTGTGATATTCTTCCGTCCTTGTGTCAAATGAGATTTTCGTTTTTTGGTGCTATATGATTAGCAGGTTACATCTAGATATTATGAAGTTAGGTATGGATGGTAATGAGAGAAGGATAGTAAAAGAGAGGATGAGTTTGTGCAGCTAAACGAGCTATTGAGGATCCATTGGAGAGTGACTTTAATTAGACATGTGTCAACTTTCGCTCAAGCTCAATTTAACTTGATTTCACTTCTTCCTTAAACAATTTTCTCCCTCCATTGCATTTCTTTTCTTATTAAATAACCTGAATTCTTTCGAAGAATCATTTTTCAGTCACAATGCCACTAATAACATCGTTAATTCTTTTTTTTTTTTGTGACCCAGGGAACCCCCGCACGGTCGGATGGAGCCGGGGAGTAAACCCTGGGAGGTACGCAGGAAACCACCACCCACGTACCCCGGGCAAGTCACCACGCAGCGCTTCAGCCTCCCTGCTTCGCAGGGGCTTCGAAATTGGGACCTCTGCATTGAAGTCCAGCAGCCCTACCATCCACGCTGCAATGATGGGTGGTTCGTTAATTCTTTCTTTATTCATATATAAAATGGGAAAAATGACACAAATAGTCCATGAACTTTGATCTAATATATAATATTGTTTTTGAACTTTTAGTTTATGCAATGGTCTAACGTGCAGTATCGTTCATAAATAGTTCAAGGAACATGTTATAAAATTTAAATAATAAATCAAGCATTTATTTAATAACTTAAGTTTTTTAGAATAGTTGAAAATGATCCCACTAAAATTTCACATGGTATCGGAGTTGGAGGTTATGATTTTGAATCTTTCTAAACTTCATTTACCTCATTAATTAAATTTCCATGCTTCGTACTAGGCAAAAGACCAATTAAGTGTGAAGGGAAATGTTAGAATATTTAAATAATAAATCACGCATTCACCTAATAGTTTAAGTTTTTAGAATAATCGACAGTGATTTCACTAAAATCTTAGGTGTCATATTAAATGAATTTAAAATTTTGAGACGATATTCAGTATTGAAAAGTTTAAAGATCATTTGTGCTTTTTTTTTTTTTGGGTATGGAATACCACTAAGTTTTCTGGACGAACGAGTGGGACAACTATTGAAAAAATGCAGATAACTACGAGAGAGGTCAGTCCAGTCCCGACCAATGTGCGCGGACTTCAATGGTGAATGGATAAGTCTTAGAATTACAAAACATAACATAAATTTGATAAAGAGGCTGTGAATTGATCGATCCAACGGCTGAGACTGGATCAGATCCCTAGATCTTGGCCTTCAGTTTTGAATCTCGTCAATGAGGACGAAGTAACGACACGTGCCCGCGACAACGACGAGTCGGACAGCGAACTCAAACCGTTGACTGGACGGAACCACGAGATCATCGTCAACTTCAATATGATTTCTCTAATTAAGCTAATTCAATCGTCTATATCGAAAAATTGGCAAATATGATAATTGGAGGAAGGAGAAGGACACGTCTCAACTTGCACTTTTATAGCAGTTTTGTGGACTATATATATACATATTTCATTAAGTAGAAATAAAATGAAACTTTCCATTTTCAATGTTCTCACAATAATTTCAAAATTTTCCTCATTTGTCACTCGAACTTTCATTCCCCTTTCCTCACATTCCCAAACATAAAAGTAAACCTAGTTATTGTCAAATTGATGTTTGAAACATTTGATATGGTAAAAAAGTAAAGTAATCACGAGAGACACGAATTGATCCAAATCTCTATTCCAAATGGGAATATCTCATAAAAAAATCAATATATACCTAAAGTTTCATCTTCTCTTTTTTTATGTTTTTCCCCTAAATATAACAAAATTAGCATTAGAAAAAATCCAATCAAAAAACTTAAACTAAAATAGAGAGAGACCGTATGTATTTAAAGAGTATATAAAGCGACATGTAATACTTTAACAATTTAGATGATGTGCCTTCTCTTTTAGTTGTGGCTAAGGTTACAGAACATTGGCATTGGGTGCTTTGGCCATGATGTACACAATCACTGGTTTTAGCAAGTAGCGAACAATACAAAATAAGCTATCTCGCACGCTGTAAAATTCAAACTATTTAAAGTCCATTATGTTAGAATTATAAGATGAGCTTAAATGATGAGGTTTTAGGTAGCAAGTGTACGAGGGATATGGTAAAAAATAAAGTAATCACAGGGGAGATGGATTGAGCCAAATCCCTATTCCAAATGGGGATATCTCATAAAAATTGATATATACCTAAACTTTCATCTTCTCTCTTTTTATGTTTTTCCCCTGAATATAACAAAATTCTCATTAGAAAAAATCTAATCAAAAAACCTAAACTAAAATAAAGAGAGATCATATGTATTTAAAGAGTATATAAAGCGACATGTGATACTTTAACAATTTAGATGATGTGCCTTCTCTTTTTGTTCCGGCTAAGGTTAGAGAACATTGGCATCGGGTGCCATGGCCACGACGTACACAATCACTAGTTTTAGCAAGTAGCGAACAATACAAAATAAGCTATCTTGCATGTTGTAAAATTCAAACTATTTAAAGTCCATTATGTTAGAATTATAACATGAGCTTAAACGATTAGGTTTTAGGTAGCGAGTGTACGTCTTTTAATTATCACATATAATAATGACAAGTGGGAGGCTTCAATCCATCATTTTGAAGCATGGTCGAGGCTTCCATTTGCGGCCGACATAACCATTAATATTTTTTGTTTATATGGAAGAATGTCGTTCGTTATTACAGTGGTAATGCTATACAGTTAAACGTCTATAATTATATATATATTATCAAAAAGGAATATAATCATTACTTCCCGGTCAAAATTGTCACTTCGTGACGTGGACAGTTCCAATTATTGGTCCATTTTGATGAACTCATGCTTTGATTAGGCGAGTTACATTAAATTATCGGTTATTTTTTAGGTGCAGCCTGGAAATGGCTTCTTTCTATGAATGGTTCAGCTTTCTCGTGACTCGTGGCCCTGTGCCACCGGATTGATGCAAAACCGAACCGAATAGAACCGACTTTATTAGGCCAACACGAAACTGGTTCAGATGGGGAGCGGTTCGGATCTTCAGTAAAAAATTTGGAAACCGGTCTTGACCAATTCAAAAGGCTGATTCTCAAATAAAATCGATTTTCAGGCCAGTTTTCGTATACAACTGATTTTGAACCAGTTCAAAAGCAAACGCCGGAAGTCTATGAATTAATAGCTTTCACAAAATATAATGAAGTTGGGCACTTCAACATAAGTAGGTGACTGGGAATTGATCTGATTGGGAAGATGCCATGTTTCTAGTGTAGAACTTACCAAACTCCTGATTTAGAACTTACACATCTTGAAATTGAATGGCCGTCTCTTTCACCAATTATGGTTAGGATCAAGAAAAACATGAGACAACAAAAACTGGCGGAAATGCTTGCAAATTGAAAAATAATAGATGTGGAACTGAGATGATAGATGACATCATAAATTCAATCACGGCCAATACTTCACAACGTCCAAATATTATTTAAATATGTCTCCTAGGGATAAAAGGGTGTAGGCCCCATTTAACGATAATATTTGTTGTTCTCCATAGTAGTGCAGCATTATATAACTGGAAATTCTTTATATGTACTAGCATAACAGGCCCTTGGGCAACCGTCTGCCTCTAGTTTGGTTTGAAGGAAGCTAATATTTGGTGCATATGTAGGATTTAGCTACTGATAACCTGTTTGGATTGGGGTTTCTAGTCGAAATGCAAGAAGTATTTATGTACACATCCGAAGTAGGCTTTGAAGAGGGTTCTTTAATGCATGACTGGTGCTCGCTGATGACCTTTTTGGCTTGAATTTTGTGATCGTAGAGTTGTGAGAATCAATGAATGGAGCTGCAGATATCTATTCCAACTGTTAGTTGCATAACTACTTACTCAATAGCAGGGGATTTGGTTGTAAAAACATGTAACGAATCTTGGGTCACATACCTCAACAGAAAAGATATTTGACTTTTTAAATTTGATCTCTTGTTGTCTTAGTGAAGCAGATTAATTCATGTGATATAAGGAGAGTGTGACTACAATTCTGAAAAGGGATCATGGATTCAAGTAGAAGATTTTAGTTACAATAGAATTTGAGACCTACACAACGATATAAAATAAAAATGCAAGAAGCATTTGTAATGTAGAGATTTAAGATTTCATTTGCCTCACTATACATTTGTGATAGGATAGTCCATGAATGGTTTTCTTCTTGTCAGATAGAGGGAATCTAATTTTTCTGATTTTTGTTCTGAATATTTCGAATTCACATAACATATGTCGAGATCTTAGCAAGTGTAATTTCCAACTAGTTTTACCAATTTGGCATTTTTCCTTGCTCTTGTTATCTTTAAACCATGCTAATAGCTGCAATTTTACGCGTCTCTATGTTTTTCTAGTTTTTCTTCCACAGACAATATGTTTCAGAGTGTGATTAGCGAGTTGAGGGAGTTGTTGCCTATTGAGCTATCCATTCTTCCTCTAATACGCAAGGTATTGCTCTCACACCCCCCTTCCTCTTCCTCCCTCCCTCCCTCACTCCCTCCCTCTCTTACACTTTTAGCTACACTGTTCCATCTTCCTGCGGCTACTAGTGTTTGAGGTGGAAACATAAGGAGTGGGCTTTATGAGGATAGCTGGTCCCTTTGTGATTACTGCTTTTGAATTCAGATTGAGTTACGGGTTCCTCTCCATTTCGGTCGTCTTGCAAAACAACCCTAGGGGGTATATTTATGTGCAAGATGGTGATGGTTTATTTTAGCTACTTAACACTTGTTTGATCTCTCTCTCTCTCTCTCTCGCACGAATGCACGCATGGACACATGCATGTAGGCACAGCTCGCTTAAAGGTGCAAATGAACAATTCTTCTTGATTGTGATCCCTGATGCTACTTAGTTGCAATTAGTATCCCTTTGCGATTTCCATATTTCTGTACTTTGTAGTAGTTTCACTCTTCATTATTACTTGGAGGATGCCTATTTATTTATATTAAGGCTAGAAAAGTTCTGCCTTTTCTGTTTCCATTTAGTAAAAAGCTATTAGTTTTAGGACTCTCCTCTTCCATTTACTTATTATCTTATGGATTACTCAACTTATCTTTGTTGATTTCTATTAACTTTGCAGTCCAATGGACATCAATGTAGGTGTGGTCATGGTAGGCCTTTTATTTCGAGTGTATCCGATATTTAGTCTACCTAAATGAACTTTTAAATTATAACGTTTGTGCAATTTATGTTATTAGTTTCGTTCTTCCAATATCATGCACGCACATATCATTGTGGGCCAATGTAGGTTGATATGATATTTGAATTCAAGGTTTAAGCATAAGCTCGGATTAATTTTCATGACATTCCATGCTTTTAGTGCCTCCGGCGCCTGTACAATTAGAGATGCATAATGCATGGGTTCAGCAGCTCCAAGCACTTTTCAACCATCCTTGCGGTTGTCATGAGAATGGGTCATGATTTGAGAAGGGGGGTCACGTGGAAGATCATCGCAGCAGCTAGCTCAGGGATTGCGACAATTGTCAACACTTTTGAAACCAACATTTGCTATTTCCCTCCCTATTGATTTGTCAATTTCTCACTTTTTGTTCAAGTGTGAACACTTTGGAATTGCAATTATTTTCATCAATCTACTTAAAGGAAACTGTAGTCTCCCTTGAATGTTGATCTTAATATGCTTAAGCTTGCATTATAGAGTACAACTTCATGAATCGCTAAGGCGCAATACTATAGCCACTAGTGAGGAAGTTCAAACTTGTCCTTTTGTTTTGCACAGCTAGATTTGCAAGTATTCTTACTGACTCCGATCCTTGCTTGCTTGTAATTCTTACATGAATTTAGTGCACATGGACCCAATGCATTTGGATCATAGAGCACAGAGAAGTCGATTGACTTTCACTAGGTCTAGTGTCTTGGTTTATAATTCTTTTCATTTCTCTACATTACAAAGTCGCATGATACGTCCACAAGCTCAAACACATATGTTGATATGTCCACGAGCTCAAAGTTCATCCAATGAGTCCAACATCTAGAGCAACTGAAAGTCCAACACAAATGGGCGCACCATGAGCTAAATGATAAACCAAGCTAGAAACATCTCGAGAAATCGAGTCCCGAGAGTGGGGAGGAGAAAGCCTGCGAGGTAATTGATACTGCTGATCTTGTCTCATGCTCGAACTTGTGCACCGAATGGCATTTGAGTTTTCAGAAGACGGCTGAGAGGAAAAACCACACTAACCAATAGGCTTAGAACAAAAGTTTCCTTACCGCTCGAGCACCGGTGAGTGGTTTAGTGTTGTGTTTAGTTCACAAATGGAGTTCTTGCGGTACCATCTGTTTACATATTCAATGCCATATAAAGAATTACAAGGAGAAAAGAAAGAAACAAGAAAAGAAACCACAATAGTAGGACAGAGTAGAGTGAAGGAATGCAGACGGAACCTCCAAAAAGAGCAACTCCACGCATCCAAAATGAATAATTTGAACAGCATGACTTCACTCTTTGTATAGACACCAAAAGTATGTCACGTATTCTTTTCACTATCTTTTCAAATCACACTGTGATTCACTTCCCTTGCATATTCTCCCAGCCACATCTCTCCAGCTTCCAAAGCATACTTGCGTTGCCCTTATGTCGTAGGAGGAATTTTTTTTTTTTTTTGGTAAAGAATCGTAGGAGGAATTTTTGAGTGACGGAGATTGTGAATATTCCCCAAATTCTTTCAAAGCCATCTACTAGGGATGCTGTGGGGCTCGCTGTCTTCCAGAACTCTATGTACACCATGGTAGACAAAAGCAGGACGTGGGATGACCATCTCTTTGCCTATAAGGCGTTCTACTTTATCGAAAGGTATGTGGATTCCTTCGAGTCATCTAAATTCATTGACTCTATCAATGACATCCTCTTGCTCAGTCTGTCGTGCTTCTTCAACCTAGCCTTGAAGGAGTTGAAATCCTAGCTCTTACTGATTCCCAACTGCCGTTTTCTCTCACTTATGTCTTGTAACATTAGTCTTCAGCAGTTAGTAAAGGCGAGCAGGTTTTAGCAGACAAGTCTTTAACATCATAGCTCGATTTATCTAGTGACAAGAGGCTTCCTGTTTACCTCAGACCTGCAACAACACACCGCATCATCTATGTTTTGGCATGAATTTACCGCTATGGAGTTCTTTTTACTATTGTAGAGGTGCTGGTTGGGTGGAAGCGACGGTTAAAAAATTACAGAAAGTGCTCTCGAGTTTAACTAAGCCAGTATTTGCCCATTCACCAACCCATCCGAAGCCATGATGAGCTCTGCTTCAATCAGAAACAAAAACAAAAATATCAGAAGAAACAAAGGCAAGCTTGAAAGCATTTGAGGTCGGTAGTGGGGATATCTTACTTCGCTGTGTTTGTGGCAATTGAAACAAGCCACTGTAGAGTCTTCTCCATCTTAGCTTTGATGTCTGCAAGAGAGAGCTGCATAAAGACAAGCTATATGGACCCTTCTCAAAGCATTACCTGCTCAACGGAAGAAACTCGAGAAATAGACTTCGAATTTAATATTTTGGATCAATAGAAAGTAGAATGCGTTTAGTTTCTTGAACAAGAAAAGAACGATCATGAGATAACATCTTTTCTTTGACATGAAAAGAATGAATTCTAGAGCGCAAAGACGACTTTATATTAGGTGGCAAACTCTAATACAAAGAATCTCTCAGACTAGACGTCATAGAGCTGGATTAAGCTACCTGATTGGATCAAAATATGCTCTGTAAATAGACTTAATATGTGATCTACACTTATCATAGTTCATTTGATGCTTTCAAAGAATCATGCATCTTTCTCGCCCAATACTCTAGATCACACAGTTTAAGGCAAACCTAGCAATTTTATGATCTTTCTTCCAAAGACAGTGAGATTATAGAGCTTGGAAGACTTGCTCCATTGACTCACATTCAAGCCATAAAAACCTGGCGGCAAGGGATCCTTCATCTATGAAATGAAGTTCATCTATGTTTCACTTCAATAAACAGATAAGCACATTATAACAGAACCAATTTGATCATACTTTCTTCAAAAATTTGGAAGTTGAATATCCCAAAACTTGCTACACTTGCTGTCAACTTAAGTTTATTTGTTTTTCTATTCTAACAACAGCATTGATCACAATTATCAAGAACTGTGCATAAACCATTCACAAAGAAAACAGTGAGTATATGATAATATCAAATGATTTTCTGGAGCTGACCGATATGCAATCCTTAATTGGGAAAAATTACCAATTGAAAATTTGAAGTAGTAGTTACAGGTGGTGTGCATAAAAATTTAAAGACTAGGAATTTTGAAAAAAAATGAAAATCAAAGATGAATCCGAATGAATTAATGAATAAGACTACTCGCTCTACTGGATAACCACAGAACGAACAAGATGCATCTTTTCTGCCAAACAAAATGTTGCTCTACCATATATACAACTGAATTTTTTTCTGCATCAACATCATTTAAAAAATTTGTATGCTATGACCATTATTTATCTAAAGTTTTCATGGTCTTGAGCAATCTTTTGCTGAAAAGGAGAATATTTTATCAATAACTTTTGCACATTCACACATGTCATGAACGCTAAGAATGCAATTTTAGATGACTTCGAAAAACACCTTGCAACCTTCGACTTAAGTAACATTCAGATTAGATGCCACCAGGCCTAGTCGCATATCAAAAGAAGAAAACTTACAAGAGTATCAATTTAGATGATAATATTTGCACAATGCAAGGATAGGCTAGCTAGTCCCAGTTTTTTATTGCTTGTGGATGATTTTGCTGGTACATGAGCATCTGCAAAATGATGGACAGGAATATCATAAAAACCACACTTTTACAGTCAAGCGAAAAAAACGCCCACGGTATTTATTTTCCAACAAGAAAAATACTAAATGCATGTCTAATCCAAAACTGAGCCACCAGAAACATCATTATTCATCGAAAGCGTTGTCAGTAATTCTTCTGCTCCGACAGATGCGGCCATTTAGAAGGTTTTAAGATTTTTTTCTGTATCAAAATAGAATTTTCTCTTTGACATACTAGAACTTCATGCGACAGGACCTGTGCTAATGCTGCCCAAATCCTTATTGTTGCAACCAAGCATCTATATACATCATCTTAGCAAAAAAAAATAAATGTTGATTTAACACATGATCCTTGTTTTTGCAAAAGAAAAAAAAAGAGGAGAGAAAAGCCAGGCAAGTAGGAAAAGAGAGAATGATCAACTCTGGAATAATTTGCAATGGGTGACCAGAGGAAAAAGGATGACAAAATAGCTTACCAATAAAAAATGGCAATGAGAATTGAGCTAATTTAAACAAAATAAAGGGAAATTTTTCTGGAAGAGCATATTTACTGTCAATTTTCGATTTACATACTAGCAGTCCCAAAAGTACTATGTATTTCCAAAAGCAGAAAATGAATGATATCAACAAGCTTTTCCATCAACCACAAAACAATACTTGAAATTCTGAGAAACTGCATTTACTTCCCTCTCTACTATCCTTTGGAACGATCAGTTTTTTTTTTTTTTTTTTTTTTTCATGGATAAGGAAAAAGGGAATCCCGTATCCTTGTTTATTACTCGTTCATAAGTCGAACAATATTAGAGAATGAAAAAGCATTTTCATCAGCTAGGTGTATGGATCTCCTGACTTCCCCTCCAACAATCCAAGCCAACCAAAAATGAGTTATGTTGTTGAGTTCCAACGAGTTGGCTAACATTCCCTAATGGCAAGTTATGTCCATTTAAATAGCAGCAAAGCATTGTGGAAACCATTTAAAAGGTTCCGCTAAGGGAATTCCGAGAAGATGCTTGCATAACTCTAAGGTCGGCGAATTCAAAGGATGGATTTGCTCAAATCAGAAAGTAAACTCATAATTATGGTGGGAAAAGGCTACAGAGCTCCCATATAGTAAAAATCTAGAGTTACCTCCTCCAAGCTTGTGGATCACAGCGACTTCTTTTTCAAATATTTTGCTCGCTTCCTTTGGCTCTTAAGTTCTCCTCTCAAAATAGAGAGGCCATCACCTACACATCGAAAAATTGTACATCACAAAAGAAAATGATTGTAATAGGCTGTGGAAAGAGAACTCTACTATGAAACAATGCCAAAATGGAGATGTGTATGATTTGTAAATTTCCAAAGCAATAAAATTAGAGATACTGTTTAGGAGCCCATGTATAGGCAAAACCAGAGAGGTTATCCTGGTTCCTATTGGTGCCCACTTAATATAATTATCACCACCATCGGAGCAATGTTCCTGGTCTAGTTGGCAAACTGCCAAGGTTGCGAATCAAACCATTTCTAGTTTAAACAAAGCAAGACAATGATAAACACAAGGATGTATCCAATTGTGATAAGGCCTAGATCTCTTAGCTTACAACAGTATGGAAAGTTATCCCTAAGAAAGCAGGTCCAAAATTCACATCAAGCATAATCCTTACAAGGATCAACATATCATCATGGAAGAAAAGTCCCGCTCTAGCAGTAATACTCTGTATTCATATGCCGATAGACACTGCTTGTCGAACTAAAATTATTCCACAACAAATCCAATTCAGCATCACTAAAGAAGCCCTTTTTCTCTTCAATGATGAAGCCGAATCTTAAATTGATGACATGGTACCTAGCTTAAATTGCCTCGCCCCTTGTAGACTCGGGATGGTTTGGATTAAGCCGGCAAAGAATCCCTTGTGATGAACCAACTTTGCTCTTCAAGAACTCGGGAGGCGACGACATAGGTAGAGCTTTAGGAGGCGACGGCATGGGCTGGCTTCAGGAGCGATGGTGGGAACCTATCATGGTCACTAGCATTGCATTAACATGAAGTTAAACTCTACCGACCAGAATCCGTAGAAAACCCTAACCTTCAAGATGCAGAGAACATATCGGAGCCACCAATGGGGCTTTGACAGGCGATGGCGGGGCTCGGGCGTCAACGGCGTCAGTGGCATTGGCGTTCACGAGTAGGGGCGCTTTGCAGAAGAAAGAAAGAGAGAACAGTGCAGAGGTTGTGAGGGTGAAGGTAAAATGTGACGGCTGGTCGGAAAGGCGGAGGCGCGTCGGCATCGACGTCGGTGCTCTCTAGCAAATCCAATGCTTTGTGAAGGTATCCAATATTTTCTCGTTTACCTACACCCCACTACAAGAGGACATATCACAACTCTCTCAGAAAATAGTTAGGGTGCATGACAAATCAGAATTTTTGTTCTAGAAACAAATTTTCTATTCTAGACTTGTTTCTAGAATAGAAATCCGTTTGATAAAATTATTTCATTTTTCTATTCTAAAATAGATTTTTGTTCCAAAAATAGGTTTGGAATAGAAATCAGAAGTAAAAATTTTCTACTTTTCTATTTCCGGAACAAAAATGAGAAATAAAAATTCTTCTTATTATTTGTTCTTACTATGAATTGGTTGTCCATTTGTTGCCACCGACCATTGTTTGTTGCCACCCGTCGGTCGCCAGCCATCGCCTGCCGTCCGTCGGTCATCGGTTATCAGTCATCAGTCGCCAGCCACCACCACCGTTGTCTATTGACCGCCGATTGCCGGTCATCGGCAGCCGGCCGCCACTCGTCGGTTGCTGGCCGCCACCACCGCTAGTCACCGGTCGCCGGTCGCTAGCCACCACCGCCACCGTTCGCTGGTCATCGCCGTCAGAAAGGGAAAAATTTTGTATCAATATCAAACGAATTTTTATGTTTAGAGTAGAAATTTTGTGTTGTTATCAAACTCGTATTTTTATTTAGAAACTCATATAGAAATAGAAATAGATATCTATTTCTTTTTCAGAAATCAATTTCTAGCCAAAATAGTATCATTCGCGTCCTTAGCATACCTGCTCATCCTGATTTATGTTAGTTAATGTCCTTATAGCTCATAAATCTTCCTATCTATCTCTGTTTAGTGTGCTTTACAATCTTTGCTCATATACGCTCTTAATGATGCGATATCACTATTTTGGCCCGAGCAATTGATGTCCTTACCAGGTTAGATGGAGAGTTATCATTTAGGGATTTTGCTGATGATTACCGCGACGATCGTTCCTTTGAATGTTTTTCTTTTGTATCGCTATTTTTCTTTTTCTTTTTTTAATAATAACTATAGAGGTCACATTTATAAGCAAACTTGTGTTTATATAATACAACCCTTACATCATTAATCACATAGGATGCAAGCCAAACCTTGGTCTATAGCTCAAACATGAAGTTTGTTTGCACTTATTGCGACTTGAAATTGAATTTGTGCATGCTCCTAATACAAAACAATATTATTATTCTGTCTAATTAAAAGCGGACGAACAAATAAGAAAAGGTATGCACAAAGACAAAATATATAAGTGGACAGCATTGTCGCGTGAATAATATATGAAACTGAGCTACAATAATCTCCAAAGTTACGAGCCTCCGGTTTCTTTCTCAATTAAGATTCTACGAAAGAGAGTAGGCACAAGTACAAAATACATTGGTGGATGACATTATTGCGTTTGTTTTTTTGAACAGAGCTATAATAATCTCCAAAGTAATGAGCCTAAGGCTTCTCTAAAATGGGGATAAGTACACTAATGGTGCCATAAGTTGTGTACGACGCTCACTTTGGTGCCAAAAGTTTCCGTCGGATCACTTAAGTGTCAAATTGGAGGAAAAACGCTTACTTTGGTGCCACCGGTGAAAGATTCCAACTACCAGCGAAAGATTTCGACCAAAATGATTTTTTTTTTTAAAAAAAATCGATAGGCCTTTAAATGATGTCGTTTTCGGTCCTCCTTAAGAAAATGACGTCGTTTTGTCGTCCTACATGGATGGCTTCATGGAAACGACGCCGTTTAGCTCACATGGGGAAAAATTAGGGTTTCCGCCGCTCGGCCACCATCGCTCAGCCACCATTGTAGTTGCTCGACCAGGTGAGCGAGGAGAGACTGAGATTGTTGCAGGAAAAATCGAAGGTGAGGGCGGAGGAGGAGGAGGAAGAAGATGGGTCGAAGGGGCTGCTGGTGCACTGCTGATGCTGGTGCGTTGCTAGTGTCGTTGCTGGTGTGCTGCCGGTGCTGTTGCCGGTGCCATGCTGGTGCCGTTGTTGGTGTGGGTCTTCGAGGAAGAAGAAGACACGAAGACGAGCCTTCCCTCTCTCTCAATTTGGGGATTAGGGTTTCAAAGTTGGAGGAAAGATGCCAAACGGCGTCATTTTGGTGTTTGGATGCTAACTCAACTCTCCGACGAGCCACGTCGACTTCAAAAATTAATAAAAAAAGGCCACGTCGGATTTCCGGCCAATTTCGTCGGCGTTGGCATCAAAGTGAGCGTTTTTCAAATTTTTTGGCACTTATGTGATCCGACGGAAACTTTTGGCACCAAAGTGAGCGCTGTACATAACTTATGGCATATTTAGTGTACTTATCCCCTCTAAAATGTATTATTTAGACAGATATCTACACTTGCATATCGTAATAATATTTATTGCAAATGACATAACAAAAGTCTTCACTACTTATCACACTTTCTGTGGTACTTACTTTTACTACACTCTCTCACTTGTTAACATACATCTTGACATGCTATTGAAGTTTAACCACCAAATACAATCTTGAGCGAAAGTAATTTTTTAATTCTATTCAAAACAACTTCTTCTTTTTTTTCGTAGAGCGATTAAACTTCGGTGATAATCGACCTTAATTTCTATATCCGCTATCATTATCAAACGTATGTCTGAAAAGGAATGAAATTCTATCAAGGAGTCACACATGTCATATGATAGAGTATAAATAATCAAAAATCCTGATGGTTTTTATTTATGTGTTGATGGGCCTAAGTGGGCCTGTTTGCCCATGTTGGGCCAAAAAGCCTGGTCCGCAAGATAAGGACCCATGGAGGAACGGTTGCGATGTGAAAGGTTGTGTTGTTTAGATACAAGGGGTTGTGTCTTTTGGGGGGAATGTTACACGTTGAAAAGTTACGTCTGTTGGGGAAGACGTAAAAGAGAAAAGAAAAAAGGGATCACACCCTTTAGACGAACGTACATCTTTTAGTCTCTCTCTCTCCCTCAAAAAGAAGAAAAACAAGAAGAAATAGGACGCTCTGTTTTTTTTTTCCCCTAATAGCAACACGCTCCTTAGTAGACTAGGATCAAATTCTTCCTCGAGCTTCAGCATTGGTATTTAATCTGTGGATAATAAGGTACGCTCGATTTCGTGGTGTGTCTTTGATCGGTGATACATGTTTGTTTTTGGGCTCGTCTTTCGCATTCGTTTTAGGGGTTCGATTTAGTGTTGAATCCATTTTAGGGAATCAGTAATTCCCAACATTGATATTAGAGCCGTAGTTCATGTTTCCCGATCCCTTTTTTATGTTATTGAGTTATTTTTTGTGGTCGAAATTTGAGAAAAGCCGCTGCCGGTCGATTGGGGACGGAAAAACCCAACACCTGCGTACTGTTCACCCTGTTTTGTAATTTTTTGCAAGTGAAAATTTGTTTTTGATAGCGCAGGGACGAAGCTCTCGTCAATACGAGAAAAACGAGTGGCGGATCGCCGCTGGAGGTCGCCGAACGTGCTGCCACGTGTGGCCGGAATGAACGGGGGTCATCGGTGCGTGCAACGCACGTGTCGACTCGGTCTCCCGCAGGCGCGTGTGTTGCACGCACCGTTTCGGCCCAGGCGCGTGCCATGCACGCGTCGACTGACGTTAGCTAGGCATGAGCATGGCACGTGTTGGTCGGTTTGTCCGACCGGTTCGATCAGACCGTTTGGTGTGATCGGTCCGACCTGACTGCCCGTTGACTTCGACCCGGCTAACCATTGACCACGATCGTTGACTGTTGATTGCGACCATTGACTGTTGACCCAAAAAAAAAAGGAACAAAAAAGAAGAAAAAAAAAAGAAAAAAAGAAAATGTTTCTTTTTCCAATTAAGTCTATGTGGATTATATGTAATCCTCTATTCGTGCAATTACCGATGAACAAAAAGGAAAGACTTTTTAAGTTGATAACCGAGCTGACTGATTATCGATGGGAGAGAGGCGACTTAATTGATCATGTTCTTGAGGTCAACAAGAAAATACAAAAGGTCGTATGGAATGGTTGTCCCATGCCACAGTATGAGATGATGCGATTTTTCATGAACACTCTTTCACAAGAATGTCAAGGAGTGTTGAATTGCTTATGGGAAGTCAACATAGCTGCTTCGTATAGGAAAATTATGATGGCTTTTATAGATGATTATTACTGGATTGTTACAAGGGAAAAGATCAAAAAATTGAACAAAAGAGGATCTTTCCCAGTTCGTATATTGACTTGGTGTTAGATGTTTTAGCTGGTCTTTATTTACTGTGCCTTGTGGACATCTTATGTAATGTATTCTACCTAATTGTTGTTGGTGTGGCAATCGATATGTTGTATTATGTGAAAACATTATTATTAACCATTGTTTGATATCAAATATCATTTGCTTTTTGTTATTATTAACTGTTGTGGGTAGTTCATAGAAATTTTTGTAATTTCAAAAAAACTTATTTTGTATAGAATGTTATATTAATAATAACTCCAAGTTAGGATTTTGGATGATGATTGGAAACATAATGACATTTTCATTCTAAAACCTCACTTGAAATTATTCATTAATATGATGGTTTTGTGCAAAATGGATGCATATGTGATAGGCATTAATAATTCGTGCATATATGTCTGATATGTTCAGATCGATGGCTTCAGTCACAAAAAACATAGTCGCTAAGTTGAATAAAGATGAGAAGCTCAATGGCGATAATTATGAAATATGGCACATGAAAATCCAATATGTGCTGGAAGAGTAAAATGCACTAGAAACTCTTAATCTGACTATGATAGAACCTGAAGAAGGAAACACTGCACAGCATAAGAGAGATAATGATGCATTTGTTGCATGGAAAAGAAAGAACTCCCTTGCTCGCATTACATTGCTGAGTAGCATGGAAAATGACGTCATGTGAGAGTTCAGGTGTTTTGAGAATGCCAAGGAAATGTAGGAAGCGTTGCCAGTAAGGTTTGGTCATACTTTGGTGACCAGACTAAGACAACTCACTATAGGTTTGACTCTTATAAGAAGCCTTATGGTCAGACAATGAAGTAACACCTTAGAAAGATGTCAAATATGATTAATGAGCTAAAAAATGCTAGCTATGTCTTGACTGATGAGCAGCAAGTGCAAGCAATAGTCCATTCCATGCCTCAGAGTTGGGAGCATATGAAAGTGCACCTGATCCATAATGAAAATATCAAAACTTTCGAGGATGCAGTGCATCATCTTGAGTTGGAAGAGGACTGCCTCTTGGCGGCTAAGTCGGAAGCTGAAATTTATCATGCTAGTTCTAGCTCACATGAAGCTTCAAGCTCCAAGCGTAAACGTCCTAACTGGTTCAATAAAAGGAAAGGCAGGGAAGTAGGTCCTTCAGGGAAGAAACCTAAGCTTGACCAACATGAAAGAGGAAAGTGTCATTGAATGAAGAAGCTTACAAAGGTGAAGTGTTACAATTGTGACGAGAAGGGTTACTATGCTCGCGACTGTCGTGAGCCAAAGAAGGTATACACCCCTTATACTTTTTAAAACTTTGCTTATGTGTCGAGTTCTGTATTCTTAACCGAGTCTAATCCTTTGTGGACTGTGGATTCAGGAGCAACAGACCATGTAGTGAAGGATAGAGAATCCTTCATGGAATTCCGACGAGTACCGACTAGCACTAAGTGGATCTATGTAGGAAACAACTCCAAAGTAGAAGTAAAATGAATTGGCATCTGTCAATTGAACATGCATGGTGGACGCACTCTGTTCCTACATGATGTGTTGTATGCTCCGGAGATTTGTCGGAATTTAGTGTCTGTTTTAATGTTGGTTAAACTTGGTTTTAATGTGAACTTCCATAATAGTGGTGTGGATTTGTATTTGGATACAAATTACTATGGTTGTGGTTATTTTCTAGATGATTTTATTGTATTAAATGTTGACTATAGTAATGCCAATGTTTGTTATTCCCTTTTCACATCTCCTAATTCATATGATAATGATGTGGGTGTGTGGCATGCTAGACTTGGTCACATTGGCCAATAACGTATGAATTGATTAGCCAAAGAAGGCTTGTTAGGCAATATTGAAAAAGTTGATTTGTCCATATGTAAGCATTGCCTAGCAGGGAAAATAACAAGAAAACCATTTGGAAAATGTAAAAGAGCTGAATTTCCTTTGTAATTAATCAATTCTGACGTATGTGGTCCAATGAATGTGAGAGGAAGGCATGAGACTATTTATTTCATCACATTTATAGATGATTATACTTGATTTGGATATGTCTATTTGATTTCTCATAAATTTGAAGCATTGAAATGTTCAAAAGGTTTATGAACTTGGTAGAAAATCAATTAGACAAGAAAATAAAAGTATTGCGATTTGATCGAGATCAAGAATATTTATCTGATGAGTTCAGAAAATTATGTGATGAAAAAGAAATAGAAAGACAGTTTTCTATTCCATATACTCCTCAACAAAATAGTATTGCAGAGAAAATGAACAGAATCCTATTGGAAATGGTTAGGTCCCTGATGGCGCATGCTAACTTGCCTATCACTTTTTTGAGTGATGCGTTGTTAACTGATGCCTATATACTTAACCGAATGCCTTCCAAATCAATTACTTCCACTCCATATGAGTTATGGACAGGTAGAAAACCAGACTTAAGTTTCCTTAAGCCATGGGATTATGCTGTTTATACTTATGAGCCCTCTCACAAATTTGAGAAATTGGGTCCTAGAGGAAAGAAGAGTATTTTCATAAGATACTTTGAACACTCGAAAGGGTATGTGTTCATAGGTGAGTAGGAAAGTGGAAACATAACTGAATTCAAATCACGGGATGTCACATTCTTAGAGAATGAATTTCCTAAGAAAGACGAAATAGGTAAGGATTACTCCCTATTTGAAACCTTGGATCAAGATAATGAACTTAATGGAGTTCGTCCAAGTGGGAGTAACATGAGAAGTGATGAACTTAATTCAACTCACTTTCAATTATAACCACATGATGAGATGATATCGTTATTATCTAATCCGAGTGGGAGCATGATGGGGAATGATGTGTAAAGTGTACAATCTCCTATATGGCGAATAAGTCATAAAAGTATTTCTCGTCGATGTTTTGACATTGAAAGAGAAATTTTCATGGTTGTTCCACAAGATGAGGATGAGTCAAGAAATATTAATGATGCTCTAAATTACCCTAATAAAGAAAAATAGATGCATGCAATGGAAGATGAGATGGAGTCAATGAAGTCAAATCATGTTTGGAATTGGTTGATCTTTCAAAAGGACGCAAAGCTATTGGGAACAAGTGGGATCTCAAAATAAAGCATAAAACTGATTGCTCGATAAAAAGGCATAAGGCTCATTTTGTGGCGAAAGGGTATAATCAACAGGAAGTAATTGATTATGAAGAAACATTTTCTCCTATAGTGAGACTTACCTCGATTCGCATTATTCTGGCAATAGTGGCTAGTATGAATCTTGAGTTACATCAAATAAATATAAAGACTGCTTTCCTCAATGGAGAATTAGAGGAAGAAATATATATGGAACAACCTGCTGGTTTCATTATGGAAGGCCAAGAAGGAAAGGTATGTCGATTTTTGAGATCGATATACGGCCTTAAGTAGTTGTTGAGACAATGATATATACGTTTTCATAATGCCATAATGTCATATGATTTTACAATGATAGATAATGATCATTTGTGATCATATCATTATATGTTGATGATATACTAATTGCTGGAAGCAATATGGAGTTTGTTAATATTGTAAAGAGTTGGTTATCTTCCAATTTTGAAATGAAAGATATGGGTGAGGTTGCATACATTCTTGCAGTTAAGATTTCAAGAGATCGTTCGAAGAGATCATTATTTCTTTCGCAAGAAACATACATAAATAAGGTTCTTGAATGATTTCGTATGCAAGATTATAAACCCATTGATACTCCTATTGCAAAAGGTGAAAGATTGAGCTATAGACTGTGTTCAAGGACTCTACAAGAGAAGGAACAAATGAAACATGTTTCTTATGCTAGTGCTGTTGGGAGCTTGATGTACGCTATGATGTGTACAAGACCTGACATATATTTTGCAGTTGGAATGGTGAGTAGATACCAATTCAATCCAGGTCAAGCACATTGGAAGGCCATTAAAAGAATACTGAGGTATCCAAATGGAATTGTTGATTATAAGCTGAATTACCAAGAAAATGATCTGCGACTTGAAGGTTATTTCGATGGTGATTGGGAAGGAGATTTAGATGAAAGAAAATCTACCTCTGGTTTTGCTTTCTTACTGAATAATGGCACCATATCTTAGAGCAGTAAGAAGCAAACATGTATAGCCTTATCCACGATGGAAGCTGAGTTCATGGCATTATCAGCAGCAGTACAAGAAGGTATTTGGCTTAAGAGATTTTTGGATTATTTAGGTGTTATTGGGTATGCTGCAAATCCATTTTTGGTTAACTGTGATAGCCAAGCAGCTATAGCGTACACCAAAGATCTAAAATATCGTGACAAGATCAAACATATAGATACAAAGTATAATTTTGTCAAGAATATGGTTGCACGAAAAGATGTGAACTTACATTATATATTTACATATAGAATGGTAATAGATCCTATGACAAAGCCAATACCGAGAGATGTGTTTTTTGGTCATGTAAAATCTCTAGGACTGCGTAAAGGCTGATGTACTGAATATTGTAATTTCCTTGAAGTGTTCACATTTAATGAATTTGTATTTTTCATCATTAATGCCTATGAATCTTTGTTTGACGTTTATGCATCTTAATACTCAGTGCGTTATATTAAGTTGAGAAAATATGTTGGACAGATAAAAAATTAGCCCACTCACATGGGTAATCGTCTCTATTTATTGTGTGATGAATAGAGATGAGACGGTTTTTAAGCTTATTATCTAGGTGATAATCGAGAGCTCAAACTTAAAATATATATATCGCCTTAACTAAGTGTTAAGATGATGATATAATATTTACTATGTCCGAAAGTAAAACAACCTATATATTTTACTTTATTTGTCTATGATGCCAAATGTGAGTTCTAATGAATTCTGTGTATGAGTAGATATGTAAACTTAAGTTAGACATTGGATATGTTTGAACTATCATCTGTACGGTATTAAAGATATAGACATATGTTCCATGGGAAATGAGTTAAATACCATAATACGTATTTTATACTACGTATGCATGAGACGACCAATAAGAGTGGCAAAAGTTTGATTTCAACTTTTATACCGTGTGAGACTCTTGAGAAAAAAAGTTTCTCAATTTAGTACCCTCATGACTCTTACTTATTCTCAAGATTTCTATTTAGTGTTTGCTATCTTAGGATGTTACCAATGATCATGAATTGATTCGATCTAATGGGACATTTCTAGAAAAGTAAACTGAACTGAAATTGAGAGTTTGAAGAAAAGAGGAAGATCGAATTTGGAGTATCACATATTAGTTTTATGTTCACTGGTCGACTAATAATGATTGTTTTTGGGATAATCATAATTGTGAATACAATATATCGATGATTAAAAAGAGATCAAAAGAGATATATAAATGTGATCGATTGATCTAGGGTACTGCATACTAAATCTGCTCAAAGTGTGATGCCTATTATGAGCTGCTATATATTCCTAACAGATGTATAACAACGAGCTATCAAAGTATGCTGGTCGCATGGATTATTCACCAGTATGAATGTTGTAGAAAGGTAAGGAGGATCCTGTTCGGCACCATGTGCAAGTGGGAGATGATGGTTTTTATTTATGTGTTGATGGGCCTAAGTGGGCCTGTCCGCCCATGTTCGGCCTAAAAGCCTGGCTCGCAAGATAAAGGCCCATGGAGGAACGGCTGTGATGTGAAATGTTGCGTTGTTTAGATACAAGGGGTTGTGTCTTTTGGGGGAACGTTACACGTTGAAGAGTTATGTCTGTTGGGGAAGATGTAAAAGAGAAAAGAAAAAAAAGGGATCACACCCTTTAGATGAACATACGTCTTTAGTCTCTCTCTCTCCCTCAAAAAGAAGAAAAACAAGAAGAAATAGGACGCTTTGTTTTTTTTTCCCTAATAGCAATAGTACGCTCCTCAGTAGACCGGGATCAAATTCTTCCTCAAACATCAGCATTGGTGTTTAATCTGTGGATAATAAGGTATGCTCGATTTCGTGGTGTGTTTTTGATCGGTGATACATATTTGTTTTTGGGCTCGTCTTCTACATTCGTTTTAGGGGTTCGATTTAGTGTTGAATCCATTTTAGGGAATTAGTAATTCCCAACAAATCCAAACGAGCTTAGTTTCACAAATAATGTATGTAATCATAGAGTTCGAATGGGAAAAACAAAAAGTAACATGCAAATAGCTTTTAAATTTTGACAATACGCATAACATTTGCATTCCTTAAGACCTCACGTTTACGTGATGATTGGTCCAAATATAAAATGATATGATTAGTTAATGTCTAAATAAGTGATCTTGGAAAAATAAATGGACTTCAATATTATTGGTGCAAAATTATAATTTTCAGGTACATCGAAAATATTCGAGAATCACCGAAAATTCACCTAGTCAGGTGAAAATTTACGCAAAGTCTTCAAATGCATCATGTGGTCGACTGAAGCTAGCAAGGAAGAGAAGGTTGATAGTCCTTGGCAAATAACTAGAGGTGTCAAAATGGGTTGAAAACACATTTTAAACACATATCTAATAATATGGGTTATATATGTGTTAGTTAAGATTTAATAAATGGATTATTAATGGGTTTGGATTGTACGTAAATTTAGTGATCAATGGGTTGTAAATGGGTTTGTTTTTAAATCCATTTCTTTAATAAAGTTGTTAGTTGAGTCAACATTAATGAGATATCATCTGCTTTAGCAGCTTTTATAAATTTTTGATTTTTTTATAAATTTTAATTTTTTTCCTTTACTTTCTTATCCCAACAAAGTCCGGTAGCCAACACTTGTCGGCCATTAGCCAACCCTTGTCGGCCATTAGCCAAGGGCCGCAAAACCCTCTCCGATAGCGGGTGAGCTTGAGCTCCCTAGATTTGGTGAAGCCGAGCTTGAGTGATTGGGGAGACTCTAGCCTTGCTAGGGCCACTCAAGCTTGCACGGTTTGGTGAGGTTGAGCTCACTGACTTTGGTGTTGGCAAGGTTAGGGCCTCCTTGGTCTAGCAAGACTCAAGCTCACTAGTAGTGGGGCGAGCTCAACCTCGTTAGATTTGGCAAAGTGGAGCCTCACTCGAGCCAACCAGAATTGAGTGAGCTTGAGCCTCGTCGGCCTATGGCAAGGCTTTAGCTTGCCTATCAACGAAGCCTCATTGGCCACAATCATCGTAGCTAGCAATCGCATGAAAAAGAAGGAAGAAGAAAAATAAAGAAAATTAAAAATTCTATTTTTAAAAAAGTAAAAATAAAAATAATTAAAAAATCATATTTTTAAAAATATATATAAAATAAATAAAGCATGAAAAATCAAATCAGATTTTTCATAAGAAAAGGAAGATATATTTTTTTTTTTTTGTTTATTTTCAAGTTTCAACCAAACACCGAAAAATATTATTAATTTCTACAATGTCACATTTTTGTTAAATAAATGGGGCCTCAATTTTTTTTTTTTAATTATAAAATTTATCCATTAAAATTGTAATTGTATAGAAGTGTTTTAACAATATAATTTTAAAAAAAATCATAAGAAACAAGTTTTCCTAGATTTGGTTAAATATGGAATTATTTTAGTAATATGAGTCATGTCGGGTCAAGTCGGGTCGATAAATTTACATTGTGAATAAATTGATTATAAATGAATTAATGGGTCAATTCAAAACGGACCATTTATGATTTGATCCAAATTTAACCCAACTCACCTATTTGACAAGTCTAGAACTAATAAGAAATTGAAGTAATTATCCATTTGTCATAAGCGACTAATCATAGTCTAGGTTGAGTCTAGGTTGAGTGTTTTGACTCCCCAAATTGTGTTCCCAAGACACAAAAACATAAATCCTTAGCTGCTAACTATTGGCAAGATCCAAAAACAATATGTAAATTTGTAAAGAAATTGAAGGGGGTAGTATAGAATCTACAAACACTCTGGACCTACCAATCGTACAGTATCTATACGTATCTAATAACTATCTAAAGTAGTACATGAAGTATATCCCCTAGCAAAAGTTGCCATGTCCTTTTGAGCACCATGTTCTAAGGTCTATATGCAACAAATCACAGTGCAACCTATGAAAATCACTCATTAAATACAATAATAAATGCTCCTTTACCTCCCTCCTCTATCTAGTCCCCTGTTTCTACCTCTATCAACTGCCGCTGAAGCAGGCTTATCGGATTTTTGGTAAAACATTCAATGGGGGTCAGCTTTAACCGAGGCAGTTGTAAGATCATTTATAGCTATTTAGCTCATAGCATTAGTCATCATCTCATTAAATTGAGAAGCACCAAATGATGTATCTCCTTAGCGGTAATTTTAACGCGTTTTTAGTTTTTTAATTTGGCAAACTTGTGTTGGAGCGCCTAAAGGAGTGCCGAGAAAAGAGTCGCCCTTTGGTTGAAAAAATCTTCAGTTTCTTTGGCGTATTATCGAATAGGAAAATGATAAGATGATCGTGCCGTTAGTCTCGAAAAGTGACGGACCAATTTCAACCTCACTATTATTCCACACCAACCTGATAACTTGTTTATCTTGTTGCGAAGAAGATTGAAGCTATCCTATTTTCACCTTCTATAAAACGAATTTTGTTACAAATGCAAAGAAAATTAGGGGCTGTGCGGCGGTGACAGTATATGAAACGAATATTAGTACACAAAAATGATAAAAGATCAAAAAGAAGAAAGGAGAAAAAACTTAGAGAAGAAACGTAGGAGCCCATGGAAAAAGAAATCATAATAAATAAATATAAGAAAAGAGGAAAACTGGATAAAAAGAAAATAATAGAATGGGGTTTGCGTGGGCTTGCGTTTAAAAATTGGGCTTAAAGATGGACTTGGTGCAGTTAGAAGAGAAAGTGGGCTTCTGTAGTCACCATGAGTAGTGGGCTTTGTATGTTCAAATTCAAAAATGGGCTTGTGAGATTTTAATTGAAAGACGCTTACTCAGTTAGCCCGTTTGCACTTGTGGCCCAGACCTACTTCCGGAATTTTAAAAATAATGGGGAAAAAAAGATAATAGCGTAAAGATAGCTCTTGACCTGGTTCTGTGAATTCAGTACTAGATTTAGTTTAGTTTAGTTTTTTTTTTTTAATCTAGTATAACCTTTTATCTTGGGGTTTTATTAATTGAGGGAAAATTCTAAATAAATGTTTGAAATGCTATCAATTTTTCAAATAATGGCGTGGGGTTTGAAATACTATTATTTTCTTAAATAAGGGTTCGAATTAAATCTTATTTCAAATAAAAACTTGAAATGACAATATTAGTCTAAAAAAAAGGACCTAATCAAAGGCATTTTCGTACTTTACCTTTTCTTATTTTCTTTCATTTTTCCTTTTTCTGGTTTTTTTAAACTTAAAAAATAAAAGGCTAAAACTCAAAAAAATATATATAGGCAGCAAGTCTAGCTTGGGTTGTTATTTATTTATTTATTTATTTATTTATTTATTTATTTATTATTATTATTATTATTATTATTATTATTATTATTATTATTATTATTATTATTATTATTATTATTATTATTATTATTATTGTTGTTGTTGTTGTTATTATTATTATTATTATTATTATTATTATTATTATTATTATTATTATTATTATTATTATTGTTATTATTATTATTATTATTATTATTTTTCTTTCTTTTAGTTTGTCTTTATTCATGAAAAAAAAAAATAGAAAAAGGAAACAAGAAAGGAAAAAAGGGAAGAAAATTAAAAAAAAAAAAAATTAAATGACGAAATTGCCCTTGGAGGTTGGGTTCTTCCTTGATATTGATATGACCACTTCATATCTTTATTTGAAATAAGGTATACTTTGGACATTTATTTAAGAAAATGAGGGCACTTAGACCCTTATTTGTGATAAGGTTTCCTTTAGGACCTTTTTTGAGAAATTTAGGGTATTTGGGGTTCATATTTAAAATTTTCCCTTACTTTGATATAGTTTTACTCTTAATAGTTTAGTCTTTTAAGAGAAGATGGAATTTGAATTGAATTTAACACGTGGGGATCATGTCTCGGGGCTTACAACAAGGCCATATAATATGTTTTTGCCCAACGTTGTATCGGATTTTTCTTTTGTGCACTTAGATAAATTATTTCAATTCCTTGATTGTTTAATTCCTGCTTCGTCTTTCACTACAGTGATTATTATTTTCCTTTTCTAAAATAATTAGGTTAGGAATATAATGAACCCCCTACAAAAACATTTGTGTAATCACTTAGTGGACTAATGCTTTTAGGATCTTAAATGATAATTAAGATTGAATAGCCATTTAATTAACACATCTTCATGTTATTTTTCAAACAGCTGAAGAACAGTGATCTTTTGCTTGAGACAACATAACCAATTGTGATCTGCCTTGGATTACAAAGTCACGAGTCTCCGTTACATGCGGTTTTGTTGTTACCAGATTCAAATAATCCTTGAATGGTAAAATTTCACATCCAATTCCAAACAAAGCAATGACCATAAAGACCACACAACTCCATAGGGAGTTTAGATTTGGCATCAACTATGCAATGACAATGAACTCAAGAAGTTTCTTCTTGACTCCTTGGAGTTTAGTCAATGCATCGCTGATGTCCATTCGTTCCCTTGGAGAATTAGAAGAGCAAGTGACTCCTATTTCGATGATTGAAACCAAACACTCCAATGTACTAAAACAGCTTTTGATCTTGCCCTTCGGAGCGACCATTTGTCTCTTCTCTGACTCCTTGATTTCTTGAAGCAGAATGGGATCCATTGCCTTCTCCACTCGGTCTGCCAAAGCTGCCTTTGCAAAGCGATGAAGGTCCAGTCCATTTTCAAATATGTCATTGGTTGGTCTCTTGCTTGTGAACATCTCTAAAATGAGGACTCCAAAACTATACACATCTCCTTCTATGGACACCGCATGTCCTGTGCCATACTCTACAACAAATAACAGCATAAAATGATTGCAATGTGAAAAATTGAGATTGAAATAAAGGTGATGTTTCATGTCTATACCTTTTTGTCTAAGGATTGATCTCCAATTACATGTTCAATATAGAAAATAAATTTACCTGGAGCTACATAGCCGAAAGATCCTCTTACTCCAACAGAGCTTAATTGATCCACTAGTAAATTATGTGTTGCTTCTTGGAGGAACCTAGCAAGCCCGAAATCCCCTACATGTCCATTCTTTTCTTCGTCAAGAAGGACATTGCTTGGCTTTATATCACAATGAACCATTGGTGATCCACAATGATGATGGAGATAATCTAGTGCATAGGCAACATCAATGGCAATATTCACTCTCTCAAGTAGACTCAATTTGCTTCTCTCTATATATCGTGATGCACTTGGGTGCAACCATTCATCCAAGTTCCCGTTCGGCATGAATTCATAGACCAATGCCTTGAAATCATTTCCATTAAAATCAAATCCAGAACATACCGTGAGTACCTTCACAAGATTACGGTGTCGAATTCTTCTCAAGGCCTCACACTCGGCTATGAAGCTCTTGGAAGCTCCTTGATGGGCAAGGTCAAGAACCTTGATGGCCACAATTGACTGAGTTTGATCAAGAAGCCCTCTGTACACAGACCCAAAACTGCCCACCCCAAGTAGATTGGTGGAGGAAAATCCATCCGTTGCTTTCAATAGACCATGGTAAGAAACATGCAAAAGACCATCTTCAAAAGAACTTGAAGCTGATGCGTTCTTCTTGTGTCTAAACCAGAAGATGTATAACAAAGAGACTATGCAGGCTATTCCCACAAGAGCAAGGATGGTGCATATCGTGATTTTTGTGGTTCCTCTTATTCTCGTCCATTTGGACTCTTGGTAGTTGCATTTCGGTAGTTGAAAATTTGACATACCCCCACAAAGCTTCTTGTTTCCCACAATTGAAGTTGAAATGGCACTTCTGAAAACTCCACCTATAGGCAATGCACCCTCGAAATCATTGTAAGATAGGCTCAAATTTGTCAGATTCAGCAATTCTAGAAATTCTGGTATTTGGCCGGATAATCGGTTGTTGGAAACATTCAAAACCTGAAGGCCTTTCATGGAACTCATAGTTGATGGTAAGGGCCCTTCAAAGAAATTATCCTGCAGATATAGGCTTTCCATGCTCATACAACTGCCAATACTGCTTGGAATTTGTTGAGATAATCTATTCCTATCAAGACTTAGTTTGCCAAGATTTTTTAAGTTTCCAATCTCTCTAGGAAGGGAGCCAGTAAGACTATTTTGAGACAAGTTGAGATAAATTGACAAAGATGAGAGGCCCACAATTTCTTGGGGTATGTTACCACTGAGGTTGTTGGTCGAAAGATCCAAGAGAAGTAGGTTCTTGCAGTTTCCTAAAGATGATGGTATTGAGCCCCAGAAATTATTTCTATGCAATTTCAATTCGATTAACATCCTTAAATTCCCGATAAATTCTGGTATCTGTCCTGAAAAATTATTTTTGGCGAAATCCATAATCTTCATTTTGTTCAGATTTCCAATCTCAAAAGGAATATTTCCCCAGATTTTGTTGCCTATCATTACCAATCTCTCCAAATTGATGAGATTTCCGATTCCAGAAGGTAAGGTTCCAGAAATATGATTATGATCTAAAGAAAGTTTGGAAAGGTTGATAGAGAGGTTACTGATACAATTTGGTATTGGTCCCACCAAAAGTATTCCAACCCATGCCCAATAATTTCAAGTTTGTGGAATTGGTTAAAGAGCAGAGGAAGACAAAATCATCAGGTTGCCCACTTCCAAAGTTGTTTAGGTCAATATCAAACCAATAGAGTCCTCTCGTATTTGAGAAAGAAGGAACTTTCCCAGTAAAGTTGTTCAACAAGATATTGAAATGATTGAGACTAGAGGCGTTGGATATTGACTCTGGAATGGGTCCAGTAAGGTAGTTGTTACACAAAGTGATTATCTCAAGATTCGGAAGAGTGAAGCCTAAGTCACTGGGTAAACCCCCCTCTAATTGGTTTACAATCCCATCAAGTGCCAACAGACTAGATATATTGAAGATTGAGATAGGAATCATACCAATAAAATTATTCATGCCGAGATTTAGCTCATTTAGTTGTCTCAGCCGGCCGAGAGTCTCCGGGATCATACCACCAAGGTTATTTGAAAATATTGAAGACTTGAAGAGAGGATAAGTTCCCAAATGACGGCGGAATGTTTCCTGTCAAGTTGTTGAATTCAGGCACGAGTATTTGAAGCTTGGACAAGGAGCCGAGTTCCGTAGGCAAATTTCCTTCGAGCGCGTTGTCGCCTAAGTCAAGTACGAGCAAATTAGAGCAATGGGAGAGATTCGAAGGGACTTGTCCACTGAACGAGTTGTTACCAAGGACCAACTCTTGCAACCGAAACAAGCGGCCGAAGTGCGGGGAAATTTTAGAGTGGAAATTGTTGTTATATAGATAGACTTTCCTTAGAAAGCTCAGGTTACCAATATGGGGCGGCACGACCCCAGCCAGGTTCTTGGAGTTGAGGTCTAATATGGTGACTCTGTGGTGTCTACGATCACATGTGACACCATACCACTCGCAGACGTGGCTAGTATCATTCCACGAGCTCAAAATGCCGCAAGTATCGGCTATTCGAGCCTTGAATTCAAGCAAAGCCAACCGATCAGTCTCGACCCCGCCGGGTTCTACCAAAGCTAGGACACTCCCTAATAGAAGAATGATGGTAGTTAAGCATGAGAATGACTCAGATAAAAACCGATCTCTAATAGGAAGGTCCATGAGGGTTTGTAGTAAAGCGCTCTCAGCTCAAGTCTCTTTCAGGTTTCTTGCGACGTTGTTGCGAAACAATTCACGTATATATAATAGCGGGCAACGTGATCTTCCATACTAACACATGTCGACGTCATCAATGCAAGAACAGTCACGAAAGATCTTTTTAAGGTCCTCTCAAGTTGAGAGAATTACAAGGCCGTGACAAGCAAAGTAAATAATGATGATCATGTTTGTCAATGAAAGCTGAAACACCATGGAGGCCTACTTTTGTTCATTATCTTTCCAATCCCTAAATTTCCGGGCCGTTTAGTTGGGACGACCGGCTTCAGTCTTTTCCGCGCATAAAAATCTTGACTTTCCAGTATTTAAAAGGGGAAATTATTAGCCGTACATGTAAGTAGGCCTATTCCACAGTTTATAATCCACTTTAATTTCATTTTTCAATTATAATATATGTTCTCTCTATAAATGATATATTTTGGAATATCGTTTCGTATTGTTAAAGTTGAAGATAGTGCTTATAAATAAAAGAGAGCAAAATCTCTACTTTGGTGAAGAATTTATTTCAAACTATTACCTTTTAGATCCATGTTGTACCGGGGTTTAACTTGTCATATTAATATGCAAATTGAAATTTTCATCTTGAATACTTATAGATGAGTTACTAATTAATGATAACAAAGTCCATGCTACCATATTATGATCTTTGACGTTTTAATATAGTCACATTGTTATTTAAAAAATTCTTGAAATTGTAAAAAAAATAGGTATTTATTTAATTCTAAAGGTATATAGCTCGTCAAAAAATAAACAAGTTAGATGATTTTACATTGAAGAGGTGTGATGTTCAAGTCAAGTAAATGATCCTTCTTTTCCTTCTTTTGACAAGGTGTGCCCGAGCCAATTCACATGGGAAAAGTCGTGGGAACTTCAATCAGTTTCAACTGTCCAACCTTTTGTTTGCTCTTCATTCCATGGAATGGGAATTATAAACTAATTATGGACCACCCCAATCGATCAGCCCGGTTACGTGCCCGTGCTTAATGGGCGAAGATGATCCTCTGGTAACACGGTCCGCATATTGCGGGGGCAGTAAAATCGGGGGGGAGGGCGTTCAGAGTCATATTTTCCAAAAGCAAAAGTAGAGAAAAAGACCTTAAAAAGAACGTGGGAATTCGAAGCTGTTCAAACGTAAGAATGCAATCAAAGTGCACGGCAAAAAGAATTTTTCCAAGTAGTGGCCCATTCGATCGTAATTGGATTTGCTTTTTTTAATTAACTCTAAAGGCACAAAAAAAAAAAAAAAAAAAAAAAGAAGAAGAGAGAAAGTATCGTCAAATCTTTTTGATGGGAAAAGTCCATTCATTTTGTGGAAAACAATTTTTAAAAACCATTTATCTGATTTTTTTTTTTGGTTCCCACCGATTTTTCGAGCCCTCTAAAATTGTTTTCCACTTTTATAAGGGGTCCGTTCGATTATAATTGGATTTGCTTTCTTTAATCAATTCTAAATTATTCTCTAATTAGCCTTGACGTCAACGGAAAAAAAAAAGAAAAAGAAAAAAATTAAAAAGATTTGAAAATAAGAAAATAGAAAAATATTAGGATGGAAAATCAATCTTTTTGATGTGGATGTTTGACTGAAAAAGAATTTATTTCATTTTCCTTTAAAATGGCTTTTTAAGACCAATCAGAACGAAGACAAACAAAAAATTTTTTTTAAACCATCTTAGACCAATAAGAACTAGACAAACAAAAAATGGACATTAACCATAGGACTGATTGAAAAAACATAAGACTCTTCACACAAGAATGGCATAAGAAGGCAATGTGATTGGATAATGAGGGATAAAGAGGAACCTGTGGAATTAATTTGCATCCTCTGTACTTACGATGCATTTTTTAAGCAAAGTCTTCATCAACAATTTTTTTTTTTTTTGGATTAAATTCCTGCGACTTGTTATAGAGAGGTGTACACATAAAATAGTACACTAAAATTTGTAAGAAGAAAAATATTAATTAAGTGTAATATGCTAAAATTTTGTTGGTGTGTTCATAGTAATTAAATAGTACGCTGAGAAAATTGAGGATAGAAAAAAATATGTAGGTGAAGTTATGAGACAAACTAAAAGTTGGCCTTTCCTCGGTCCTTTCCCTTCCAACTTTGACACATATGAGATGTGGAAAACATGATTTAGATAAAATTCATTTGATTAAGTAATTATAGTCGAACCGAAAATAAAACATGATTTGAGCAGTTTAATCATTCCATTAGAATGAATGTTGACATTATTAGATAAGATCATTTTTTACCTGAAAATTACTGATGACTGTAAGATGAGCGATGTCCAATAATCAATTACAAAAAATCACACGATACATGCACGTTACTTGAATAGACCACTCATGCAAATTTATTAGGCTGTGGTAGCTAACACGTACGAAAGTGATGAATCGTGTGAGATCACTTAACAACTGACCGAACAAACTACAATGTAGAAATCGATTTGAATATCATTTTTTTCCCCTTCTCAAGTCTTCATCAGCCAATTTTGCATAGAGGAACATGGATGATTTATTTATTTTTTCCAATAAATTAACAACTATCAATGAAGATGCATGACTATACAACCGAAACTCGCACAAAATATAAATATATATGTATGATTTTGTGGTGCGAATCACTAACACAAATTAATATCCTTCGAGGAAGCTCGTCTTTATGACAATGAAAAAAGAGATGCAAAATGAAGGAGCTGGATGAATCTGTGTAGTTGTTCAAGTTAATCTCTATTCGATGTCTAATATCATCTAAGCTTATGTAAATCACCATGGAATTATTCAAGACTTACTCATATAGTTTATAAAAATAAAAAGTTCATGCTTGCATTCTTAATTATAATGTACTTTTTTTTAATTTGATACTACGATCAAATGATATCTTAAGCCTGTGATTTCGTGTGTTAGATTAAATACACATCTTCAGTTCGATCAAGAAAATGTCATTGATACAAGGATTAGAAGACTTTCAAAAAATTACTTTCTCATGAACCAATCCCATCAAATTGCATCTAATAAGAAATGCGTCAAAACTTCTCGGAAATCATCAAGTTCATTCAAAACAATCTAAAAGCCAGCAATTTTCAAGTATTCTCCTCATGACATAGTTTAGCTTAATTTCAATGCATGTGATTGAATAAGTTAGAAAGATATACTGGACTTATAGGCAAAAAAAAAAAAAAAAAAAGAAGTTTTATGTTTCGTTTATCTTACAGAAAATAAATAAATTAAAATTATTTTTCTAAAAATAATTGTTTGTATCACTTAAATTAATTAGTCAATAGAGTATGTTTTCATTATTGGCAATAATTTATATTTAAATATTTTCGTGAATTATGAAAATATTTTATATAAATGATCATTTTGAAGAAAATATTTTTTAATATATATTTTTTCTATGAAATAAATAAAACCTTAGAGGATTTTTTTTTTTTTGCTTCAACCTTAGAGGATGAAAATTCATGAATAGCACGAGTGATTGGGATTGGTTGAAAAGGTTAATGTCGTGAATTGATTAGGTCTAGGTCTCGAGATTTCACGTCATGTGAGCAAAGCGGATGCACTGAATTCATACCCACCAATGATTTGATTCGACAGTTTTGCATGCATGCATTGCCCGCTTGGCAATCATTATGATGGGTCTTTCGATGTGGTCTTATAACCAACACTGTACCAATTATTTGTTTGTACGTTCGATTGAACAAAATAGCAAAAAATAACTTTTTCCTTATTTTTATTTCAAATTTTACAGATTTTTATTCCTTTTTTCAGTCTCGGTATATGCTTAATGGCCTACATTATTCTTATTTTGTCTTGCTTCTGTTTCACTTTTATTTTTTTCAAAAACCGATGAATAACAACACTCAAAAAGGTTTAGTTTTTTCAATTCATGATTTGTATAGAATTAAATTAAGAACATTTAATTTCCTCTTAAAGTTTGGAGGAGGCACACATTGGCTTTCAAACTTTAAAAAAGTATCAATGTCATCTTTCCATGCCCTGAATTGAAATAATAGATAAAAACAAACCAAGGAAACTAAAGATAAATAAATAATTAAAGATATTGATCAGACCAATAGCTCAGATTGGATTAGTCCGACAACGAAATCAAATCATTGACTTGACGAAACCATGAGATCAACGTCGACTTGAGTATGATCATTAAGTTAAATCTTAGGAGTAGTTCCTTTCGTTGAACATAAAGCATATCAATTATTATTTTTATTATTTATTTTTTGTTTAATTTTTTTTAAGGTTAATACTAAAAAATTCCAAATCAGTACACGTGTGACCAATTTACTCTAAACTATTTTTTGACCATGAAAAATCTCAAACTGGTGCACCTATGACAAATTTATTCCAACTAACTATAAAAAAACCTCTAACTAATATACTTGTGATAAATTTATCCCAAACTAATTTATTCAACTGCCAAAAATCCAAAACTAACATATTTTTGACAAATATACCCTTCGTTAAATTTGATTAATACTACAAAAAACCACAAAAATTGTAGAAGCGTGACAAGCGAAAGTAAAATCCTAAATTGGTATATTAGTCAAGCCCCATTACGTATCATTCAACTTGATAATATGACAGTAAAACTTAACGAAAATTAATAGAGAGTAAATTTGTCACAAGTATACCCGTTTGGGGTAAATTTGTCAAATGTGTACTTGTTTGAGGTTTTTGGTGGTAAAAAAAATTAGTTTTTGGTAAATTTGTTACATGCGTACAAGTTTGTAATTTTTAATTAAATTTTTTAATTGAAAAATTGATTTTTACTCTTTTCTTTGATCTTTCAACATTTTTTAATATAGAGCTTCACCATTTATAATTTACATTAAATATTCAATTGTGAATCATAATATATCAAAAAAATTTTCTATCCATGTTGTTTTTATTTAATATTGAAAGGAAATTTTATATGCATCTTGAATGTCAAACAAAGTCCATGCTACTATATTATGATCTTCAACATTTTAATATAGTCACATTCTTATTTAAAAATTTCTTGAAATTATTAAAAAAACTAGGTATTTATTTAATCCTAAAGGTATATAACTAGTCAAAAAGTAAACAAGGAGTTGGCAAATGATATTACATTGAAGAAGTGCGATAGTTTAAGTCTAAGTCAAGTAGACGATCCTGCCTTTCCTTCTTCTTTTGACAGTTCACATGGGAAAGGTCATGGAAACGTCAATCAATTTCAACCGTCCAACCAATTGTTTCCTTTTATTTTCCTAGAATCATGGAATTATAAACGAAAGTCCAATTTTGGGAAGTCATAATACTGGATTTTAGTTAATTATTAGCCACACACCACGTGTCCTTACTTGATCTGGCTGGCTTGATGGGCGAAGATGATCCTCCGGCAACATCCGATCCGCGTGTTGCTGGGGCAGTGAAAATCCATGGGAGGGCGCTCAGCGTCATATTTTCCAAAAGCAAAAGTAGAGAAAAAGATCATACTAGAGGTGGGAATTTGAAGCCGTTCAAACGTAAGAAAGCGACCTGGGCGCATTGCAAGAAAGTACGCGGCAAGCCAACTTTTGCTCCCATGCTGACCGAAGTCCTTCCACGTATAGGCATTTCATCATAATTGGATTTGCTTTCTTTAATTAAGTCTAAATTATCCTTTAATTAGTCGTTCATGCCAAAAAAAGAAGAAGAAGAAGTGAAAATGTAGTTTTAGGGTCATCAAATCTTTTTGATGGGCTGTTATCAAGGCTCCGTTCGCTCCACAATATTTTTTTTTTTTTAAATTTTCAGTGTTCGTTTCATAGAAAATAAATTGGCCGGGAAAAAAAAATTTCATTGATGGAAAAAAAAATTCTAAAATAGGAGAAAATGTTTTTACTTTTCAAGTAAGGAAAACATTTTCCTCATTCACTCTATTTTATCTCACACCCTTGCTAACCTCCACTTCTTCCTTTTTTTTCCTTTTAGAAAATTCAAATTTTTATTCTTTATTTTTATTTTCCTTCTTTTCAGCTTTTCATTGGCCCATCATCCTCAGCTTGCGAGCCTCAAGTGAGCTCGAGCTCATTGATCTAGCTAGGCTAGAGGTTGGCAAGCGTGAGCCTCTGGCTTAGGCCCAAGGCCAGCAAGCTCGAGGTTCGCCCGATCGGCGAACACGAACCTTTGGCTTAGGCCTAAGGTTGATGAGCTTAAGGCTCCTTTGATCGGCGAGCGCAAGCCTCACTAGCCTCAAGTGAGCTCAGGCCGCCTTTGACCAATTGCTAGCTATTGACAAGGTTGACGACTAGCCAAAGAAGACCGAGGAGGAAAAGAAAAAAAAAAAAAGAATAAAAAATAAAAAATAAAGTCCGATTTTTGAAAAAATATAAAAAGAAATATTAAAAAGAGTGTATGGAGGAAAATAAAATTGAATTTTTCAAATGAACAATTGAAAAATATTTTTTAGTTTATTTCATATTTTAGTTGAAAATGAAAATATCATCATCTTCTTGAAAATATTTTTTTGGAAAATATTTTTCAGAAATACTATATTTTTGTGAAACAAATGGAGCCCAAAAAAAAAATTATCATTTTTTTTTAGCAATCATCTAAGACCAATTAGAACTAGACAAACAAAAATGGACATCAACCATCTTGGAAAGAAGACTATAATTAGGAAAAAAATAAGATTCTTGTCACACGACTTGATCCTTGTCAAAGGTGAATCAAACAAGAATGACATGAAAAGGCAATGGGATTGGGTGACACGGGACAAAGAGGAACCCCGGGAATTAATTGGCATCCTTTGGAGTAACTATGCATTCCTTAATTAAAGCCTCTGTCAACAAATTTAAATTAATATTGAATTAAATTCCTGTGACTTATTATATAGAGTTGTACACATCACTCATTGACCGTAAAACTTGTAAGAAGAGAAATACTAATTAAGCGTAATATTCTGTTGTTTTGATCGTAGTAATTAAATAGTACACCCAAAAAATTGAGGATAGAAAAAATATGTAGGCGAAGATATAAGACAAACTAAAAGTAATCCTTTTCTCGGTCTTTTTCCTTCCACCTATGACAGATATGAGATGTGACAAAACATGATTTAGACAAAATTCACTTGATTTAGTAACTATAGTCGAAACCCAAAATTAGCATGATCTGAGCAATTTAATCATTCCAGTAGAATGAATGTCGACATTATTAGATAAGATTATTAATGTCCTGAAAAGTGCAAATGACTATAAGACAAGCGATGTCCAATAATCAATTACAAAAAAATCACACGATGTATGCACGTTACTTAAATTGACAACTCATGCAAATTTATTAAGCTGTGGTAGCCAACACATGTAGAAGTAATGAATCGTGTGAGATCAGTCAACAATTGACCGAACAAACTACGATGTAGAGATCGATTTGAACATCATTTTTGCCCCTTCTCAAGTCTTCATCAGCCAATTTTGCATGGACGGAACATGGATGATTTATTTATTTATTTTCCAATAAATTAACAATTATCAATGAAGATACATGACTATCCAATTGAAACTTGCACGAAATATGTATGTGATTTTATGGTGTGAATCACTAACACAAATTAATATCATTCGAGTAAGCTCGTCTTTATGACAATGAAAAAAGAGATGCAAAGAGAAGAAGCTGGATGAATGTGTGTAGTTGTTCAACTTAATCTCTATTCGATGTCTAATATTATCTAACCTTATGTAAATCACTATGAAATCATTAAATATTTCCTCATATAGTTTATAAAAATAAAAAGTTCATGCTAGCTTTCTTAATTATAATGTACCTTTTTTAATTTCATGCTACAGTAAATGATATTTTGAACCTGTGATTTCACGTACTAGATTACAGTCCACATCTTCAGTTCGATCAAGAAGATGTCATTGATTCAAGGATTAGAAGATTTTTGAAAAATTACTTTCTTGTGAATCGATTCCAACAAATTGCATCTAATAAGAAACACGTCCGAAGCTTCGTCTTTCTAATAAAATTTTTATGTATTCTTTTCGGGGATCATCAGGTCCATTCAAAACAATCTAAAAGCCAAGAATTTCTTTGTTGCCATAAATAAAAACCGTTTTGATGCCAAAAAAAAACTCCCCTCCTAGGTTTCATCCTAGCTTGAATGATGCCTGATATATATATCTATGATAATAATGTATCCTATTAGGTAAATACTTTAATTATATATATTTGATAATAATGTATCCTATTAGGTAAATAATTTAATTTGGTTGCCCGGAAAAAAATAATATATTTTTTAATTTGGTAAAATGAAGTTTAACACGCCAACATTATTGTGGCAGCTTTATGAAAGGACAAATTTGGTCCCGAATGTTTTTTTTTTTTTTTTTTTTGGACCTTTGGAGGAACCCCCGCATGGCCGACGGTGGGCTCAGTAAACCCCGGGTCGAAGCACGTAGGAAATCATCACCCACGCGACACGCGTAAATCGCCAAGTGTTCACCATCCCCCCGCAACTTGCGTTGCAGGGGCTTCGAACTCCAGCCTCCAGCGTGGAAGTCCTGGAGCCTACCAGCAGAGCCACCCTCGCGGGTGGTTTTGGTCCCGAATGTTTTTTTTTTTTTTGGTCCCAAATGTTTTTGTACAGCTATTAATGCCAAAAATGAGGGTGCTTTTTTACGTACATCTTTACACATCTCCTTTCCACCTGTCCTCATAGTCGGTTTTGGCCACACCTTCACCTCGTGACATAGTTTGTCTTGATTCCAATGGATGTGATTAAATAAGGTAGAAAGAAAAAATGGACTTATGGAAAAAAAAAAATAAGAATTTTCAGGCTCCATTTATTTTACAAAAAATGAACACTTTAAAAATATTTTTCTAAAATTAATCATCCGTATCGCTTGAATTAATTGGTTAATGAAATATGTTTTCATTATTGATAATAATTTATGCAAGATTGTTTTTATAGATTATTAAAATATTTTACAAAAATAATTATTTTTAAGAAAATATTTTTAAATTATTTATTTCTATGAAATAAATGGAGACTTGCAGAATGAAAATTTGTGAATGGCACAAGTGATTGGGTTAATTGAAAATCATCAATATTGTGAATCGATTAGGTCTAGGACTCGTGTTTTCACATGACGTAGTTTTGCGTTGATGCATTGAATACATCCTGACCGACGATTTGATTAAATAGTTTTGCATGCATGCATTTGCACGCTCGGCTCGGCAATCATTTTGATGGCCCTTTTGATGTGGTCTTGTAACCAACACCGTACCAATCATTTGTCTATCCGTTCGATTCCATAAAATAGCAAAAAATAAAATTTTCCCTATTTTTATTTCAAATTCTACAGAATTTTATTCCTTTTTCAGTCTCGGTATAAGTTTAATGCTCTACATTATTCTTATTTTGTTTTGCTTATGTTTTACTTTTAATTTTGTTCAAAAACCGATGAATAACAACACTTGAAAAGTTAAATTTTTTTTTTTCAATGATTTGTAAAGAATTAAGTTAAAGACATTTTATTTCCTCTCAAAGTTTGGAGGAGGCACATATAGGCTCTCAAACTTTAAAAAGTTTAATTTTTTTGAAAAAGTATCAATGTCATCTCTTTGTATGCCCTGAATTGTCACCACACAATCAATCATCTTTGATATAATTGAAAAATAAATAAAAAAAAAGGAAACTAAAGATAAATAAAGAATTAAAGATCTTGATCAGGATGTCTAGGGGTATTGTGGGTAGTGTTGAAAAGAAGAGGATAAATTCAAGTCGCGAAACGAGTCATTGAGGATGTGTTAGAGAGCAACTCTAATTAGACAAGCGTCATCCATCCCTTAATCTCAATTTAACTCGATATTTATAATTTTTTTCTTAACAATTTTCTCTCTCCATTTCATTGGATAATTCTGAATTTGTAATTTCTCACAGTCATTTTTTCTGTCGCAATTCCATTTACAAACATTTCGTATTTTTTTCTTTTCGTGATTCCAAATATCGAGATATTAATTTTCGGATAACTACAAAGAGATGTCAGTCCAATCCTGACCAACTTGCACCCCTTTAAATGGTGAAGGGATAAGTCGGAAAATTTCAACAAATACAGATTTTATAGGAGCCTGCCTATGGATCAATCCAACGGATCAGATTGGATCAATCCGACAACGAAGTCAAATCATTGACTGGACGAAACCATGGATCAACGTCGACTTGAATATGATCATTAAGTTAAATCTAAAAAGCCATTTATTTCAAAAAAATATAACGTTTCTAGAAAATATTTTTCAAAAAACTATTTTTCCGTGCTCGAATGAAATCTAAAAATAAATGAGAATATTTTCTGCCATTTATTAAGGAAACTCTTTTCTTCCTTGCGCTTCTTTCAATTTTTAAAATCTATTTTTAATTATTTTTTTAAAATCGATTTTTACTTTTTTTTCTTTTCTTTCATTTTTTTCTCATTCTTCCTCAATTGTTTATGCTGACGACTGCTCACAGGCAAGCTCAAACTTCACCATTTATAATGTTACATTATTTTTTTTTTCGGGAAAAGTTATTTATTTATTTTTTATTTAGACTAATAAAATATTATGAAAGCTTAAGAATTCCATATCATGATATCATAATATATCAAAATATTACCTTTTAAATCCATGTTGTACCGGCTTTTAATTTGTTATATTGATATGGAAATTTAATTTTGCATCTTTAATACTTATAGATGAATTACTAATTAATAATGACAAAGTTCATGCAACTATCTTATGATCTTCACATTTTAATATGTCACATTGTTATTAAAAAATTCTTGAAATTATTAAAAAAAAAAGCTATTTATTTAATCTTAAAGGTATATAGCTAGTCAAAAAGTAAACAAGTAGTTGGCAGATGACGTTACATTGAAGAAGTGTGATTGTTCAAGTCTAAGTCAAGTAAACGATCCTTCCTTTCCTTCTTCTTTTGACAGTTCACATGGGAAAAGTCGTGGGAATGTCAATCAATTTCAACCTTCCAACCTTTTATTTGCTTTTATTTTTCTGGAATCAAGGAATTATAAACAAAAGCCCAATTATGAAAAGTCATAATACTGGATTTTATCTAATTATTAGACACATGCCACGTGTCCTTACTTGATCTGGCTGGTTACATGCCCGTGTTTGATGGGTGAAGGTGATGCTCTGGTGACATCCGGTCCGCATATTGCTGGGGCAGTGAAACTCCAGGGGAGGGTGTTCAGGGTCATATTTTCCAAAAGCAAAAGTAGAGAAAAAGACCATAAAAGAGGTGGGAATATGTTCGAACGTAAGAAAGCGACCAAGGCCCATCGCATTAAAGTGCACGGCAAGCCAACTTTTGCTCCTATGCTGACCGAATTCCTTCCATGTATAGGCCGATTCCATCGTAAATGGATTTGCTTTCTTTAATTAACTCTAAATTATCCTTTAATTATTCGTGATGCCCACGCAAAAAAAAAGAAGTGAAAAAGCAATCTTAGGGTGGCAAATCTTTTTGATGGGACATGACTAAGATTTTGTTCACTTCACAGCAAATAATTTTTAATAAAACGTTTTTAAAATTTTTGACGTTTGTTTCACGAAAAATAAATTAGTTGGAAAAAAAAATTATCCATCAACAGAAAAATGTATTCTAAAATAGAGGAAAATGCTTTCTACTTTTCAAGTAAGATAAAATATTTTCCTTGTTCACTTTCTCTTATCTCACACCCCTACTAGCCCCCACTTCTTCCTTTTTTTCTTTTCTTAAAAATTCGAATTTTTTTCCTTTTCTTTTCCCCTCTTTCCTTTTTTTCCCCTTCTTTCTTGGCCCGTCACTGACCACAGTGAGCCTCGAGCTCGCCAACCTCAAGTGAGCTCGAGCTCATTGATCTGGCTAGGCTCTAGGTTGGTGAGCTTGAGGCTCACCCGATTGGCGAGCTCGAGTCTTGCTAACCTCAAGCAAGCTCGAGCTGCCATTGCCATGGCCGTGTGACCGGTCAAAGAAGGAGGAAAAAAAAAGATTAAAAATAATTAAAAATTTGATTTTTTTAAAATAAAAAGAAAATATAAATTTATTAAAAAGAGTGGAAGGAGGAAAAATTAATTGAAATTCTCATACCGAATAGTGGAAAATATTTTCTAATTTATTTTCATGTTTTAGCCAAAAATAGGAAAATATTGTCATTTTCTTATAAAATGGCTTTTTATAAAACATTTTTTCAGAAAAAACCATATTATGCACGAAAGGAACAAAGCACAAAAAGATTTTTTTTTTTTTTTTTTTAGCAATCACCTAAGACCAATTAGAACAAGACAAACAGAAAATGGACATCAACCATCTTGGGAAGAAGACTATAATTAGGAAAAAGTAAGATTCTTGTCACACGACACGATCCTTATCAAAGCGGAATCAATAAAGACTGGCATGAGAAGGCAATGTGGTTGGGTACTGTGGGACAAAGAGGGACCTGTGGAATTATTTTGCGTCCTTTGTAGTAACTATCCTTAAGTGAAGTCTTCGTCAACAAATTTAAATTAATATTGAATTAGATTCCTGCAACTTGTTATATAGAGTTGTACGCATCACTCTTAGACCATAAAATTTATAAGAAGAGAAATGCTAATTAAATGTAATATGCTAAGGTGGTGTGTTCGTAATAATTAAATACTATGCTAAAAAAACTGAGGATAGAAAATATATGTAGGTGAAGATATGAGACAAACTAAAAGTTGGCCTTTTCTCGGTCCTTTTCCTTCCAACTATGACAGACACGAGAGGTTACAAACATGATTTAGACAAAATTCACTTGATTTAGTAACTATAGTCGAAACCCAAAACAATACATGATTTGAGCACTTTAATCATTCCATTAGAATGAATGTCGATATTATTAGATAAGATCATTAATGTCCTGAAAAGTGCAAATGACTATAAGAAAAGCGATGTCCAATAATCATTTACGAAAAAATCACATGATGCATGCACATTACTTAGATAGAAATCATGCAAATTTATTAGGCTGTGGTAACCAACACGTGTGGAAGTGATGAATCGTGTAAGATCAGTCAACAATTGACCGAACAAACTATAATGCAGATATCGATTTGAATATCATTTTTTTCCCTTCTCAAGTCTTCATCAGCCAATATTGCATGGACGGAACATGGATGATTTACTTATTTTTTCCAATAAATTAACAATTATCAATGAAGATACAAGACTATTCAATTGAAAATTGCATGAAATATATGTGTGATTTTATAGTGTGAATCACTAACAAAAATTAATATCCTTCGAGGAAGGTCGTCTTTATGACGATGGAAAAAGAGATGCAAAGTGAAAGAGCCGGATGAATGTGTGTACTTGTTCAAGTTAATCTCTGTTAGGTGAGTGATATCATCTAACCTTATTTTAATCACTGAGGAATAATTAAAGATTTCCTCATATAGTTTATTAAAATAAAAAGTTCATGCTAACATTCTTAATTACAATGTACCTTTTTTAATTTGATGCTACGGTCAAATGATATCTTATGCCTATGATTTCATGTGTTAGATTGAATAAACATCTTTAGTTCGATCAAGAAGATGTCATTGATACAAGGATTAAAAGATTTAAAAATTACTTTCTCGGGAACCAATCCCAACAAATTGCATCTAATAAGAAATGTGTCAAAAATTCGCCTTTCCAATACAATTTTTAGGTGTTATTTTCTCGGTGATCATCAAGTTCATTCAAAACAATCCAAAAGCCAACAATTTTTAGGTATTCTCCTCATGACATAGTTTAGCTTGATTTCAATGCATGTGATCGAATAAGTTAGAACGATAGAAAGAATTTTTAGCCTCTATTTGTTTCACGGAAAATGATTGCTTATATTGCTTCATCGAATAAGTTACAAAATACTTTTCTACAAATAATCATGAAGTAGGTATATGATCAATAAGTTACATCTAAATATCATGAAGTAGGTATGGATAATATTTGTCACAAATGTACCACTTCAAAGTTTTTGATGATTAAAAAAATATTTATGATAAATTTATCACGAGTGTACCGATTCTAAATTTTTTGCGGTTAAAAAATTATTCTAGAGTAAATTTATCACGTGTATATCAATTTGATAATTTTCGTGGTCAAAAAATTAATGTGAAGTAAATTTGTCACATATATATTGGTTTGAGATTTTCCGTGGTATTTACCTTTTCTTTTTTGGAAAATACTTGAATTAATTTCCATTCCGATGAGTATCTCAAGTGAAGCCAGCTCAATAAATCAGTAAAACATCAAAAAGCACACTAAAATAGAATATTCAATCAAAAGAGAATGAATATGTCCAATAAAACAGGATTAATATCTAATGTAAGCTGACTGTCGCGACCAATTTTTTTTTCGGGTGTGAACCACCTAGGGTTTGGCTAATGGATTGTTAAGCCTTGACTTAACTCGGACTCTCCCAAGTCCATACCAATTCGCGACTTTAGATTCAAGTTCTTAACATGCAATTGATTTTTAACTAGGAGTCGCCACTAATCTATTTTTGGTGAGTCGATTAGAAACCCAAGTAAAGTAATGGGAGATTTACTTTACTCCTACGAACCAGATATTATGGGTACGGGGACTTGGTTACACTAGATTTCTCTAATGCCCTTTCGGTACCTTTCTTTTTATTTTGAAAAATGTTTGGCAAGCAGTTTGGATTGATTTTAGAATTAATTCCCTAACATGTGAGGTGTTCATGCAGGTGCGCAAACCACCAATTTAACACTCAAGTAAAGCAGAAAATAAATTGCAGGACCTACCTCAAAGCAACGAAAGCATCTGCAGTGTTAAATTAAAATCCACATCAACAACCCTAGATATGGTTTCTAATTAACACGCAATTTTTGTTTTGTTTTCACTTAATTAATGAAAATCATGCAATATGCAATGCAATATTAATTAAATGACCTAATTCTAATGACATGTAATGGGCCTAGCAAAAATACTAAATGACATGCATCTCAATGAATCCTAATGACATGCATATGACAATTTTTCTTTTTCCTAAAAGAATGCATTTTTTATCCTAAATAATAAAACCAAATCAACCTATGGCATTTTTGTATTTTTCATGAAATTCGAAATTAGGTGAAGTGTGAAAATTACCTAATTAGATTAAGATCCTAATTAATTTATATTAGGAATTAGGTTGAGCCAAATCCTAATTTAAACTAAAATATTATCTTAACCTAAATAATCCTAAAATGCGATCTATTTGATAAAATACCTAAACCTATAATAAATTAAGAAAAACATCATCTAAAATTAAACTAAATGCAATTTCACCTTAATATGCAATGACGTGCAAAAAATGCCGTGACATATGCGTAATGACTTTTTTTTTTTTTGTGTTTTTCCTTTTTTCCTTTTTTTTTTAATTTCGAAATTAATAATTGCCAAATAATTAAACATGCAATTTAAACTAGTGAAACCAAAATCTAACATCCTAAATTTTTGTTTTTTTTTGATATTTTTATTTAAGAAATTGAAATAAATAAATTTCCTATTTTAGACATGCAAAATAACCTAAAATAAGTAATATCCTAACATGCATCTAATCTAACTCAAAATTTTTCTTTTACGGGAGCAAACAAATAAGGCATCAAGAACAACATGGCACCAAATCAAGCAAGACATCATCCACGTCCATTTAATTTTGGGAACTAAATTGACGAATCATATCTCGTGCATGAGATCGGATTGGCCAATTTTTAAATAAAATCACGAATCATATCTCGAGCGTGAGATCGGATTGGTGATTTTTCCGTACGATTGCGGGTCGTATTTCGAGCGTGAAATCGGACCGTCAATCATATGTACGTTGCAAAATTAGGAAGATTTCCCAATTTAAAAGGCTAATCGAATTTTGTGGAGATAATGGCATCATTCAAATTTTCATACAAGATAATCCTATAAATTAGGCAATAGGGATATATGAAAATCGAATTAAAAGAGATTCTTACCTAATATTTGGTGCCACGTGGACCACGTTGTGAAGTTCGGTCTGACGACGGATGGTGGTTCAAGGTGACGTGCTGCTCAATTCGCTGATTTGGCCTAACAAGGTCACAAAGTTGACCAACACAACCAAGGGACGTCCACCGGAAGACTTGAACAGCAAAAGGAGCGTTGTTAACGTGAAGATTTGAACGTCCAAGGCTGGTCACTAATGTAACTCAGGTGTACGCAAGTGACACTGGGACTCGCAGGAACCTGAAAATAAAGCACAAAAGACCGCCAACTCGGTGGGGTAGCGTTCAACGGTGGAGACTCAACGAGTCAGGGAGCAACGGCGCCAACGCACAGCAATAACGAAACCAAAGCAGCGGCGTAGTCAAGCACAGCAGCTTGAACACGATTGACTTTTCAGGTGGCACGCGTGCAAGGAGCAGCTTGGTTGTCGTGGACGGCTCAGTAGGGCAGCAGCACGATACGGCGATGTTGGTGACAGAGGCACGGCCACGGTGTCTGGCCGTGAAGTGGACGCCGGTTTGGACGATCGCCTCGACCAAAAGCTGGTCGGGATTTCCCTCTCTCTGCTCTTTCTCACGTGTGTTCTCTGTGTATTGCTCCCAAAAATCCCCCCCTTTCTCTAGTCTGAGAAAGGTCCCTTTTATAGGGAGAGGATCCGAACTTATTAAGAAAACTGCACATTTCGTTTCCTCTTCTGTGCATGCTTTTAAATATATTCTATTTCCTTTTCTTTTCTTTGTTGACCGAATACCTTTCTCTGCAGGAATATATCTTTTTTTTGCAAATCAATGTGCCCGCAGTGTAGAACGTGCCCAACATTCCTTTCTCATGCTGATCTTTCGAATTTCCTTTGTGCATATGCTCGTATCTTCCCACATCCGGCCATGCATGATGAATATTATCCGCTGATTTTATTTCTTTAAACCAAATACCAGCCCAAAAATTCAGGATTATAATAGACTTTTTCTAGATTCCGAACCTTACAAAGATGGGCTTGCAATATCTCCTTCCCGTGCCTGTCCTTATTGAGAATATATGAATAGATTGCACGGATATTTAATTGAGAATTTGATTTCAAATCGAAATAGGTAGACGGCTGGTAATTCTCTATGCGGCCATTTATGGGGTCTCGACCAAGGAAGGTGCAGCTCACAGTGATGGCTCATGGAAGTAACCAGCAGTGGTTCTTGACTTCATCGACTAGGAGGGGTTATCCGATGGTTACTCGGCCCGGTAGTCTTGCAAAACTGGATGTGACATCCAGATTTTCGGGTTCTAATTTCGACTGGATAAATAGTGCCGTTTTCGTTCAATTGAAGCCATGGATTGTGAAATTGGGATGCATGTGGGCTACATTAGTAAGGAAAATACCAATTGGAATGATGAGGTGTTGAATAAATTAATGCGGGTCAATTTGATTTAATTCAAGAGGAATTAAGGCCCAATTGGAAAGAGAACCTAGCAAATTCGTATGCCCATAGACCCAATACTTTAAATTACCTAAAGTCTTCTAGAAGGGGTATTTTGGGGCTTGAAAAGGTGGGTGGATGACAGCCTTTTGGTGGGCCCCGTTCGAAGACCAAAGAGGGAGAGAAATTGGTTTCTCTTCTTCCCTCTCTCTCTTCCGTCGGTGCTTCTTCTTCCCCATTTCTTCTTGCTGTGCGAGGAACCAGCAAGCCGAAGACCACAGAAGACCGAGCTGTCGTCGCCGCTTCTTGCCGCCGTCGTTGCCCACCGAAGCCGGAGCCGTCGCCGCTGCTCCACGGTCGTCCGCGCATCTCCGCCCCCTCTCCCTCCTCCGGTTCGAAGTAACCGAACAGCGTGGCGAAGCGGCGTCCGGCGTCGGCTGGAAGGAGCCGCGACCAGCCGCTTGACGCCGCCGCACCGGAGCCGTCGCACCGCCGCCCGCGCAACGCCGCTCGCTCCGCCGCCTCGCCGCTGCTCCGTGCGTCACCATCTCTCCCTCGCTCAGCCCTCTGTTTCAGCGACGTTTCAGATCTGGTGGAGCTCCGCCGGAGCCGTCCACCCCTCCTCCGGCCACCGTGAAGCCTCGCCTAAGTCTTGTTCAGCCTCTCCGTCCATCTAGGTCTGTTGTTGCTTCAATCCGAGCCCGGATCCGCCCTCAACCAGCTGCGCACGAGAAGTCAGAAAATGGGTATGCAGCGGACGTTTGGCCCGTTTTGGCCGCCTTCCCGAGCCCGGATGCTCGGCCCGCTTTGAGGAAAGTTGTTCTCCTCGGCGTCCCCGTCGTTTTGGTCCGCTCGGCTCGTTAATCCGGTGAGTTTAACTCACTAAACCTCGCTTAGAGGGTTAATGATGCTTTAGGTGTGTTTAGTTTATGTTAAGTGTGATTAGGTGGTTAGTTTAATCTATTTAAGTGTAGATTATATTAATGTGCTTGATTAACTTAAAGTGTGATTAAATTAAGGTTAAGTGAATGTTTACATTAATATAAACATTGATGTGACATAAAGGAATTTACTTTTGATTTATTTAAACATTTCGAAATTATTGAATAATTAAATAATATTTTAATATTCGAAATTATTAAAATATTATTATTTAATTATTTTCGGAATAAATTAAATTATTTATTAAATTCCGAAAATTTTGTCGAGACCCTAAATTCTCGAATTTCGTGCGGTCGTTCTTTATGTAGTCGGATTTTGAAATTGATGATTGGATATTATAAATTGAGCGTGGATCGTGAAAAATATGGATATTATTATTATATTAATTTACGGAATAAATTTAATTATTTAGTAAATTCCGAAAATTTCGTCTGGACCTTATTCTCTCGGAATTTCGTGCCGATCGCTGCTGTGTATTTAGAATTTGAATTTGATGATTGATTGTGGCAAATTGAGTGTGATTGTGATGAAAGTGGATTCTTTTTATAAAGTCCCAAGTGTCGAAATTGATGGGAGATTGGCCGTGATGAACCACCTATTAGAGGTCGTGCCTGATGAGGCCGTGAATACCACCTATTAGAGGTCGTGCCTGATGAGGCCGTGAATACCACCTATTAGAGGTCGTGCCTGATGAGGCCGTGAATTACCACCTGATTTCGGGTCGTGCCGAGTGGGGCCGTGATTGCCACTTGGTTATTAAATCTTCCTATCGTGTCGAGATGGGTAGCAGATAATTGAATTGTTAGAATGACATGTAATCGGCCGAGTCGATTGATCGCTGAGACGATCCAAGTGGTTGAATTGTGATGATGATGTGATTGTGCCTTCGTTGTTGAGTTACTAAAATTGCACGTGGTTGAATTATATAAATTGTGTTAACCTGCAGATGAAGGCTAATGCGAGGTAAGTCTTATGTGTGATGTGGCTAGGCCACCCGGGGCGTATTTTCTTTCTAATAGGGGTTTAGGGGGTTAAACTTGCTGAGACATCGTCTCATCCCGGTTGTGGGATTAAAATTTCAGGTCCCTGGTGGACGGAGCGTCCAGATAGCTTTGGTTGGCCTTGAGGAGTTGCAGAGGTGAAGTCATAAGATTGGAGAACGTGTCCGACTTGTAGGTCGTAGGACAATTCCTTTTGAAGAGCCGGTCTTTAGTAGACTTTTGGCCGTAGACCTCTGTTTGTAATTCTGTTGAATTATGAAAGTGATATGTTGTGGTTTTGCTTCTTGCTTTTCTATCCCAAGTTAAATATTGTCAGGGGATTTGTTTCGCTTCCGCATGCGTAAATAAATGAATGGGTCGGCGACGTAACCTGGGAACGTTGCATTTGATCGACCGAGTGGGATGTGCGCGCGCTTTGGGGTTCGGGCGTGACATCCCCGTTTAAGTGGTATCGAGCATGGTCTCGTGTATGGAGTGATAAGGTGCGATGTGTCATGGGATAGTTAGTAGGAAAGGCTTTTAATATGCTGATGCATGTGGTTGATAGCTGATTGGTAGCTTGTTTGTGGGGTCACTCAAATTCTAACCTGATGTTGGAATCGAAAGACAAGCGTCTATAAAGAGCCTATAGGATGAGTGACCAGGAGTGGAGGACTCCTTGGAGGAGGTCGATAGGACCTGAACCTCGGGGTAGGATGCTGACAAGAGTTGGTACTCGAGGTAGAGCGCAGGATCAGTCCAGCGTGTGTGTAAGAGTACCGTCGTAGGTCGGTACTGAGAGTGTAGCAGCACCGAATGATCCTAGGTTCATCGGGATTGTTTAGGCGCCAGAGTCTTTGGGAAGTATTTCGGGTTCATAAGCTTAGGACCGTGCCACCGCTGTTGCCGTTGTTCCTACCGTTGCTAGTGTTGTGACCGTTGTTGTTGCCATGTCTGTTGAGGCCTAATCTGGAGTTGTGATCGAGGATCAAGCCGTTATGTCTGAGTCAAAGTTCAGTTTAGACAGAGATGGGAATCAATTGGGGAGAAAGGCGATGTCGAAGAAAGGTGCCCTGTTTCACCTAATCGAAAGAGTAGAATGAGAAAGTCGTGCTCAACTCGATTGATGTGTGTCGTGTCTGTAAGAAAAGGCATGGATCTTTTTTGTGCTGTAAGAGAGAAAGGAGGGTCGCCAGTGTAGTCTTTTGATCAAAGATTGTCCGTATAGACAGATGGAATCACAGCTGTTTCTGTCACCGCCGTTGTTAAGACAGAATAGAGGAAACATGCTTCAGGACATTTAATGGGGTACTTGGAACATACCTCAATGCAAAGAAGGGTGCATGATGTTCCTTGATGGGAGGCACATGACTCACTGATCATGTGCCAAGTTTGTGGAAAAGAGGCTTGAATCAGCCCAGTGTCAGAGTAAAAAGGGGAGCATGCTTTGAATGTGGCCAACACGGCCATCGAGTTAGGAAGCCTGCGTAAGTCCATGAGAGTGTAAGTACTTTGTTACTGCATATAGGACGCCACTAGGATGGCTAGAGGAGCATGAAAGGATCGATCATGCATCAATCAGAAGAAGAATGTTTATGAGATGTTTTATGCAGAGTAATGCAGCAGAATTTTCAGTGAAGGTCGTAAGGTTTTCGTTGCGGTAATAAGGTAATAAAAATGTGAATCTCTGACTATAGTTGTACCTGATGGGCTTGCTTATATATGACTTGGAAGTCATTTATGAAAAGGTTTGGCTCGAGGAGCTTTCTGTTGTTTTGAATCGTGGTATTGATATAATTCAGTTTGTTCAGCTAGCGTGTGGAAGTTGTGAATCACTGAGAGTCAGGAAGGACCTTCGATCCCTGTTATTCGTCACTGAAGATGACCTGGTTCTGGTTGTTGGTTACTGAATCTACGTGGCAGCTGAAAATGGATGCGTCAGTTGAGGAACCGGATATGGAGATCATAATCATGGTACATAAGTTTTCTAAGGTATTTTCTAGAGAATTGTCAGGTTTGCAGTCAGAAAGAGAAATGGAGTTCACGATTGAATTAGCACCCGGAACAGAGCCAGCCCCTAAGGCTCCTTACCGGATGGTGTTACCCGAGTTAAAAGAATTGAAGGTGTAGATGCAGGAAGTGTTGGTAGGAGATTCATGCGTTCCAGTGTATCACCTTGGGGAGCACCTGTGAGAATAGAGTTGATTCGTTGTATTTGTACATCGATATTATTCAGGATCGACTGGAGGTTAGGGTATCATCAATTGAGGATCAGGAAGAAGGATACACCGAAGTTAACATCTCGTACTTGATACGACAATTATGAGTTCATCGTAATACCGTGTGGTTTGATGGGCACCTTAGCTGTTTGTTTGGGTCTAATGAGCAGAATGTGTAAGAGTACTTGAATCAGTTGTGATCGTGCTTAGTGAAGTTATCCTGGGGTGTTCAAGGAGTGTTGAGGAGCACGAGAGACATTGGGGATGGTACTGCAGACCTTAAGTGCTTTTGGGTTTTACAATAAGTTTAGCAAATGCGAGTTTTGGATGACTAGTGTTATGTTCCTAGGTTATGTGATTTCAGGAGAAAGAATCTCCGTAGACCTCGTCCAAGATTAAAGCAATGATCAGTTGGCCGAAATTGACTGTAGTGACAGAGATTATAAGTTTCTGGGGATTAGTAGGATATTACATAAGTTCTATGGAAAGGTTTTCAGTGTCAGCGTTGCAGTTGATTAGACTATTGAGGAAGTAAGAAAAGTTTGTGTGAACAGATGAGTGCGAGCATAGTTTTCAAGAGCTTAAGCAGAAGCTGACTACCGCACCTGTGCTGACCATTCCATTTGGTCCGGAAAGTTATGAGATTTGCAGTGATGTGTTGTTTAAAGGATTTGGTTGCTTGTTGTTGCATATGCGTCTTGTCAATTGAGACCTCGGGAGTTGATTATGGGACAGCGTCGCCGGATGAGACTCATTAAGGATTATGACTATGATATTTTGTATCACTCTGGAAAAAAATGTGAGCAAAGTCGCAGATGCACTGAGTCAAGAGTCCTTAGTTGTACAGTTGGTACTCAGGGATTGGATCTTATTTGAAAAAGTTCGAAATTCGGTTTTCAAATCTAAGGTAAGTCACCTTTGAATCTTATGACTACCCTCAAAATTGAGCCGAGAGTACAGATTAGAATCAAATTGCTTCAGTGGACAGATTCAGAAATTCAGAAGATTCTATAAGAGAATGCAGATGAGAGGTTGATTTTCAAATTTCGAAGACGAACGATAAAGTTCGAGGGCGATTGTGTGTAATTGACGATACATATATTAAAGAAGAGATCTTATTGGAAGCTCATCATGACAACTTCAGCGTTGTCCAGACAGTACGAATAGATCTTGTTTCGAGTATGTGACATCCTGATTTTCAGACTCTGATTTCGATTGCTTAAATTGGGCATTTCATCGACGCGATTACGGTGTTTTCTCTAAGTTGGCCACTTACGAGATAACTAGACTAGTTGGGTGAGTTATTAAGGACTTTAAGGCAAATAGACTTGAGAATTCGACCAGAATCGACTTCTCGACCGTGCTCATCTTTAGAGGTCATACGGCACGATTAAAAATCGAATTAAGATCGAGATAGGTCGGTTCGGCGAGATGAATGACCGATCGTGGGTGACTCCACTAAATTGGAAAACTCTCATCGATCGATACTAATTTGATTTTTTGTCGTTTTGGTACCTGTGTCCGTATTTGAATCATCGAGATTTTCACGACCCTCGAGAGTCGCCAATGTGTCGAGTGGGTTCATCGTGGCTCGAAGAGAATCGACCACGGGTTAATTGTCCTAAAAAGTTCTGAAAACTACCTAGTAGCCTAGGTCACACTAAAAGCGTGTCGGAGTGAAATTAACCGCCAATCTAAGTTCGACTTCGAAATTGAAGATTCTGTCTTCTCATAGAGTGGGTATACCGAAGTGTGTGTGCATCAGATAATTCACCGGCATGGAGTGCCGGGGATGAATTATATTTCGAATCTAGATAAGAGATTATAAGTTTGGCAGAGTTTTCAGAGGGTTCTTTCTTAATCAATGCATAGTGGAAAGTGCAAAATTTCAATTGTTGAGATGAAGTCAAGGAAAGAAAGATCACAGGCCAGGGTCAGTACAGTAGTCAGTGATTGCAGTTGCCGAGATCAGTGTCAAAGTTATATCAGATCTTGACCAGAGGTTCCCGGTTTGATAGATCGGTCGGATAGTTTCTTTTTAATCCGTGCGGAGCGAGTGTACGAACTTGAGTCGTTGAGATGAGATCGAGATCAGAAAATCGCAGTCTAGAGTTGGTTTAGAATCGGTGATTCGGTCGCGATTATTAGAGACAGATTTGAGGCGCTCGAATCGCCGGTTAGCTTCGCAGGTTTTGTGTTGAAGACCTTTGGAATTTTAAGTGGGGAAGTGTATTTTTCCTTGGGTGTCGCCCATGGTGAGGACATCTCGATCTATTCAGGAAGGGAAGATGAATTGGCATTTAAATCGGAATCCATCGAAATTTGAGTTCAAATTAGGGTTTTGGCTTTAAATGAATTCAAGAAGCATTTCGAGACACCGTCGGTGCCTCTAGTCGAGTGGTACCTGGGAAGAAGCGAAAGGTCCGAAGTCGGGAGTTCGAATCCCGACGCAGCAGTTAGCCGCTTTGTGGAAAAATAAGAAAAGAAAAAAAAAAAAAAAAAAAAAGAGAGAACCAAAACTTTTGCAACTTTCATTTTTGCAAAGATGGACAAGTGCTTAGCCTTTTTGGGAATCAAGAATTGGTCAGTTAATTCGGAAATGTTTCGTCGGCAACGAGGATCTTGGATAGCAAGACGAAGCGAATGAAGGAGCGAGAATCGATGAGACGACAATACCCCCACCTTTTCTATAAGGATTGGGAAAAGTTTAAATTTCGAGGACGAAATTTTTATAAGAGGAAGAGTTGTGACATCCAGATTTTCGGGTTCTAATTTATTTGGATAAATAGTGCCGTTTTCGTTCAATTGAAGCCATGGATTGTGAAATTGGGATGCATGTGGGCTACATTAGTAAGGAAAAATACCAATTGGAATGATGAGGTGTTGAATAAATTAATGCGGGTCAATTTGATTTAATTCAAGAGGAATTAAGGCCCAATTGGAAAGAGAACCTAGCAAATTCGTATGCCCATAGACCCAATACTTTAAATTACCTAAAGTCTTCTAGAAGGGGTATTTTGGGGCTTGAAAAGGTGGGTGGATGACAGCCTTTGGTGGGCCCCGTTCGAAGACCAAAGAGGGAGAGAAATTGGTTTTCTCTTCTTCCTCTCTCTCTCTTCCGTCGGTGCTTCTTCTTCCCCATTTCTTCTTGCTGTGCGAGGAACCAGCAAGCCGAAGACCACGAAGACCGAGCGTCGTCGCCGCTTCTTGCCGCCGTCGTTGCCCACCGAAGCCGGAGCCGTCGCCGCTGCTCCACGGTCGTCCGCGCATCTCCGCCCCCTCTCCCTCCTCCGGTTCGAACAGTAACCGAATAGCGAAACGAAGCGGCGTCCGGCGTCGGCGGAAGGAGCCGCGACCAGGCGCAGGACGCCGCCGCACCGGAGCCGCCGCACCGCCGCCCGCGCAACGCCGCTCGCTCCGCCGCCTCGCCGCTCCGTGCGTCACCATCTCTCCCTCGCTCGCCCTCTGTTTCAGCGACGTTTCAGATCTGGTGGAGCTCCGCCGGAGCCGTCCACCCCTCCTCCGGCCACCGTGAAGCCTCGCCTAAGTCTTGTTCAGCCTCTCCGTCCATCTAGGTCTGTTGTTGCTTCAATCCGAGCCCGGATCCGCCCTCAACCAGCTGCGCACAGAGAAGTCAGAAAATGGGTATGCAGCGGACGTTTGGCCCGTTTTGGCCGCCTTCCCGAGCCCGGATGCTCGGCCCGCTTTGAGGAAAGTTGTTCTCCTCGGCGTCCCCGTCGTTTTGGTCCGCTCGGCTCGTTAATCCGGTGAGTTTAACTCACTAAACCTCGCTTAGAGGGTTAATGATGCTTTAGGTGTGTTTAGTTTATGTTAAGTGTGATTAGGTGGTTAGTTTAATCTATTTAAGTGTAGATTATATTAATGTGCTTGATTAACTTAAAGTGTGATTAAATTAAGGTTAAGTGAATGTTTACATTAATATAAACATTGATGTGACATAAAGGAATTTACTTTTGATTTATTTAAACATTTCGAAATTATTGAATAATTAAATAATATTTTAATATTCGAAATTATTAAAATATTATTATTTAATTATTTTCGGAATAAATTAAATTATTTATTAAATTCCGAAAATTTTGTCGAGACCCTAAATTCTCAGAATTTCGTCTTAGGTCGTTGCTATGTAGTCGGATTTTGAAATTGATGATTGGATATTATAAATTGAGCGTGGATCGTGAAAAATATGGATATTATTATTATATTAATTTACGGAATAAATTTAATTATTTAGTAAATTCCGAAAATTTCGTCGGGACCTTATTCTCTCGGAATTTCGTGCCGATCGCTGCTGTGTATTTAGAATTTGAATTTGATGATTGATTGTGGCAAATTGAGTGTGATTGTGATGAAAGTGGATTCTTTTTATAAAGTCCCAAGTGTCGAAATTGATGGGAGATTGGCCGTGATGAACCACCTATTAGAGGTCGTGCACGATGAGGCCGTGAATACCACCTATTAGAGGTCGTGCTCGATGAGGCCGTGAATACCACCTATTAAAGGTCGTGCTCGATGAGGCCGTGAATACCACCTATTAGAGGTCGTGCTCGATGAGGCCGTGAATACCACCTATTAGAGGTCGTGCTGATGAGGCCGTGAATACCACCTATTAAAGGTCGTGCACGATGAGGCCGTGAATACCACCTATTAAAGGTCGTGCCTGATGAGGCCGTGAATACCACCTATTAGAGGTCGTGCACGATGAGGCCGTGAATTACCACGATTTCGGGTCGTGCCGAGTGGGGCCGTGATTGCCCTTGGTTATTAAATCTTCCTATCGAGTCGAGATGGGTAGCAGTAATTGAATTGTTAGAATGACATGTAATCGGCCGAGTCGATTGATCGGCGAGACGATCCAAGTGGTTGAATTGTGATGATGATGTGATTGTGCCTTCGTTGTTGAGTTACTAAAATTGCACGTGGTTGAATTATATAAATTGTGTTAACTCGCGCAGATGAAGGCTAATGCGAGGTAAGTCTTATGTGTGATGTGGCTAGGCCACCGGGCGTATTTTCTTTCTAATAGGGGTTTAGGGGTTAAACTTGCTTTGAGACATCGTCTCATCCCGGTTGTGGGATTAAAATTTCAGGTCCCCGGTGGACGGAGCGTCAGATAGCTTTGGTTGGCCTTGAGGAGTTGCGAGGTGAAGTCATAAGATTGGAGAACGTGTCCGACTTGTAGGTCGTAGGACAATTCCTTTTGAAGAGCCGGTCTTTAGTAGACTTTTGGCCGTAGACCTCTGTTTGTAATTCGTTGAATTATGAAAGTGATATGTTGTGGTTTTGCTTCTTGCTTTTCTATCCCAAGTTAAATATTGTCAGGGGATTTGTTTCGCTTCCGCATGCGTAAATAAATGAATGGGTCGGCGACGTAACCTGGGAACGTTGCATTTGATCGACCGCAGTGGGATGTGCGCGCGCTTGGGGTTCGGGGCGTGACACTGGAGACTAGCTCGGTATGGAACCTCCAAGGCGATCCACCGATAGCTACTCTGCTGGAGCCGCGGAGCATTGCCGGGACAACAACTTGCAAGGAAAATCGTCGTACTTGGAGGGGCTTCGTGAGCGCTATAAGTGATAGTATCTCGCGGCTTGAGAAATCTGCAAATGAAACTCCAAGGTGCGGGGACAAAATATTGCGGAGAAACGATGGCGATAGGGAGAACTTATTCTCAAGTGTGTGTGCTTGACCAAATGTTTGGTCGCCGAATTTGCTGCTCAAGCTGTGGAGATCATGACTAGAAACCCCCACTTGAAACTTGTCATTTATTTCGACTAGGCCATTGAATAATCCAATAATCACCATCTACTCTTGATTCAATTGTGGTCTCCCGCTGTGATGTTGATCAAAGCGTATATACACCAAATAGGAACCACTAGTGTCGCACTTCACAGACAAGGGGCTACACAAGGAACAGCTAATGATCAAGGGAACCGCCAAGCACCGAGATGGAGTCGTCCGAACCACGTAGGAAGAGAGAGAGCTTGCGGACCAAGGGAGCTCTAGCCTTTTGAATATGTTATCTTTTTTCAATTAAGGCTCTAACTCTAAATTGCCAACCTCATAAGTTAATTCTCAGTCATCAGAAAATAACGAGCTCGGGCTAATTTCCTCTTTTCATGAGCTTAGCCTAACTTGTCAATTTAAAGCTCATAACCACCAATTCGGGCCCATTCGTCACCAATGCAAATGCAATAATAATAAATAAATGCATCTAAAATTATATGCTATGCAATTAAATAATAATTTTTTTTTGTAGGGGTTAAAATTAACCTCTAATTTTTGTGCAATAAACGACTAATCGAGTCGCCAAAATTTAGGTGTCAACACTGACTTTTAGTTTGTTTTTCATAAATAACTCGACCTTTGAATCTTACACCTGATTTTTCATTTTCACTTCGATTTATATCATTAGTAGCTGCTGCTAGTTCTCTCCGTTAAAATGTTGAGTCGTCCACTGATATGGCCGGTCCATCCGTAAATTTGCCAAAAAATACACCGGTGAGAAAAACAACCCCCTCCTTTCTCTCTCTCCCACCTCCCAACCAAGCAGCATCTTAGGGCCATAAGGGTGCTTAGAACTGCTTTCTTATTATTGAGGGGTGAAAAACGAATTTAGAAAAATATTTTCCTAAAAATGGTCTCTTGATTCACTCAAAAAATGAATGAACGGATACTGTTGTTATCCTTTACGAAAATGTTTAGGTATAGATTATTGTTAATGATGAAAATGCTTTTTGTTGGCTAGTTATTTCAAAAGATATAATCGATCATTTTAAAGAAAATATTTTCTAAAATGGAGGTTTTTTACGAAATAAATAGATCCTAACTCTTTTTACAAGGGTTAAGAAGCAATAAGGTTCAGCCCTATTCATTACTAATGGGCCATAAAGCCCAGGCGGCTGGAGCATGAGCACCCGTGCTCGGCCCTTGGTTTACTGGCCCAGTTAAATGCTACTAATCTTAAACATCTTGTTCTTTGTTCTTTTTTATTTTTTGAGAATTAACATCTTGCTCATTTGATTTAGCAAGAAATAACATCAACTGAATATAAAGAAAAGGAGATAAGAATTTGCTTACATGGTGGTCTTACGTGGCCATTAGATACTACTAAAGTAAAAAACCTGTTTAATAGTACTTCGGAAGAAAAACCATTAATTAGAAACTAAAGAAAAAGATAAAAGAATTTGATTATCTCACAGGGCAATCGAGTGCTTTTGTCATGGAAAATTAGTCTATTTAAGAAAAACATATTATAAATAACAAAAAAAAAGGAAAAATAAGATCGGGTACGATGAATCTCCTCTTCTTTTGAATAATCAAACATGTCTATCTTAACTTATGGTCATCGTATCATCTTTAATTCAACTTTTAGTAGCTATGGAGGATAGGTAAGATAAAAAGTCAGGCCCAAGCAATGGTATTTCACTTCCTCATTCAAATCTGAGGTATGAAATCATCACAATCGCGCCTTTTCAAAAGGACGCCTTGAGAATGAGAAGTGTAAGATTTGTTCACTCCAATAGAGTTCCCTAATGGGCAAGAGATGGAAGGGAAGTACCATATTTGGTAGAGATCAGTAAGGTGATCAAAATGTCCCGATAGCAATAAAAAGTAACCATGTGAAAAAGCTATCTTATGTACAAAACAATCATCCTTCATTGTATAGTCTATTTTTGGTTAAATAAAACAATCATCACAATGGTTCTCCTAAACAAAGGCAGCAATCCCTACCATTTATCAATTGCCCAACTTACAATTTGGGCCATGTCTCCTTCGTTTTTTTCTGGAGATACCACATGGCCCGTCACATTGAACTGGCTCCATATGGTGTATTTTGGGCCAGTGCGTTTTGTGGAGGAACTCATCCCTGTAAACTAAGGCACCTCCTTTATCAGCATTTTATCCTCCTAGTCAAATAAAATTTGGACCTATAATAATGTCTTTTGGACTTTTTCTTTGGACTGGTGGTGTCCCGGGACGACTTTCATAGACCTTGACTAATCTACCTCCTTGGGCATTCCTAAGAATGCGCTTGATATAATACCCTGATGCATTAGGAATTTTATTTTTGGAGCGCTGTCGGGACATTGGTTTACAAGATTCATTATTATAAATAACAGCGATTCTATTTTCCACAACCAATATAGCTGAAATGGACCGTTTAATTATTTAAAGGTTCTGAAATGTCTTTGATAGAAATAGCCAACTAAGTTGACCCGAAAGGTAAGTAAATTGGGATCCATCTCCCGAAGCCAAAAATTAATATTAAAAAAAAAAAAAAAAACAAGAAGTATATACACAACACAATTCCATATTCTTCCTAAGGAAGTGTCAATCTATTAGTTGGCTTTTTTTTTTTTTTTCATTGTTGTAATTTGCACTTATTTTCATTGGACGTTTTAATTGTTCATAGATCAAAAGTTTTTATGATTGATTAAGGTGACATATAGCTAAATCATAGAAGCCATTCCTAAGGAGAGAGCAGAAAGCTACAATAGCACATGAGGCAGAGTGGTTACTGAAAAATCTGGAGTTTATGAAAATTATGATCAACGAGCATTTTCATGGCAGGCATGTGACTTTTTCCAAAGTTCAATCCTTCGCTCTCTCTAGGTGCACAATGTATCGAAGAAGACATTGGTAAATGGAATACGCCTAAAGCAAAGATGATGATTTCGTTTTGGTTCATGTTTACAAAGATGATTTTGTTTTGAGTTCTTGTTTTTTAGAGAGAGAGAGAGAGGTCTAACATTTTTAGTAATGATTGTATTAGCTTGGTTGTATATAAAACTATATAGGATGTGGAGATAACATGGGCCATTACCAAAATGTCATGCAAGATATGTTCCAATATACCACTTGCTACAATTTTGAATAATTCGGCACACTCAATATCCCCAACAGATGATCATGGAGCCAACTACTTGCCGTGCTTGGGCTGGTCAAGCTCCAGTTGGCCCAAAGGGGAAAGATAGGCGAACTCGACGAGCGATTCCTTAATTGAGCTCCAGCCAGCCCTACCCACCTCGGCCAACCTAGACCCAATCATTTTTCCATAGAAAGAAGCCTAAAAGTTTCGTAGTCATGGAAGAAATTGAACAAATATTTTTGAACTGGGTACTAGACCTGAACTCTAGAAATGGCCCAAAGCATTACTCAATCGAGTACCAAGGTGGTGGAAGTGGGGCGCGACGAGCCTTTAAAAAGTAACCATGTGAAGAAACTATCTTATGTACAAAACAATCATTCTTCATTGTATAGTCTATTTTTCGTTAAATAAGATAACATCACAATGGTTCTCCTAAGAAAAGGCAGCAATCCTTACCATTTATTAATTGCCCAACGTACAATTTGGGCCATGTGTTGTTGTTTTTCTAGAGATACCACATTGCCCTTCAAATTGAATTGGCTCTATATGGTTTATTTTGAGCCAAAGCGTTTTGTGGAGGAAGTCATCCCTATAAAATCAGGCACCTCTTATACAGCAAGACCCCATATCCAAGGTCCAACTCTCCTATATTCTGAAGTGACTTTTATTCAACATTTTATCCTCCTAATCAAATAAAATTTGGACCTACAATAAGGTCCTTTGGACCTTCCCTTCTAATTTAGCAGTTAGGTAGTGCTCTAGGATGAGTTTATCTTCTTAGGTAATCTTATAGCACGTTCCTTATAATACCCCAATGCATTCGGTAAGTAAATCGGGATCTACCCATCAACACATCTTCTTCCTGAAGCCAAGAATTAAACATTAAATTAAAAAAAAAAAACCAAGAAGTACGCGCACAAAACAACTCTATATTCTTCAAAATGAAGTGTGAATCGTTAGTTGGCTTAATTTTTGTTTTGTTTTTTTTTTGTTTTTTTGTTTTTTTGTTTTTTGTTTTTTTGTTTTTTTTTTTGTAATTTGCACTTACTTGCATTGGACGTTTTAATTGTTGGCAGATCTAAATTTTTTATGATTGCTTAATTGATTGAAGAGAATCTTCCCAAATGAATTTCTAGGATATTTTATTAAGACGTGACATATGGCTAAATCATAGAAGCTATTTTCCAAGAGCGTGTAGAAAGTTACAACAGTGCATGAGGCAAAGTGGTTACTAGAAAATCTAGAGTTTATGAAAACTAGGATCAATGAGCATTTTCATGGCAGGCATGTGAGGGCAGGCATGTGACTTTTTCCAAAGTTTCTTCCTTCGCTCCCTCCAGGTGCAATGTATCAAAGAAGAGATTGGCAAATGATATACGCATCAAGCAAAGATGATGATTTCATTTTGGGTTCATGTCTACAAAGCTGATTTTGTTTTGAGTTCTTGCCTTTGAGAGAGAGAGAGAGAGAGAGAGAGAGAGAGAAGGGGGGTCCACTTTTTTTAGTGATCATTGTATTAGCTTGGTTGTATATAAAACTATATAGGATGCGGAGATAATGTGGGCCATTACCAAAATATCATATGAGATATGTTTAAATATACCATTTGCCACAATTTTAAATAATTCGGCACACTCAATATCCTCAACAATGATCATGGAGCCAGTAACTTGCCATGCTTGTCCAAGGCCGGTCAAGTTCTGGTCATCCCAAAAGGAAAAATAGGTGAACTTAGCAAGCGATCCCTTAATCGAGCTCCGGCCCACCCTCCCGCCTCGGCCAACCTAGATCCAATCAATTTTTCCATAGAAAGAAGCCTCAAAATTTTGTAGTCATGGACGAAATTGAACAAATATTTTTGAGCCCGACAAACTCTAGAAATGACCCAAAGCATTACTCAATCGAGTACCAAGGTGGTGGAAGTGGGGCGCGACGAGCCTTTAAAAAGTAACCATGTGAAGAAACTATCTTATGTACAAAACAATCATCCTTCGTTGTATAGTCTATTTTTTGTTAAATAAATGTAACATCACAATGGTTCTCCTAAGAAAAGGCAGCAATTCTTACCATTTATCAATTGCCCAACGTACAATTTGGGCCATGTGGTGTTCGTTTTTCTAGAGATACCACATGGCCCTTCAAATTGAATTGGCTCTATATGGTTTATTTTGAGCCAAAGCGTTTTGTGGAGGAAGTCATCCCCATAAAATCATGCACCTCTTATACAGAATTTCCCCATATCCAAGGTCCAACTCTCCTATATTCTGAAGTGACTTTTATTCAACATTTTATCCTCCTAGTCAAATAAGTGTTGATGCCCCAGCAGTGGCTCTTGGTGTTTCTATCTTATGATATAAATAAAACACTTTTTTCGACCAAAAATAAATAAATAAATAAAATTTGGACCTACAATAAGGTCTTTTGGACCTTTCCTTCTAATTTAGCAGTTAGGTAGTGCTCTAGGACGAGTCTATCTTCTTAGGTAATCTTACAGCACGTTCCTTATAATACCCCAATGCATTCGGTAAGTAAATCGGGATCTAACCATCAACGCATCTTCTTCCTGAAGCCAAGAATTAAAAATTAAATTTAAAAAAAAAACCAAGAAGTACACGCACAAAACAACTCCATATTCTTCGAAATGAAGTGTGAATTGTTAGTTGGCTTAATTTTTGTTTTTTCATTTTTGTAATTTGCACTTACTTGCATTGGGCATTTAATTGTTGGCAAATCTAAATTTTTTATGATTGCTTGATTGACTGAAGAGAATCCTCCCAAATGAATTTCCGAGATATCTTATTAAGACATGACATATGGCTAAATCATAGAAGCTATTTCCCAAGAACGAGTAGAAAGTTAGAATAGCGCACGAGGCAAAGTGGTTACTGGAAAAGCTAGAGTTTATGAAAATTAGGATCAACGAGCATTTTCTTGGAAGGCATGTGACTTTTTCCAAAGTTTCTTTCTTCGCTCCCTCCAGGTGCACAATGTATTGAAGAAGAGATTGGAAAATGGAATACGCCTCAAGCAAAGATGATTTCGTTTTGGGTTCATGTCTACAAAGCTGATTTTGTTTTGAGTTCTTGCCTTTTAGAGAGAAAGAGAGAGAGAGAGAGAGAGAGAGAGAGGGGGGGTCCAACTTTTTTAGTGATCATTGTATTAGCTTGGTTGTATATAAAACTATATAGGATGCGAAGATAATGTGGGCCATTACCAAAATATCATATGAGATATGCTTAAATATACCATCTGCCACGATTTTAAATAATTCGGCACACTCAATATCCTCAACAAATGATCATGGAGCCAGTAACTTGCCAAGCTTGTCCAAGGCCGGTCAAGCTCCAGTCGGCCCAAAGGGAAAAATAGGCGAACCCGGCAAGCGATCCCTTAACCGAGCTCCAGCCCACCCGCCGGCCTCGACCAACCTAGATCCGATCAATTTTTCCATAGAAAGAAGCCTCAAAATTTCGTAATCATGAACGAAATTGAAGAAATAATTTGGAGCAGCGTACTAGACTTGGCAAACTCTAGAAATGGCCCAAAGCGCATTACTCAATCGAGTACTAAGGCGGAAGTGGGACGCGGCGGGCCTTGAAAAAGCACCTTCTGCTGCTCCAACACGCTCCCACGTATGGAATCGAAAATTCCAAGAAACGTCGGAATCGCTTACGTCCGGAGCGGCGCGATAAAGCACAAAAGTTGAGGCGAATCCTAGAGAGAGAGAGAGAGAGAGAAGAAGAGGAGAGAAGATCGCCTTTTGCTTCCTACTTGCCCCTCTTTCTGTCCTCTTGCGCTTGACTACTAGCAGCCATGATGGGCATTCCTCTCTCTTTTATATTGGATTGATTTGATGGGGTGGTGGTATTGACCAACCTCTTCTCGCAGAGAGAGAGAGAGAGGGAGAGGGAGATGGGGTGGAGAGGGATACTGGGTTGCGAGTACGGGATCGTGCAGGCGCCGCTGGGACCGGACATTTCGGGGCCGGAGCTCGCCGCCGCCGTCTCCAACGCCGGCGGCCTTGGCCTCCTCAGAGCTCCTGACTGGGTAACGCTCCTCCCTCACTCGCTGCTCTCCGTCTATGTTTTTTCGGAACACGCCTTGAGCTTTGAGCTTTGATCCAAGCGCCTGAGGTTCGTCGAGTCTTGTATGTTGTTGGGTTATGTCCTAAAGCAGGAGAGAGAGAGATAGACAGATTCTTGACTTGGGTGTTTTTGATCTTGACCCAGAACTGTCTTGGGGATTCAAAAGGGAAATCAGATATTATATTGCCAAAGCATATGCATTCCCAAATTTCACATCATTGGCCCTTTTAGTCACCTCTGACCTGGAAATTTTAGACTGCTTGTTTCCCCTGAATGGGGACAGATTGATGGCCTAACAACAGCAGTAGTTCTTGAGGAGTGATGCTGCTAGTAGCAGGACTAATTTACAGCGTTACGTTGTGAAGGGACGTGGCGAATTTCAAATGAGAATTTGGACTAGCGATCCATATTCATTACCTTTCTTTCTTTCCCACGTTTTTGGATGGTGATTTTGCTTTTTTTCTTGAAATCGGTGAGTGCTCAGGAGGCACCGGATCATGTGAGGGAGCTGATTAGGAAGACCCGGTCCTTGACTGATAAGCCGTTTGGGATAGGTGTTGTTCTGGCATTTCCCCATGAAGAAAACCTGAAGGTGATACTTGATGAAAAGGTAGATGTACTCCAGCTTTACTGGGGCGAGTGTTCAAAGGAGCTCATCGAAGGAGCTCATCGAGTTGGAGTCAAAGTTGTGCCTCAAGTGAGTGATTGATCTTTGTAACCTTCTCTCTTTAATAGGGAATGTTTGCTATTTTATTTGATTTGATTCCTCACGACTTCTTCTTGTAAAAACTTAAGGTCGGTAGCTTTGAAGAGGCCAGAAGGGCTATCAATGTTGGTGTAGATGCAATCATTGTCCAAGGGCGTGAAGCCGGAGGACATATCATTGGACAGGTACAGAATTTTGTTTGGCTGTACAATCATAATTTAGCTGATCCACCGAATTGGTTGCACCAGCATCTATGAGTGGTTGTGCTAGAAACATTACAATAAATGGTATTTTTGTAGCAACTAAACATTTAAATGCTCTCTTTTACTGTCTGCATTGCGGATTGGAATTTGCTTTGTTAGATTAAAGAAACTATGGCGATTAGCAACCCTTTTGTGATTAATTATACTATACTATTCTGCTTCAACTTTGTAAATGGCCCTAATTACACCATGGAAGTAAGTTAATATCCACAAAAAGGTAGTAGTTTGAAAACTTCACATTAAATCTCACTCAAAGTACATTGTCAACATCCTAGACTTGGTGCTCTTTTCTTATCAGAGAACTTCTGGATGTGAACATATAAGTATCTTCCACTAAAATAGTATGACATGTTATGGTGTTTGATATTCAATTAATGGGAGAGTTGGAGAATTGGTAGAACTTGGTATTGCATGAAAGCGGTCTGAAGATAAACTTATTCTGTAATTTCTTGTTGGTTTGCATTGTCCATCATATTCCTTACAATGTCGTTGATGATTATTGTGATTTACTTTCCATGTTGCTGTCCTTTTCAAATCTGTCAGGATGCATTGATTACCCTGGTGCCAAGGGTGGTTGATCTAGTTGGTGACAAAGATATACCAGTGATCGCTGCAGGGGCCATTGTGGATGGACGTGGCTATGTCGCAGCTTTAGCTCTTGGTGCAAGAGGTGTCTGCATTGGCACTAGGTATATAAGATTCCCATAGCAGTGACTGAATTGTGAGAACCCTATGAAATATCAATGCAAATTAATGTTTGTTAGCTCTGATTGTTGCCATAAAGCATCATTTGTAAAGTTTATTTTCCCGAAGAGCCTCTTGCACATTGAGAAACTGTGAAGCAAAAGAACAGGAATTCAAAGATCAATGGTAGAATCAAGATATCCTTATGACGAGAGAATAGAATATAATCTGTGACATCTGGCACATGGTATTTGAATAAAAAATCTAGTTACTTGGAGTTGCATTAGCAAAATCTAGAGCTAGATAGTGATCTGAGTGAGGTAAACCAACTTCTATTGCGTTACCTGTTACGGTTGATTGTTGGAAACCAGGAATGGAGTTGATTTGATCACCTTGCAATGTTTTATTCCTTTGCAGATTTCTTGCTACAGAAGAAAGTAATGCACACCCTCTGTACAAGAGGAAGTTGGTCGAGTGTGACCAAACAGAGTACACAGACATTTTTGGGAGGGCGAGGTGGCCAGGGGCACCACATCGTGTCCTGAAAACACCGTTCTTCAATGACTGGAGATCTCTTCCTCCCAATGAAAATGAGGTGAACCAGCCCATAATCGGTCGATCAACAGTACATGGAGTGGTAAGATTTGATGTCTAATAGCAAGATTGTCTCATGCTAGAAACTAGAAATTGTTGCTGTTGCTGTAACTGGATCGAGCCTTAGAGCTTAGCAGAATGTCTGTTTCTTACGTTTGAACAGGAGAAGCAGATTCACCGCTTTACAGGGACAGTTCCAAACTCAACAACCACTGGCGACATAGAGAGCATGGCGATGTACGCAGGACAAGGCGTAGGGCTTATCAAGGAGATTCTGCCTGCTGGGGAAGTGTTGAGGAGATTAGTTGAAGGTGCTCAGCTTATTATTCAGCAACAGTTTGGTGCAATTTAACATATTGTTTGAGCCAAAGCTCTGGAGTAAAAGGTGTAATCCCTTTCAAGTGATTGTGCAGAAATAAACCCACAAGTGAAGCAGAGTTTCTGTAATTGCAATCAATTCAACCCAATAAAAAGGTTCTTGTGATTTCAACGGCAATCACACCCTTTTGCCGCATGCAATGTTAACTCAACTTTAGGAGGGAAGAAGAATCAGAGAAATAAACATTAGAGTAAATTGAGTGAGTTTGTGTGGCCTGCTTCAGAGAGCTTGATAACAAGGCAGTCACAGATTCTTCTCGGGACATTATTACCCGTATTCCTTAACCACCGTCCCATCTTTGGCAATCTTCGCGGTTTTGAAACAGGCGCTTAAGGAGTGTAAGTTCTGAGTCGATAATCTCACTGGCAAATTCATTAGCCTTCCCAGAGCAGTCCAGCATAAGGAATGCGAGCATCTATATCTTCTCTTATCATATGTCTATTTTGATGCCTTGAGCACTAAAATTGCAGGTGGATTAGCAGCCACTACTAGCCTCTCGTTAAGCTAGAATTTACGTTAGAATCGACACCAATTCCACTTATCCTTGCACGAACCAACTTACTAAGTACTTTCCTCTTCAGAACATTGTCTCCGTCATCTCTACACCTCACAAGGACCTACTTTTACTCTGTCCCCAGTTTCAGACTGAATAAGCCGTACAGAACTGAAGTTCCTCCCATGTACAACTAAGGACTATGGTAGGAGAACGGCAGTGCAATTTGGGCCATTCATTTTGTTTTATGTGTAATGGGCAGCCGGACCCCAAATTTGCCATAGAAGACCATTTATTTTGCATATGTGGAGGATTTAAAGAAACAAATCTAATTATATTCAAGAAAAGAATTTCTTGGGGTTATTTATTGCCAAGTATCTCATCGGAGATGCGGTTCCCAGCAAGTACAGGATCTTGAGGCGGGGAAGCCGCTGGATAAGGCATTGCCGTTTAGATGGAGTTATCCTCGAGGCTGAGGACGCGAAGCTGGTCGAGCTGGTTCAGGGTCTTCTTCTACTATGTGCCGTTCAAGTGCAAGGACTCAAGGACAAGATTGGGGACCTGGCCTTTCATGAAGAGAGCCTTCATTTGAGGTGGAGGAGAGAAGACTGCCGCCCACGGAGACCGAATGATCTCCCAAAGGCGCAAAACCCAAATAGGATTCACTTGCAATTCCCATCACACCTCCGCATCTTTTCTAGGTCTACATCTACGCCTTTAGTTGAGACTTTGTTCTCCTTTGTCTCATTTATGTACGAGAAAGTACAGCCGTAAGGTGTGCATGAGAGCTAGCCTTCCTTGATGCGGAAAATAATATAAGACAAACAAGAGAGAATTTTGTCCTTCCAATGTTAAAACAATTTCAGCAAGCTTCCAAGAAAGTTGCATCATGCGAGACTTACCATACCATGGTGTCTGTCCGGTCTCAGTTTTAGCAACCAATTCACTGCAATGACAAAAATTGAATACCAACAGCTTCTTGTGGTCAGATTCTTTAGTTGTACAAAATGCGTCAACTTAGGTGATAAAAGAATGTGCCAACAAAGGCAACAGCCATTTTCACTTCCATCCTTTAGTTGATGATATATGACCGTAGATACTCTTCCAAAAACTTTAAACAAATTGTGTTCTGAAAACCCCTTGTTGAGAATTTCAAACTTCTAAACCGTCGCTGAGGATTTTAATTATAATTATAGTTCTACAACCTGCTGACGCTAGATTGACAGGTCATGATACAACGCAATCATATTGTTCAAAATGGGGAAATTCCTGAGGAACACCAGTGTGGAGGCGGTAGCGTCAATCAAGAATATAGCATGTCATGTATACAAGGATACCCCACTGTAGTCTTTCAAGAAGTGAGTACAAGCAGGAGCTTCCAAGGCTGATGCTTCCCAAGCGCTGTCATCTTATCTCCAGCTATAAGCATAACCTCAATCCTCCACCCAGGATGAACACGAGGCTTGTGGTTTTACTATTTGCCACTCATAAGTGCCAATTCCTGAGGAAATGTGGCAAATTGCCACGGAGTCCAGGATTCATGCAGGAGTTAAAGGAGAACCTAAAAGAATTCAAAAAGATAATAACAGAGGCTCGGAGTTCCACTAGGTACACTTGCATAAGATATTGCATTTCACCAAGACCTAACTCCTGCTAATTAGGTAGACCGGCTTTAACAAATCAAAGAAAGGAAAACTGACCAGTGCAACAATGATCATAATCTGAACCTAGTCCTATAGCTAATACAAACAAAAATAAATATCTGCATAACAAAATTACCATACTTCAAATCAATACTACTCTCGACTTTTCTGAGAAGGGTGCTCAGGGCTCGAATCTCACATAAGAAAACCAAGTGCTCAGGAGAGCATGGCCAGTAAACTCTTTGAAGAGTGTTGCATATACAAGATACAACCAACATGGTTTCTCAGAACACAAAATTGGTTCAATCTAGAGAGAGCAGTAATTATCTAAGGTAACAATCAAGTATACACTATCAAATCATAGACACTAAATCCATTACCAACTCAGAGATTTCTCATGTAGGTCTAGGTAATTCATGTGACTGTTGCAGTATTCCAACACGGTATATAGGATGAGTAGAAGATGTTGTGATACTCGACTCCATTAACGATCCACAACTAAGGGATTGTTTCTGGGAAAAGTTCAAAGATGACACAAAAGAAGGACACCACCCTCTTAAAGGGTTTTTTAGCAGAAAGTAAGAAAATGGGCAGCAGTCAACCATGCTGCAAATCTCACAAAGACAGAAAAGGCAAGATTATAATCATATTACACATCTGAAAGAGACTATAATTAACAAAGATATACTTTTCTGGAAAAATGTACTCAAAAGGAGGTTCAGTTGAACAGCTAGAGAACACATAAGTCAATCATAACCTCATCCAGCAAGTGGCAGAAGTAAGAAACCTCCTTGTCCTCCGTGGCTTGATTGTTTCTAGGAAGCATTCCTCAATGGAGCATTAACTGCAACCACCTTAGAAACTTTTAAACAGATTACAAACGAATATTTCTTATGCACATGTTAATGTAACTTCCCAGTGACATTGTATTATATAATCAACTACACTAAAAACTAAATCCCATTTCACAGCTCATTCTATGTACATTCATTATAAAATAAAAAATAAAAAAATCAACCTTTTAATGAAAATTAAAGATGACATGCTATGTGATCTAATTGTCCAATCTTTTGCACTCCAAATTTCTGAATATTGAGTTGTACCATAACCAGACCAAAATCAGAACACACACTCATCAAAATTCCATTAACCAGACAAAAATCAGAACATTCACTCATCAAAATTCCATCTGATAATAGGATGTAGAGTTGCAAGGAAAGTCAAAAGAGACCCAGACACACACTCCACATTCCATAAGCTTGAATCATGACATAACAGACCAAAATCAGAACATAGACTTGCCAAAATGCCTTCTAAGATAGAATGTAGAAAGGGCAAATCCAAAAAGACAGTTCAAATGGAAAAATCTGTAAAACTTTCCATCTACCAAGAAAGATATGCATGAATAACGATTCAACCTTACTTAAAGACGGTAAATTAGTTTGGAGGAAAAAAATATACATGTCAGCAGACCAACAAAATACTCAAAGCAAATATTGATGCAGAAAGAAACAGGACAACACATTGGAAGATGTAAAATTGAAAGAAAGAAAAGTCCAAAAACTGCCAAATCAACTGATGTCTCTGAAGGGAAAGAAGTGAGATCACACTCTAGCCAACAAAACAGAAAGGAAAAAACAACGGGAGCAAGAAATGTACTCACAGGTGCAAAAAGCAAAGGGTTGCAAGACAAATTGCACATGCAGAATGCTGGGAAGAAACTTGCCTGCTCTCTGGAAATCTGCTCAACTTCACACATTTATTGATCTTTTTCAATATTTTCTCACCAAATCTAATGCTTAGTCCAATGATACATATACGATATTATGTAGAAAGATAGCAACTGACAGATCAAACTATAATGATTAATTCAAACGCTAGTATGTAATGAGTCAAACAAGTAGACAAAAACAAATTCACTGATGCACATTCAAATTCTCTTCCATCCATTTGAATTCTATATTCTAGAATGCAAACCCCAACAGTAGATTTCCTGCATTACAGCACATGAAGTAATAAAGGTTCTTGGACATCTAACCGGCAATATTTTTCATAAGCAGCAAGCTATGCTAAAAACCTAACCTGTTTGTCCCCACAGTTCGTTGCTTGATGTTAAGAAAGAGAGATTAGAATGCATATGTACTGATAATGAGCAAATTCTTAGATCCCAGAATGTTGGTTTGGAACTATAGTCACCTTATATGGTGTGAAATACCATACTACTGTGGCACCCCTGCTGCAGGATCTCCCAGTTGCTATCAGCAAGCTGCCCCACAGTTTCCATGCACTGTATCTTTAAAAGACATGTTGCCAAACAAAAATGTTCCTACATATCATAATAAAATTACACTAAAGTTGCAACTATACCAAACTAATTCCTAGTCTGTGTCTGGGAGAGCTTTGGAAGCTTTGCTTTTGAAAAGCTACAAGAGCTCAAGTAAAGCATTTGGCAGGCCATTAAGACAAGTAGAAAGTGAAAGCCGACTCCTCCACAAGCTTGCTCCCAATGATGCAGCTCACAAGTGCCCTTTGGAATTCCTGTTCCAAACAGACGGTACTAGCTATTTCTAAATGTCAATATAGATATATTTAGATAACTTCCTCACCTGTATGGTGAAACAAACAGGATAAGCTTCAACAACTCAAGCTACTTATGATGGGCATTGACCTGGATTTGGACTATAATAGCAATAAAACTCGAATTGCTGGGCATTTGCCATCATGTGAGAGAAATTGAGATTTATCTCTATATCTAGAGAAGAGATCCAAGACACACACACACACACACAATTATGACCAAAGTCCATCCTTATTTATCCAATTATGCTACCATTGTACTGTTGCAGAGACTTATCAACTATGGCTGTGCTATATGTACTGAACCAACCAATTGGGCTATTAGATGCCATAGGGAACCTACAAGTAATTGGCATATTTCGACAAGCATTAATATGGAACCAGAAGCTCCACAAAAGCATCCAAACATACTTTCTTACATCGACTACCAAAAGTTTGATAGACATGAATCACACAACATCAAGGCTTCTATGGCCATGAACCAAGCAAATTGTCAAAGAAGAGTATTGGATATATTAGCCTCTGTATCCAAGAACTTACAAACACACAGTTACAGTAAATAAATAAATGGTGATGAGGATTTTCTGGCTAATCATCAATACTGCTGCTGTAAACTCACTGGTATCATCAGATGTCATCATAATATGAGTAATATATACCACTATAACTAAAACGTTGGTTATTCCATAAGGATAAGATGCTAGAAGCAAAAGTCTCAGACCTCTAATTACTTCATTCAAGCTCAGTGACACTTCAATTATCTCCTAAAACATTGTTTCAAATGTCAAAAATGAAACTGTGTTACATTGTCACGTTAATGTCCATGAAAATTGCCATTGCGATTTCACATGAGATAACAAGATCACGAATTTGACAGAAAAGCTAGAAGACTAACTTTGATTTCCTCTGCATAATATTTACAACCTCACTGACCTACAATGCTCCAACCAGTGGGTATTCAAAGAATTTATCATCTAACGTCTCTTTGCCAGTGAACTGTAATGCATCTTCAGCAGATCCTCAAGAGATACCAAAGACCATGCTTCCTCGTTTTGGGCAAATACCTTCTGATTAATAGAGTCCACAATGATGCTCACATTCCCAAAACCATATATCTGAAGGCCATTGTGCATCCGACCGGGTTTAGGCTTGAATAGCAACTCGTGCTGCTGCGCATAGGCCTCGATGACTTCTTTTAGCTTCATCTCAGGCATTCCACCAGCAGCATCCATATGAGAGGTACCACCAGCACCAACAGCAGCTTGTTGTCGAGCATAAGCTGCTGCTTTCTGCTGAGCCTCAAACTGCCTCTGCTCAAGGACCCTATGATAACTTAAGTTTTCTTTAACACCAGGTTGGGCAACCTCCATGCCTTCAGCTGCATTGTCCATCATGTCTAGACCAATTCTAAGCTGATATCTGATACTCTCATTTGCTAGCAGTTCTTGTGGAAAAAGATCCCGCCAATTTCGATACCAGTTCATAACTTCATTGAAGTCTGGGTTAGAACACAACCAGTGATATAACACCTGTAGCCACTTAACAAAAAAGAACTTCTCCATCATGTCCACCATGAGATGGATCGGGATAGCAGAGGCCCAAGACATGACCCAATAGAACTGCTCCAGCTTCTGATCAGCTGGGTTTATCTGGAACTCCTGGAGGACAAGCTGCAACTTTGGAACGATAAACCGGCGCATAAAATCCTCCCAACTGGCAGAATCGAACACAGTTTTCCAAGGTGACAATATGGTGTATGCAGAGCCATCACTCGGGTGCCAGGCGTGAAGTACATTACTCAGTTTTGACCGTATGATCTGATAGTGGCCCTCCAATTTTTGTCCCAACAAGGGTAACCACGGATGCACCCAGACATGGATAGGAACAGTTTCTCGACGGGGGTCCCACGATTCCACGGCACTCGACAATTTTGGCATAACAACCATGTTCAGTATAGACTGCAGAACAGAAGAAGGCAACAATTTTTCCCATGTCTCGAGGAAATGAAGCATTGGTTCCGGATCCCTTGCCTCCCAAGTGTTAATGCCTGATATTCTCACAGCAGGCAAGACAACTTCTGAGACCAACTGGGTATAAGGGGATCCCAAATCCCATATATCAAGACATTCCTGTCCTTGCAATAGAGATTTCCACCGTGAAACAACTTCCAACCCATGTGAGGGATTCCGAAGAGGATCCCATCCCTGAAATACTCTGATAAACAGAGGGAGTGCAAATGAGCAAGCAATGCAGGATAAGTTGCAAAGTTTATAATCATCAGGAAACCTTCTTAGCATGTCACCAAAAGACTTGGCTAGCAAGTCTAACGTCAATGTTCCCATCGACTTTTCCTCCTCAATCCGGCCTAGTGTATTCATTATCTCCTTCACGTTATTTAGTTGTTTCTTCTGGAGTTCTGCCTCAGCTTGCAACTTCTCTTTTTCCTCTTGCAAGCTCAGAGCTGTCTCCTTCTCATTCCTCAGGTCCCTATCGATCTTCTGAATATCCAACTCAGCCAGGTCCACAATCAACCTTATATTGTGCTGGAGCTCAGGCATAGGAACATCACTCTCCCTTGCCTTCTCTTCCGCATTCAGATTCTCCAAGTTTGCTAATACCCTAACCTGAGGTCCACGCATGTCAAGTACCTTTTGCACAACTTCAACACCCTGTTCCTGCTTCTTCGCCAACAGCTCTTCTGCTGTAATATATTTCGCTTTGTTTTTCAGTGTTGCCCTCTTCATTTGCTTAGACCAAAGCTTCTCCTTACCAGGCACATCGGGTAATGGCTTCTTTTCCTCTGGCTCCAATGAGGCAACAGGCGCCTTTGCAGGAGTTTCTTTGTAGTCGTTGAAACCCATACCCATATTCTTAGGACGCAACTTTGCTTCAACGGGTGCCACAATCCCCTGCTGGTTCTTCCCAAGACCACCCCCTTTGTAACCCATTTTCTCGAGCAACTTCATTCCAATTCCCTTGGTGTACTTCTCAAAGCCGCCCACGTTCCCCGATTCATAAGAATCCCTCTTAGCCCCACCTTGCTGCGCTTTCTTCTCCAATTTCGATTGCTCTCTCCTCCTCTCCGCTCCCTCCTTGATCTTCCGTCCAAATGCCGTCGGCAAGAAACCATCCTCCTTCTCGCCGTTCTCATCGAAACCATCTTCTCGCTTCTTAAACCCCAAACCCACCCCAGCACCAACCCCCAAGCCCGGCCTATCCTCATCCACGTCAGCGGACTCGTCATCCTCATTCTCCGTCTTCGAGTTCTCATCAATCTCTCTGTTCGGCATGACCGTGCCGGTGGACACGAAATTCACGGGCTTCGACAGATCGGCCTTACCATGGAGGTCCCTGTTCTTCCTCCGCTTCCTCTTGGAGGAGTCGTCGTAGTCCGAATCGGAGTCCCCCGACGCGAAGACGCCGTAGAGCGCGTCGTCCTTGGTCTGCGCGCGCTTCTCCCTCCGCTGCCGGTAGTAGAACTCCCCGTCGATCCACTGCCCGTCGTCGTAATCGTTGTCCATCCCGAACCTCTCCATCTCCTGGTCCTCGTCCATCTTCGAGCAATCCCGGAGAACCGAGGCGAGGGACCTAGGGTTTCGGGGCGGTGTTCGGAGGCGGCGGAGAGAGGGGCGGCGCTGCTGCCGAATGCCGAGGTGGCCCGGCGGCGTGGATGCGGCGGCGGTCGGAGGCCGCGATACGGCGGTGCAGCTCGGCTCGAGGGTTGGATAGAGATCTAGAGAGAGAGAGAGAAGAAGCAGAGAGTGACGGAATGCTCGAAACGCAAGAACTGGAAAACCTAAACGGATCTTCTTCTTGTTCTTCTTCTTCTTCCCCTTTTATTTCTCAGATGTTAACAATTGTTGACTTTTTTTATTATTATTCCCCATTTACTTCAAGTCATGATATTTGTTGATGGTATATCGATGATCGAAAATGAAATTAGGCAAAATTTTCAATTATAGACCTCAGAAAATGGAAAAAAAAATATTGTTTAAGAATTTAAGTTGCAAGAAATCAAAGTGGAACCTCCGATGGGAAGTACTTGTTGGAAGATAAATAACATGATAGAAACTCAATGATTTAGTTAATCTGAAAACTTGAAATTATTGAGGATTTATTTATGTATACTCCGAGTTAATTTATGAAAAAATGAAAAGGAGGATATTTGGTATTTTAATTTCTTATCAATCAAGGAATTTTTCTATCTTTAAATAGTTATTCAAAATTAGAGGTATATCGTGATAAAAAGCTGCAGCAAAAAACACACCATAAATATAGAATTAGAGAAAAGTTTCAAATAATGATTTAAAGTGTTTTCATTTTTTCAAATAAAGATTTGAAATAAACTTTATTTCCAAATAATGATTTGAAGTGTCACCATCTTTTCAAATAAAAGTTTAAAATAAATCTTATTTCAAAGAAGACCCTGACTAAGCGTAATTCAAAAAATGGCTTGACTTTTTGGTTGGTCAATGGCATTTAAGTCATTTATCTTTCTTTTTTAATTTTTTTTGGATTTTCTTTCTTATTCATTGGTGGCCAACCTTGGAGCAAGTTGCCCTCACAATCATCAACGAGATTGGCCCTCATTTGTGGCTAGCGAAGGTCACTGAACCCTTGTTGGCCCTAAGTGAGGCTGATTCTCACTTAATCTAGCGAGGGCTTGTAGGCCCTCATGGACCCTTAACAACAGTTAGTGAAGATGGCCGAGCTCATGCCAACCCTTACCAGTGGTCGGTAAGGGTCATTGAGCCTGGCCCTCTTTGAAAAGCGGAACAAAAAAAAAAATAAGAGTAAAAAAAGAAAAGAAAAGAATAAAAAATAATTTTAAATTAAAATTGTAATTGGATGAAAACGCCTCTGATCGATCGAAATATTTAGCCAATCAACAATTGATGAGGTCAGGCCCTTATCTTAAACAACCATTGCATGCTCTTTTTTAAAATTAGGTTTATTTTATGTCCTTATTTGAGAAAATAAGAACACTTCGATTCTTTATTTAGAATTTTCTCTAGAACAAGAGTGTCATTTTGTCTGAGAAAAGTTACAACAAGGATTTTGGAAGCCAAGCTACATCCCTACAAGATTTATAGCTATGACTTAGGAAAGGTGACTCTTGAAGATTTCTTACATTTATTAGTGTCCGCTTACTTTCATCATCTAGGCTATCGGTTAATATAGGGATTGAAAATCATAGGGGGATTAAAACTTGCATGTTGAAGATCCGACTAGATTTTGAGTATTGAGATTTCTCAACGTTAATCTTGCGCTCAAGTTTCACATGTTAGAATTCTTAACCACTTCAATGGAAACTTTGACTCTCATTAATCAAATTGGGTGTCAACATGGTTGGGGCTTAGGAGTCGAGTCTAATCAATCTGTTGCAGCGCCAAACAAAAGGCCATCTCAACTTCATAGCTAGTGTTTAAAACTAAATTTGAGATAATTTTATGTAGGAGCTTGATATAAATGAGAAGTCGATAGGCTATATATGTGTGTGTAGATAATATGTCTATGTCTAATTTTATAACAATTAAATTTTTTTAAATTAAGTTTACAAAAGTATTGGCAAGCTAGAGCTTCAATTTGACAAGATTATGGAGTAGCTTGAGTTAGGACTTGAATAGATATTAGTTCTCATACAATCATCAACCCTAGCTTGAATTAACTCATGACTAATTTGTAACGCATAGACTTCTCAAATTCTCTCGCTTTTCGTGGATCCAAATGCCGTAATCAACAGCAAAGAAGCAGCATTTCCTCGTTAATCCTCTCTCTCTCCCTTTCTCTCTCCACCCCGGTTCCACTGTTTAGCTTTAAAGGACAATCATCTCTCTCTCTCTCTCTTCCTCTTTCTCTCTCTAAAGCTCCCACAGTTCCCCTCGCATTCAAATTCCCGCATCGCAAATATGCATGGTCCGAGCAGACGGTTTCCAACCTAGAACCAAGAACCACCCGCTAAGGACCGGATCCGAAAAATTGGAACAGGGAATCCACCCATTAGTCCCATGGCTTGACGTGAAACAATTTTGGTTTTCGGCATAGAACGACTACGTGGCTTCCATAACAACAACTAGAGAGGTTGTAGAAGGATATCATGGTAGGCACTTACGATAATCATGAGGAAATGATAGCAATTTTGGTTTAACTTGTTTTCTATCATGGCTACCATGGGGCGGAATAAAATTTTAGGCAAATTCCGTGTCCTAGGCATTTTTTTTTCTCTTAGGTGTGATGCTTTAAAAACCCTCTATGTGATGCTTAGGAACCTTTGTTTGTGATGAAGCCTAAAGATTTATTCCTTATTCCTTGTTGTGGACTCATTGTCCTACATCAAAATCTCTCGGTCAAACTTTTTTACTTTGTTTTGGCAAGTTTGTATAAGGTATATTACATAAGCTGCATAACGAGATATTTCTTCCTCATTGTCTTTTTAGTTTAACCGAGGTCAAATTGTTTTGGCATTTTTCCAGGCATTTCATTATGAAATGGTGATAAAGAAGCGATCTTGACTTAATTTTTTTAGTTATTTGATTTGGATTTATTAATTAGTAATTTTAATTTTTTAATATTAAAAATTAATATATTATTTTAATATAATCGATAGGCGGGTGGACAGATTCGCATGTACGAAAGGGAAGGCAGGATCGGTACTAAATAGTTACATAAAGGGGCGAGAACCAGGATCGGTTCAAGAACCACCAGTTCCAGGCGATTTCAGTTCGGTTGGGCGATTCTGGGCGGGTCTCGGTTCTTTTACACAACCCTACCGCAAACTGATCTCCAAAACCATAGCCCGTGCCACAGTTCAATTTCCCCACCTCAATTCACCTCCCCACCATTAACTCTCTCTCTCTCTCTCTCTCTGTCTTTCCCGCTGCGCTCTCGTTGTCCGTTAGGTTGCTTGAGCACGAGGGCCGCTCCTCCGGGTGCCGGGGGGAAAAGGGCAGCTCGGGTCATCCCAATGTCGCTCGGGTTGTTGCTATCCCGAGGGCCAGCGATGGGCTCGGCGAAGCCGTGCTGGAAGTTGAGCGCCTGGTCCTTGTTACTGCAGCAACAGAGCAACGGCGTCGGCGGCGGGAACGGTGGCAAGTGCGGCGATCCGAAGCAGGTGTTCTGGAAATCGGCGGCGAAGAGGTGGAGGGTGTCGTGGTCGATCGTGTGCGGGGTGATGCTCTTCGGGCTGGGGTTGATTTCGCTGTTCACGGGTCATGTGGCCTCTGATCTCGAGTGGTGGAACTCCCAGCGGCTGGTCAGGAGGAGCTTGTACTCCAAGCTGGATGTCCGAGACAATGACGTTGAGGATCGGAGCCAGCAAAGGAGAAACGAACAAATTCAAAGCAGCCAAAGCAAACTGACCGGAGAACGGTGCTAACAGAGCTACGGCCTGGTGGTGGAGCAATCCGGGAGGTTAGTTGGAGGTCACCGGACGAAGCAAGGAGCCAAGAGAGATAATTCTCTGGACGTTTAGAAATCTTTGAGCCTCCCCACCCGGTGTGATCTGTGCTGAGCGCATGAGTGTTGGCGTGGCCGGCGATGAAGGACGAGCGGCGGTGGCTGCCGGGGGGACGGAGGCGACGGAGAGGGAGGGATGATGGAGACGCTTCTAGAAATGGGTTGACCCGATAGATAAATTTTCTCTTGCTGAGCCATAACTTGCGTAAACTTATCGGAGTCGGCCTCGGCCCAGACAATTTCCCTCGCCGCAGCCCACGATCCAGAGTCTCTCTCTCGATCGGCCGAGTTGCAGAAGATTCTCCACCACTAATCGACACCAGAAATCCACCGTCCGCCATCTCTTTCTCGGGAATTCTCGAGGCTTCTTCGTCAGTTCTCCTTCTCCGTCGTCCTCCAGACACCGTTAGCCAGCGCCGTAGCCGCTCCGCCGTCGCCGGTTTTGCTGCAGCAAGGCCAACTCTCATTCTGCTCTGTTTGCTGGTTAGGACGCCTGAAAGTGCACGAACCCTTGGTCGTTCCCCCTTCGCCGGCCCCGATTATCGACGTGGACACTGCTGGGAACTTTGTCACTGAACGAAAGAGAGCCAGTGAGCTTTAGCTAATGTTTGTGTGAGTAGATCAGTTGCGATTGAAGCTCGATTAGCAACTCGGGACTCATAATGTTATTGTCATGATGATCTGAAAGTGAATCGTTGCTTTGTGTTTGCGTATGAGCACCTTGATCAAAATGCTTATCACTCGTTTGATGAAACATTCGAACTAGATCGATATGTAACTTCGATTCAATCCTTGAAATGCAAAATCATATTGCATCAATTCAATTTGTTCTCGACTTATCAAACCCTTATTATGGCCGAATTCGTCGTATGCTCAACAAATGATGTGAAAATTGCTGTTCCGTGGCTTGAGGATCTCTCTGGTTCGAGTTAAAGTGTGAATTCTGTGGTGAAAGAGTACGAGATTTGCATGGTCGTCCGCAAAGAATGGAGCGTCAGAATCGCCATCCATCTTTCTTGGGTGTTGTTCTCTTCCTCATTATCTGCTGATGCGTGCACAAGAGGTGGAAATTTTTTGGAAATGTGACCTTTCTGATGCTGGGGTTTTCATTTCGTATCCCATACTTAGAGGACTCATTGACGGAGTCAGATAGCTTGAAATGGATATATTTGGGGTACATTTGTTTCCGGATAAATTCCTTATGCTTTTTTTTTTTTTTTTTTTTCTCTAACTAAAATAATCAAAATAAAAAATGAAAATGAAAATTGTAGAGAAATGCAAGTCTCGGTTAGGCTGTTACGGTTTAAGAATAAAATTTCATTTGATTCATGTCCTTCAAGATTAGGGAGTCATGTCTCTTGAATCTATAAATAAATTGAAATTTTACATTGTGTTTTTCTCATATGAAATGGATAAAGAAATTAAATTAAATTAAATTAAATTAAATTAAATGATATAAAAAAATTCATTTTTTTTTAATGTTAGGATCACATTTCGGGGTCACTTGGACATAAGTCTTCATTTAGGCTTAGGTTTAATTTTGGACTCAACTCATGGAGTTTTTTTGTCCCGAGGCTTGATGATGAGACAATATATATTCTTTAGCCAACACCGTATCGGATTAAATTCTTGGACGATACTTTCCATATTTTACTTACTTTCGATGCCTTGATTATGAGCTTGGTTTATTAGGTGATGTTTTCTTTTACTATATTTCGATTATGTGATTTAAATCCGAAAGCAGTCATTGTCACAAGGATTTGACCACATTGTTTTCTTCAAATATATTTGCCTTACCACAAGTTGTATTTAAATTTGTTAGCCGGTTCGAGGGCTTTGCACACACCTAGCTCTTTTAGCTTTACCTACATCAATTACAGATAGAACATGAGAAGAAAGCTTTCACTTTCTAGGCATACACCGATATGCGATATTCATAACTACCAATGTAGCGAACTTAAATTAATAGATCGAGTCTTTCTAATGGTCTGGCTTTTAAGGCCTATATGCACAACACCGATATCACTTTCAACACAATCAAATCCGGTATGACCAGTTCGTTTTGTTTCCGTTGGCATGGCTTCTATGGGATCCCCTACCACATAGATATGCACATACGGTTGAGCTACAAATAGGGAAATGCTATGAGGATCAATATGCTCTAACATAGTCTATCTTTGCCTAATGACGTGGGTAGTTTTTGTACTGGATTCGAATCAAACAAGAGAACAACACTGTCGTGGGGACTGGGAGAATGAGCTTGAAGATTAAGAGATTCACATTCGAAAATCTCGTGACGAGCAATTCGAGGTTCGGTCTCTCCCCAAACTCCGTGCCGAAATTGATGCAAAATGGGGACTGCCATGAACTTCGCAAACTCACAAAGCTGAGGATGCTACTTAGGTGAATGCAATTCATTTCCCCAAGACTTCAATCTCAGACCGAAGCATCATGGCCATCATCTTCCACCCTCAATGACATTCGACATTTGGTGGTAAATATTCTATATCGGACGCGGCTTATATGGAATACGATTTCATGGAAAATGGAGTCCCCTTCTTATCTGGACACCAAAAATTGGCCCTCATATATTCATTCCAACCCTTTGATAACTAAATCATCTCATCACATTTTTTTTTTCCAATTCCACAGCACACTTTCTCAGAAGCTTTTCACACTGAAGTTCACCGGATAGAATGGTCTTGAAGCTATGTAGTGTCTTCGGCATGAAACATAAAATCATTTTCTTTTGTGGTCGAGTAAATTTTTTATTTCTCATTGAACATTGATATAATGAAACTTCTGACAACTAAAACCATTTGAATCAGGTTGTAGCATAAATGATTCGATTTTTAAATTTCTCAAAAATATCAATAAAGGTTTCAAAAGATATATAATATTTTGATGTACAACCGGATACCTTCAATTTTATGAATCCGAATTTGTTGTTAAGTCCGATTCAAAGAGAATATAAAATTATTAGGAGGCAAATCCATGCGCAAGATAAAATCACCACATTTCATGGTTTAGCATGTTGAGTTGAGAATTGAGAATAAGGGATCATGGGAATTATTTCTCTTTTTAACTAATTTGGATGGAATTATCATTATTGATAGTTATATTAACATCTTATTTAATGCTTCGGTTATGCTAATAAGGTAATTTCCATCGTGCAAGGTAAACATGAATTATATATCAGAATTAAGATTTGATATAGTAAATGCTCGCATATATATATAGTGGATTGGTCAATTAAATGCTTATGATTTAACATTAACAAGATCACAATCACCGAGTTAGACAAGACAAGATGAATAACCTCAAGTTTATGGATGTATTTAAACATAAATTGCAGCAAATGATCCTGCTGCGGCTGCGGCAATTATATGAGATCATCAACAAGAATGAGCTTGCACTTGAGCTTCGCGGCTACATTTCAGAGGCTCGACTTAACATGCGTTTGAAGAATAATGGATCAACGATCTCGAAAAATCTGAAGTAGAATTGCATTCTTCAATTGCAGAATCAAGAGAATGATCCTAGCAACTCACAACATCAAAACAACTCGTAGAAAATCTAAAAATGAGCTCAAAAAAGAGAACAAAGACACATTCGAGGAAAATTTGCGTCCTAATTGAGGCTTAGGGTTTGACTTTGAGATTTTATCTCACCTCATTGTGGGCTAACCTTTTTAGGGCCGTAGCGTCAAGATCTATCGAGAGTGGATGTGGTGGGCGTGAGATGCGACACCTTTTGGCTGGCCCTGCCGTTAGCGAAGTTTAAGGTGACCCTGATCCCTGAGGTTTTTGAGAAGGTTGGTTGGAAGTTGCTAGTGTAAGGACTTGTAAATCATTAAACTTCCTAGGGATAACAATGGATAAATAAGTCGTGGTTTTTATGGGTTTTATGGGAAAATCGCGGTTGTGTTTTATTATCCCTATGTTTGTTTATTGGCCGAGTGCTTATTTAATTTGCTTTCGCATGTGCTTAATTGATAAGATAAAAAAAGAAAAAAGAATGGATTGGTGACGCATCCTGGGACGTTGCATTTTCAGTCGACCATTGAGGGATGTTCGCACGCTCGAGGTTTAGGGCGTGACACCATTTATCCGATGTCTTATCAAATTATTGCATCTTGTGGACTTGAGCAACATGTATAGCTTTTTTCCCCCAATGATAGAGCTCTATTGATTTAGAATCTTTTGAAGATATTTAGATCATTATAGTTTGAAAAAAGGACAAATTGATTGCATGGCGATCCAGGCAAAGATGCTTGACAGTAAGACATTGAAGGCAAGCGAAAAAAGGAGTGACAATGGTTCCAAGAACACATGCCACCATGAAGCGACTGGTGGAACTTGCATCACATGAGAACTTTAGGCTGGTTTTCATCTTGGAGATATATGGTCCAATTCACCTTGTCGATTTTGATTGTATGAGCTAAAGACAACATTGCATTTTAGTGATAATTGTTTCATTTCACAAGCATAAAGCTAGAGAATCCAAACTATAATTTATACACCGATTAGTGCTATAATGATATGGAACAACTTATTATTTTTTGTGTGAGGTATGGCACAGTGGGGTTAGGTAGAACAAAATGGTCATGCAAAATCCAGCAGTTGACATTAATTTTCTTTTGTTCAATGGTTGAGATCATGCACATAAGTTCAAGGCCATTACTTTGTTGCATCAATTTTTGTCGGTTAAATCTATGTATCTATGCAACTACTCTTCCTTTTAGAATAGTAAATAATTGTTGAAAGGATGTTGTGGAAACCCAAATCAAGCATAGTGCACTTTATCACCATTGGTGAGGGACAATTGATTATGAATCCTTTGTAGATATTTAATCATTGAAGTAAAAAAAAGGACAAACAGATCACTTGGTGAATGAGGCAAAGATGCTTGACTGTGCATCATTGATGCGAAGTGACAAAAGGAGCAATGAGAGGTTTGAGGAATCTGCTAAGCTATTCTTGTGACATCCTAATTTTCAAGTCCTGATTTCAATCGGATAAGTTGGGCTTTTCATCGACACAATTATAGTGTTTTTCTCAGAGTTGGCCACTCACGAGATAACTAGACCATCTAGGGGAGTCATTAAGAGATTTTAAGGCAAATAGACTTGAGAATTCGACTAAGAATCGATTTTTCGACCGTGCTCATCTTTAGAGGCCATTACGACACAGTATAAAATCGATTTGAGATCATAAATAGGTTAGTTCGATTGAGATGCGTGGCCAATTGTGGGTGACTCCACTGAATTGGAAAATTCTCGTCGACTAACATTAATTTGATTTTTACTGTCGTTTTAGTACCCTGTGTTCGTATTTGAAAAATCGAGATTTTCACAACAATTGAGAGTCGCCATTGTGTCGAGTGGGTTCAGAGTGGTTTGAAGAAAATCGACTATGAGTCATTTACACTAAAAAGTTCTAAAAACTACCTAGTAGCCTAGGTTATGCTAAAAATGTGTCGGAGTGAAATTAACCGTCGATTCGAGTTCTATTTCAGAAATTGAAAGTTTTGTCATGTCACAGGTCATTTTAGGAACGTCGACTCGCTTTCCAAAGATGTTTCTGTGAATCGAGACTTTATGGGAAAAAGTCGTCGCCAGGTCATATTTGTGCAGAAAGTGCCGAAGATGAGTTTTGATGGCAAAATTGAGATGCATGATGGATGCATGGATGAGGAAAAATAGCAATTGAGCATTGAGGTGCCAATTGATATTTGTTGAACCCGAATTGAGTGGAATTGAGGACTAATAGGTGACCAATTGAGGGAAAACCTATGTAATTTCGTATGCCCCCATGAGCAAGACTTATGGACCAATTCAAATGGAGTCTAGAAGAAATTTTGAAGCTGAAAAAGGGCAGTGGAGGCCAGCTCACTTGGTGGGCCAAAAGAGAACCGGTCTTCCCCTCATCCCTATCTCCTTGCTCTCTCCCTCCTCTCTTCCCTTCGTGCCACGCTTTCTGCTTCTGCCTTGCTTTCGTTCTTCTCGGTGTACCGAACTATTCTGCCCTTCTCCTTTCAATTTTCTTCCTTGCAAAACTACCGAAATTGCTGCCTCAATTCCCTGCAAGCTGCCAGGCGTTCCCTGCTCCACGCATCCAAGCAGCAGCTGAAGCTGCCGCCCCCACGTCCGCGACACCAGCACCTTCGATCTTCACGCCTGCCCTTTCAACCACCGTTTGTTTCCCCTGAGTCAACCGAAGCTCCCCACGCTGACTCACTCCACCGAATTGAAGCCCACCGACCGGCCCACAGCAAACGAAGCAGCATCATCGCCCCACCGAAGCAACACCGCTCGATCTTCTCTCCTACGCCAGCTCAACCTCCACGCCGTCTTCTCCTTTGACGCCAGCAGCTCCGTGTCTCGCGCCTCCACCATTTCGCTCGACGCCAGTCCAATGGCTTTCTCACGTCCGGCCCAAATCGCAGCAGCCCATCCTCATGTGTCAGCAGTCCAAGAAGCCATTTGAAGCCCACGAAGGTGTCAACAGCCCAAGTTTTGGCCCAGCAGCAAGCCCACGCCCTTTAGAAGCCCAGCAGAATCAGAAGCCCGCAATTTTGAGGCTCAAGCCCGCGAAGTCAGCCCGCTTCAGGCCCAGTCCAATTTAAAAGCAAATCTCAGGTTTGACTGAGATTTGTTGGGCCCGTTTTAGGCTTGGCCCAAGTCCGCCGATGCAGCCAAAGATTCAGATTTCGGCCACCGTCGCGCCATCATTGCGGTGAACTAGTTTTCGCAATTAACTAGTGAGTTTATACTCTAAACTCTTCTTAGTAGGCTTATGATGCTAAGGGGTGTTTAGATTTATTTAATTAGGAATTAGGTGGTTAGTTAGGTTAAATTAGTGATTTAATTATTTAATTGAGCATGTTAGGTGGTTAGCATGGTTTAGCTAAGGTCTAATTAAATTGTATTATTTATCTAGAAGGGTTCGGGAATTTTCTGGGTCCGTATTGGTATTTAATTTAATAATTTTGGCCTAGGTTAGTATTTTTAGAAATTACATTGAGTTAATTAATTAATTTTCGAAATTAACTAATTATTATTTATTTTTCCAGAAGTTAGGTTAGGATAGCCCGTGACCAGAATTTTGTGTTGATTGCAATGGTGTGGTTAAATTTTGCTATTGAGTGTTAAATTATACAAATTGAGTGTTGATTGGATTTTTAGTATTTAATTCCAAAAATTGTGAATTTCCAATATTTATTCAAAAAATCTCAGGTGTCGGATTTTGACACCAAAAATAGTTTTAATTACTATATAAAATAGTGGGATTTTAAAAAGGAAGAATGTCAATTTCTTTGGGTCGAGTTGACCGTGTACCCACACACGATTATTTCTAATACAAAGAAAAATGCCAGGTTCATAATTTTAATTGACACATTTGAGTGCAATGCATGGTGCCTTGAGCCATATTTGAGTGATCGTGTGATGGTTAAGAGAAATCGTTTCGGGCTGTTAAGTTGGATATCCCTATTAGAGATACCCCTGGACAACAGGAAGCTGGTCGCAGTAGATTTTGGACCCTATGTTCCTTCGGGAAAGCTGTTTGATAAAGAGACGTGCCGTGCTCAATGGGGTGAGATGAAACCTGGCAATGCCAGAAGACCGCTGAACTGAGAGTAGGCTGTGCTATATGTCGAGATCAAAACTAGGAACGCATGATTAATTGAGTTGAATGTGTCTCATTATGGGACTAAATTATGTGACACGGTATGGGACGTGTCATAACGGTTTGATTCTATAATTAGGAGCCCTGTATTGATTTAAGAATTGAGTGTTGCGTTCCCATTTAATTGATCTTGAGTATTGCTCGGTTCCGACTGCGGGGGTGGAACTGAGGCGAGGTAGGTCCTCAATGCTAAATGCGTGATTGTGTGGTTAGGACGCTTCTTAGCGTCTTCCTCTCCTAGTTGAAGTTTAGAGCATGGACTTGTTGAGATATTGTCTCACTGGTTATTGAATAACCATTTCAGGGTCATTGAGCAGAGAACCTGGAGTAGAGAGGAGGTGATTTGAAGTATAGGTCGGATAGGACCGCCTCTTTTGGAGAACAGTCTTTTGTAGTCTTTTGACCATAGACTCTTGTACATGACTCAGCATATGTTTATAAAGGCGTGTTTGTTTGTGAAATTGTTGTTCTGCTTTCTATCCCGAGATAGTTACTGTAAGGGGATTTATAATCCGCTTCCGCATGTACAATAAAAAGAAAGGGGTCGGCGACTCGTCTTGGGAAGTCGCAAAATATTATCAACCAGAGAGGGATGGGCACACGTTCGGGATTCGGAGCGTGACGATTCTCCAAACTCAAAGCTCTATAAGACAAAAGAGTACATTTGGACCTTACTTATGTGGGCACGATACAATCACGAGATTGTGGTAATAATGCATGGCTGCCTTCTTCAAATAAGAACTTTAATAGTTAAAATATTCACCTTGTAATGCTTTATGTTAATAGCAACTCATATTTTCAAGTACCTACCATTTGTAAAAGATGTGATTTAATTAAACACCGTCAAAAGATTGCGGTGCGAGAAAAGACATGGTTATAAAACTACAAGGGACATTACCAAACTCTTGTGATTGCCGTTCAAACTTGGCAAAGAACAAGGCATATGTAATTTAGTCTTCATTGTTTCGATAAGATGTGATGGATCACCGGTTTCACCATGCACTATATTTGAATGACTTAGAGTTGCAATTTTGTTATTTCCCTCAACATATCCCTTTGAGAAAACAAAGAGACTTTTCTGCCCACATGCATGTTTGAACAAGCAATGCATGAATATGAAAGACCATAATATAAGCACATAAGAAATGAGAGAACACAATAATATGTATATTCATAGCCTTAGCTATATGAATGGGGACTCAAAAGGGAGTGGGGACACCCCATTTATCATATGTCTTGTCAAATTATTGCATCTTGTGGACTTGAGCAACATGCATAGCTTTTTTTTATTTTATTTTAACAATGACAGATCTCTATCAATTTGGAATCTTATGAAGATATTTAGATCATTATAGTCTGAAAAAATGACAAATAGATTGCATGGTGATTGAGGCAAAGATGCTTGACAGTAAGACATTGAAGGGAAGCAAAAAAAGGAGTGACAATGGTTCCGAGAACACATGCCACCATGAAGCGGCGCGTGGAAGTTGCTTCACAGGAGAACTTTAGGCCGGTTTTCATCTTGGAGATATGTAGTCCAATTCACCTTATCCATTCTAGTTGGATGAGCTAAAGATAGCATTGCATTTTAGTGATAATTGTTTCATTTCACAAGTGTAAAACCAGAGAATCCAAACTATAGTTTATACACTGATTAGTGCAATAATGCTATGGCACAACTTATTATTTTTTGCGCAAGGCATGGGATAGTGGGGCTTGGAAGGACAAAATGATCATGCCAAATCGAACAATTGACATTAATTTTTTTATTCAAGGGCTGAGATCGTGCACGTAAGTTCAAGCCCATTACTTTGTTACATTGATTTTTGTCGGTTAAATATGTGTATCCATGCAACTACTCTTCTTTTCAAAATAGTAATAATTGTTGAAAGGATGTTGTGGAAATCTGAATCATGTGCAGTACACTTTATCATGATTGGTGTGGGACAATTGATTATGAATCCTTTGCAGATATTCATATCGTTGAAGTCTAAGAAAAGACAAATAGATCACTTGGTGATTGAGGCAAAGATGCTAGACCGTGCATCGTTGATGTGAAGTGACAAAAGGAGCAATGAGAGGTTTGAGGAATCTGCAAAGCTATTCCCCAAACTCAGAGCTCTATAAGACAAAAGAGTACATTTGGACCTCACATATGTGGGCATGGTACAATCATGAGATTGTGGTAACGATGCATGGCTGCCTTCTTGAAATAAGAACTTTAATAATTAAAATATTCACCTTGTAATGCTTATTGTTAATAGAAACTCATATTTTCAAGTACCTACCATTTGTAAAAGACGTGATTTAATTAAACATCATCAAAAGATTGCGATGCAAGAAAAGACATGGTTTATAAAACTACAAGGGACATTTCCAAACTCTTGTGATTGCCGTTCAAACTTGGCAAAGAACAAGGCATATGTAATTTAGTCTTCATCATTTTGATAAGATGTGATGGATCATTGGTTTTGCCATGCACAATATCTAGATGACTCAGAGTTGCAATTTCGTTATTTCCCTCAACATATCCCTCGGAGAATACAAAGAGACTTGTCTGCCCACATGCATGTTTGAAGAAGTAATGCAAGAATATGAAAGACCATAATATAAGCACATAAGAAATGAGAGAACACAACAATATGTATATTCACAACCTTAGCTATATGAATGCGGACTCAAAAGGGAGTGGGGACACCCCATTTATCTGATGTCTTGTCAAATTATTGCATTTTGTTGACTTATGCAACATGCAAAGCTTTTTCTTCTTTTTTTCCAATGACAGAGCTCTATCGATTTTGAATCTTATGAAGGTATTCAGATCATTATAGTCTGAAAAAAAAGGAAAAATAGATTGCATGGCAATCGAGGCAAAGATGCTTGGCAGTAAGACATTGAAGGCAAGCGAAAAAAGGAGTGACAATGGTTCCAAGAACACATGCCACCATGAAGCGACGTGTGGAAGTTGCTTCATAGGAGAACTTTAGGCCGGTTTTCATCTTGGAGATATATGGTCCAATTCACCTTGTCGATTCTGATTGGATGAGCTAAAGACAGCATTACATTTTAACAATAATTGTTTCATTTCACAAGCTTAAAGCCAGAGAATCCAAACTATAGTTTATACATTGATTAATGCAATAATGATATGGCATAGCCTATTATTTTTGGTGTGAGGTATGGCATAGTGGGGTTTGGTAGAACAAAATAGTCATGCCAAATCCAAAAAAAACGTTAATTTTCTTTTATTTGATGGCTGAGATCATGCACGTTTTTGGCCAAATTCAACTAATGATTGCCCTAGTTTGGTTACAAAAATATGAAGCCTTTAATAGAAATTTTAATTTAATAGAAATTTTAAGTGTCAACATTTGTTATTGGAAAACATCTATTGAGATGGAAAGGGACTGAACCATGATGATGTCTTTTTTCATGGATATACATATATATATGTATATATATTAAGGTGATTGGTTACATAGTGAGAAACTTCCAGTCTAGTAATTTGGAAACTATCTTTTTGGAATCGGTTCCCAATTTTGAAACCAGATATTGAACTAATCGACTTTGGAATGTGCTTTTTTTTTTGTTTTATTTTATTAGATATACGATATGCATTGTGTCAAATATGAATACATGTCTTATAAATAGCAAATAGAATCGGATTTGGTAAATGAGAAGTAAGTCTTCATAGACCACAACTCCTTTGAGGTTCATTATGGAAGAGAGATGTGAGATCAAAGAAACCTACTAAAGTGAGAACTTTTCAAGAGGGAAAAGATTAAAGAAATCGAGTATGAGTGATAGAGAGAGTGAGACTGCTGAGAGTCTGTTTGCGCTTGTGCGTGTGAGAGAGAGTGAGAGAGAGAGAGAGAGAGAGAGAGAGAGGTAGTCATGCGAAAAAGTTCCCAAATTTTGTGTTGGTTTTGACCAGTTCTACCCTAGAACCAGCCTTGACAAGTTTGGTTCTTAGGTAGAACCGACCATTACAATGCATAGAAACCAAACCTATCAAAGTCAATTTCCAAATTTTTTACAAAGGCACCAAACTGGTCTTTTATGAATTGACCAAGATGGGCTAGTTCCAAGGTTAAATAGGTCTGATTACACTTCCCTAATATCTATGGCTTTCTATGTTGGAATTTAAGTGATTCATTCTAAAATAACACTACAAAAAAAACTCTCACAACATCATACACAATATCAAAGGAAGATTTTTTAAGTTCAAATTATTTTAAACCCCTTATTTGTCTTTTTTATTATATGTTTCCACTCTTAGCCTCAGGATGAGGGCATTGCGGGCCCTCCCTATTGCAAGCAAGAGTCATTAATTGTTGCTGGGGCCCAAGTTATTTCGCTGGCTAAAAATCCTACGAAGGAAAAAGAAAAAGGAAAAGAAAAAAGAAAGAAAAAAAAAGAAATTTCATAAAACTTATTAAAATAATACAAAAATCATCATCATCACTTTTGGTATAACTTGAAATATAAAAAAATGGGAGGAAATAATTGTGAAATTTCTATGTATTTTAATGTGTGTAGAAGAAGAGAACATAAATAGGCTTTATTAAATGACTATCTAAAATAAAATAACAATCAAGGATATGCATAATCCAAAGATGAGGATAATCAAAAGAATATCCTAATTAACTCTAACAATATGTTCAATTAAAATGTGCACATCAAATCAAAAAAAGTGAAAGGCACACACTTGCAGAATTTCAACAGTTGAAGCATGGACAGTTTAGTAAAACAATTGGAGCATGCCTATTTTTATGTGCGCGAGGGTCAACGGGTCTTCATGCAATGTGGGTTCCATGTATTTATTTATTTAACACAAGATGCAGTAAAAGGAGAAATTGACTTTGAAGACCCAGTTCCACTTTTACTCCTGGTTTTATAAAATTGAAAATTGATAGTGAGGAATTAATGTTAGTCCCTCATTAAACATATATAATGCAATTCATGCTTTGCAGGGTAATAATCATGAAAATTACTTATTTTGGGAATAATGAAAGCATTTCCTACAATATGAATATTGGACCTTTTGTTCAATAGCAACACATGGACAATTATAGCTATATCTAGGGGTGAGCATGGTTTAGGTTGGACCGACCCACCTCCTAACCCTAGGACCAACCTGCACAGTACTGGTCCTCAATTTCTGGGACCGAGGATCGATCCCATTGAGCTTAGGACCGATGATCGAACTGACCCAGTGTGTTCAGTTCGGTTCTAGGATCAACCTAGGACCAACCGATAATTTATTTATTTTATTTTTTATACTCTCTGAAAAGGCAATTGAGGACCGAACCAACCCAATGGGTTTGGTCCAGTTCTAGAGTCAACTCGCGATCAATCGATAATTTTTTATTTCATTTTTTATATTGCCTAAAAAGGCGAATGAGGACTGAACCAATCCTATGTGTTCAGTGACGAGCGAGGCCAGCTAAGAGAGGTGAGCAATGAATGTTGAGTGGGGTGAGCATCGAGCGTCGAGCAGGAAGCAGCAAGCTAGGTGAGCATCGAGCGGCAAATGACACGAGTGACCCAAAGCTAGTGAGGCGAGTGTTGAGTGATGAGCGGAGAAGTTATTTATTTCGATTTTGGTAAATTAAAGACTAAGAGAGCAAATAAGATAGAAGAGAATGAGTAATGGAGGAGGATGCCGTGAGGAGCTATTTATGCCCTTTTGAATCGTGAGGACTCTTCACAAAAATATTTTTCTCTTTTGTAAATTATGGTTGTTGATGCTATAAAAGACATTAAAATATCTAATTTATTAAAAAATAGTGTAAAATTACTTGAACTTTTCACGAAGGAGCTATTTAATGTTGTTGACGCCATTTATTTTACGGTTCTCTATATAAAAAATTATAAATAATATATATCAGGGTTGGTTTGGGTTGGACCGACCATAAACTCCCAAGACCGAGAACCAACCCGCACAATGCTGGTCCAAGAATCCCATGACCAAGGACCACCTCGATCTCTCTAAGAACCGAACTAGGACCAGTAGGGTTGGGCCGGTTCAAGATTGGTCTAGGGTTGACCTTAGACCGATGCTCACCCCTAGCTATATCTCTTTGGTTCTCAAAATTCTCAAACTCTTGAAAAAAATAAAACTTATCTTGGAGAGTAGATTTTCAAGAATATGAACCCATCAACAAATCATATTATTAAATCACCTTTTTTTAAGAGTTTAAATCAATAAATTATAAGTCTACTAGATTTATTATCTGCTCAATCCCTCTTCAATTAGTCGATAGGGAATTTTTCTCTATGGTACGCTCACACTTGTACATTAATGAATACCTAACATGGATAATGACAACCCAACAATACTCTTCCTAATGCTAAAGATATATAGATAGTGCCTAAAAAATGGTACTTTACCAAACACTCAACGCAAACCCATTAATTCACAAAGAAAAATAGCACGCACACCACCCGAAAAAAAAGCGAACTAAAAATTTACTCATGAACTTTCTATTTGCCCCTACCCGTGTAAAACTTTCTTACGTTACTATATGCTATGGCCACTCTTTCATAAATTGACTTTTGTATCTATAAGATTCCCTCTTTTTAGAAAGTACATCACTTCATTGATGGAAGCATGTCATATAATACAACAAGCACAAGGAGCGCAACATCACTATGCTAGTTTTACTCAAAAGTAAGAAAAAATATTAGCTGCACAAGTTGTGCTAGTGCCACAAAGTAGATGCCCATCTATTAAGCGATGTGTCCACGAATGGTCCATTTGTCAGATTTTTCTCTCCTTCTCTCTCTCCTCTTGCAAACTTGAACCTCCATTTCTCCTCTTCTTTGTCGCTTCTCCCTTCTTCTTTTTTTTTTCACTTTCTTTCTTCCACAACTTGTGTGGTTAATATTTTCTCACACAAATGGCCTCATATGCCCTTAATTTACTCTTAATATCCGATCAATGGTGTACAAAACCACATGCATAGAACTTTTTTTTTTTTTTTTCACATTACTAGTGTATGTTATGGGCGCTCTTTCATAAATTGACATTTGTATCTATAAGATTCCATTTTCTGGAAAGTACATCACTTTATTAATGTAGGCATATCATATAAAACAATAGGCACAAGCAGCGCAACACCACTGCGCTAGTCCTACTTAAAACCAGGGGTGCGAAAACTAAGCTTCATATACTCATATCCATGGATGAGACTAGAACTTGCTTTTCAGCGTGAGCTCATGCTGAATCAACTTCGAGAAAACATCCATGGCGTCGCGAGTAAGCCCTAGGGACACAACCAACTCGTCACTCTCCCTGCTCCGGGAAGGGACCACGATGAGGTTGTCGGGGACCGTCGCGGGCGCCACTTGGAACGGCCTCCCGAACCCGAAATCCATCTTGTAGAAATGGAGCTGGCTCCACTTGCTGATGCAGCAAGCGCTGCCCTCGCAGTCAACTAGGACCCTGTTCAGCTCGACGTAGTCGATGGCCGACCTTATGTAACTCTCGGTGACAGTTGCGAGCGCCTCGTGCACGGTCCTGACAGCGAACGAGAAGGGATTGCGGGTCAATTCACCCGCGCTGCACTCAGCACAGGACCAAGCAATGCCGTTCCCGAAGTAGCCACTCGGCAGCGGGGGGTCGAACTTGGGGCGGCCATCGACTGCAGTGAGTAGCTTCGTCGTCTCGTGAGGACCGATTCCAAGAGCTTTGGTTCGCAAGATCCACACGAGCGCTGATATGACTTCGAAGGTCGTCGGGACTACGGAAGAGCCATTCTGGGTTGTGATTCTTGACGCTTTCTTGAGCTGAATGAGAGTGTGTGGCTTGAAGCAGAAGGATTTGTAAACGAGGGGCTTGGTTTGGGGGTCGACCACGTGTCCGGGCCGCCGGTCTCTTGGAGCATACTCATGGTGGGGGAAATCGATGCGCGGAGGTCGCCTTGGGCGCAACACCGATCGATCGAGAAAAGGAAGAACTGATGGTGGCTTGGCTCGAGCCAGGTCTGTCCAGCAAGCTATGAAGTCCATGAGGGCTTTCCCGTCGACAAGGACGTGATTCATGACTATGCCGACGACGATCCCTCCGCACTTGAACGTCGTCACCTGGATTTCATGATAAATTGTAAGTGGATATCTACTTATGTGTACTAAACTAAATAAGACCGTCGGATCTTGTGAAACCCACCATTTTCAATAGTATTTACCTGCACCGTTAGCAAAGGTACTTCCAATATAGTCGGGGCTCCGTCACTGTGCTTCACGAGTTTTCGCAGCATGGCGGGATTGATGGCGCTGATATCGCCCAGCACTGCAATGTCATCCTCCGACGTCGCTTCGACGAATGGGACACCTTCTCCAGTGCATCTCACCGCCATCCTCCCGTCGCTCCCCATGACAAGTCTGCCCGCAAGCGGATAGAACTCGACCAATGCCTTGGTCAGTGACTCTCTGATTGTCTCGATCACGGTGGGACGCCTTCCCCTCCCTTCGCCCTTGAAGGTGATCACGTTCTCAATCACGTACGGGAAGGTCTGGTCGAGGTTCGAGAGAGCGTAGAGCCCACCAAACGTTTCCCTCGCCGGAGAAACATGAACTACGTTCGCGATCTTCACATCAAGCTTTTGTGTAGCTCCCGCGTTTCTCGGCTTCTCATTTCCTGCTTCTTTGCACAGAATAATCGAAGTTGTATTTATTTATCCACAGGCTTTCGGCAATACCATGGTAAATGTATGACTTGCTAATTGCTACAAATAACCTTGACCGTAATAAAAGGGTAAATTACAATATCAATTAATATAGTCCACATTAGGAAAACTCTTACACTGATCAGTCATATACGAAATTGACCAGCCATATTTGTTTATATTGGTTGCATGAAAAATTACATGATCTTGTCAATTAAATATAAATATATCATTATATATTTGAAAAAATGTAGATTAAATTCAAAATGCACATGCTACGTACCGTTCTTGCTTTCATCCTCAAATGACTCAAAGGTCCCTCTGAGAATTGCGGTACCCATCCTGTGGATAACAATTATGAAACATTGAAAAAATTAACCGATTAACCAACATAAAATATTCTTATGAGCATTCATAGATTTTGCAATCAATTTGCCTCACTTTGATTTTTATTATCGGCACGAACTTTTATTTCTTTGAAATTGATGGCACTTTGATTGGGATCTAACCAGCTTTCCAGTCGACTTTGACTCGATAGAGACACTGACCAATTTTCTCACTCATAAGTATCATTGTAGATGTAATATTTAAACTCACATTGATATTTTAATATAAAAAACTCTAGTTAAAATTAATCAAACTTGAATGCATATTCAATGTGCAAGATAAAAAAAAAGCACATACCTGAGCAATTTCAACTTTTAAAATTTTCGAATGTTGAGTTGCAACAATTAGAGCAAGTCTGTATTTATATGTGCGAGGTTTGACAGGTCTTCTTGGCCAAGCCCTGGGTCAACCTAGTTATGTGGGTTCCATGCATTAATGATTTCAATACAATATGCATTCCAAAGAGAAAATGACTTTGAAGACCCAATTCCAAAGAGAAAATGACAAGCTGTTCTCGCTCCCTTTGCAAATTCCAAGATGTGATCCTCATAAAACACATGAATCACGCCCACAACACAAGCCCACAATTGGCACTAACGCCCACCATATTTGTAGGCATGCATGCAGATCGTGCATGTGCATGGGCACGCATTTAATGAGGCGGAATAGGTGAGTGATAATAGTCAAACAAACGTGTGCCTATAATCCTTGAAGATAATCGTGAAATGAGGTGGGCCACCGCCTTTGAATTTCTTGTTCTTGGAGAGAAGGAAGCGTTATAGGAGTCTTCTTCATGCATTTGCAGCAGGTTGTGGGTCCCTTTATTTAATGCAAAAGATTGTGGATGCCTTCCCTTTCGACTAAGGCAAATCACTCTTCTTCGACTTCACTTGCCTACCTGAAAGTCAAAGAACTTAAGCCACTCATGCGTCTTTTGGCTTCTTCCTTCTATGCATGGAGATAGGATTAATGGCAGAGCAAAATTTGAAGACATCACAAAGTCTCCCCTAAACTTTGTTTATTTGGCCAGACTTATGCGTATTTGTCTAACGGGCTTAAACTCGAGACATAATTTAACAGTTTACCTTTAGTCTAGCTAGAAAGGATATCTTGCTTATTTATTAGTGTTAAATGCTCACTTTGCCATGCAATTTATTCGATGTCCTTGGTTGCTAGTTGTTATTATAATAATTGTGCATCCACATAATCACTTAACATATTAGGGATAGATCTAAAATCAATCCAAACTACCCGATAAATATATTTTTGTGAAATGAACAACATTAGACAATGGTTACTGTTCATCATTGTTCATCTTCTCCAGTGGAGAAGCCGATCAGAGGATGACGACCGCCGGCCAAGGGGTCATGTGCATTGGCAATGTGCCGGCGATCGCCGCCTGAGGGTCGATCGACCCTTCGACCGTCGCCGGACCTCAGGCAACGCCTGGCTCGCGCTACCCAGGCGAATGATGGCCTGAATCGCGGGTCTTCATGGCCAAGCCCTGGGTCAACCTAGCTACGTGGGTTCCATGCATTAATAATTTCAATACAATGTGCATTCCAAAGAGAAAATGACTTTGAAGACTCAACTCCAAAGAGAAAATGACAACCTCTTCTCTCTCCCTTCGCAAATTCCAAGATGTGATCCTCATAAAACACATGAATCACGCCCACAACACAAGCCCACAGTCGGCACTGACGCCCACCATATTTATAGGCATGCATGCATATCGTACATGTGCATGGGCATGCATTTAATGAGGCGGAAGAGATGAGTGATAATAGTCAAACAAACGTGTGCCTATAATCCTTAAAGATAACCGTGAAATGAGGTGGGCCACCGTCTTTGAATTTCTCATTCCTGGAGAGAAGGAAGCATTATAGGATTCTTCTTCATGCATTTGCAGCAGGTTGTGGGTCCCTTTATTTAATGAAGAAGATTGTGGATGCCTTCCCTTTCGACTAAGGCAAATCACTCTTCTTTGATTTCACTTGCCCACCTGAAAGTCAAAGAACTTAAACCGCTCATGCGGCTTTCATTGGCTTCTTCTTTCTACACATGCATGGAGATAGGATTAATGGCGGAGCAAAATTTGAAGACATCATAAAGTCTCCCCTGAACTTTGTTTATTTGGCCAAACTTATGCGTATTTGTCTAACGGGCTCAAACTCGAGACATAATTTAACAGTTTACCTTTAGTCAAGCTAGAAATGATATCTTTCTTCTTAATTAGTGTTAAATACTCACTTTGCCATGCAATTTATTCGATGTCCTTGGTTGCTAGTTGTTATTATAATAATTGTGCACCCGCATAATCACTTCACATATTAGGGATAGATCCAAAATCAATTCAAACTGCCTGATAAATATATTTTTGTGAAATGAACAACATTAGACATCGGTTACTGTTCATCACTGTTCATCTTCTTTGGTGGAGAAGCCAATCAGAGGCTGATGACCGCTAGCCAAGGGGTCGCGCGTGCCGGCGACGCGCCGGTGATCGTTGCCTGAGTGTCACCCAACCCTTGCGACCATCGCCGGACCTCAGGCGACGCCTGGGTCACGCGACCTAGGCAACTGATGGCCTGAATCGTGGGTCTTCGTGGCCAAGCCTTGGGTCAACCCGGCTATGTGGGTTCCATGCATTAATAATTTCAATATAATATGCATTCCAAAGAGAAAATGACTTTGAAGACCCAATTCCAAAGAGAAAATGACAACCTCTTCTTGCTCCCTTCGCAAATTCCAAGATGTTATCCTCATAAAACACATGAATCACGCCCACAAGACAAGCACTCATGGGGCTTTCATTGGCTTCTTCCTTCTATGCATGGAGATAGGATTAATGGTAGAGCAAAATTTGAAGACATCACAAAGTCTCCCTTGAACTTTGTTTCTTTGGCCAAACTTATGTGTATTTGTCTAGCGGGCTCAAACTTGAGACATAATTTAACAGTTTACCTTTAGTCTAGCTAGAAATGACATCTTTCTTATTTATTAGTGTTAAATGCTCACTTTGCCATGCAATTTATTCGATGTCCTTGGTTGCTAGTTGTTATTATAATAATTGTGTATCCGCATAATCACTTCACATATTAGGGATAGATCTAAAATCAATTCAAATTGCCTGATAAATATATTTTTGTGAAATGAACAACATTAGACATTGGTTACTGTTCATCACTATTCATCTTCTCCAGTAGAGAAGCTGATCGGAGGCCAATGACCGCCGGCCAAGGGGTCGCGTGCACTGGCGATGCGCTGGTGATCGTTGCCTGAGGGTCGCTTGACCTTGGTGACCGTCGTCGGACCTAAGGTGACGCCTGGGTCACGCGACCGAGGCGACTGATGGCTTGAATCGCGGGTCTTCATGGCCAAGCCCCGAGTCAACCTAGCTATGTGGGTTCCATGCATTAATAATTTCGATACAGTATGCATTCCAAAGAAAATGACTTTGAAGACCCAATTCCAAAGAGAAAATGACAACCTCTTCTCGCTCCATTCACAAATTCCAAGATGTGATCCTTATAAAACACATGCATCACGCGTAAGTACCGATCTCTTATTCGGCACAGTGCTAAGCCTCTTACCTCCTAAATCTAAACTTGAGTCTTGATGATCTACTCACTTTCATTGACTCGCTTGCCAGCCGACGGTAGGCATGTCATGCGATCCCCGTTTACTAGCTTGCCATTGCGCACCCCATGGCCGCATCAGTAACTGACGGCGCTTTGGCTTGCGACACCGCAATATGAAGCCATCCAACACCAAGTTATTGACCCACTTGATCGAGAACGTTTGTGTGACATCCTGAAATTCGAGCCCTCTGAGGGAGGAATGAATGTGGATTTCGTCAATGCATTGTTGGTTGATCTCACTTGGAATTGATCACTCCTGAGATACTAACCTTGAGGAGAAATGCTAATGAGGACATAACTCATACGACTAAAGAACTTGACCTGGGAAAACGACTTGATCGTGAGACTTGTGTGAAGACGATCCTACAGATAGGCAGGTCGATTTCATGGATGACTAGAAGTCGATTTGTGGACAGAACATAATGGAATGACGGGCGATTCCATTTACTGTTATCGAACCCGCGAACGACCCTATGTCGATCCTTAGTAATTGTGTACTTTGAAACAAGAATCTATTTTCTGCAAATTCATGTAGTCAAAGACGTCCATGTGTCAAGATGTCTTGAACATGGTTTGGCACGAGTTAGTTATGCGTGAATCCTCGAAGCCGCCTGTCAGTCTGAGTTATACCAAAATGACATGTGGGAAAAATTGACATGGCATGAGAGTCCATGATTGGACTTCAAATGTTCGGGAATGTTCGGGATAGACTTTGGATGAAGCTACTTTATTAGTTGACAGAGCCAGTTAAGCTGAGTTTTTGGAAAAGGGATTTTCGGACCGAGGAAGCGAGCCCATGAGGAAGTGGGCCAGGCCAAGCCAGTGTGGGCCTTAGGCCTAAGGTAAGACAACCACCATGGTGGGCCTAAGGCAAGCAAGTGAGCCCATTGGGCCCAATCAACTATTTCTTCTTCCAAGCCCATTACCAAGCCTTAAGCCCATTTGAGCCCAATCAATACCCGAGCCCATTCCTATTAATTTCCAAGCCCATTTCTTAAGCCCGCCCATCATTTTCAGCCCAAGGGCAGATGGGGAAATGTGCAAGGTGAAATGACCAAATTGCCCCTAGTTGTAGGGAGAAAAAAAGCTAGAGAAGAGAGAGAAAGTGATGATGTCTTGCATAGGGACTTGAAGCATGCATTGAATGGCCTTAATGAGGCCTTGATGGCAGCTCTCCCATCACTCTCTCTCCTCCTCTTTAGCCCCAAACCGGTTGACCATCTCTCTCATTTGTTTTCTCTTCTTCCAGTTTTTGCTCTAGCTGACCTTTCTCCAAAAACTTGAGTTGTTCATTGCCTTCCCGCGAGAATCAGCCTTAGTACCACCCACCATTGCGCTTAGAAGGCCTAAACCGTTTAGGAGAGCCCTACCACTTGTCGAATGGAGCCGCCGGCCGATCCGTATGCCGGCTTGAAGTTGCCGGTCGCCAGTCCATCAGTTCGCTTGCAGCTTGCACTGTTTCGCGTTTTTAGCCATTTTTCTCCCATTTTGATCCTTCCTCCACCCATCCCAACCACCACCAAGTCCCCCTTGAGCCCCAAGTGCCGCCGGTTGCCAACCACCCGCTCATCGGAGCTCCGGTAAGCCCGTTTAGCTCATTTCTCCTTCGGCAAGTCAGTTTTCCAGAATTTCAGAGGGAAGCAAAGCTTGTGGCTATTGTTTCAGCCTTGGGACCGCCTTTGACCACTGTGGTTGAGGTCCCGAGCATAGCCACCATCGTCGCGGCCGCGTTTGTGTCTCTGGCCCGCTTAATTGGTGAGTTTAGCTCATAATCCTTCGATTAGTGCCTAAACTTTCTTAGGGTTGGTTTAGTTAGATTTAATTCTAGTTTAGGAGATTTAATTAAGTTATGTTAGCCCTAAGATAGGTGGTTAGATGGATGGATTAGATTAGTTTATCATAATCTCGCTTTAATTGTTTAATTGTGCTTATGTGTTTAATTAAGCTTGTTTTGCTTAATTAATTGTTTGTTTGTTTTAATTAATGTTTTGTTTAATTTCTGAGTTTAGTTTATTATTTATTTAATTTTGGGAATTCACTGTTCACACGACACTATTCACAATTTTACTATTTATGCGCATTGTTCACGTGCATTATTCATCTAGAATGTGAAAAGTGTCTAAATTAATATGTGTTGATTTTATGAGATGAATTTGATGTGTTATTGCATAAACATCCGCATGAAATGCATGTTTTCCACAAAGAGGGGAAAATGGATTGTCTAAGGGACATTGGAAGTGGATCGCTATTATGAGAAAAGAGAAAATGATTTGAAAGTATATATGCAAGGGTGTGCATTGGCTAAGTGTGCAAAGATAAAAAGGGAGTTGTGGTGGTTTGCTTGCGTGATCATTAAGTTGAATCCATCCCCCGCTGTGTGTTGGGTGGGTGATGCTCCTATGTGAAATGCCTGTGTGGCAACAACCATACCTGTGTGGCGGTAATAAGAACGTGCCTGTGAGGCGTAGAATGAGCATGTGTGGCTAGAACATGCCTGTGTGGTGTAGAATGAGCTTGTGTGGCATAGAACATGCCTGTGTGGCATAGATCATGCTTGTGTGGCCGTATTACTATGTGTTGGATAATCGTGCCTGTGTGGCGGTGATCAATTGGAACGTATGATAAGTCGTGCCAGTGTGGCCGTAAGCAATTGGAGTGCCTGTGTGGCCGTAAGTAATTGGAATGCCTGAGTGGATCATATTGTTTATGTCACGCACACATGAATCGATAACGTGTAGGGTATGGCAATGGCTAGGTAAGATCACTTGTGATGCGACTGTATGTGATTGATGAACTACATCATCTAATGGCCATTTGCATTGCGTGTATTGTGCTGAGATATAACGTGCAGGGTATGGCATGCCGGGTAAGGTTGCATGCGAATCAACTATTGATTGTTGGTTGTTAGTCAGGGTTTGTTTTGAAGAGATACCCCGAGTCGAGTTGGTATACAAACTGGGGCTTAGGGGAGGACTCACTGAGATTTATATCTCACTAGTTATTGTATAACCATTTTTAGATCCCTAGTGTGAAGGACCAGGAGCTTGAAGTAGAAGGGTCAAGAGCATAGATGGCTCAGTAGTTCTTTTTGAGATGGGGCTTCTGTATATGAACTTGAGGTGTTTTGAAAGTGTGTTTTGATTTAGGAAATTGTTGTCCTGCTTTTCTATCCCGTATATGTTGTTGTCAGGGGATTAGTTAATTCACTTCCGCATGTGCAATAAAAGGAATGGGTCTTGGGAATGTCGTAATTTCTATCGACCACCGAGGGATGTGCGCGCGCTAGAGGTTTGGAGTGTGACAGTTTGACTTTGCACCCTCAAAGGGGTCCAAAGGCTTGTACATGCTGGAAGTTTGGCCCCGTTTGGTTTGGCTTTGGGACTCTAAAGTCCCACGGCCAAATGCAAACACATTTGGTTCGATTTTTTGGGCGACTTTGGCAAGATGCAATTGCATCTCCAAAGGACTCTAAGGGACCTTAGTCCAAAGTAGGTCTAGAGGTCCTTTGGGAACTTGCATTTTCGGAAGGCAAGTTCCCGTTACTATTCATCATTGTTCATCTTCTCCGGTGAAGAAGTCGATCGGAGGCCGACCACCGCCGACCAAAGGGTCGCACCCGTTGGCAACGCATCGGCGACCACCGCCTGAGGGTTGCCCGACCCTAGCGACCATCGCCGGACCTCAGGTGACGCCTGGGTCGCGCGACCAAGGCGACTGATGGCCTGAATCGCGGGTCTTCATGTTTAAGCCCTGGGTCAACCCAGCTATGTGGGTTCCATGCATTAATAATTTCAATAAAATACACATTCCAAAGAGAAAATGACTTTGTAAGACCCAATTCCAAAGAGAAAATGACAACCTCTTCTAGCTCCCTTCGCAAATTCCAAGATGTGATCCTCATAAAACACATGAATCACGCGTAAGTACCGATCTCTTATTCGGGATAGTGCTAAGCCTTTTACCTCTTGAGTCTTGATGCTCTACTCACTTTCATTGACCTGCTTGCCAGCCGACGGTAGGCATGTCGTGTGATCCCCGTTTACCAACTCGCCATTGCGCGCCCTATGGCCGCATTGGTAATCGACGGAGCTTTGGCTTGTGATGCCGCAGTATGAAGCCGTCTAATGCCAAGTTATCGACCCACTTGATCGAAAACGTCTGACTTTGCACCCTCAAAGGGGTCCAAAGGCTTGTAAATGTTGGAAGTTTGGCCCCGTTTGGTTTGGCTTTGGGAATGAGCTTTAGGACTCTAAAGTCCCTTGGCCAAATGCAAACGTGTTTGGTTCAATTTTTGGGTGACTTTGGCAAGATGCAATTACATTTCCAAAGGACTCTAAGGGCCCTTAATCCAAAGTAGGTCTAAAGGTCCTTTGGGAACTTGCATTTTCAAAATGCAAGTTCTGGTTACTGTTCATCACTGTTCATCTTCTCCGGTGGAAAAGCCGATTGGAGGCCGACGACCGTCGGCCAAGGGTCGCGCGCGCCGGCAACACGTCGGTGACCGCCGCCTAAGTGTCGCTTGACCCTAGCGATTGTCGCCGGACCTCAGGTGACTTTTGGGTCGCGTGACCTAGGAGATTGATGGCCTGAATCGCGGGTCTTTGTGGCTAAGCCCTAGGTCAACCCAGCTATGTGGGTTCCATGCATTAATAATTTCAATACGATATGCATTCCAAAGAGAAAATGACAACCTCTTCTTGCTCCCTTCGCAAATTCCAAGATGGGATACTCATAAAACTCATGAATCACACGTAAGTATCGATCTCTTATTCAGGACAGTGCTAAGCCTCTTACCTCTTGAATCTAAACTTGAGTCTTGATGCTCTACTCACTTTCATTGACTTGCTTGCCAGCTGATGGTAGGCACGTCGTGCGATCCCCATTTACTAGCTCGCCATTGCGCGCCCCATGGCTGCATCAGTAACCGACGGAGCTTTGGCTTGCGATGCTGCAGTATGAAGCCGTCCAACGCCAAGTTATAGACCCACTTGATCGAGAACGTCTGACTTTGCACCCTCAAAGGGGTCCAAAGGCTTGTACATGTTGGAAGTTTTTGTTTGTAAAAACAACACATAGGAAAAGTGGGAAGAAGTGAGTCAATTAATAAGTGTAGGGTTTCTTTAGTGTACCTAAAGAGATGATTGGGTATGGGCTAGACCTCACCATATCCGTGTGCGGGTACGCGATTTTTGGCGCAATTATTTTGCATAGTTTAATTAGCACTAATCCCTTTGTTATTTTATTTTTATTTTTTATTTTGTACGGTTATCTTATTAACTTTAATCAATTCAATGTTTTTTTTTTAATTTATTGAGAATTTTCGAAAATTAAAAAAATTAATAAATAATAATTTCGAAATTTTATTTATTAAATAATAATAATTTTTTATTATTCCAAATTTTTGTTTGTGTCTTTTCAAGACAACCTTTGAAAAAGATACTCATTCAGTTTGCAACCTTTCCCGAAGGGTTGCATTTGTTCGTTTTTTAACTGTTTACGAATGGACCCCTTTGTTCATCTAGGCAATTTTTGAAAGGATACATTTGTTCGCTTTACGACCTTTCACAAAGAGTTGTTTACATTTTAATAATGTTTTATATATACATGTAAGTTTTCAGAAGAAATGAGTGTGATCATTTTCGAGACTTCTGTCTAAAAAAATTTTAGCCATCTTTTCAATTGTTTTCTAAAAAGATTATGGAGAAATACTAGATTTGTTATCTAGTACTCTCATTTAAGACTTTGTTGTATCCTAGAGGAAATTTGCCGGTGACCGTTAGCAACTTTGTAGGGCAAATAAATCCTTAAAGAAAATGATATCATGCCTCAAAATCCGACTTGATTACTTGATCCGACTTAATTGTTCTACTCAATTCAAAGTCATATTTTTCCAACAGTACATATGTCCATTGCAAATTTTGTATACCAAGGTCTATGCAAGGTACTATGTTGTTTCTCCTCTTGGCTAAGTGCATTTTGGAATTTGCTAATTAAGTTGGCTAAGGTTCTGTTTGTTTATTTTTATTTCGTTCCCCGAAACAAAAGTTTCCGTTCTTTTGTTATGGAGAACAAAAAAAGAACAAAAACGTGTTTGGTAAAACTTTTGTTCCCAAGAACAATTTTTTTTTGTTTCCGGGAATAGATTTGGAACAAAAACAAGAAGTAGAAAAAAGTTGTTTCTTGTTCTCGAGAACAATTCCAAGAAACAGTTCTTTCTTCTTCTCATTTTTCTTCTTCTTTTTTCTTTCCTTCTTCTTCCTTTTGGCCGATCGCCGGCCTCGGCCATGGCCGACGACCGGCCGTCGAGGGCCAGCAACCTTGCCGGAGCGTTGCCGGCCCTCGTTGAGCCTCACCTAGGTGACGCGAGGTCGGCCTCACCCTTGCCTAGCGAGCTCGAGCCTCGCCCCGGCCGGCAAGGCTTGGCCTCGCCTTGGTTGGGCGAGCTCGAGCCTCACCCGGCCGGCGAGGCTCAAGCTCGCCTTGGCTGGGTGAGCTCGAGCTCGCCCAAATTTGGCGAGGCCAAGCTCTCCTAGCCATTGGCGAGGCTTGGTCTCGCGGGGCCACCACCGGGCGATGCTGACCTAGCGATGGCTTGGCGAGGCCGCCGACCCTTGTCAACTGGTTGCTAACCATGGCGAGGCCGGCGACTAGCCAAAAGGAAGACAGAAGAGAAAAAAGAAGAAAAAAGAAGAAAAATATAATAAAAATATTGAAAAATTAAAAGAAACAAAAGAATTATACAAGTTTACCAAACGCATTTCTATTATTGGAGTAGAAATTTTTTGCAATTAGCAAGTGCATTCTTATACTTAGAAATTGTTCATTGGAACAGAAAAAAAAAAAAAAAAAAAAAAAAAAAAAAACTATTTCTGTTTAAAATTGTTCCCCGGAATAGAAACGTTACCAAACACGCCCCAAATAGGCTTCTCGAGGAGTCTATCTTTCTCAAGGTTGGGCGTTGCCCCCAAAATTCAATTTTTCTTTTAGCTTGTGGGTGTGATGTCGTTATCGCATTTTACATATGTCCAATTAATTAATACTTTTTCTAATTCAGTATCAAAACTAACCAATGTCATTTAAATCATAAAAAATATATGACTAGTCACTCGTCCAATCCTCAACAAGATTAGTTCTTGCTTTCATTAAATGTTATAGTAATCAAATTTACAATGTGCAACATTTGAGGAAAATAGTACTTCGAATCTATCTGAAAATGCCTTCTGTGTGTATGAGCTGGAGACTTTGCATTTAATATTTTTTTAAAGTGATCTCTTGTGATAATGCCTCTACAATCGAGACATACTCTTTGCCTTCTCATCACACGATGCCTAAATGAGAATGACACAATTTTCTAAGTGAGTGAGCCATGTTACCATTTGATCTTAAATGGCATCGAGTAAGCAAGGCATGCCAACAAAATCACATGACATAATGATATACTTAACAGAGACTTCACATTGAGCCTAATTTGAAAAGCTGAGATACTTGATTGACCAAAAGATTTGAGTACAACATTCTAAGGGGGAAGAAAGTTCAGGTACTTGCGATATCACGAGACTTGGCTATAATAAAACCATTATTTATTGTGTTATGCACTACTTGCTCCAATACACAAAAGAGGTATCGGCACTAGAGGAGCATGAATTTTTGTCTCCTTCAATATCACCTGAACTTTTGTCCTTGTTCAATCGAGTATGAAATGTGACTTGAACTAATGTGTATCAACACGGCCTGCTTGTTCACATGTGACTCGCCTATTCGGCAAAAGTGTTGAGAAGGATTACCAAAGGAAACTTGAATAAATTAAAGGATGTGCTTTCTATTTTTCATTTTCATGTTCTCTTTCCTCGTATGTTTTGCCAAACTCTTTCTCCACCACAAACGCTCCATCACCTTCTTCATTGTTGCCATCGTCTACCATCGTCAGTATTTGCAGCGGGACCTCAATTAACGGTCACAACCTTCGTTCAAGGTCAATCAACAAAGTTAAGTAGTGGTGGTTGTCGGCAATAGGCAGAGATAGTCTTGAGAAATTATTGGGGGTACAAGTGGGATGCCTCATTTTTATGCAAGTCTATTTAAAGAGTGACACGTGTCAAAAATTTTGAAAGCCCCCCTCCCTCTCTCCCTTTATCTCTCCTTTCTTATGCACCTCTTGTTTCTCTTCCTCACCATGTCTTCCTTTATTTCCCTTTCCTTTTTGATCCTTTCTTTCCCTTTGGCTTGCAGCCAGTGCTTGGCCATAGTCGGCGACCAACCATAGGTGAGAGTTGCTTTTCCTAGATTCGACGAGGGCTCAATCTAGATCTAGAAGTTGTGGAGGAAGGGTGATGACATCAAAGCCATGAGAGACCTCGAGGATGTAGGGGCTAAGAGAAGGCTTGGCGTCGCAAAACAATAGGGGGGCTTGGGCTTATTCTTGGACCCGTGTGGGCGGTGGATGACCTGTGGATGGAGGGGATGATATTGGAGCCACAAGGGACCTCGAGAAGGCAAGGGTTGAAGGAGGGCTCGAGGTTGCAGGTAATGGCAATGGGAGACTTGGGCTTGTTCTTGAACCCAGGGGTGGCCGTAGGGGCAATGGACAACCTCAATAGTGGAGCCATCGTTGGAGTGGGGATTAGTGGATGAAACGATGGTGAAGGCAACTGACTAGGGCGTGGTTTGCAGGAGAGGGGGAGAGAGAACAAAGAGTAGAGGATCGCATGAGAGGGAAAGAGATAGAAGAAAGCATTTCTCACATGTGGGCTCAAATAGGACACGTGTTGCTCATTAAATGGACTTGCACAAAAATGACATGACCCAAGTATTTTTGTCTTTTTTTTTTTTTTTTTTTCGAGGGGGGAGGGGGAGGAAACAAAAAAGTAAAGTGATTTGTCAAAACCAATGGTCATCCTATCAGCATAACGTATCATCACTTCTGGAGTAAGTGCCACATCACACCATAACGTATGATCACTTATGGAGTAAGTGCCACATCAACACTTCCCAACAAAGAATTTAATGGATGGATCACATCGAGCACAATTCACAAAGTTGAAACTACTCGATAGAAACAAAAAAGTTTAACTTATTATCGTGCAAGTTTCACGTGCTAAAGTTTTCAAATCCCCAACCTCTTAAATTTTTAGAGCTCTTCAAAACTCCAGCCTTCTAAGTTCCTTCAAGGAATGTCTTCTGAATCTGAACCCATCGACATATAATGTCATTTGATTACTTTTATTTAAGAGTCTTAAGTAATAAATTATAATTCAACTAGATTTTATTAACTGGTCAATCCCTATTTAGTTGCCCAAAGATGGAATATTGCTTGTAATATGCTCACACGTATACCTCAATAGATAATATATAGTATGAAGAAAAGACAATCCATCAATACTCTTCCAAATGCTAAAAATATATAGTTAGTGTTAAAAAAGGGATTACGAAAATAATGTGGTAAAATCGATGGACGAATAAATAGGGCATACTGAACACTCGAAAGAGTTGGCCTTGTCATGTAGTGAATTGATTATTTTATAAAAAGAAATAGAGCATAGACCACCAATGTGTTTTAATAATTTTACACAAGTGGATACGTGAAACCTTTGGCTATAATGTAATTAACATTGCCTTTTTTAGCGTATGCTGTGGTTACTTTTTCATGAATTGACATTTGTTTCTCTAACATTCCCTTTTTTCATTGATGGATGCGTATCATATAATACATTAGACATAAGCAGCCCAACAGGCTCTGCGATAGTCCTCCTTAGACTTCACCCATGTCTACCAAAACGAACACATGTACTCATTTTCATATATGAGGCTAAAAACTTGCTTTTCAGTGCGAGCTCAGACTAAATCAATTTTGCAAAAACGCTCAACCGCCATGAATATTATTTAAGTCCAAGCTGCGCTTGAACTTTGCCATAACTGAGGACCTCATCAGAATAACAACTCCACATACACCTTTAACTGCTCCGCAAGGATTTTCTGACGCAACCTCCTCAATCGCAGATAAAGCAAAACCATTGTTGCATTAATATCTATCAGGAGATCGAAAACGTACCTTGTTAATTTCAAAAGTTACATCAACCGTTGGCTCTATAGGCTCCACCTTACTATGAGCACCATCTGTGTCGATTACTTTGCTAGTACCTGTACTTGCTACCTCAGGAGTTTCTGGTTGCAACTCCACCTCAAGCTGAACACCGTTCAGATCCGTATTAACACTGCCATAATCACTCCTAGCCAAAAGTACTTGAGACTCATCAAAGGTAACTTCTCTGCTGTTAACAGGTGAATTTATATTTGGGCACCACAACTGATTGCCCCGCTCACCTTGTGCATAGCCATGGAATATGCACATTGCCCTCCAATCAAGCTTACCATCACTTACTCGAAAATAACATGGGCAACCAAACATTCTAAGAATAGAATAATCAGCAACATTACTCCGAAGCCATTCAATAGCAATTGATGGGGATCTATTCACCAGGGTAGCTTACCGTACTTAGCACATCAACCAGGAATCTCCTAGCCATACCAACACTAGAGATAATTTTTCGGGCCATCTCTAGTAATGTTCTACTCGTCAATTCTGCAAACTGTTGTGATTTATTGGCACTAATGTGGTGTTTCACTATGTTATCTTTCATGCAGAATTTATTTGTCAGCTCCGAGCAGAACTCCATGCTATTGTTAGTCCGCACATGCTTGATCGACTTACCAGTTTCCGTCTCGATCAAAACTCTTGTTTGCGTCAATAGACTCTCGAACAGATGCATTCGACGTCTCAACAGCGAAATTTATCTTTGTCTCACCTTGAAGTTTATACAGGCCATCGTGCTTGATTCCTTTCATTATCACCGGGGCACCTCGAATAACCTTCAAAATTCCACCTTTTGAACTTGTTGAATCTAGGGCACCCAAGGAAATTAAGTTCTTTTTCAATTCTGGAACATGCCTCACTCCAATCAATGTCCTCACGATACCATCATGCATTCTGATTTTAACATCACCAACACCCACAACATTGCACTCAGCGTTGTTTCCTAACTGGATTTTACCACTACCTGTGCACTAGTAAGTGATAAACCAGTTTCTATTTGGTGTGATATGAAAAGAACAACCAGAATCCATAATCCATCCATCAAGCGATGAATCATTGGTGACAGACAAGACATAATCAGCATTATCTACTGCAGTTGCAACATTATCTTCAGAATCAACCATAATTCCCTTACCCTTCTCATTCTTCAGCTTAATGCAATCCCTTTTAAGATGCCCCCTCTTGCCTTGGCTCAACAGACAACATCAGCAGTCCTAGATTGACTACGTCTGTTCATATTAGTACTACCATTACCCATACGTGTTACAGCTCTTCCTCTATTTTCACCTACTAGAGCAGTAGATACAGATTCGCCAGATTCTCTTCTACGAATATCCTCGCTCAGAATTAAATCTCGAACCCCATCAAACGTCAAACTTGTTGACCCAGAGGAATTACTAACAAAGAACGGTAGTATTCCAACTATCGTGCAATGAGGATAATAGAATCAAAGCACGTACTCATCTTCAAAATCAATCTCAACTGAACTCAATTGACTAACAATCACATTAAATTCATTGATATGATTTGCAACAGACGCACCTTCTTTCATCTTCAAGTTAAACAGATGTCGCATCAAACAGACCTTATTGATCGCAGAGGGCTTCTCGTACATATCCGACTGGGCTTGCATCAAATCAGCGGTGGTCTTCTCCTTCGGGATGTTAAACGCGCGACGTTACGAGCCAACGTCAACCGAATAACACCCATAGCTCGTCTATCCAGCAAATCCCAATCAGCTTGCTTCATCGTCTCTGGTTTCTCCCCAAATAAAGGCAAGTGCAGATTCATGCAGTAAAGATAATCTTCAATCTGCATCTTTCAGAAACTAAAATCCTTCCCATCAAATTTGTTGATTCTCAATTTTACTTCTTCTATCGCCATCGATTCGCTTCAATTCAGCCAAAGCCTGGCTCTGATACCACTTGTTGCAATAGGGCAAGCGATCGAACAAAATATAGACGGAAGAAGAAAAATAAATCGGACACCAGATTTACGTGGTTCAGTCGTAAAGACCTATGTCCACGGGGAGAGCAGCAGCGAATTTCACTATAGATCAAGCAATACAAGGAGATTACACACTCAAGTTACTCAAACACTCTCTCGGTGTTTCCCAAGCCCCAATTTAACCCCAAACCCAAGTCACGACACAAAATTATCACACAAGTTCAAAACAAACGCTGAAAAAGAACTCATTTTCTTGATTGCGCTTCAGCTTGAGGACATGCAGCTCCTTTGATCGTTGAACGCTGGCGGATCCATGGCATCGCGAGGAAGCCCCAGTGACGCGACCAACTTATCGCTCTCCGCGCTATGAGAAAAGACCTAGACGACGTTGTGGGGTACAGGTAGCTGGTGCCACTTGGAACGGCCTCCCAAACCCGAAATCGTCTTGTAGAAAGGAGCCGACTCCACTTGCTGATGCAGCAAGTGTTGCCCTCACGATCGACCACGACCGTGTTCATCTCGATGTGGTCAACGGACGACCGTATGTAACTGTCGGTGACGCATCGGAGCGCCTCGTGCACAGTCTGGACAGCAAACGAGAAGGGCTTGTGAATCAGTTCACTCGCTCTGCGCTCAGCGCAGGACCAAACAAGGCCAGTCCCGAAGTAGCCGCTCGGCAACGGCGTGTTGAACTTGGACCGACTGTTGACTGCAATGAGAAGCTTTGCTGTTTCACGAGGATCGATTCTGAGAGCTTTAATTCACAAAATCCATATGAGCGCCGATATGACTTCGAAGCTCGTAGGGACTATAGAGGAGCCATCGTTGGTTGTGATTGTGGACGCTTTCTTGAGTTTTACGAGAGTGAGTGGCTCAAAGCAGAATGATTTGTAAACAAGGGGCTTGGTTTGGAGGTTGACTATGCATTCGGGACGCCGATCCATCGGAGCATACTCGTGGTGGGGGAAAGGTCACCTCGGGCACAATACCAATCGATCAAGAAAGGGACGAATCGAAAGCGGCTTGGCTCGAGCTACATCAGTCCAACAAGTTATGAAGTCCTTGAGGGCTTTACCATCGACGACGACGTGATTTATGAGAATGCCGAGGGTGATCCCTCCGCACTTGAATGCTGTCACCTGGATTATACGATAAACTGTAAGCGGGGATGTACAGAAGTAGGTCATATTCAATCGGGCCCTCTAATAAAAAAAAGTTACTCAGTGAACCAGTATTATAAAAACATTACCTGCACTGTCAGCAAAGGTTTTTTCCAATATGGTTTGGGCTCCATCGCTGTTGTTCATGAGTTTTCGCAGCATTGGCAGATTGATGATGCTGATGTCGCCCAGCATTCCGATGTCGTCCTCCGACATCGCTTCGACGAACGGGACACCTTCTCCCATGCATCTCACTGCCATCTTCCTGTCACTCCCGCAACGAGTCTCCCTGTGAATGGATAGAACTCGACCAGTATCTCGCCCAGTGATTCTCTGAGCATCTCACTCGCAGCGAAATGAAGACGAGCAGATGCTGGGAGGAAGACAAAGTGACCAGATCTGGCCATGGCGGAAGACAAAGATGAACAGATGCTGGGAGGAAGATGAAGCCATGAATACTTTCTCCCCGAGCGGTGAGGTGGTGGGGAGAAAACTAAAAGGTAAAATGTAATATTTTCTCCCCAAGCTACCATGGTGACAGCAGGAAGACGAAGCAGCCAGAACTGGCCGGTGACCCGAAGATGAAGACGAACAGACGCTGGGAGAAAGACGAAGCCGAAGACGAATTGAGGAAGATGACGGAGAGGGTGACTTGGTCAAGCTGGTGGTGTGGACAAAGGAGGAACAGACAGATTTCTATTTTTTATTTAATTCTATATCGGCAAATATGTGTCAAGCTGTAATTGGATGGAAGCAAAATGATGCTCGCCACGTTAGCTGATGACGTGGCAAGAGCAAACCACTGAATATTTCCTCGAGCTCGGAAGAGAACCGGGGGAGAGGAGAGAAGAGAGAGAGATCCAGTGAGTGAGATCGGGAGAGAAAGAGGGATTGAGCTCTAGAGGGCTTCTTGATCAGCTGAAAACAGATGGAAAGGCAGGGCGAGGGCTGCTTCTTGAGGGGTTCGGCTGAAAACCAGAGATAGCGAGCGCTACTCGAGAAGGAGACGGTGAGAGCTGCTCGTGGGAGCCACACAGAGAGAAAGAGCAAGCTCGAGAAAGGGTGAGCTAGAGGGAGGCTGGTTCTTGGAGAAAGAAAGAGCGAGAGAGAACCGACTGTGCTCTCAACATCTTTGGCGGTGGTAGTGTTCCGGTGGCGGAGGAGGTGACGTCGCAGCAGTGAAGGACCGGAGGTGGGGCAGGTCAAGTGCGCTCCTCTCTCACACGGCCGTGAGAATCGAATGAGGAAGGTTCGGAGAACAGAGGGAGATCCGAGCGAGAGTTGAGGAGGAGAGCCTTATATTTGATTCCTACTTGACGCCGCGATTGTATTGGAGGTCATGCCATAAGCGTGGGATCTTAGATTCAATTTTTCATCGAGCATAACACCAGCGAATGGACTATTAATGGAGAGCACATGAAGAACTTGCCAATGCAATTAGGGCTAGATTTTGTCCTCCTCTCCTTCAATTAGTTTAATTTGTGGCTCTTCTTCTTACAGTTTGGCTATTCGAATTGTAATGCTTGAGATTTTTTATTAGGTTAAAGAAAAGGTGGTGGGACCCACTTTAAATAAAGAAAGAAAAAGAAAACAAAAAGGAGAAGAGATAAAAAGGAAAGGAAAGCCCACGCTCGGGCAGCAAAAGAAAAGAGGAAAGAAGAAGAAGAAGGAGAAGAAAGGAGAGAGAAGGCTTTTTGTGTTCATGCCGCAGGCAACTCACCAAGCTTATTTATAACGCCCGGACCGTGAGATTGAAGGATCACATAACGTGTGTTATTTGATTTTGGGGCATCCCTAGGTGAGTAGTACTAATGTTTTCTTTGGTTTTGTGAAGCTCATGTATTAAGGTAAGATTAATCAACATATACTTGTGTAGGGAAGTGAGGACCTATTTGTTGTACAATGATGTATATAGTGCTCGGTTATTTTGAGTTTTCATGGGATGATTATATTGGAGAAAACTTCCTTATTTATTTTGAAATTGACAAAACATTTCTATCAGTCTAGTCTGAAGACTTACAGACTCTTTCGTCAAAGTCTGAAGACCGCTAGACTCAAGATTTAAAGTTAGCCCTCATTGACAGTTTCTAGACTGACAAAGAAGACTTATCCAAATGTGAGTTTTTCTTTAAGGTTTTGATTCGAGCGGCTAAAGAAGTTCTCACGGCTGGAGATAGCATCTCAAGATCTATTATTCGTTTTGAAATTAATTCGAATAATTTGGATTCATTGCGAAGTATACTTGGAAGGTTCTACTTATGGAAACCTAGATCTTGATTGTATGGGCGAGTAGGATTGGTGGGCTATCATCACATTCCTTAAGTAACTCGAGATCTTCCTAATTGATTTTGTTCAATGGGTGAATTGGAAGAACTCCTTTGGAAGGTGTCAACGGTTATGAAGGCATGGAGGAGTATATAAGGAAGATGCTCTGGTTATTTGAGTGTGTGCGCGATAGATAAATTTCAAAGTCTGAAGCTTATTGTTCTTTGCTGATTCAATTGTTGAGCGTAAATTTGTACTCAAAAGAGAGTTTAGATATTTGTGAGGCCTTGTGGAAGTGTAGTAGAGTCTCTACATTGTGGAATCAAGGACGTGATACTGTAACAACTTTTTGATTCATAGTGAAATCCAGCTGGTGGGCTGTCAGTGCGGGAGAGTGGACGTAGGCTTGGTCTAAGCCGAACTACTATAAACCTTGTGTTCTTATTCTCTTCCCTGAACTCTTTTATTTTGTTCGTAGTTCTATTTAACTATTAAAGCTTAATCTCGCTCAAAGTCTACTGCTCTTCAGACTCAGGTTAAAAGTAAAGGTTTTCACTACATATTGCAGAATTTGTTTTTACACCTATTCACCCCCCTCTAGGTGGTAACACTAGCACTTTCAATTGGTATCAGAGCCTGTGTACTCATTTAAATTGAAGTGTTTTTACTTCAAAGTTAAAGATCCATGGCTAGTATGTTGGCTCCAGGTTTGATTGAAGGGCAAAGCAACACCAGACCGCCTTATAGTATATGGAAAAACAAGATGAAAACATTCCTAAGATCAAAAGATCCTCTGGAATGGGATGTGGTAGACAAATGAATCATTCCTAAAGTTACAACAGTCTCATAAAGAGGGAAAGAAGCTACATAGGCTGACAAGATGACTCGAGAAGAGTTAACCAAGAGACAAGCTATTGATGCAAAAGCAATTTATTGCTTATATTGTGCATTATCTCCTACTGAATATAACATAATATCTTCTTGTGAAACAGCTAAAGAAGTTTGGGATAGGCTGCACATCACCTATGAAGGAACTGATTGAGTGAAAGAAACCAAGATCAATATTATGCTCGGTCAATATGAAGCCTTCAAGATGAAACCAAGAGAATCTATCACTAACATTTTTAGTCGTTTTACAAAAATCGTGAATGGTCTTGAGTATTAAGGTCAAGCAATCTCAGGACCCATGAAGGTTAACAAACTGTTGTGTGGACTTTCCAAAGATTGGAATCACGTAAAGACTTCAATAAGGGAGACACAAAGGATCATGCCACTCTTTGTTGATGAATTGGTTGGCACTCTTCAGTCCTATGAAGTAGAGCAAATCAATGAAGAAGAAGATCCCAAAGGTAAAAAATCTATTGCTTTAAAATCTAATGATAACTCTAATGTTACAAATTCTGAAGACGATATGGATGATGAAGAGCTTTCTCTCATGATAAGAAGGTTCAGAAAACTGAACAAAAAGGGAAGAAGATTCAATTGGAAGAAACAAAGCTCTCAAAAGTTTCAAAATAAATCAGCTGAGGACAATGAATCCAATAAAGATGTGATTTGTTTTGAATCCAAGAAAAATGAATACATTAGACCCAACTGTCCCTTGCTGAAGAAAAAGAAAGGAAAAGCTGAGAAATACAGAAAGGCACTTAAAGCAGAAACTTGGAGTGATACTGAATGCGAAGAGAGTGATGATGATTATGCTAATATTTGTTTAATGGCAAAATCAGAATCAGATTCAGACTCAGACTCAGATAGTGAAATCAAGGTAAGTAATTTAAAAATTCCTACTAAAGTCTCGAAATATATTAATGAACTTTGTCTTAATCTCAAAACCTCTCTTAGGAGGATTTCCGAGCTAAAAAAGGAAAATTCTACACTGAAGCGACAGGAGATTGTTTGGAAAGAAAAGTTTGAAAATTTAGATAAAAGTTTTATTACTTTAAAAGAAAATGCAGACTCTCTTTCAAAAGAAAATACACTTTTGAAAAATGATATTTCAAGTATTTCAAAAAGGTTTTCTATAGGATCTAAGAAATTGGAAAATATTTTTTCAATACAAAGACCTTACTTTAACAAATTAGGCTTGGGAATGACTTTTGAAACCATCCCTCTAATAAATTTTCCAAAAGTAAAGGAAAGAATCAAACAAAGACCTACAAAAGCCTTTTATAGAAATCATTTTCAAAAAATCTTTGTAAAACATGTTGGCCGTAGTGCTTTTAAATGTTCTAAGTGCAACAATTTAGAATACTTTGAGAAAGAATGTCCTATGATTTGGAGACATGTTAAGAAGGATTTGGCAAAGACTGTATATTACACTAACTCCATTGGACCCAAGAAAGTGTGGGTACCAAAGAAAGCTTGAGTTTCTTTCTTAAATGCATGTCACTATCCAGAAAAAGGTCAAATGGTACTTGGATAGTGGATGCTCAAGACATATGACAGGAGATTTAAGTTGTTTTATAAAGCTCATCCAAACAAATGGAGGAAAAGTTTCTTTTGATGGAAATAGCAAAGGAAGAATTGTCGGATGCGGAATAGTAAAGATTGGAAGCTTGACAATCAACAACGTCTCATTGGTAGAAGGACTAAATTACAATCTACTCAGCATAAGTCAACTGTCTGACACAGGTTTCAAAATCAATTTTCAAGAAGAAATATGTTCGGGAACCAGTAAAGACTTCTCTCAAAATTTCACGGGGCGAAGACATGAGAACATCTATCTTTTGGATATCAAACTAGAAAAATCTCAATGTCTAATTTCAATTCAAGAAGAAGCTAATTTCTGGCATTGAAAACTTGGCCATATCAACATGAAGCAAATTGCCAAGATCTCTTCAAAGAAGCTTGTTCGTGGACTACCCAACCTAACATACCAAAAATCTGAATTATGCACACCATGTGTGTTGGGAAAACAGGTTATAAGTTCTTTCAAACTAATAAATCAAGTTTCCATTAATCGTGTGTTGTAGCTCCTGCATATGGATCTCTTTGGACCAACTAGAACTCCAAGCATTAGTGGAAAGAGATGTTGCCTAGTAATAGTGGATGATTATTCACGATTTACTTGGATATACTTTCTGACAAGTAAGTCTGAAATCTTCTCTTATTTTTTAAAGTTTGCCAAGAAAGTACAGAATGAGAAATGGTATGTTATTTCAAGCATTCGGACAGACCATGGAGGTGGTTTGAAAATCAAGACTTTGCTAAATTCTGTGATGAATATGGTTTTCAGCATATGTTCTCCTCTCCATATACTCCCGAACAGAATGGAGTCGTGGAAAGGAAGAATAAATCGTTGCAAGAAATGACTAGAACACTTTTAATTAAAAGCAATATTTCTTCTCGTTTTTGGGTTGAAGCAGTTTCTACAACATGTTATATCATTAACAGAGTTTTCTTAAGGCATATTCTGGAGAAAACTCCCTATGAGTTGTTCAAAGGAAAGAAGCCATTGTGTCTTATTTTCATGTGTTTGGTTGCAAATGTTTTATATTAAAAAATGCAAATGATCAAATTGGTAAGTTTGAAAAAAAATCAAACGAAGGAATCTTCCTTGGATATTCAATCACCAGCAAAGTTTACAGAATATACAACAAGAAGACTCAATTTGTGGAAGAATCGATGAATGTCAAATTTCAAGACCTTATACAAAATCAATCGATTTAGACTCAACTTGAAGAATCTGAACCTGTTCCAGATTCTACAAAGTCTAATTCCTCGGAAGCAAGCTCAGACATCAGAAGGTCAACAATGAACGAATGTTGAAGAATCAACTGAAGAAAAAGTTCAGCAAGTCTGTCAAACCAACCAGTAACTGGAAGCACAAGTCCAGTCATCCCAAAGAACTTATTATTGGTGACACTAGTGAAGGGATTTGTACAAGATCCAAAAGGCATGAAGAGTCTAGCGTTGTGACTTTTATTTCTGAAATAGAACCCAAAAGCATAGAAGAACTGATGAAAGTTGGATTGAAGCTTTGTAAGAATAACTTGGGCAGTTTAGTATTAACAATGTTTGGGAATTAACTCTAAACCAAAAGGTAAATCTGTTATTGGAGCTAAATGAGTTTTCAAGAACAAGATGGATGAAAAAGGAAAAGTTATAAGGAATAAAGCAAGACTCGTGGCCAAAAGATATACGCAAGAAGAAGGGATAGACTATGATGAGACTTACGCATCAGTAGCAAGGTTAGAAGCAATTAGATTATTACTTGCTTTTGCTTGTTATAAGAATTTCAGGTTATTCCAAATGGACGTCAAAAGTGCATTCCTAAATGGATTTATCCAAGAGGAAGTCTATATGGAACAACCTCCCTATTTTGAAGACCCAAGAAAACTAGACTCTATATTCACACTGAAAAAGACGCTATATGGTTTAAAGCAAGCACCTCGAGCTTGGTACGATAGGTTAAGTAAGTTTTTAATCCAAAATGGCTTTGTTAAAGGTAAAGTGGACACTACTCTATTTATTAAAAGAGAAAGTAAAATTTTTTACTTGTTCAAATCTATATTGATGATATTATTTTTGGATCACTTAACGAAAATCTATGCAAAAAATTCTCTAAGTCTATGCATGATGAATTTGAAATGAGCATGATGGGTGAACTATCCTTCTTTCTCGGACTACAAGTGAAATAATTGAAGGAAGGAATTTTCATTCACCAAGAAAAATATGCTAAAGAGCTTGTTAAAAAGTTTGGTTTGGAGAATTGCAAAAAGACTGATATACCAATGTCAAGTTCTTTGAAGCTAGACAAAGATGAAGGAGGAAAGAAAATTGACTAGAAGCTGTACAGGAGTATCATTGGTTCACTTCTTTATCTTACTGCCTCTAGACCTGACATTTTGTTTAGTGTTTGCATTTGTGCCAAATTTCAATCAAATCCTAAAGATTCTCATCTAAGTGCTGCGAAACGCATCATTAAATACGTTACAACAACCTCTAAGTTAGGTTTATGGTATCCTAAATAAGGAGACTTTACTCTTCTTGGATACTCAAACACAGATCTAGTAGGATGCAGAGTTGATAGAAAGAGCACCTCGGGCACTTGTCAATTGCTTGGTAACAGGACAGTATCTTGATTTTTAAGGAAGCGAAATTATGTAGCTCTTTCAACAGCAGAAGCAGAGTATGTGGCTTTTGGAAGTTGTTGTTCTCAAATATTATGGATAAAACAACAACTAAGGGACTTTGGAATCGAAGACTCATGCACTGAGATCAAATGTGACAACACCAGTGCGATTAATCTCACCAAGAATCCAATTCTTCATTTAAGAGCAAAGCATATAGAGATTCAACATCATTTTATTAGAGACCATATTCAAAATGGAGAAGTCTTGATTCAATTTATTGACTGAAAGAATCAGCTGGCGGACATTTTTACAAAGCTACTAGAGAAAAGTCTATTTGAGTTTATTTGATCCAGACTTAATATCTTAAAGTCTGATGAAGCTCAGACTCAGAAGATAAAAAATTACGACTATAAGATCATTTCAGTTCTAGCGATTTATCTTTTGGATAAAAACTCGAAAATGTATGATTGCTTATTAATCTGCAATTGATTGATGTTATTTTCCCAAGTTTTTGAAATTGTAGCAATTATTCTTTTTGAAAAAGGAAGTTATCTTTTTTGAGATGGCAGTTATCTATCTTAAAAAATGCAGTTATTTTTTGAAAATGCATTTTTTATGACGATCCGTATACCTCGTTTCGATTACTTTATATACTGTGTCTTTCTTCTTCATTTTTACTCACAAACCCTAGAAGCACAGAACTTCACTTTCTTACTTTTTTTTCTCTAGTTTAATCCTTAAAGTTTTTATCTTTCTCGCAAATCGAGTTTGGAAATTCTCTCAAAGATTGTGATAATGTCTTCCTAAAGAAAGTCCTCAAGGATTGCAAGCAGGGGACCACAACATATGCATGAGGGTATTACGCATTTTGACCTGACCGTGGAAGAAGAATCTTCAAGGCAACAGCAAAATCCACAACATTCTCAACCACACCATTCTCCTCAAGCTAGACCACATAATGTTCAGCAACAACAAGCGGAGGAAGAAATTATTGAGGATGTCGAACCTATAAGGACTCTTAAGCCTGCTTTTACTTTCAAACTCTACTCTGCCTTAAAGGATGGAGGTTCTCCAATGACCTTTATGGATGATTTTTTGAAAGAAAAGGGATACATAAATAAAACCTATTTTTTACAAACGATGGAATGTTTGGGAATTGCTCTTGCCGGTTTGGCGAAAGGGCTTTTGTGAATTTGCCAAGTGATCCTCGTGTAGGAGGATTTAGTCAACCTGATGGAAAAGATGATGATAAAAGATGTTCACTCATTTTAAGTCTAGAATGGGCGTTGCTACGAACATTCGAGGAAGAAGAACAGATCTGTTTCGTTTTGAGGAACATAAGCGAGTTTACTCTAAGTTGCTGAAGCGAGGGGTGATGAACCCAAGGAGTGTGGACTTTGATTTTCTCGACTCCCTGAACGTGAAGTTACGGGAGAAATTTACTTTACTTCAACTTGAACGATTTTGCTCTGAGACAACAGTAGCTCATCCAGAATTTACTGCGTATTTCTATTCCAATCTAAACTTTTTGGATGCGAATAGATTTTCTTTCAGTGTTAGAGACCAAGATTATGTGGTTGATATGGACACTCTGGCTGAGTAGAGAGAGGGATGTTCCAATCAATTAATGTGTCTATTGGTCGTGCAACTGTGGAGCTTGTTTGAGACAGAATGGCAAAAGGCCAGATTTCGTACTTGAGGATGAGTGCCTCAAATGTCTTGCTTCATAAGATTGTGATTAATTGTCTTAGACCTAAATCTACATCAAAGACTGACGTCTCCAATTCAGAAGCGAAGCTGATGTATGCTATAAATGCTTGTCAAAAGTTCTTTCTGCCGCACACTATCATGTTTCACATGTATAGATCAATGGTAAAGGATAAGGGCCAACTTCTTTATTCAGCACTTGTTACTCAACTATTTAGACATTGTAAAATTCAGCCTTCCAAAATTCTGTGTGTTCGAATCTGCGATCTAATGGTGGTGGGATTGAAGATAGTTTCAAAGATGCGTCTGAAGGAGCTAAACAAGACTTAAGGAGAAGACTCCTGTTAAGACTCATCAAGACCCTGTGGCTGCAAAACGGAAAGGCAAGGAGCCCATGTCAGCTCCATCTAAGAAAAGGAGAGCACTCATCTTGCAGGATGAAGAAGATGAGGAAGACATTACCATTTCCGCTCTTGCCTTAAGGAACTTACAGCGTCTTGTTCTAGAGACAAAGGATAGAGAGAACCAAGACAGAGAGGAAATAGAGCAGAAGAGTGAAGAGAGGGAAATGATGAGGAAAGAAGCACAGGAAGGAAGAACTGCAGAAGAAGAGCAAAGAGGAGAATAGGGTCATCATGTCAATGAAGAAGAGACAGAGCATGAAGAGTACTTCTCTCCACCTGAAGGCACTGAAACAGGGGAAGCTGCTGATAAAAGAGGTACTCCTTCACTCGCTTTTACTAGTGATGATGCCAGTCATTCTCCTGCCTATCCAGAAGATGTATATGCCTCTCAATTTCTAGAAGAAGGTAATGAGGTTTCATCTTTAAGTCTGGGTGCTCATGCTGAAGTTCCATCATCTGCCAATACTCCACAAATTGATCACGCTGAAGCAAGCACTCAAATTGACAACTCAACAGACCTTAGAAGATTGTTTGATGTTCTTATGGAGATCAGAGGTCAGATTTATGCTTTGGGATGTGAATTTCATAATATGCAGAATGCTAATCAAGCCACTTTAGTTTCATTGCTCAATCAAGTTTAGGTCCTTAATCTTCAAGTTCAAGCAACTGCTAAGGGTGAAGAAGTAGCGCAACTGAAGGAGGATTTGAGAAAGCTAGAGGAGACTGTCAAGTCGATGGGAGATTTCTAGCTTGCTCGCGTTCTAAAACAATCTTAATTTTATCTAATTCTCTTTTTCATCTCTACCTTTTTAATGCTGACAAAAAGAGGGAGAAGTTGGTGCAGATTTGACTTTATTTTTGTTTGGTTGTGACTGATTTGGACTGTGTTTTGATAATTTAATGCTTGTAGTATCTTAAGCATTGTTGGTATTCATGGTAAAGATAGTTGTTTTTACAAGACTAACTCATTTCCTGTGGATGCATATTCGATACCATCTTTATCCTAATCCATTTATCTTTTATGAGATATCCTTGTTTGCTTGAGTATTGTCTTGCAAGTCAAAAGTATCCAAATCTGCAGGAAAGTTTTGTCACCATAAAAAGGGAGAGATTGTTAGAGAAAACTTTCTTATTTGTTTTGAAGCTGACAAAACATTTCTATCAGTCTAGTTTGAAGACTCGCAGACTCTTTCGTCAAAGTCTGAAGACCGCCGGACTCAAGATTTAAAGTCTGCCCTCATTGATAGTTTCTAGACCGACAAAGAAGACTTATCCAGATGTGAGTTTTTCTTTAAGGTTTTGATTCGAGTGGCTAAAGTAGTTCTCACGGCTGAAGATAGCATCTCAAGATCTATTATTCATTTTGAAATTAATTCGAATAATTTGGATCCATTGATTGGCTTAGTATACTTGGAAGATTCTACTTATGAAAACCTATATCCTGTTGTATGGGCGAGTAGGAATGGTAGGCAATCATCACATTCCTTAAGTAACTCGAGATTTCCCTAATTGATTCTGTCCAACGGGTAGATTGGAAGAACTCATTTGGAAGGCGCCAACGGTTATGAAGGCATGGAGGAGTATATAAGGAAGACGCTCTGGTTATTTGAGTGTGTGTGCGATAGATAAATTCTAAAGTCTGAAGCTCATTGTTATTTGCTGATTCAATTGTTGAGCGTAAATTTGTACTCAAAAGAGAGTTTAGATATTTGTGAGGCCTTGTGGAAGTGTAGCAGAGTCTCTACACTGTAGAATCAAGGACGTGATACTATAATAACTCTTTTGATTCATAGTGAAATCCAACCGGTGGGTTGTTAGTGCGGGAGAGTGGACGTAGGCTTGGTCTAAGCCGAACCACTATAAACCTTGTGTTCTTATTCTCCTCCCTTAACTCTTTTATTTTGTTCGTAGTTCTATTTAACTGTTAAAGCTTAATCTCGCTCAAAGTCTGCTGCTCTTCAAACTCAGGTTAAAAGTAAAGGTTTTCACTGCATATTGCATAATTTGTTTTTACACCTATTCACCCCCTCTAGGTGGTAACACTAGCACTTTTAGATTCGACAAACCTCTCTTGGGTTATGCATGCTATTTTGGTACAATTAATTTATGTGGTTATGTAATGATTATTGAAATATGATATGTGTTGTGTTGAGGAAATCGAATGTGTTATGAACAGGTAAAGGATTAAGTGCTACACGACGACAAAATTTCGTGTGAGTCACTTCTAGGGCTTTGTAGTCAAGGGCTAAGTGTTACATGGCGACTTAAGTCACATGAGAGCCACCTCTAGGGCCTTGTACTATTGTTATATGTGGTCAAGGGCTAAGTGCTACACGATAACGCAATTTCGTGGGAGCACCTCTAGGACCTTGAGTTTGGATATTGATCGTGGAATGAACCATTGATGTGAGATAGGATGAGTACGATTATTGAACAAAATTGGTGATGCTGGTTGTGTTGTTATTGATTAATGAGAAGTTTTGCTATTTGATATAGCTAGGTTGAGGTAACATATAATGCATTTTGTTCATGCAAGTTATCATATTTTTATTTGACAATAATGAGCCATGTCTTGAGTTTTAAATGTGTAATGTGGAAGTTTGATATGCTTTTATGGTATGTACTACCCACTGAGCTTATGGTTGCTCACCCCTCTATTTCCAAACCTTTTCAGGTCCTTCGGTTAGTAGCTAGTAGGTCAAAGAGTGCTATCGATGGGGACCTTTGGAAGTGGACTTTGGGTATGGTTTGAGACTGCGTCCTTCGAGTGGAAGGATGGCCATGTCACCCCCAACTTTGTAGGACTTGGGGTGTGACATCTTGTGGTATCAGAGCTTAGGTTATGATTTTTGGGTATAGATTTTATGGGACGTTGTGAGATTGTGTGTTAGTTTATAACGCTTTAGTCCTTTGTTAGGTACTAGGATGTATGTTTTATTTTGGGTTCAAGTGATCAATGAGTCGCATGTTTTATTTTTAAGGGACAACGAAAGCAATCGAGTTATTACTTTTGATATCGGAAATGTATCTTAAGATCCTTGAGGTTCGATTGTGAAAGTTTTATTGGCATTAGAGAAACAATGACCATTACTCATTGTTGTTAAGGACGTTGAAAGTTATGACTAGCAACCCTTACTATAAATAAGCTTTGCACTAGAATCAAGGTTTGTACTATTAAGGCCCTTGGTTTTGGAAGGAACAGGAAAGCAAGGTTTACAGGATCTTGCGACTCTTACTAATGGTGAAGTTTTAACTGAAGAGCTTGAGAAATGAAATAGAAACTTATAGCATGAAGAAAGAGGAAGATCTTCCTTGTATGGTTTTAGCAGCAATTTAGGGGATTATCACGTAAAAGATGAGTTTGGAAAACCAAAAGATAGAACCTATGATTGAGTTAAGACTTGCTTTGAACTATTCAGGTCAGTGCAATCAGAGAACATCAAACAGTGATCCAATTGCAGGTGCAAATGCAGGATGCTGATATTCAAGACAAAGGCAAACTTGTTTGTAGTAACAGAAGAATCCTATTCAGAAATGAGTTTTTTTCTGTAAGGTCACTAGAATTGTTATCGGAGACACTCAAGTGGTAGGAGACCAAGATATGCGTTCATTTTGTTTAATTATCTGGCGGATAGGAGCAATGTAGTGGCATGGAATGTATAGGCTAATTGAGAATGACTTGTGGGAGTATAGCTTGAGATACTATTCCTTGACAAAGAGTATATGGAATCGGACAGCATTGAAGAGGGAATCGTGGAGCTTATTTGTTTGAATGGGATCAAAAGGCTTGTAATGGGTGCGGCAATGGATAAGCGCCATTTCAAGTTTCAGATTGGCAGGAGGATGACAGAAATCAAGTCCAGGATAGCCATCTTTGTTCGCGATAAAGCGCCCATCTCTTGTCAAATTTGGTTTATCTACGATGGGCAGCTCATTCACACTAGGGGAGCTCAGACGGTTCAAGCAGTTGTAGAAGTTCCTACTAATGTGCCATTGCCGACGACTTCAAGCCCTAGAGCCGTGATACCACCTCCTTCTTCCTCCTTAGATAGCTCTCCAATGCATCCTAATGCGAGATTATATGCTGAGAAGTTGAAGGAAGAACTTGAGAAGGCGATGGAAGAACTTTGCATTGCCCGGGCCTAGAAATCGTAGCTGAAGGACCAATTCGTGGAGACTGACCAGAGCAGAAATGAGTTGGAGCTGAAAATCATTGCAAGCGAGGAAATGTTGCGGGCTTTGATACAAGAGCGAGAACCGTTGTGGATCGAACTCGAGAATGCACTCCTAAAGGCCGAGGAGGAGAGCAGAAGAAAAGGAGATTCCTCGGGCACAAAGTACTTCTCCGAGTTCTCCTTTACGGAAATCGCAAAAGCTGCGCAGAACTTCGACCCATCTTTGAAGATCGGGAAAGGTGGCTGCGGGACCGTGTACAGAGGTTTGCTTCGACTTACGCCAGTGGCTATAAAGATCATGAATTGTCCTAGCATGCGAGGTCCGATGCCTACTCTTTCGGGATTATACTACTTGAGTTATTGACGAGGAGGCCCGCCTTAGGAATAGCAAATGCAGTGCGGGAGGCAATTAGCGCAGGGACTCTGGCGGCCATCTTGGATTCATCGGCTGGAGAGTGGCCCTATACGCTGGCCGAGAAGTTGACTCATTTGGCTTTGAGTTGCTGCGAGATGAGCAGAAGGAACAGGCCGGATCTCAAGTCGGAAGTGGGGACGGTGCTCCAATCGATCCGAGCTTCCTGTTGATAAACTATTGATTATATAATGGTAACTTGTGCAGTAGTTTCGTTTGATGCTTGTGGGGCAAAAGTGCATTGCTTCATCATTAAGTACGGATATAGAGTTAGTGGGTCTATTCAAAGTGTGCTGGTTGCCACGTATGTAAAATGTGGAGGTCTGAGTAGTGCTAAGTTGGTGATGGGGGCTACGAAGATTGCCGATTTTGCTTACACATCTATTCTAAAGGCCCTCATTTCCACGATGGATTTTCTATGTAAGGAAAGGGGATGAAGAAGAGAGGGATATGCTGCCGAAAAAAAAGGAGGAGAATTACAAGGGGACGAAAGAGCTTACAGTTTGGTATCAATCTAGCATGGTTAAAGAAACCATATTTCTACATCGTTGGTTCTCTTTTTCTAACTCGGCATTTGAGTTTTGAGTGTACAACAAACTGTTTTATACCAGGGGACCATACATTCATGGAGTGAAAAGGGTGAGGTCAGATTGGCTCATGTACCGCACTATGTATAGTTTTCTTCACTTCTGACGGATTCTAGACTTTATCATGATCCTAGGGCTAACCAAGTTCTCTATTGGGTGGTCCCTACCTTTGGCTAGGATATTTGAGAGCATGCCTATGGTACTTGATATTTCTACTTCGTGAACCCTTCTCGGTTTTTGTAGAAAGCACAATGACATTGAAAATGGGGTGAGGATAGGAAGAAAGCTTGGTGAGTTTCAACTAGACCATGATGGTTTCCACGTGTTATTATCAACCCTATATGCTTCCAAAGGAAATTCAGATAATGTGCTTAAGATTAGAGGAATTATGGAGCAGCAAGACTGAACAAAAAAAAAAAAAAATCCCAAGTAGTAGCAGGATTGAAGCATGGAGTAATTCATGAATTTCTGGTTGGTGATGAGACACATCCTCAATGAAAACATACCGAGAATATATGTGAAGATCTAATAGTAGGAAGCTATTTGGGAGTTTAAAAAGGAAAGACACGGATATTCTCATAAGTTTGTTGATTGACATATTCCTAAATTTCAAGGACGAAATTTTTATAAGGATGGTAGAATGTAATATTTGAGATTTTTTATTAGGTTAAAGAAAAGGTGGTGGGACCCACTTTAAATAAAGAAAGAAAAAGAAAACAAAAAGGAGAAGAGATAAAAAGGAAAGGAAAGCCCACATTTGGACAACATAAGAAAAGAGGAAAGAAGAAGAAAGAAAAAGAAGAAGAAGAAGAAGGAGAAGGAGAATAAAGGAGAGAGAGGGCTTTGTGTGTTCACGCCGCAGGCAACTCACCAAGCTTATTTACAACGCCCTGACCGCGAGATCGAAAGATCAAATAACGTGTGTTATTTGATTTTACACGTTATTTGATCTTGGGACATCCCTAGGTGAGTAGTACTAATGTCTTCTTTGGTTTTGTGAAGCTCATGTATTAAGGTAAGATTAATCGACATATACTTGTGTAGGGAAGTCCGGACCTATTTGTTGTACAATGATGGATATAGTTCTCGGTAATTTTGAGTTATCGTGGGATGATTCGATAAACCTCTCTTGAAAGGTTATGCATGCTGTTTTGGTACAATTAATTTATGTGGTTATGTGATGACTATTGAAAGATGATATGTGTTGTGTTGAGGAAATTGAATGTGTTGTGAACAAGTAAAGGACTAAGTACTACACGACGACGAAATTTCGTGTGAGTCACCTCTAGGGCCTTGTAGTCAAGGGCTAAGTGCTACAGGGCGACTTAAGTCACATGAGAGCCACCTCTAGGGCCTTGCACTATTTACATGCATAATAAAGGACTAAGTGCTACACGATAGCATAACTTCGTGGGAGCCACCTCTAGGGCCTTGTACTATTGCTATATGTGGTCAAGGGTTAAGTGGTACACGATAACGCAATTTCGTGGGAGCCACCTCTAGGGCCTTGAGTTTGGATATTGATCGTGGAATGAACCATTGATGTGAGATATGATGAGTACGATTATTGAACAAAATTGGTGATGCTGGTTTTGTTATTATTGATTAATGAGAAGTTTTGTTATTTGATATAGCTAGGTTGAGGTAACATATAATGCATTTTGTTCATGCAAGTTATCATATTTTTATTTGACAATAATGAGCCATGTCTTGAGTTTTAAATGTGTAATGTGGAAGTTTGATATGCTTTTATGGTATGTACTACTCACTGAGCTTATGGTTGCTCACCCTCTATTTCCAAACCTTTCAGGTCCTTTGGTTAGCAGCTAGTAGGTCAAAAAGTGCTATCAATGGGGACCTTTGGAAGTGGACTTTGGGTATGGTTTGAGGTTGCGTCCTTCGGGTGGAAGGATGGCCGTGTCACTCCCATCTTTGTAGGACTTGGGGTGTGACACGAATCGGACGTCAATAATTATATCGATGAGAGCACACCAGAGGTTGACTATGTCAAGATTGGTCTATTGAACTGGTGTATTAAGGGGCATGATAAATTTTTATTGAATGTTGAATATGACTAAGTTATAATGTGCCGTATCAATTATCATATTAGTTCAATAAACCAGTTTAGTATAACTATATTTAGACTAACATGAGTAATCATCATGAGGTTAGAGGCATCCCTGATCTATTCCTTCGCTCTTTCCCCATAATTCAGAGTCACATTGACGATTTCATGTTCGGCAGTGTCCTGAATTTGTCCACATATAAATTCATTGACTCCCCCACCAATGAGTACGACTAACTAAAAGTAACAAGATATTGTTAGGATATGTTTTTATAAGTTTGAACTCGTTAAACAAATCTAACCCAAATTGAATGAGAAAAAATAATCAATTCACTCCTAAACCTACTGCATGAATACTAACTCAGTCATAAAATTTCCAATCTCATCAATGTATTCATAAATCTTTATGTGAAATTTGAATATAATCATTCCAATCAATTACTGCCAAATATTGTTGATGTGGCAATCCAAAAATTGTCCATGTCAGGATGCCATGAAGAAAGGCTATCGACTTGACTTCACATCGGTGATTTCCAAGTGTGAATTTGCTAAAAGAACTATATTGGAATTTTGTGTAAATGTCTAGAATAACAATGGCAAAATTGAAAAGTTTAGGATGAAATTGTCATCCATATAATAGATTTAAGATTAATTGGGTAATTATCCTAATTGAATTATGCATGAGTGATGTAGTAAAGTTCAACACCGAATGTTGCAAATTACATAAATTGTTTTTGTGTTGGAGTTGCGATCAAGAATGGAAAGCTCAACTTGGACTATGTAATGGATGCAAGTTTGTTTTCCTTTCACAAATTGGATTCGGTTTGATACTTTTCGTGTTGGAGTCAGACTCATGTATATTTGGTTTCATGTCTTAATTTAACTCTTAGAATATGGTTCAGAGGACGTTTATTCTTTCTTTTTCTTTTTTTCTTTTTATGCCTTTTGGATTGATAGAGTAAACAGCCTTGCATGAAAAGTTGTGGTGGAGTATGAAAGTCAAACACTATGTGAGTTATTGAATGTTATATGAATTAAAAGATATCGAGACTTTTTGAGCAATTCGAGTTAAATTGTAATTTTTGTTGTATCACTTAAACTCTGACATATACGTGGTTGTTAAAGGCTGCCGAAGGCTTTAAAATTTGCATTAGTAGATTCTAGTCTTTTTATTGGCAAGAGATAATATCCGAATCCATGTAGACGTGATTTTTAAGTGCTGTCAAAGGCTTTAAAAATTACCTTGGTAGATGCCAATCTTTTTATAGGGCTGTTAGTGCTGGGTAGTGGAGTAGGCGGGGTGAAAAGGCTGAACCACTAAATTGCTTTGCAAAATCTTCAATCTCTTATTTTCTTTACATTTCGATTGGTAGATGATATTTGCTTTGCGTTACATTGTTTCATCTACAAACATTGTTTCATCCTTTGTACGTTGTGCACTTAAACACCTCCAAGTTCTAAAAAAATTATAATTAACTAATTCACCCTCTACGTGGTTACAATGTTTAGTCCATTTTAAATGTTATTTAAGCATCGGGATAGGAGTCACTGTGAGCTAAATTGAATTATGTCACTCCAAAGTGGGGAAAGAACAGCAAAAAGTAAAAATAGTTGGTAAACTTAACGGCTTGGCAAGTAAGAACAATAAAATTGATAGAAAATTTGATAAATAAAAAAAAAATCAAATTCAATTTGATAAGCAAAGGGTGTTGATAAGCCAGAGTTGGTGAGTAACTTGATGAGATAAAAGCTTATTGCACATATAAAGGTTGGTAAATTCATGTAAAAGTCAATCAATTTAAAGCGTTTGTAAGGAAAAATAAAATAAAATATGATAAATTAAAAAATCAAATAAAGTTAGTGAGTAACCCAGACGAGAGTTGATAAAAAAACATAAAACTAGTTGATAATTTAAATCACCAAGAAGTTGATCGGTCACCAGAAAAGGATTGGTAAATTTCATATAAGAGTCATTGGCAACATATCGACGAGAGTTGGCATTTTCATAGAAGTATCAATAAGGTACTATTTAGTTATTGGAAAATCAGGTGAACGATAGTATCTCTTTATCAACAGTTTATTAGCACTCAACAGCTCTTCCAGAAGTCTACTGGTATGAGAAAAAATCCATGTTCCAAAACGGAATTGTTGGATCTCGTGGTTTAATAGAGCTGCATGTTGGTCGGCCTCCAAAAAAAAAAAACAAAAAACAAAAAATGATTTCTGAATCGATCAAGTTTTATCTGTCTCACCTCAAAACCGGTGCCGTTTGGTAACATTTACATAATACATATGCTTTTATCCTTTTTTGCATGCAATATTGAATGCGAAACTTTGCAAAAAATAGATGGAAAGATGTAAATGAGGGTTTCTTTGCCGAAATGGGAGAGCAGCATATATCCGGAAGTCTCCCCAGGTATACTATTATGTCCACATGTGATCCATTGACAACGCCTTATAGAAGTTGATTGAGAGAATCAAATGAGAGGATCAGAACAAAAACAAAACTATCAAGACAACGTCATCACACACACAAGCGCGGCGAAGAGACCTATGAGGATAGCCCTATAAATCAACCCCGCTGAATATGTCTTCGAGCAATGAATCGAACTTAAACAAAGACACAGAAGATTGCTGTATGACGACAACACGGAGCACTGAATTCTTGGCTCTAGGGCTCGTGTTTTGCTATGTTGCCGCCGGTGCTCCCCATACAACCTTGAAGAACAAAATCTGCAATGCCCATAAGTACGTGCCGTGGGATTCGTTCGCGAGGGCGCGAGGAGACGTTCTGAACGACTTGAGCGCAAACACAGCAAACAATGGGTACGATTACTACAGCAAAGCCAAAAGCTATGGGGAATCGTGTTACGGCCACGGGGCGTGCAGTGGGGCATTGGTGAATGTGGATTGTGCATCGTGCATGAGTTGTGCTATGGACCAAATCGAAGAAGCATGCGGCAAAAGCATGAGAGCTCAAATCCAACTTCAGGACTGCAGAATCAGATACGAAAACTACTTATTTTCGGAATAAGGGAAGTATTCCCTACTATGAAATTTTGGACCTTTGTCCAAAAGCATGTGTGAATGGGCAGATCCTAGCTACATCTTCATTCATGTTGTTTTTCATCATAATGTAATGCATACATTTCTGCAATAGACGATCGCCCCTTTAATTTGAATATCGAGATCAGAATATTGATAGTTACATCTTCTTCATTCATTGGGCCTGTCACCACAAATCTTTTTTTCAAAATGAGAATTATTTGTCAAGGCCCCATGTGTGTGGCTGGCGATGGTCAACCGATAGAGTCATAGATAAAAAATGAAAAAAGAAAACAGAAAAGAAAATATTAACAAAAAAATTGAAAACTATTATTTAAAATTATTTGTGATGACATCAGTTGGTATCTATATCAATAATTTCTGACCAAAATTGATTGAATAGTTCAATTGATAAAATTAAAAGATTTAAAATTAACAAAAATGAAATAAGTTTATAATTTTTTGGACAATTTTTCCCTTTATATTTCCATTGGTCCATCCTTAAAACACTACACGCCCCACTTTATTTAGGACAAGCAAATAAACATAGTAATTTGCCTATGAAAACGAGCATAATTTTTTCAATGAAGGAGAAAGACTTTGGATGTTTACAATTAACGGATTGACATTACCATCAGTAAACAAGTAAAATTTACAATAATTTGTCAACCAAAATGACTGTTGACACCTAATTTTAGCAAATTTAGGAAAATAAGGAAAATAAAAATTGCATTAAAACAAAAAAAGGAAAAAAATAAAAAAATGGAGGAAATTGATTTGATTGATTATGTATGGAAATTTGAAATTCTGACGAATATTCAGATTTTGTTGAATGCATAAGCAATTTAAAAATCAAGTGAATAAAGGACAATAATTTTACAAAATGAAAGAAATCTGAGCAAAATTGAGCTGATTGCGAAATCATGCTCCGATTTACAGCTTTGATTTAATGTGATAGAAAATGGAAACTCGGAAAATACCATACAAATCGGCCGCTCAAAAGCATTATAAAAGAGAGCTTCATTTTTCGTAACTAGGGGAGAAATTCGAAAATTTGAGAGCAAATACGTGAGGAGTTCTTGGAGGTTTGGTGAGTGGGAATTCAAAAAAAAAAAAAAAAAATTCTTTTGGAGAGAAAAGGTGAACTCATGTCCGCTTTGGTCGAAGAAACAGGGGAGGGCAGAGAGCAGTATAGGGTGACGTGAGAGAGAGGACAGGTCAAAAAAAAAAAAAAAGGAAAAGGCGCTACAGTGTTGTCTTCTCCGAAGTGCCTCCCTCGACCGCGTCGGCTGTGCCCGCGCCATCCATCGCGCCAGCATCGCCTACGCCACCACTGCGACCCGCCTACGCCACCACCGCGACCCGCCTCTACTTCGACAACCGCCCCACCTCAGCTAGCCCAGCGCCCGAGCTCCCCTGTTTCGCTGCTACTGCTCCGCTTGGCCTGTAGCCCGTTTGCCATCGCTGTTCTCGCGTCCACCAGGCCAGAGCGCCTCTGCCTGCCGTCTTCACCCGTAGCACCGAAGATCCCGAGCCCCTTCCGCCGACGCCATCGCCCGATCTGCCGTGCCGGAGCTGTAACCCGAAGTCGTTACGCACCGCCACTCTGCCTGAGCGCCATCCCTTGTCCACACCGCGCTTTGCCTCAACCCAACGCCTGAAGCCCGCGCCACCCCGACGCCGCTTGGAGCTGAAGCCCACCGCGACCTACAGCCCAGCACTGTCATCGGCGTCTGTGGGACTGCTCACCGCTGCTTCTGCTCCGACTGACCCGCAGCCGCGCCTCCGCCCCAATCGTGACGCAGCCCTTGCACGCCGCTCAAGCTTCCCCTCCGAGCGACGTTCGCACTTGCAGTCCCCTGTTCGCTGCTGGCCCGCTCGCCGCCAGTGTGCCTGTTGTGTCCTCTCGCCCGAATTCCTCGCCGGCGGCTTCCCGCGCCAAAGCTCCAAACTGGTTGCCAAGCTCTGTTTGGAAGAAAAAAGAAAAAATCAAATTAGGTAGATTTACTTTATTTTATTATGCTATATTATGATTTATTTTATCTATATTTTATTTATTGTATCATGTTTTCTTTATTTGAAATGTTTCCCTATGCATAATTAGAAATTATGACATGCCACCCGATTTGCAATCGTGCCTGAATTTTTTATTTCATCTATAAGGCCTTAGATGAAATAATTAATTAAGCGAGAATAAAATTGATACTTTGATATTTAAGACTTCAGATCAATTTATCAATTTTACTAGTGAAATATTATCCCTTGATTTGAACAATGTATGATATCTTTAATAATTTTGAATGGTTTGGCTTGTCTTGATTGCTTTGTTTATTTTGAAATATGTTTGAATTAGAATATTGCATGGTTTAGAGTTATCTTGCATGTTTAGGGTAGGAGTTTTATTATTTCAAATTTTTTAAAAGTAAAAATAAAAAAAATCAAAAAGAAATCAAATCAATTTACCTAGGTTGCTATATATATTAACTTGGAATGCATGTTTAATTATTTGGCAATTATTAATTTCAAAATTTAAAAAAAAGGAAAAAAAGGAAAAACAACAAAAATCATCATGCATATGTCATGTAGAATTAGGGCATATTTTGTATGTCATTGTATATTAGGGTAAAATTGCACTTAGTTTAAATTTAGATAATATTTTTTCTTAATTTATTATAAGTTTAGGCATTTTCTTAAATAGATTGCATTTTAGGATTATTTGGGTTAAGATAATATTTTAGCTTAAATTAGGATTTGGGTCAACCTAATTCCTAATGCAAATTAAATAGAATCTTAATCTAGTTAGATAATTTTCACATTTTTCCTAATTTCGAATTTCATGAAAAATACAAAAAAAAATGTCTTAGAATAAATTAGTTCCATTCTCTAGGATAGATTGCATTTTTTAGAAAAAATAAAAAAAAAAATGTCATGTAAAGGTCATATAGGATTAGATTCATGAAATGCACGTCATTTAGAGATTGTTATCTAGGTCCATTTAATTAGAAATTGCATGTTATTAGAATTAAGTCATTTAGTTAATATTGCATTTGCATATTGCATGATTTTCATTAATTAAGTGAAAACAAATAAAATAAACTGCGTGTTAATTAGAAATCATATTTAGAGTTGTTGATGTGGATTCTAATTTAACATTGTAGATGCTTCCGTTGCTTTAAGGTAAGTTTTGCAATTTATTCATTATTTATCTGGGTGTTAAATTGGTGGTTTACGTACCCACGTGATCATCTCATATGTTAGGGAAATAAATTTAAAATCAATTGAAGCTACCTACAAAAAACATTTTTGAAAATAAAAGAATGGTACCGAAAGGACATTAGAGAAATATAATGTAACCAAGTCCTCGTACTCATAGTCTCCGGTTCGTAGGAGTAAAGTAAAACTCCCGTTACTTTACTTAGGTTTCTAATCGACCCACCAAAAAATAGATTAGTGGCGACTCCTAGATAAAATCCATTTGCATATTAAGAAATTTAAATTTAAGTCGCGAATTGATGTGGGCTTGGGAGTGCTCGAGCTAAATTTGACTTATTAATCAATTAGCTAAACTCTAGGTGGTTCACACATGAAAGTTTGGTCGCGACAGCTTGGTGACTCCGGTGGAGACTTGAGTTGAAACTCTTAGTGGACTTAGACACAGAAGATTACTTAGGATCCCGGGTATGTTCCTAACATTTAAGGTGTTAAATGTTTTTGCAGATGAGGAGATATAAGGGGAGTATTCTTTGCTAACCCTTGTCTTGTAGGTTGGAGTTTGGGATGAATGTTTTAAATTCATGTTATTGAAGAGTTGTTTGATTTAAATTGTTGTGCATGTCTTGCATTTAATGCTACATTATTGCACATACAACTTGCCGCCGGACCTAGGCCGCACTAGGATATTTAGGATAGTATTAGGTTGGATACGACTTCGACCATGATGCCGTGTAGTAGAGGTTGCCCAACTCAATCCCGAAAGCTTTTCTTGGTGTCAAGAATGTTTACCTATGCCTGCGAGGCTGCATTGCATTGGGGGTATCATTCTTGACTGAGTCGGAGTTAGGAGGACCTGACTTAGTATGCGAGGCTGCAACTAAGTCATCCCACCCTTTTAACTTCACTTTGCTTAGACTTCCTAGTTAGAAATCGAACCTCACACTTCATGCGCTTATCTATGTGTTTGCTTTAATCGTATGGTAAAGTAAGCTCTCTATCTTTTACTCTTGCAATTTACTTATTTATTTCTTTGGTCGGTTCATGACATTAGGTTGGTCGAGTCCTAGTTTATAAACAATGGGAAGATTCGACATTCGATTCATGCCTACACCAAAGGTTGAACTCAAATCATGATGGGATCGTCTAGGCCACAATGGCCAAAGCGAAGTGGAGAGCAGACTTGGTCGCCTTGTTCCCCTCCTTGACATTGATGTCCAGAGTGGCGTCATGCAAGCACTTGCTCATTTCTGGAGCCCATGAACATCAACGTTTATATTTGGTAAGCATGAGTTGACTCCGACTCTGGAAGAATACATCATTGCCATAGGAAAACCCTTGGAATTGGAATTAATAAATCCACCCATTTGATTAGAACCAAAATCGATTTTGTCTGATTTTCTTAGGACAGATAAGAATTTGATAAAAAGAGTGCTGAAAGATAATTGTCTTGCATGTCCTTTTTCCTTCCTAGATCAAAGTTTTGCTAGTGCTAACACTCTCTTAAAAAGTAAGATCTTCCTCTTAGCTTTTTTTGGGTTTGTTATTTTCCCTCTTCGTAAAGGCGCCATTAATCCTTCTGTCACATGGGTGGTCAAACAAGTGTGTGCCAGGATTAGTTTTGTCAATACTATTCTAGCTGAAACATTTTTGTCACTCACCCGATTTAAGGAAGATGAAGATAAAACCTTTCGTGCACCAATTGAACTTTTACAAATCTGGTTCTTTTCTCACATGAGTAAGGTCAATATTCAAATGAATATTATTAATGTCACTGATTCTCATCATCCCATCGAAGTATTTAAAAATCATCAGGATCAAACTCCAAATCTTTCTTACTCAAAATGGGTCAAATTATTGAAAAATTTAAATATCAAGATTTTCCTATGGCATGCTAAATGGTTCCAAGTCTCCAAAGCATGTCTCTCTCATGGCGATGATGAGCCGATCCCACTATTGGGGATCACTGGTGCCACTTCCTACTACCCACTCTGAGTGGCTCGTCAATATCGAGTTGTGCAAGATCTACCGCCCCCTCTCAACTTGGGTTTGTTCCAAGTCCGATTCACTACTAAGGATGGCAATCATAAGAAGGAACTTCACTGTATCGAACAAGCTTGGCTCGCAAGTTGTGAACAAAAGTTGATCATACCCGAAGATGAGCTTGAGGGGAATGAAAAGACTTACTATGCCACAACTTGATACATCCATCAGCACAAGATTCCAATCGAGTATCTCCCAAAGGTGCCAGATGTGACCGAGAAGCCTACTCGGCAAGCGGAGCTTAATTGTCACAAGAGGAAGATTGAAGAACTTGAGAAGCAAACCAAGAAGGATGCTAAGGAGAAGAGGCAATTACGTTGAGCGTTGGCTTCCCATATATTTATAGATCGGGCTAAATAAAGTGGCTTGAATCTATTTGGTCTTTTTACTTTAGCTTAATGCTTAGGAAGTTGAGTCATTTACTTGATTAGTTTAAGGTCTTGCAAGTTTCTTTACATTATTAATGTCAAACAATTTCATTAATGAATAAAAGCGGTTAGACTTTCGTCATGGACCGGCATTGTTTTATATGAAGTGCTTATGTGTATTCATTTATTCAAATTTAGGTTATAACGGATCCTCCATGCTCTCCCATTATTACATGATCAAGGGCTAAAATGGCCGACCAAAGCGAGATGCGCGATCGCATGTCCTCCATCGAAAATCAACTCCAGCAGTTAGCTGACTCTATGCAGCTTATAACGGCTCAACTTCAATCCCTCCGGATGAACCCGAATCCTCCACCCACTCTCCCTGAGATAATAGCCCCGAGGCCGGCAAACTTGGCTCAAATGAGTGATGACGAAATGCCTAGGCTAGAAGATGACATGGTCCTTGTTGGAAAGGCCAAGCTAGATAGTGTTCCCAAGATAGATCAGGATGAGTGCATTGCAAAGCTGGAAGAGAAAGTGAGACAGTTGTAAGAGTCACAAAGCTCACTCCCATTTGACCTCTTGGTCTATGAGAATGTCAAAATGCAAAACAAATTCAAAATGCTAGAATTTGAGAAGTACGATGGGACATCTTGTCCAAAATCTCATTTGTAGATACACCACGTGCGCATGACCCAGCACATAAAAAATGAGCCCCTCATGATCCAATCATTTCATGCGAGTTTGACCGGGCCCGCACTAAACTGATATGTGATGAAGAATATAAACCTCCTCAAAACTTGGAAAGAAGTGGCAAACGCGTTCCTCAAATAGTACAAGTTCAACATGGACATCGCCTTCCCGAGAAGACCTGGAGCGAATGGAAAAGAAAAGGAGCGAGTCATTTAAAGAGTATGCTGTGAGATGGAGAAACCTAGCGGCGTTGTTCGTGAAGACCCTTCCATTTGAGTTCCGTAACCAAATGGCCAGTACGTATGTCGAGAGCGTCAATCAGCTTATTCCTGTAGGAGAACATATCGAGATGGGGATAAGGGAAGGATGGTTTTCTGAGCCATCTAGTAAAAGGTTCTCTGCCAAGAAGGAGAAGGAAGCGGCCGTGGATGTGAACATGGCTTATAGCTAAGAAAGTGCCAAATGTGCCTCGGCTATCTAGGTGAACCCAAGACCGCAACAACCCGATGGCCGTCAATCATTCGCCCAAGCGAATAATAGAAGGCATTTCTCCCCTCTCCCTGGGTCTCCATCCTAAGTGCTGACAGTCCTCCAAAAGAAGGGTTTGCTTACTAGTGAACCAAAGCGCCCCAACCGCGAAGGTATTCGCGGTTACGACCCGACGAAGAAATGTGACTACCATAACGGTGAACTAGGGCATTCAATTGATGAATGTTTCACCCTCAAGCACAAGATCCAAAATCTCTTTGACACAAAAGCCTTTTCATTCCAAACTACTCGGCCGAACGTCCAGAAAAATCTGCTACCAGAGCATGAAGGTGCGGTGAATGCTATCTTGGAACCTAAAGTTGGACGAATCAGGAACTCAAAGGTGCACGTAGCAAATGCCTACAACGGTCTAGTGAGAGCTGGGTATTACTGAGGTCAGGAAAATGTCCCTCTATCAATAATGAGAGAAAGAGCTGCCAAAATGGTGGATGACGGCATCATTATGTATGTTGATTGTAACTGCATAGTTTCTACTATCTCCCATCTCATCATCAATTGGGAGGAGGAGAAGGCTGCACTTGATGCTAACAAGGAAGAGGTTGATCTTTCGCTTATGGAAATGCCCCCATTAGAGGATGCATCCGATGAGGAGATAGTGATAGAGGTCCCTTAGCCGTATGAGTATGTCAACAATAAGGCAGTGCCTTGGTCCTATGACTTGGATGTTGACCTTGTTACAAGGTTTGGTCAAACCTATGGTCAAGCCAATGCTGAACCTGCAAAGCCGGTCACCGATGAAGAGGCTAAGGAGTTTTTGGCCATAATCAAAGCAAGCGAGTATAACGTGGTTGACCAATTACAAAAGATGCCCGCTCAGATCTCCTTACTCGAGCTTTTGCTGACATCCCCCATGCATTAAAAGTCACTAATGAAAGTATTGAGTGAAATTTGTGTGCTAGAGACGGTTGAGGCAGACAAGCTAGAAGAATTTGTGGGATCAGTCCTTCTCAAGGATTTGATTGCCTTCTTTGATGAGGAATTCCCTCTCGAAGGTAGGGGACATAAGAAAGCACTCTACATATCCGTTAAGCACAAGTCTTCCCATGTGTCCCGAGTGCTCATCGATAATGGGTCTGCTCTAAACATTTATCTATTTGCCACTCTTCACCGCCTCAAGGTAGACCCGTTGAGGATACATGCCGCGAAGACTTCAGTGCGAGCTTTCGATGGAACAAAAAAGGAGGTGATCGAGGAAATCCATCTCGATGTACAAATAGGGCTGGCTGTCTTCAACATTCCCTTTCAAGTGTTGGACATCCCTACCACATTCAATTTCCTGCTAGGTCGTCCCTGGATACACACTGCTGGAGCAGTATCTTCAAGTCTACATCAAGCTGTGAAATTTGTAATCGAAAGGAAGTTGGTCACTATGTATGGTGAGGAAGACCACCGGATCTATCATGAGATGACTATCCCCTATGTGGAGCCAAATTCCGAGTTCGAATCAAGTTACCACTCATTTGAGTTGGTGTCCACCATACATGCTTCTTGGGGTTCATCATCGCCTACTCCTGAAGTATTAGATGTTGCCCTCATGGTGGGAAGAGTAATGGTTGGGAATGGCTTCGTCCATGGCAATGGTCTTGGGAGAAATGGTCAGGGCATTCGAAGCCCCATTGAAGCCCCTCAGAGGTCTCGTTCTGCTGGTTTAGGGTACCATGGAAGAGGTGGGGAAAGTTCTGGAGGAAGAAGGCAGGAAAGGCAGAACCAGTCACCTGACCAAGAGCGAGGAAGGGAAAACCCACTACTCCCGAGCATTTATGAGACATTCCCCGATCCTCTAAGAATGATGCACGATGAAGCGGAAGTGATAGACACTCTGGGGCAGCCTAGTGACAAGTTCGATTACCTGGTGAAGTATTCGGCCCCTCCCAACTTCTATATTGATACTCGTGAGATAGTCCCAGATGGATGGAGTGGCATGGATGGATGGAGTGCTGGAAGGAGCAAATGGATGACCTCATCATATGAGTCATTGATGAAGGACCCTCTGAAGAGATGGGCCTTAGCCCACAAGAGTAACTCTTTTATTGTTTTTGCACATTCCCCTGCGTGGGAATTTTTATTATTTTCTTAATGAAAACCCCGATGATGTAGGCGCGGGGCCCAAGGAGTAAATATTTCAAACTTGTTCGAGACACGATGACCTCATCATATTTGAGCTAATATTTCATTGTACCACTAACTTGTTATTTATCTAAAGGACATTCTTGATTATCAATTATAATCTTTATGAAACCACTAAGTGTCCATGCAAAGAGATTTAGAAGAGCCTGAAAAGCGGTGCGGTAAATAACCCAAGAAATTGAAATGACTTGAAAGTAACTCAAATTTTATTGTGAACAAAATGAAAAGTTTTGCATGAAATTACTAATTAATTCTACCAAAATAGATTATTTACCAAAATGGTTATAAAATGCCAATATATCATTAAATTAAGAAAATGACCTTTTAAAATTAGGAAAATTTCATTTGTCATTTATATTAATTTGATGCTTCTAACATTTTTTATATTTTTGATGTTTGGAGTAACACAGCACATGAATATCACAATAATCAAGCTTCGACCGTTTCAAGATTTAGTTTGATTTTTCGAACAGTGTTGCAGCCTCCTTTTTCCATCTCAATAAATGTAACTAAAGCATGATTGAGTAAGAATAGAAATCACAGCTCAAAACACACGAAAACCAAGCTGGAATCGTCATCAAATACGGGTTTGAAATTTTGCAAATCTTTTGAGCAAACAGGCATGCCCATATTCAAGCCCCGACACTCATCACACCAAATGCTACTTAATCCGTGTGAAAGTAGGTAACACAGGCTTTCAAATGCAACAAATATCATAGAGAATGACTAACCGAACACATCAAAACAACCTCTCTAAGAAGCCCACATGCAAAGACTATACTGACCAGCCAAGAACGAATGTGGATAGGCTTGTTTTTTGACGATCTCATAGTTCACACGGGGATTTAAAGACCAAACCAAGCTAACCTATGCATCATTTGTACTCCCATATAACATTAATCAAGCTCGTGAAGATAGAAAACACATGCAAAGGGGAGTAGCAAGTCAAACATATATGGCTCTTGAAGAGGCTTCAAACACTTAGAGAAATTTCAGCCTCAGAACTCAGTTTTCTGGGCTGGTTTTCCTCTTGATTTTCATGATCAAAACATGCTCAAACTCAAAAATAAGTACATCTAAGATGCTTACCTTTCTTCCTAGTTTCCTTTTCAAGTGGTTCTTGTCCGATGAGACCGACAAATTATCCTCGGGGGCCTGTGGGAGTTGGCCTCTTCAACTGGAAATGAGATCTGCAAAAAAAAAGAACTGACAACGAAGGTTTCCGTTGACCTCTAACATTAGACTTCAAGACGTATTTTGTTGGAAAAATTGACACCACGCCAAACTATATGTATTCTAGTTTGGGTTAAAAGCCAATATTTTCCTCATTTGTCTCTCAAATTTCTCAAAAAAGCACTGGCTTTCCTCACTCGTGACCAACCAGTCTCGACACTTAGAAAAATTTTCGGACTTTCTTGGCCCGCCAGGAGGGCACTGTTTCGGGGGGCTTTAGGAAGCCTTCCCAATCTCCGTTTGGGACGTGCGACCTATGGTTGGAAAGATCTTGGAGTGAAGTTTCACTCTCTAGTTGAAGGTTTTGGCTAATTTTTGCCGGAGGGTTGTGAAAATCTCACTTTTCTCTCAGAAGGTTGATCTGGAATTTCTGGGTTTGCTTTTCTGGAGTTGCTTCTGAGGGCCTCTTTGGGGGACGATTCCGAGCTCTCTCCTCTCTCCCTCGTCCCCTCTCTCTCCTCCTCGAAAAGAGCTCATTTCGTAGCTCTTATCCCCTGAATTATAGGATTTTTAGTCAGCCTTTTGTCCACCTACCAGGCCTGTCAACAGGGCTACTTCACCCACTCTCTGACTTAGCCAATTTTTTTAATTCTGCAGCTGTTGAGTGTGCACGATTTGCTGCGATTTTCCGGTGCTGTCAGGAGCTTATCCTTGGCCAATTTCCGTCCACTTGCACTGCTATATATGTTCTTCCATCACGTGCAAATATCGAGCTAAATGGGCGGCTGAGTGAGATATGGTGGGGCCACCAATATGACTACTTATCAGCTCCGAATTAAGACTTAATCGTGGACTGAGATTTGGCAGCTGGTTTGGGTGCTTTAATCCATCACTTTGGCTGTGGGTTTTGATCAATTAGCAAGTTCATGTATATTAGTTTAAGATCTCGACCAAATTTCGCAATTGTGCCCACCCAATTTTGCAAAAAAGTCCCTCAAAGATGGCCATTTTCTTATCCGAAAATACCCCATTCAATACAAATGTGGTCTTTTTGGCTCAATTTGATTGATTCTACTTGGCCCAAATTCAATTTCAACTTAATTGATGACCAAGATGATGATTTAAGGGCTTGGGCGCAAATTTTGCAAAATTTGCGAATTGGTCCCTCGACTTTTGGAAATTGCATTTTGGCCCCAACTTGCCATTCGAATTCCAATCTGACCTCCTGGGCTTGGCTAGTCACATTTAGATCATTGGCCCCAACTTTTCTTTTTTTTTTTTTTTTTTTTTTTTAAATCTTTTTTTTTTATATTTTTAATTTTTTTTTTTTTTTTTTCTTTTTAAGTAAAAACATCTTCCATTTAAAACACTATATTAAATGCCCAGATAATCTATATGCAAAAATTTAGGTGTCAACAATGATTTTTCAGTTTCTTCTTCCTTTTAGTGATTGAGTGTTGCATTTTTTCCATTCAATAAATGTAATTGATTAATGAATTTCAATGAAATTACAAATTTTATTTTGAGGGCATGATGAGATACACCAAACCAGTCCAGTGATGATATCCAGCCGATAAAAGAAAAGAAAAAATCAAGGAAAATTCTGAGGCTTGAACTTCATCATGCTTCCTCGTGTCAAAATGCTTAAAAAAAATGTTTTTGCCAAAGCATTTCAAATAAAAAATAAAAAATAGAAACAAAAACAAAAACAAAAATGTAGATTACTCTATTTGTCTTTCTGATTTATCCACTTCATGTTTCAGGAACAATCTTATGGCATGCAAGAGTGTGGAAATGGTCCAATCCAAAGCGAATAGCCTCCTTTTGGTAAAACAGAATTCTACTAAAAGAGGAGTCCATTGGAAGAAATGGGAAGACTTGAAAATGAGGAAGGACTATGGTGGCCTAGGCTTTAAAGACTTGGTGGATTTCAACAAAGCTATGTTGGGGAAGTAGGCCTGGAGAATACTCCAACAACCGAACACCTTATGGTGCAAAGTTCTTAAAAGTATCTATTATCCAAGAGGTGATCTCTAGACAGTAAAGAAAGGTATCCGGCCTTCGTGGGGATGGCAAAGCCTACTGGTGGGGAGAGAAACAATTGAATCAGCCATTAAATGGGAAGTTGGAGATGGATGATCAATAAGAATCAGAGAAGATGTTTGGCTTTCCTCTGGGAAACTTATAGGCCCAGCTAATAGGGATGATCCAAGAATGGTGGCTAATTTAATTGATCGCGACACTAAGGCTTGGAATATAAGTAGAGTTACTAACTATTTGATGAAAATGTTGTGAAAGAAATTATTGCACAACCTCTCAGCCTGCATCCCAACACAGATTAGCTTGTATGGACAACAAATAGCTTGGGTTCCTACACCATTAAAAGCAGCTATAACCGACTACACATCAAAGTCAACCTATCCACCAAAAACACTCCATCCTATCCTACTAGGTTCCAAAAGCACTATGGAGTGAGATATGGAAACTCCCGACTTACCCAAAAATTTGGTTCCTTATATCGCATATATGCAGCAACTCTCTCCTAACAAAAGAAAACTTGTACAAATAGCAAATGATTCCAGAGCCAACTTGTCAGATTTGCGGTCGAGCACCGGAGACAATTGAGTACCTATTTCTCCTATGCGAATGGACAGAAAGGCTATGGTTAGACCCTAAGCTCAAAGCCGATACTTCTCCAGCAAAGATAACTCGGATGGACAAATGTGTCTTCGAACATCTTACCTCAGGAGCTGATCCATACGTGAAAACCTTCTTCACCGGTATACTTTGGCAGATTTGGAAGGCTTGCAACGCAGCGATCTTTCAAGGAAGGAAGCCTGACCAGCTTACCACCAAAACAGAAGCTTGAACAGCTATAGATCTCTACATGAGAAGGGTAGACATAGGAGTGAGCCGAAGCAAACGGCTGCAAACCATTTCAGAAATCCCAACGAAATGGGTCTTACCTAGTCCGCAAGAGCTGAAGTGGAATATTGATGCCTCCTGGTGCAGATTTGAGCTTGCGGGTTCAGTAGCCGGTGTCTGCAGAAACGCTGCTGGTGTTCTTGTTGAAGGATTTGCAAAAAAAAAAAAAATCCAAGCCTCGACGGTTGTGGTGGCCGAATCCCTAGCTCTAAGAGAGGTCTTGCTGAGGGTAAAGGAAAGCAGATCTGCTCGTGCAGGACTTCAGCTGTAAGCCTTCAAAGGAAGTGATTTGAAGGTGTGCATATCATATGATAACCTATCCTTGGTGGATAGCTTATTGGGCCGGGCTGAGCCACCTTGGCCGGCCCAATCAATAGTAGATGATTGTAAAAGACTTATGGCCTAGCTTAGCGAAGTTTTAGTCCTCTATGAACCGAGAGAAAACAACAAGGCCGCGGATTGGGTCGCCAAAGCCCACCGAGCCAACTCTCTTCCTACCAACTGGGTTTTATTTCCTCCTCAACCTCTAATTTCTATATTATGTATAGACTTTCCATCTAATGGAGCCCCTTTTATGGGCTAGTAATGAATTATTATCCTTCAGCAAAAAAAAAAAAAAAAAAAAAGTTCAATTATTTGGGGGCTTTGGTGAAAACAGGAGTAGTTTATATATATTTTATCAATTCGACTAGAAGGATATTTGGAGATAAGGCTCGAATCTGGAAAATAGTTGGAATTTTCTTGTTATAATGCATCCGCTTATTGTACAATTTGTTTGTTAATGCAAACAACTTTGACAAAAGCAATATCTACATGTCTCAAGCTATGGAGCTATTTGGTCATATGGATTAGTTTAAAATCTCATTTTTCTGCGTTATTTTATAAAAATGACGGCGACATTTTGACCACAAGTTTCTTTCACAAGTCCATGCAATTGGTTGGACTTGTGGAGGAATCTAATGTCGATTGTTTCTAGGGTCCGAAGTTTCACTCGTTTCATTTGTAAAAACATGATTAGTGAATCAATGACACTTTTTGGTCAAGGAAAATATTTATACATAAAATTAGAAAAGCTAATTCATAAATCTAAGAAGATGAAAACACTTTTCATAGTTGTTCATCTTGAATTTTTTAATATTTCAATTTTCTTCTATTTAAAAAATCAAATTTTTAATTTTTAAAATTTTTAATTTTTAATATTTCTTTTTACTTTCTTTATTTTTGTTTTTCTTTTCTTTCTTTCTTCTTCACCAATCGTTGGGCCTCAGTAGCAGGCCACAGGTGTAGGCCAGTAAGGCTAGCCTTGGAGAAGGCTTGAGCTTGCTAAGACTAGTGAGCTCAACCTCGCTATGGCAAGCTAGAGCTCTACCTTGCTCGAGGTCAGCTAGGTCTGCCCTTGTCGGGCCTCAGCGATGGAGCCAGTGGCCTGTTGCGGTTGTCGTCGAGGCCGGGCGACTAGTGAAGGAGGAAGAAGGAAAGAGAAAGAAAAAAATAAAAACATATTTAAAAATGATTTTTTCATGAGATTGAAATTATTTTTCAAATGAGATCCAAATATTAAAAATAGCTTTGTCACATATCACCAATTAAAGGAAAATCAACCATTTTCCTGAAAAATAAATTTTAAAAAGTGTTCCTTTTTCATGAAATTTTCCCCCAAACAAACACACTCTTAGTTTGAATTATATTAGTTAAGCGATATGTTAATTGAGATTGGGGTTCGTTATCTAAACTTATCAAAAGTCAAAATAACTTTTTAACTTTCCAATCAAATCAAAAATAAAAATATTCAAATTTTAAAAGATTACGCAAAAATCATATATGAATATTCGTGTCAATAATTATCTATTATTTCTTAATTGCATACAAACTATTTTAAGTTAGAGTCATTTGTGTAAGCCAAAGGCATCAATCCACGTGGCTTGCAAGTACTCCATGGGTTTCCAAGTAATTGAAAATGTACTCCTTCATCATAACTGAAAAAAAAAAAAAAAATCATCGGTCTCTTTTGACTGTCATTGCACACTAATAAGCATTACTTGACTTAAAATCTAATATTCATTTGTCTATATACTTACAAATTTTCACTTTCTAATTACATCGGCGCGCAAAAAGTTTCTTCACAAGGAAAGTCAATATACTAACACGTATTCAAGATATAATTTTGACAAGTGGATTTTCTTAAATAATGGATATTTTTCTTTCATGGCTGCAAATATGAAAAGTGTCATATGTCAATGATGTTGGCAATTGAAACGCTACGTTTATTCTTTTGCAATAAAGATGTTTTGACTTTTTTTTACATTAAACATAAAAAAAATTATATTGTTGTTCCAAATAAGTGTATTTTCATTTTTTTTTTATTTTTTTTTGATTGACTCATAATTTTTTCTGATTTAAAAAATCCCACTTAGCTAGCTAAAACATATATATTCACCATCACCCATATATTCAGATTCATAAGTATCTACGAGTCAATCAGGTCAGATACAAGATACACAATGTTCACACTACCTACCGTCTTTGCTTTCATGCTCAAATGTTTGGTCGAGAACTTTGGAACCCACCCTGTGGATAACATTGCCAAAAAAAAAAAAAAAAAAAAATCAGTAAATTATACCAAAGTTGTAAATAAGGTTATTTTATCCTAAACCTTTTCATTCTATAAGTTTGAAAAAATTAACCACATGCAACTTTTACTATCTTTCCATACTAATCATTTAGATATAATACTAGAGGAGAAAAAAGTTCGTCAAATTACTTGAATCAATGGGAGTCAAATTCACAAATAGTTATTCGAAAATGAATACTTTTCAAAAAATTAATAATTGATTATATCGGTTTGAAAAATTAGTCAAAATGTTTTCATTATTAAAAGCAATCTATATCTAGACATTTTCATTAATAATGAAAATATTTTTTGTTCATTTATTTTTACAATCAATACAAGCTATCATAGTTTTCTCAACTGTGGATTTATAACAAAATAAACGCAATCATAGACTTTGCAATCAAGTTGCTGAACTTTGATTATTATTGTCAGCACTAAATTTTTTATTTATTCATAGTCGATGGCACTTTTAAAGGGATCTGACCAACTTTTCAATCAAATGATAACTTAAGACACATAACCTTTGGATGTACCATCATTACCTTTTTCAACGTTCTTTCTATTACATTGGGAAGATAAATCGTAGTTAAAACACTCTTAGAACGGGTTGCTATTAGTATTAAGATTTGATTTACTTGGGTGCCAGGTCGCTGGGGTTGGGTGGTTGGGGCTGATTAGGCATCCACTTGGCCAACATGGAGAACGCGACGAGGCATTTACGGTGGTGCTCCAAAGTGAGACTACGGTGGCGAATTTCGACTTCGAAGAGGAGAGGTTGGATGGGAAGGAGGTAATGGAGATGCCACAGCTCATCAGCGCTTTGGCGGCCATTCTGAAAATGGAGGGATTGAGAAATTCTCTCATGGGGAGGGAGGGAGTGAGGGAGAGGGACAGAGTGAAGTGGAAGTGAGAAGTTTGCACTATTTGTAGCAGATAAAAAGTGAAACACGTAGATATTGGTCATTATGAATAGGTTGTCATTGGCTCATTACCCATGGCTATGGCAATGGAATTGGGCTACGTGTCTTTGGTCAATCTCACGCATGAAGGAGACTATTAGAATATTTAATTTATTAAATAATTTCTTCATCTAACAATTTAAACTTGTAAAACATTTGACAGAAGTATCACAAAATTTTACAATTGCCCCATGTCACCACATCATCCTTTACCTTAAGGATTTATGGAACTCCAATCAAAGTGCATCCATTCGGAAGAAGTAAAATAAAAGTTTTATGTTAGATGACCAACAAAAAGCCCCATGGCTTCATTTGATATTATGCTAGAATTCAATTATCATTGATGAAATCCACTGATTCTAGATAGAGCTAAGATGCATTTAGTTAATCACACTACATGGGAATAATGCAATGTCAAAAGTATACCACAATTTTCTGTCCTAAGCCTACAGGGAAATGAACAAACTCAAGATTTTACTCCTTCCTTCTCTTTATAGTCAATGTGCATTCCGAAATTAGGGTTTGTGAAAAAGCTGCATCAGATGATACAGTACCCCAAAATAGCTATCGATCGGTCGATAGGACGAACATCTGACCTAAAAAGGAAAAGACGGGGCAAATAATAAAAGTCGTGGGCCCCATCTAAAATTTTGGATTATTGACAAAAATCACGTGAATTGCAATTTCCATGGGGTAAGTCTTTTCTTTTTCTTTTTTTGCTTTTTGTGGAGAAAATATTGTGGACAAAATATCTGCCACGTCTTTTTTAATATAGACCATTTACTTATCCCCACATGTCCAAGTTGGGCTCACTTTCAGATTTCTTCTCTCCTCCATTATCCCCTCTCTCTTCCATTTCATTTCTTCTCCTCCCTTATACTCCTCACCATGCATGGAGCTGTCCAAATTTGACGCAGAATCCACTTCCAGCCACTTTAGATCTAGGCACGACCGGCTCATCCATGGCCGTGACTACGAAGTCAAGATCCGGATGACCATGGGAAGCCACAGTAGGCAGCTACTGCGAGCTTAAAAATCAATAGGAAAAATAGAGGAACCAGATCTGAGCCCACCGCAACCTCATCCTAGAGCCCACTGTCGAGCCGTAGCCACCGCACCCACTGGCGACCACCTTCCCTCTCCCTTCCAGATCTGAAGTCTCTTTTCCAAGTGACCATCTGGCTAGGAGGGAGTCTATGGCCGTCAAAGAAGAAAATGGACTTGGAGAGAGCATCTCTGTAGTTGTAGCGAAGCAAAGGATGGTGGTGCTTCAATGGGAACTGGCATTGCAGAGAAACAGAAGCAGAGTGAAAGTGTATTTTCAACTTGGCAAATCTGTTAGAACGGATATGACGATCAGTGAATGGTCTATTTTAAATATGATGTGGCAACTAAGTTAAACGTGTTCCAATAAACTATTTTCAACTTTTCAGCAAAATCAACAAATACACTTGTTCTTTTATTGTCGTCGCTCTTTGAGCACAACGAATACACACGGAGACGTTGCAAAAATTAGGCACAAACATAGAACACAACTGCAAATGTCATAGATGTAATGAATTTTGCGGTTGAAGATAACCCCCAATAGAAAATGGGTTCACTCAATTTACCATTATATTGTCTGCCGAGAATGGACTTATTGGGTTGGGATTGAGGGCATCATATAACTCCTCCAAATTCAATTTTATGGCTGGCCCATCATGATAGAGTTGTGGAGTTTGAAAGAGGAAAGTAATATCAAAATAGAGAGATTTTGTACTCTATTAATGGCATAGAGATAACGTATACTATAACTTTGTAAGCCCTAAACTCCTGTTGTATATTGGATTAATATATGTTGTAGTTTTAACTTATAGCTTTAAAACTAATAGTGATAGTAAAGAGATTGTTCAATGTGGTACCGTAATTTCCTCTTTCTGATTTGAAAGGGTTTTCCACATAAAAATGTGCGTGTCTTCTTCTCTATTTTTCTCTTCAACATTTCGCATTCCTATGGTATCAAAGCCTCATTCAGCGAAATAGTGGGGTGATGAAGATGGACGAATGGAAGGTGAAGATTGATCGGTTTCATGGCAAGGACATTGGTTTATGGAAGATGCAAATCGAGCATCTGCTATATTAGAGGAACTTGCATCAGCCTCTATAAAAAAAAGAAATCAAGTTCAATCAAGCAAGAAGATTAGGAATTGTTAGATCGGCAAGCCCTAAGTGTGATTTGTCTTACATTGGTGCAAACGTTGCCTTCAATGTCACCAGCAAGAAGCAACAACAAATTTGATGAGGGCTTTGTCCAACATGTATGAGAAGCCCTTTGCATCAACTAAGGTATATTTGATGCATTGGGTTTCTATCTAAAGATGGACGAAGGTGTTTACGTGACAAATTACATCAACGAATTCAAGGAAATCACTATTAAAATGAGTCTACTGGCAATCATATTAGGGGACGAGGTAAAAGCTTTGATTTTCTTATCTTCTCTACTTGAAAGTTGGAGTGCTACTGTGACTGTGATAAGCAGCTCCTTTGGTTAAAAAAACATAAAGTTTCAAGAGAATGGAGATTGCACCTTAGCGAGGATTTTCATAGAAGATAATCGAATGAATAAGCGAGGATTTTCATAGAAGATAATCGAATGAATATTCAGGTGTTGACTTAAGTAGTAAAGGCAAAGGGAGAAGCAATCAACGAGGTCATAAATAGGACTATGGTAGATTGAATTCCACAGGGAGAAGCAAGTCAATACCTCATGGTGAAATAATTTACTAGAATTGTGGTAAGAAGGGTCATCTGAAACAAGATTGTAGAGCCCCAAAAAAGAAAATTGAGTATCGAAATCAATAGGAGAAATTGTTAATGCAACCTTTAAAAAGACACTCGCCCATGATGCTTAACATTGATTGTCAATAGTCCAATTAAATCTTGGATTCTAGACTCGGGTGCATCATTTCAATCAACTTCATGCAGGGGATAAATGTATAATTTTGTTGCCACAAACTTTGGACAGGTTTATCTTGGTGATGATGAAGCTTTGGATACCGTGGACAAATGTAATGTTAATATAAAGATTCTGAACGATTATCAATGGGAGTTGCAAAATATCAAATTTGTTCTTGGCCTTAAGATTATCTCAGGTTTATCTTGGTGATGATGAAGCTTTGGATATCTGGACAAATGTAATGTTAATATAAAGATTCTTGAACGATTATCAATGGGAGTTGCAAAATATCAAATTTGTTCTTGGATAAATCTGCCATGTCTATCTCTATTGTTCAATTAGGACTAAGATACCCGTGGGGGATGGGATTTAGAGATTTAATCAACTTTAACAATTTTGGGGACTGATCCTGGCAGATTTTTAAATGCCTTATGGTTGTAGCACAAAGAACAGTGTTGGGAACACTATAGATGACTGAAAGTAGCAGAGTAATAGTAGCACTTGTTGACTTAGAAGCTAGTTCCAAACTGTTGCACCGCATGCTTGGACAGATAAGCAAAAAAGGGATGATGGTGTTAGCATCAAACAGAAAACCGTCTAATTTGAAGTACTTAAATATCGGTCTATGTGAAGATCGCGTTCTGGTAAGTAAAAATACGTCAGTATTTTGAAAATTGAAAGAAAGCCAAGAAAAGGAAGATGAGAGCTGGTACTTACAAATGTTTAGGGGGCCAGCCCCTATGCATTCCCTTAGAAGGTCATGCTATTACGTCACATTCATTGAAAACTCAACTAGAAATGTATGTGTTTTTTTCTGAAAAATAAAACTGATGTGTTTGCTTGAATATCAACTTTCTAAAGTTCAACAATGGTCATGAGTAAGAAAGCGAGGAGTACATGTAGTTTTGTGAAGAATTGTATTAGGATGACAAGAATAGTTCCCAACAGATCATGGTAAACAAAGTTGTTGAAAGGATGAATAGAACTTTGAATGACTGTGCAAGAAATATGAGTATGCATGTAGGATTACCGAAATATATATATAGGATTATCCAAAACTTTATGGGCAAATGTAATTAACACAGCAACAGATCAGAACTGTTGATTCGCTTCCTCGGTTGTTCAAGCTACCAATTTCTTGAGTGCAATTAGTCAAACGTGTGGTCCATTTTTATTTTTTTTTGGGTCAAAGCGTGGTCCAAGTTTGGATACTTGATTATTCATGTATTTTCTTGATACGTCTACTTGTGATGTAGGGCCGAAGCGGGTGCTTATTGACATGTGAAGTCTGTTGGATGCTTTAGTTCTCCTAAGTGCTATTTGATATCAAGTGGATATACAAGTGTTATTTGAGTAGCGATGTCGATATTTAGAATTCCAAGACGTGCATATTCAATATATATTGACCTTCAATCATCGCTATGTCAAATTTTGCGCTTAATTTATCATTTCCTTTTTTTTTGTGTTTTGATTATCTGACGTGAAAGTAAAAAAGAAAAAGGTTTCGTTTTCCAGTTTGGTTATCTTAGAATGCATCTCATCTGAAAAAAAAAAAAAAAAAAAATCTTTTGCATGCATTTTTTATTTTAAATAAATAGAAAAACTGAAAATTTCGTGCTTGTCATTTGTTAATGATTGTTCAATTTTATGTTAGGATGAACATTGCTTTTTACATTGACAATGTTTCTTGGTTCATGGATTGCATGTAAATTTATAAGATACTGCATATTGGAAACTGCTTATTGTGTATTTGCATATCTTGAAAATTTATATCTATGTATCTAACTATATCCCATTTGTACATGTCTAGGATTTTGCATATCTTGCATATTGGGATAGGACTTTGCATAATATTTGTGTCATGACTATTATCATGTTAGAATAATTAGGATGGATTTTGCATGGATGACTATTTTAGTGCGCATCTAGGATATCTAGATTGCATTGTTTAAACTGCCATATTCACATGTGACAAACCTTGAGCTGTGTTGGGCAAAAATTATAGCCTTGTTATTACTTACGCCTAGGACCGAGCCCGACAACCGGACTAGACTAGACCGAACTGAGCGGTTCTAAGCAGTTTCCAATTCTAAGTGCAGAATGAAACCACCTAGATCAGGCCAAACTACTATGTTATTTCTTTTAAATTTTTCCTTTCCTTGTAAAGAGTAAAAAGAAAAAGAAAAATGGAATTGCCAAAACCCTAAATCGGATTGGGACAAACCAATCCGATTCCAATTCCGATTTTAGTAATAGACCCAACCCGAAAACTAATCACCCCTAATTATGCCTTGGGATTTAAACCCCGTGAGCAGTAAATGGAAAGTCTAAAAGTACACAAATAGGCTTAGACGAATGTAACCAAAGGAAGTGAATATGCAATTGTGATATGCTATGTTATTCAATATAATAAATAAAGTGTTTTCCTGAAATAACCTTAAACATGGAAATTGAATTTAAAATAATGCAATCTAAAATGCCATGCAATACTAAGAGAATGAATCGATCGGTATAATATGAATATTTCAAATTCCCCTAAATGCACTCCTAGACATATTTTTGTGATTTTTTTAATGAAGATGCAATCTAAAATTACTAGCATGCAAGATATGATATTTTTTTTTATATTTTCATTTTATGACATGTGATTGTGGAAAGAAACGTGCGAATATGGATATTAAATCATGCACGCTAGATATCGTGGATCTGCACTAATACAATTATTCATGCAAAATACATCCTAGTTATTCTAACATGGCAATAGTCATGGCACAAATATAATGTGAGATCCTATCCCAATATGCAAGATATGCAAAATCCTAGACATGTACAAATGGGATTACAATTAGATACGTAGATATAAATTTTCTAGATATGCAAATATACAAGAGGCAGTTTCCAATAGGCAGAGTATCTAATAAATAAACATGCAATCCACGAACCTGGAAACATTGTCAATGTAACAGGCAATGTTCATCCTACTATGCAATTGAACAATCATGAGCACATGCATGTTCAGTTTTTCTATTTTTTTTTTTAAATAAAAGAAAGATGCATGCAAAAGAGTACTTATTTTATCACATGAAATGCATCCTAATGACAACCAAACAGGAAAAACGAAACCCTCTTTTTTTCCTACTTTCACCTCAGACAATCAAAACAGGAGGAAAAACAAAATTAAGCGCAAAATTAGGCACAGCAATGATTGACGGTCAATAAATTTTGAATATGCACGTGATCTGAATTCTGAATATCAACATCACTACTCAAATGGGTATCAAAAACACTTTAGGACCACTGAAGCATCCAAGAGATTTCACATATCAAAAAGCACCCATTTTAGGCCCAACATCACACGCAGACATATAGAGAAAATTTCACGAATCATTAAGTATCCAAATCTGGACAACACATATGACAAACTGCACTCAACAAGTCGGTTGCCTGAACGACCGTGCAAGCGAATCGACAATCTTGATGCGGGCCATGTCTCCAGGAGGATGGTAGCAACTGGTTGTCTTGATATGGATTCAGACGGATGGACACAGCTTTTTGGTGAGGACTAGGACTTGGAGCGAACAGATCGGTATAGAGGACGACCGCCCCTCGTCACTAAGGAACAATCGTATGGACTGTCCGATTCCGGAACCACTTGGGCAGCGTATGGGATTGGAGAGAGAGGCGACAACGGCGACTCCTTAGGTTTACGGTTGATGACAACTGTTGACACTGACTTCACATTTTCGTAACTAAACTAGGAGAATCATTGGTCGAGTGTGGCCAACCAAATGAGGGATAAAAGAGCAATTTTATTTGCAATATGTATTGCCGGCCGTCTAAGGGATTTGATCGTGATGAGCACATGAAAAGAAAAAAAAAAAAAAATCAGCTATTCAAAAACTAGGAAAGTGGAGTTTTGGCCAAGAAATTCAGTAAAAACTACAACTACAAATATCAGCCACTTTAGGAAAGCAACTTTCAGCAGAATAAAATTGAAATATTCTGCATATTTCGCCCGAGTATGGGGGGATTTTTCTGGACAAGAGACGGTTAAAAATTCGTGAGTTTTAGTAAGGGTACAGGAAGAGTTAGTTCCACTCTAGAATTAGGAACCAAACTAGGTAGGGTCAGTTCACTAGGAACTACTGTGCACTTGGAAATTAGCGGGTTGGATTGGGACCGACTGTAAATAACTTTTTCCTTCTACTGTTGGGAAACTCCCACTTGTTGGGAATAGAAGAAACCAAAATAAAAAGAGAAGAAATCATTGGTTTCTAGACCGACCCAAGAACTGAATTGGATCAGATGGGCCGGTTATCGGTTCCACAAATTGAGAATCGATTCCATCTAGTCTACTTCCAGATTTCAAGGTTAGAATTGATGCGCCTTAGAACTAATCATCTCTAGACGGATCAATACGACAAGGTGACTACGCCGTGCTAATTGTGGTCTGAGTCGCGGTCTAGTTCGACTCACTTCTATTGGGTTCTAAGTTAATATACGGCCGAGAGAATCGCTATTGCCCGCCAATAAGAGTTAAAGCAAGTGTGGGTGGATACTACCACAAAAATTTGCCCCAAATATTTAAATGTTTGTCGCAATTTATCAGTTATTTTTTACTTCTATTTATATGATTTTCTCTTCATAAATGAATATAAAAATATATATTTAAACTTCAAGACATTAGAAAGAGATTATATAAGATTTCAATTTCGTGTCAACTTATATATAGTGCAAGCTGGTGAATATACAACCTTCTCCGTTGGAAAAATTGCATTATAAAATGAGAAGTGAAAACACCCAATAAAAACAGAAGAAGAAAAAACCACCGATGCACACTTACACGGCTCTAGTTTAGAAAATTAGACGAAGAAAATTACACCCCCCCCAAAAAAAAACGGAAAATTAAGGCATATTGGTCTAGTCCAGTTCCTTTGCAGAATTGAGAATCATACTAGTTATTGCTGGTTTCCATTTTGGAAACTGAGAATTGTTCAGAATCGACCAGCCTGTTCTCGGATTAGATCAGGACCATGCTCATCTTTAAATTTCAGGGCATAAATTAAGGACTATGCTCACCACGATAGGACTCCGTTTGTTTCATAGAAATTAAATAATTTAGAAAATATTTTTCTAAAAATAATCGTTTTCATCCCTTGAAATAATTACTTAATGAAATATCTTTTCATCATCGACAAAAATTCATATACAAATATTTACATAAAAAATGGAATCATTCTTTTTCTTACTCATTTTTGTAATCAATATAAATGATCATTTTAAAAAAAATATTTTTCAAATCATTCATCTTTCACCAAATAAAACACTCTAAAAGATCAGGGATACACGCAGTTAGACTGATCTATCTCAAGCCACTACGTTGCCCGGGCTGTTCCCGAGTTTGACAGCCCATAAGGTAGATCCTCGGCGACAAGGCATCGTCGTCACCTACACCGATCTGTTCCCTCTTAGTCCTTGTCCTCACAGCAAAGTTGTGTCCGTCAATTTGAATTTGATCAAGACAACGAATCGCTGCCATCCTCTTGGAGGCATCGACCACTTCGAGACTGTTGATTCCCCTGCGCGGTTATTCAGGCAACCACTTCCTTGGCTGCAATTTTCGATACGTGTTGTCCAGGTTTGAATACTTAAGTATTCATAAATTTTCTAGATATGCCTTGCATGTGATTTAGAGCCTAAGTAGTTTCATTTTCTGCAAAATAAATAGAGATATGCTCACATGTGATGTACTGCCTAAGTGATTTTATTTTCTGCCAAATAAATAGAGCCTGAGTATCCACACCTGGACAAATTGCATTATCGCTGAGGATTAAGAGGGAACAAATCAACAATGCCTTGTCGCTGAGGAACTGCCGTCTGTCTGGGCTATCAAATTCAAGAACAGCCAGGCAACATAGTGGCTTGAGACAATATGTTGGGAGTGCGCAGCAAAGATACTTCAGTCGGGAGATTACCAAGAAAAGGCCCAAGTTTGAGCTCATCAATCTATCCAATTAGATCAACTTCCACTCAAAAGTTTATGCCAATAAGTTATGAGTCAACTATAATACATTAACATCTCTACACCATACCAATTCTTCGATGTATTTTCATTCAAAGCTTAAGTCGATGAGTTATGAGCCAATTATCATACATTAACCGCTCTATACCAGACCAATTCTCCAACGTGGGACTTCTTTCTAACAGAACTCACACATGCACCTTAATAAGATGGACCCACGATAATGGCAACGTGAATGATGCAGCCAGTATCTTCTGGTTGAACATGTATCCCTCGGTACCGTGCTCCCTCCTTTTCTCTACGCTCTCTTTTTATGCGGTAATCCCCCGTGAGTGCGTGTCCCCGCCTTTTTTATTCTGCAGAAGACTTCTCTGTTTATGCCCTAAACTCACGGATTTTTAGCCCTCTCTTTTCCAGAAAAATCGTGATCTCTGTCTCCTATAAGAGGGCGAAATAATGGGATATATCAATTCAGTTCTGAAAGTTGCTCTGCTAAAGTGGCTGAAATTGGATTTATAATTTCCACTTAATTTCTTGGTTAAAACTTCACTATCCTATTCTTTTAAATGGATGGTGCTCTTTTCAACCATCCTTCAGTTCAAACACTCCCTTTTACAATACTTTGATCACATTATCCTTGTTTGGCCCTCCAAGTCAAATTGACGTCTCTCTGTTTTCTTTTGCTTTCTTTTTTTATCTTTTCCATTACAGACAATTCTCTTCTTTCCACGCCTTTGCGTCTAATGGCAAGGATGCTCTTGATGTCCAACTTACTTAATCAAAAATAATTCAAGACAAAATCTAACATTTTTCTACAGCAAAACCACGGATTGATATCAATGGCTTGTCCTGCAGTGGTGTGCAAACTTAAAGATCTAGTGATGATAATGGCAAGGCAGCCACCAAGCTACGTATAGATAGAGGTGAATAGGCTTTAAACGGTTCAAAGACCCAAGAAACCAACAGACAAAATGAGAGAGGAAAAATCTGAACAGACGAACAACTCAACAAATCAATAGGAATAGAAATGACTTGATGGTGGCTTTTGTGAATCAAAGATGGTGATAAAAATTAAAATATTTGGGTTGGTTCTTTCTGGTCATGAGTGTCTCTTGTGCGTTGCCCATAATTTCTTTTCTGGTCTATAATATGTATTCTTGGTGAACTCTCTCCGTCGTCCTCTTATGTGGGTCCTCGTCCAATCTCTGAGCATATATAACGTGGCATTTCTTTTGCTAAAAGACATATGAATAATGGTATTCCTTACTGAGCAACTACAGCCTTGCATTTCTCACTCATAACACCGGAGGCTCCAATAACTTAGTTGACTTTAGTGATGACAGTCAAATACTCACCGTTGGAGCAATTAGCGAGAACCCTGTATCTCGAATGCTGAAGAAATGTCGGCACAAGATCCGCTTGCTTTTGCCATAATGAGAACACCACCCATACCCTTTTTGTCAAGTTGAAGGATCAAACATGTGCTCCCTTGCATATTGACTAGGTTCTACCCACCAAACTCAATTTCATCTCCCTCTTTTCCATAACACTACGACTCCACCAAAACGAGAAAACCTTCAACCAGCCCTTGATTGACAATGCTCTACCGAATGGTATCGTTGTTGGTAGACACCAAGAGGATCCTCTGTATGAAAGAGGACAGAGAGAAGTGAGTAAGAAGGAAAGGGGGACCGCAAAGAAAAAGAAAAAGAAATAAAACAAAAGGATTGACTTCACTTGACCAACAAAAAGAGGGGAACTACTTTCTTTGGTAAAGTTTAATTGAAACATGCTAAATGGTGGGCCAAATAAGAGGTAATGTCATCAATACACTAATAAAATGGAGTCTTTAAGCCAAAGGAGTGAAAAAAGCATGACCAAAATAGCAAAAATTTCTTGCTTTTCATGTGTTGATCACGATCAAATCCCCTTGATGGCCGGCAATACATATTATGGCTAAAATTACTCTATCATTTGTTTGGCCAAATTCAACCAATGATTGCCCTAGTTTGGAATGTGCCTTTTTTTGTTTTATTTTATTAGATATACAATATGCATTGTGTCAAATACGTCTCAGAGAGAGAGAGAGAGAGAGAGAGAGAGAGAGAGAGAGTCCCAAATTTTGTATTGGTTTTGATAGTTCTACCCTAGAACCAGCCTTGACAAGTTTGGTTCTTGGGTAGAACCGACCATTACAATGCATACACATTTTTTACAAAGACACTAAACCAGTCTTGTATGAACCGACCAAGATGAGCTAGTTCCAAGGTTGAATAGGTCTAATTGCATGCCCCTAATATTTGTGGCTTTCTAAGTTGGAGATTTAACTGATTCATTCTAAAATAACACTACAGAAAAGGTCTCACAACATTATACACGGTATCAAAGGAAGATTTTTTTAGTTCAAATTATTTAAAACCCCTTATTTGTCTTTTTTATTATATGTTTCCGCTCTTAGCCTAAGGGCGAGGGCATTGTGAGCCCTCGCCTAAATCCAAGCGAGTGAACGAAGCCTTTGCCTATTGCCAACAAGAGTCAATAATTGTTGCTGGGGCCCAAGTTATCTTGCTAGCTGGAAATCCTACAAATGAAAAAGAAAAATGAAAAGAAAAAAAGAAAAGAAAAAAGAAAGAAAAAAAGAAATTTCATAAAACTTATTAAAATATTACAAAAATCATTATCATCATCACTTTTGGTATAACTTGAAATATAAAAAATGGGAAGAAATAATTGTGAAATTTCTATGTATTTTAACGTGTGTAGAAGAAGAGAACATAAGATAGGCTTTATTAAATGACTATCTAAAATAAAATAACAATCAAGGACATGCAAAATCAAAATGAAATATAAGCGCTATCTTGAGAGATGAGGATAATAATAATAATAATAAAATCCTAATTAACCCTAACTGTCACGCCCCGATCCTCAGGCACGCACACATCCCTTACTTTCGGTCGATTTTAAAATGCGATATCCCAGGACTATGTATCGCCGACCCCTTTCATTTATATTTGCACATGCGGAAGCGATTATAATTCCCTGACATAATAAAGCAATGGGATAGAAAAGCAGGCCATATATTATTCTTACTGAAAATTCACAACTACATCTTTTACATGCACACAAGGTCTAACAAGACAGACGGGATCTCGAGTCCTCATCCGGGTCGTACTCGGGGTTATCCTCGGGGTCCTCCTCCACGTACTCCTCTTCGGATTCCTCAACGAGGATCTCCTCATCGATTCATGCTCCGTAGGCTCCTCATCCAGTCCCGAAATGGTTATTCAATAACCACTAAGACAACGTCTCGTAAGTTCTACCCCTAAGACCCGATTAGTAAACTAATACACCTTAGGGCTGCCTATGCACAACATGAGTCGAGGACTTACCTTGGCCTCGCATTCCACCCGCATATTAGCACAGATCATATAGGCACCCAAGCAATCATATTATAGATCGAAGCATCGATCTAATCGACTTAGTCGATTATACACCAACAAAACCACTCACGATCAATTCCATTCAATCAATCATTTCACAATACCAGATTAAAGCAAAGATCAATCGACCTAGTCGATTACATGTCACTTGGATCATTCCCCAGTCGTTTCCCTTATTCAGTCTCAAATCGTACTCACAACTTCGCAAGCCTAGACTACCAAATCTTGGCAATAAATTACAGTCCCGAAGGACACGACCTACCTTTAGGTAGCAAATTACGGCCCAATGGGCGCGACCTTTAATAGGTGGCAGATTACGGCCTTATCAGGCGCGACCCGTATCGGGTGGCAAATTACGGCCTTATCAGGCGCGACCCATATCAGGTGCGGATTACGGCCTTATCGGCGCGACCCATATCAGGTGGCAAATCTCAGCCCAACTGGCATAGCCATACTTCGGCGGCTTCCGAGGTTTAACTCACAACCTCTCACAGTTAAATTCTAATTGAATGCCGACATTGATCAATCTTGGAATGAATCCCCATACTCATCAACTCGCTCAATTTTCACATGATATTAACATACTTGATGGATCTTAGCCAAGAGTATATTCAAATCACTCACAACTCTACTCACTTTACAACTCAACAAAGCATTATAAATGCTGAATAAACATACTTGGCCATTTACCAATCAATAATTCAATCTCAATAAATTCCAATCAATTTAGGGTAAATCCATAAAATATAACGATTTATTTAATTCCATGCAACGTAGAGCTCAATTAAATAAACGAACTGCGCCACGATGATCAGCACGAGATTTCGGTCGTCGGCCATCTCAATCTTAATTTCCGAAAAATAATTAATTAATAAATATTAAAAATTCAATTTAGCACAAAATAAAGCCCAATTAAATAAACGGACTTCACCACGGTCATCAGCATAATATTCCGGTCACTAGCCATCTCGGTTGAATTTCCAGAAAATAATTAATTAAATAATTAATTTCAAAAATTAAATAAATAAATACAATAAATTCAATTTAGCACAATATAAAGCTCAATTAAATAAACGGTCTGCACCACGATCATCAGCATAAAATCCCGGTCACTGGCCATCCCAATTGAGTTTCCGGGAAATAAATAATTAAATAATTAATTTCGAAAATTAATAATTAATTCCTAAAAATTCCACCTAGGCCCGATTTGCTTAATTAACACCCGATAAGGGACGGAAAAATCCCAAGAAGCATCCAATATATACTATAGGCAATTCTCTATCTAAATATACTAATCACACAACTAATATGCAAAGCAATTAACTAATAATCACTAATCAATTCTAATCTAACAACCTAATTATACTTAATTAACGCTAATCAACCTTTAAGTATAATTAGCGCACTAAGAAGGCATTAGTGAGTAAAACTCACTCAAAACGACGGGCTCGACGCGAGGATCGACTTTCCCCAAAGCGGGCCGAGCATCCGGGCTCGGGAAGACGGCCAAAACGGGCCAAAACCCTCTGCGATACCCATTTTCTGCAACCCTCTGATCGCTGCTGGTCGGGGCAGATTCGGGGCTGGTTGAGGCGGCCAAGGGCGACTGAGGGCGAGGCGGAGCTTCGACGAGGTCAACGGTGGCCGGAGGTGGTCGGGCGGCGGCCGTAGGTGGCCAAACGGGACCAACCGAGGCGAAACAGAGGCCGGACGAGGCGGCAGCTCGACAAGGCGAGGCGAACGACGGAGCGGCGGCGTGCGGTCGAGCGGGCGGCGGTCCGACAGCTCCGGCGTGGCTGCAGCTCCTTCAACCGACGATGGTTGCCGCTTCACATTTCGCTTCCGTTTCGTCCGAACTAGAGGGAGGAGAGGGGCGGATGCGCGTGGACGGCGGCTCGACGGCGGGCTCGGGTGCACGGAGCAGCTCCGGTGGCTTGCGGGCGTGCGACGACGACGGCGAGAGGCGGCGACAGGCGGCCGCTGCTGTTGCTTCGGCTTCTTCGGTTCTTGAAGAAGAAACCCCAAAGAAAGGGGAAGAAGATGAAGATGCCCGACGGAGGAGAGAGGGGAAACCGGTTTTCTCCTCTTCTCTCTCTCTCTCTCTCTCTCTCTCTTTGGCCCCACCAATCCAGCTGTCTTCCACTCCCTTTTCCTTGCCAAAAATGCCCCTTCTAGAAGCTTTAGATAGGCCAATATGTGGGGGTAAGTGTGGCATACGAATTTTGCTAGGGTTTCTTTCCAAATTGAACCTTAATTCCACTTGAATCAAATCAATTTGACCCCTATAATTTCATTCAATATTTCATCGATCAAATTGCTACTTTTTCTTATCAGTATAGCCCACTTGTATCCCGAATTCACAATCTCGGCTTCAACCGAACAAAACGGCCCTATTTATCCAGTCGAAATTAAAACCCAAAAATCTGGATGTCACAACTCTTCCCCTCTTATAAAAATTTCGTCCTCGAAATTTAAACCATTAAAATTCTTCTTCAAAATGGTGGGGTATTGTCGTCTCATCAATTCTACTTCTTCATTCTACTTCACAATGCTATCCAAGATCCTCGGTGCTGCCGAAACATTCCCAAATTGACCAAACCAAATCTTGATTCCCAAAAAGGCTAAGCACTTGTCCAAATTTACAAAAATGAAAGCTGCAAAAATTTTGGTTCTTTTTCTTTTTTTTTTTTCTTTTTATTTTTCCACAAAGCGGCTAAGCGCCGCGTCGGGGATTCGAACTCCCGACTTCGGACTGCGGCTTCATCCTCGGGATACCACTCGGCCAGAGGCGCCGACGGTGTCCCAAACCGCTTTCTTTTTCCATTTAAAGCCAAAATCCTTCTTTGAACCCAAATTTCGATGGATTCCGATTTAAATGCTGCTTCACCTTCATTTGCTTAATCAAACACAATGTCCCTTTCAAAGGCGACATTTAAGGAAAAATATATTTCCCCTACTTGAAATTCCAAGGTCTGCGATACTAATCTGCGAAGCTAAACTGGCGATTCTGAGCAGTCTCAACTCTGTCTCTAATAACTGCGACTGAATCACTGATTCTAAACCAACTCTGGACCTGCGATTTTCTGATCTCTGATCTCATCTCAACGACTGAAGTTCTGTACACTCTGCTCTGCACGGATTAAAAAGAAACTATCTGACCGATCTACTGAAACTGGGAACCTCTGGTCAAGATCTGATATAACTCTGACACTGATCTCGGCAACTGCAATCACTGACTACTCATGCGACCCGGCCCGTGATCTTTCTTTCCCGACTCCATCTCAAAGAATTGAAATTCTGTACCCTCTCGCTATACACCTTGGTTAATAAAGAACCCTCTCGAAAACTTTGCCAAATTTATAATCTCTCGATCTAGATTCGAAATATAATTCATCCCGGCACTCCATGCCGATGAATTATCCGATGCACACACACTTCGGTATACCCACTCTGTGACAAGATAGGATCTTCAATTTCTGAAATCGAACTTAGATTAGCGGTTAATTTCACTCCGACACGCTTTTAGTGTGACCTAGGCTACTGGTAGTTTTCAGAGCTTTTTAAGACAAATGACCCGTGGTCGATTTTCTTCGAGCCACAATGAACCCACTCGACACATTGGCGACTCTCGATTGTCGTGAAAATCTCAAAGGTTCAAATACGGACACAGGGTACCAAAACGATAGAAACATCAAATTAGTACCGGTCGATGAGAATTTTCCAATTTAGTGGAGTCACCCACGATCGGTCATTCATCTCAGTCGAACCGATCTATCTCTGATTTCAAATCGATTTTATACTGTGCCGCAATGATCTCTAAAGATGAGCACGGTCGAGAAGTCGATCCCTGGTCGAATTCTCAAGTCTATTTGCCTTAAGGTCCTTAATAACTCACCCAGCTAGTCTAGTTATCTCATGAGTGGCCAACTCAGAGAAAAACACTGTAATCGCGTCGATGAAATGCCCAATTTATCTAATCGAAATCAGAGCCCGAAATCTGGATGTTACACACTCAAAACAAGATCTATTCGTACTGTACCAAAGTGGACCAACTCCATCTATCGATCAACCACTATTCTCAAATGGTATCAATAATCCCCTGATCCTTAGTAAGCCATATATTTCCATTTCCACTTGGGACTCTCAAGTGATGGTAACAATTCTCCGGTTCGCATTACCGAGCTTTCACTTATTGACACTTCGACACTCGCAACCCGCTCGCCGGTATCTATCTTCATATCAGTCTACTAATCTAGCTGATGCCGATTCTGATCCATCTTGAATTGCTTAACCAAACACTGCAATACTTACAGTGAATTTCTAACAAGGTCTTTTCCCTGAGTGCTGCACTATCAAGTGCACTCAATTCCCCATGGAACCCGAACGTTCCATCCTCAGAAGTCTTAAAGTCAGATTCTTTATTGTCAGTATCCTCTTATAAGATCTTCTGATCATCTTTGTCTGTCAACTAGGCACCGATTCTAACTTGAACATTTGGTTCAATCTTGAGGGTGGCTATAAAATTCAAAAGGTAGCCTGCCTCAATTTTGAAAACCAAATTTCGAACCATTTTCAAGTAAAGTCTATACTTTAGCCAGTCTATGCACAATTGAAGACTTTCGGCTCAACACATTAATGACTCATTTCGTTCCTCCAAGGTGATACCCGATATCACTATTATAGTTCTGCCAAAATTCTAGTTCACAACACCGCTTCGTATTCCACTTATTGGGTCTCAACTGGTGGAACGGTTATGCAACAATCTTCTCATGTTGCATCAATACGTACCCCATCCTTTAAGCTCTAGAAATTATCCTCATACTTGTCAATGCCGATGAATTTCTCTTCTTTCTCAAGAGGTCAATCCTGCGATGATACTGATACTGAAAATTCTTTCACAAACCTTCTGTAGTAATCTATCCAATCCCCACAGCTTCTGATCTCTGACACTGTTGTCAATCTCGATCCGCTAACAACTGATTTGATCTTGGCTTGGTCCATGAAGATTCTCTTACCTATAATCACACGACCATTCTTAGGGGCTTTCTCGATCCTCAGCACTTAATGAATACCCTAGAATGTCGCTACATCACACGATCACCATCGATCTAGATATTCTTTGAACACTCGATTTGTCAAATCTATGACAGCAGCTAGAGCGTTCGTCAAATCAAATGGCTTCACATTATTCTCACAAGGGCAAAATCAAGTACGAAATGCTGTCTTCAGTATAACCTCCTTCCTAGTTCTCAACTGACAATAACCTGTCCTCAAGTCGATCATTGAAGACATCAACACTCTTTATAACAAGTCACCCAATTAAGTTGACAATGGTTGATGCATGATTGCAATGAACCATCTTCATTTCTCTTTCCACAAAACTGATGTTCCTTAAAGCGATGCATTAATATGTATGAATTCCTTATTCATCAATCTTCACATCCGTACCTTCGGTTCTATCAATTCAAACAACAATAACTAGTAATTCCCCTTTCTTCCACTTATTTCGATAAACTGAAGTTCCCCAAACTTCATCAAAACTCTGCTACGATACTCTGATAGAATTTTCCCCAAAACATTCTTCCCCTTGTCTAATGCCAGGTCGGTTCCATTTCTAAACTTCTCACCATACCTAGATACTGAATTCATCCAGGTTTTCTTCCACAATTTCGTCACCTATCTGGTGAGTCTTCTACCTCTTGTCAAGTGCCAACATGCACTATTTCTTGTACAAGAGATCTATCCCAGAAATTCCACAGTGCGTTCTATGGTGCACTTCTCCTGAACTGTCTTACCAACAGTGACAGCAGTAACTGTTGTCAAGATTCCATCTTCTTATGCAAACAACCCATAAATCATTATCCGTACTGGCGACACTTACCACAATTTCCTACCCTCAGAATACATGAGACTAATCCATATCGTCTTTCATAGAACAACATGTTCCATTTGTCTGAATGCTAACCTGACTATGCCACCCTTCCTATTGGATGGAATAGAATACCATTCTCTCAACATCAGTCTTTACCCTGATCGAGTTCCCAATCTGCTTGCACTGAATCTTGATTCAAATATCGAAATCTATTCTTTGATTATCCTTCCAGGTTGGACCTCAACAAAGATAGCAACAACAACAACAACTTGATCCTGATCATACCGGCTCATTCAGATCCCAAGAAACACTTGCATCAAATCAATCTTATCGGGCTTAGGATCAATCAATGCTGCTACACTAGTACCAACCCGCGGTGGCACTCTTACGCTCAAGCTGGCCAGAGTCAACACTCTACCTTCCGAATTCACAAAAATTAAAAGCAAGCAATTCACACCCGACAAACAATTCTACCAATCAGCTATCAAAGACATACACCAGTCATGAATTTAAAGGCCTTTCCTACTACTATCCCATAGGTCATCGCACCTTATCACTCCAATCCCTAATCATTGCTCTGATACCACAAAAAAGGGGATGTCACACCCTGATTCTCGAGTACGCACACATCCCTTACTTTCGGTCGATTTTAAAATGCGATATCCCAGGACTATGTATCGCCGACCCTTTCATTTATATTTGCACATGCGGAAGCGCTTATAATTCCCGCACAATAAAGCAATGGGATAGAAAAGCAGGCCATATATTATTCTTACTGAAAATTCACAACTACATCTTTTTACATGCACACAAGGTCTAACAAGACAGACGGGATCTCGGTCCTCATCCGGGTCGTACTCGGGGTTATCCTCGTGGTCCTCCTCCACGTACTCCTCTTCGGATTCCTCAACGGGGATCTCCTCATCGAGATTCATGCTCCTTAGGCTCCTCATCCAGTCCCGAAATGGTTATTCAATAACCACTAAGACAACGTCTCGTAAGTTCTACCCCTAAGACCCGATTAGTAAACTAATACACCTTAGGGCTGCCTATGCACAACATGAGTCGAGGACTTACCTTGGCCTCGCATTCCACCCGCATATTAGCACGAGATCATATAGGCACCCAAGCAATCATATTATAGATCGAAGCATCGATCTAATCGACTTAGTCGATTATACACCAACAAAACCACTCACGATCAATTCCATTCAATCAATCATTTCACAATACCAGATTAAAGCAAAGATCAATCGACCTAGTCGATTACATGTCAGTTGGATCATTCCCCAGTCGTTTCCCTTATTCAGTCTCAAATCGTACTCACAACTTCGCAAGCCTAGACTACCAAATCTTGGCAATAAATTACAGTCCCGAAGGACACGACCTACCTTTAGGTAGCAAATTACGGCCCCAATGGGCGCGACCTTTAATAGGTGGCGGATTACGGCCTTATCAGGCGCGACCCGTATCGGGTGGCAAATTACGGCCTTATCAGGCGCGACCCATATCAGGTGGCAGATTACGGCCTTATCAGGCGCGACCCATATCAGGTGGCAAATCTCAGCCCAACTGGCATAGCCATACTTCGGCGGCTTCCGAGGTTTAACTCACAACCTCTCACAGTTAAATTCTAATTGAATGCCGACATTGATCAATCTTGGAATGAATCCCCCATACTCATCAACTCGCTCAATTTTCACATGATATTAACATACTTGATGGATCTTAGCCAAGAGTATATTCAAATCACTCTCACAACTCTACTCACTTTACAACTCAACAAAGCATTATAAATGCTGAATAAACATACTTGGCCATTTACCAATCAATAATTCAATCTCAATAAATTCCAATCAATTTAGGGTAAATCCATAAAATATAACGATTTATTTAATTCCATGCAACGTAGAGCTCAATTAAATAAACGAACTGCGCCACGATGATCAGCACGAGATTTCGGTCGTCGGCCATCTCAATCTTAATTTCCGAAAAATAATTAATTAATAAATATTAAAAATTCAATTTAGCACAAAATAAAGCCCAATTAAATAAACGGACTTCACCACGGTCATCAGCATAATATTCCGGTCACTAGCCATCTCGGTTGAATTTCCAGAAAATAATTAATTAAATAATTAATTTCAAAAATTAAATAAATAAATACAATAAATTCAATTTAGCACAATATAAAGCTCAATTAAATAAACGGTCTGCACCACGATCATCAGCATAAAATCCCGGTCACTGGCCATCCCAATTGAGTTTCCGGGAAATAAATAATTAAATAATTAATTTCGAAAATTAATAATTAATTCCTAAAAATTCCACCTAGGCCCGATTTGCTTAATTAACACCCGATAAGGGACGGGAAAAATCCCAAGAAGCATCCAATATATACTATAGGCAATTCTCTATCTAAATATACTAATCACACAACTAATATGCAAAGCAATTAACTAATAATCACTAATCAATTCTAATCTAACAACCTAATTATACTTAATTAACGCTAATCAACCTTTAAGTATAATTAGCGCACTAAGAAGGCATTAGTGAGTAAAACTCACTCAAAACGACGGGCTCGACGCGAGGATCGACTTTCCCCAAAGCGGGCCGAGCATCCGGGCTCGGGAAGACGGCCAAAACGGGCCAAAACCCTGCGATACCCATTTTCTGCAACCCTCTCGATCGCTGCTGGTCGGGGCAGATTCGGGGCTGGTTGAGGCGGCCAAGGGCGACTGAGGGCGAGGCGGAGCTTCGACGAGGTCAACGGTGGCCGGAGGTGGTCGGGCGGCGGCCGTAGGTGGCCAAACGGGACCAACCAGAGGCGAAACAGAGGCTGGACAGAGGCGGCAGCTCGACAAGGCGAGGCGAACGACGGAGCGGCGGCGTGCGGTCGAGCAGGCGGCGGTCCGACAGCTCCGGCGTGACTGCAGCTCCTTCAACCGACGATGGTTGCCGCTTTCGTTTTTCGCTTCCGTTTCGTCCGAACTAGAGGGAGGAGAGGGGCGGATGCGCGTGGACGGCGGCTCGACGGCGGGCTCGGGTGCACGGAGCGGCCCGGTGGCTTGCGGGCGTGCGACGACGACGGCGAGAGGCGGCGACAGCGGCCTGCTTGTTGCTTCGGCTTCTTCGGTTCTTGAAGAAGAAACCCCAAAGAAAGGGAAGAAGATGAAGATGCCCGACGGAGGAGAGAGGGGAAACCGGTTTTCTCCTCTTCTCTCTCTCTCTCTCTCTCTCTCTTTGGCCCCACCAATCCAGCTGTCTTCCACTCCCTTTTCCTTGCCAAAAATGCCCCTTCTAGAAGCTTTAGATAGGCCAATATGTGGGGGTAAGTGTGGCATACGAATTTTGCTAGGTTTCTTTCCAAATTGAACCTTAATTCCACTTGAATCAAATCAATTTGACCCCTATAATTTCATTCAATATTTCATCGATCAAATTGCTACTTTTTCTTATCAGTATAGCCCACTTGTATCCCGAATTCACAATCTCTGGCTTCAACTGAACAAAACGGCCCTATTTATCCAGTCAAATTAAAACCCAAAAATCTGGATGTCACACTAACAGTATGTTACATTAAAATGTGTACATCAAATCCAAAAAAGTGAAAGACACACACTTGCAGAATTTCAACAGTTGAAGCATGGACAGTTTAGTAAAACAATTGAAGCATGCCTATTTTTATGTGTGCGAGGGTCGACAGGTCTTCATGCAATGTGGGTTCCATGTATTTATTTATTTAATACAAGATGCATTAAGAGGAGAAATTGACTTTGAAGACCCAGTTCCACTTTTACTCCTAGTTTTATAAAATTGAAAATTCACAATGAGGAATTAATGTTAGTCCCTCATTAAACATATATAATGCAATTCATGCTTTGCAGGGTATTAATCATGAAAATTACTTATTTTGGGAATAATGGAAGCATTCCCTACCATATGAATATTGGACCTTTGTTCAATAGCAGCACATGGACAATTGTAGCTATATCTCTTTGGTTCTCAAAATTCTAAAACTCTTGGAAAGAATAAAACTTATCTTGGAGAGTAGATTTTCAAGAATATGAACCCATCAACAAATCATATTAGTAAATCACCTTTATTTAAGAGTTTAAATCAATAAATTATAAGTCTAGTAAATTTATTAACTGCTCAATCCCTCTTCAATTACCCGATAGGGAATTTTTCTCTATGGTACGCTCACACTTGTATATTAATGAATACCCAACATGGATGATGACAACCCAACAATACTCTTCCCGATGCTAAAGATATATAGATAGTGAAAATGGCACTTTACCAAACACTCAACACAAACCCATTATTTCACAAAGAAAAATAGTGTGCACACCACCTGTGTAAAGAAAAAATTTACACGAACTATCTATTTGCCCTTAATTTTGTCATGATATCATATTAATGGTGGACAAAACAACCCGTGTAAAACTTTCTTACGTTATTATATGCTATGACCACTCTTTCATAAATTGACACCGTATCTATAAGATTCCTTTTTTTTAGAAAGTACATCACTTCATTGATGGAAGCATGTCATATAATACAATAGGCATGAGGAGCGCAACATCACTATGCTAGTCTTACTCAAAATTAAGGAAAAATATTAGCTACACAAGTTGTGCTAGCACCACAAAGTAGATGCCCATCTATTAAGCGACGTGTCCACGAATGGCCCATTTCTCAAAATTTTCTCTCCTTGTCTCTCTCCTCTTATAGACTCACACCTCCATTTCTCTTCTTCTTTGCCGTTTCTCCCTTCTTTTTTATTTTATTCTTTTCACTTTCTTTTCCTTCCACAACTTGTGCAGTTAATATTTTCTCACACAAATGACCTCATATGCCCTTAATTTACTCTTAATATCCGATCAATGGTGTACAAAACTACATACCTAGAACTTTTTCTCACATTACTAGCGTATGCTATGGGCGCTCTTTCATAAATTGACATTTGTATCTATAAGATTCCCTTTTTTGGAAAGCACATCACTTTATTGGTGGAAGCATATCATATAAAAAAACAGGCACAAGCAGCGCAACACCACTGCGCTAATCCTACTTAAAACCAGGGGCTCGAAAACTAAGCTTCATATACTCATATCCACGGATGAGACTGGAACTTGCTTTTCAGCGTAATCTCATGCTGAATCAACTTCGAGAAAACATCCATGGCGTTGCTAGCAAGCCCCAGGGACACAACCAAGTCGTCACTCTCCCTGCTCTGGGAAGTGACAAAGATGACGTTGTCGGGGACCGTTGCCGGCGCCACCTGGAATGGCCTCCCGAACCCGAAATCCATCTTGTAGAAAGGGAGTCGGCTCCACTTGCTGATGCAGCAAGCGTTGCCCTCGCAGTCAACAAGGACCCTATTTAGCTCGATGTGGTCGATGGCCGACCTTATGTAACTCTCGGTGACGGATGCGAGCGCCTCACGCACGGTCTGGACAGCGAACGAGAAGGGCTTGCGGGTCAATTCGCCGGCGCTGCACTCAGCGCAGGACAAAGCGATGCCATTCCCGAAGTAGCCACTCGGCAGCGGGGGGTCAAACTTGGGGCGGCCGTCGACTGCAATGAGAAGCTTCGTCGTCTCGTGAGGACCGATTCCGAGAGCTTTGGTTCGCGAGATCCACGTGAGCGCCGATATGACTTCGAAGGTCGTCGGGACTACGGAAGAGCCATTCTGGGTTGCAATTCTTGCCGCTTTCTTGAGCTGAATGAGAGCGTGTGGCTTGAAGCAGAACGATCTGTAAACGAGGGGCTTGGTTTGCGGGTCGACCACGAGTCCGGGCCGCCGGTCTCTCGGAGCATATTCGTGGTGGGGGAGATCGACACGCGGAGGTTGCCTCGGGCGCAACACCGATCGATCAAGAAAGGGAAGAACTGATGGCGGCTTGGCTCGAGCCAGGTCGTTCCAGCAAGCTATGAACTCCGTGAGGGCTTTCCCGTCGACGAGGACGTGATTCATGACGATGCCGACGACGATCCTCCGCACTTAAACGTCGTCACACTGGATTTCATGATAAACTGTAAGTGGATATCTACTTATGTGTATGTCGGTCTTGGAAAGTCTAAATCCCCTTGCACGAGTCCGTAAGAAGAACATGTTTGCTCAAGCGGTTGAATGATAAAAAAAAAAAAAAAAAAAAAGCAGTGCAGAAACGATCTTTTTCGTTTAGATAAATTGTTCAAAAGCACTATGTTGCTCCTTCTATCTTGCCCCAGAAGAAAAATCTCGCACAAAGTAGCCATAATTCTCGTACAATCTCTCTAATATATGATTCATCGATGAACTAATGCAGGGGCACGCCAGAATCAGCACGACGAACATGTTCAATAGTATTTACCTGCACCGAAAGTAAAGGTACTTCCAATATGGTCGGGGCTCCGTCGCTGTGCTTCACGAGTTTTCGCAGCATGGCAGGATTGATGGTGCTGATATCACCCAGCGCTGCGATGTCATCCTCCGACGTCGCTTCAACGAATGGGACACCTTCTCCCGTGCATCTCACTGCCATCCTCCCGTCGATCCCCATGACAAGTCTGCCCGCGAATGGATAGAACTCGACCAATGCCTTGGCCAGCGACTCTCTGATTGTCTCAATCGCAGCGGAACGTCTTCCTCTCCCTTCGCCATTGAAGGCGAACACAATCTCAATCACAAACGGGAAGGTCTGGTCGAGGTTTGAGAGAGCGTAGAGCCCACCAAACGTTTCCCTCGCCGGAGCAACATGAACTGCTTTTGCGATCTTCACATCAAGCTTTCGCGTAGCTCCAGTGTTTCTCGGCTTCTCATTTCCTGCTTCTGTGCACAAAATAATCGAAGCTGTATTTATTTATCCGCAGGCTTTGGGCGATACCATGGTAAATGTACGACTTGCTAATTGATACAAACAACCCTGACCGTAATAAAACGGTAAATTACAATATCAATTAATATAGTCCACATTAGGAAAACTCTTACATTGATCAGTCATATATGAAATTGACCAGCCATATTTGTTTATATTGGTTGCATGAAAATTTACATGATCTTGTAAATTAAATATAAATATATTATTATATATTTGAATAAATGCCTATTAAATTCATAATGTTCATGCTACGCATCGTTCTTGCTTTCATCCTCAAATGACTCAAACGTCCTCCGAGAATTTAAAGTACCCATCCCTGTGGATAACAATTATGAAACATTAAGAAAGTTAACCGATTAACCAACATAAATATTCTTATTCTTAGTAACAATCTATATCTATAGATTATCATTAATGATGAAAATATTTTCATCACATTCATTACGCTAAGTGATACAAGCGATCATTTTAAGAAATTTTTTCTTTTAAAAGTGTTGATTTTCTATGAACATTTGTAGATTTTGCAATCAATTTGCCTCACTTTGATTTTTATTATCGGCACCGAACTTTTATTTCTTCACAATTGATGGTGCTTTGACTGGGATTTGACCAGCTTTCCAGTCGAATTTGACTTGATAGAGACACAGACCAATTTTCTCACTTATAAGTATCACTATAGATGTAATATTTAAACTCACGTCGATATTTTAATATAAAAAAAAACTCTAGTTAAAATTGATCAAACTTGAATGCATATTTAATGTGCAAGATAGAAAAGGCACATACCTGAGCAATTTCAACTTTTAAAATTTTCGAATGTTGAGTTACAGCAATTAGAGCAAGTCTGTATTTATATGTGCGAGGTTTGGCGGGTCTTTGTGGCCAAGCCCTAGGTCACCCAGCTATGTGGGTTCCATGCATTAATAATTTCAGTACAATATGCATTCCAAAGAGAAAATGACTTTGAAGACCCAATTCCAAAGAGAAAATGACAACCTCTTCTCCCTCCCTTCACACATTCACGTGATTCATGTGTTTTATGAGGATCACATCTTGAAATTTGCAAAGGAAGCGAGAAGAGGTTGTCATTTCCTCTTTGGAATTGGGTCTTCAAAGTCATTTTCTCTTTGGAATGCATATTGTACTGAAATTATTAATGCATGGAACCCACATAGCTGGGTGACCTAGGGCTTGGCCACGAAGACCCATGATTCAGGCCATCAATCACCTAGGTTGTGCGACCCAGGCGTCGCCTGTGGTTCGGCAATGGTCACTAGGGTCGGGCGACCCTCAGGTGGCTGTCACCGGCGCGCGCAACCCCTTTGCTAGCAGTCGTCGGCCTCCAATTGGCTTCTCCTCCGGAGAAGATGAATAGTGATGAACAGTTTCCGGAGCTTGCATTCCGAAAATGCAAGTTCCCAAAGGACCACTAGACATGCTTTGGACTAAGGGCCCTTAGAGTCCTTTGGAGATGCAATTGCATATTGCCAAAGTCACACAAAAAATTGAATCAAACGTGTTTGCATTTGACCAAGAGACTTTAGAGTCCCAAAGCCCATTCCCAAAGCCAAACCAAATAGGGCCATACTCTTTGCCTTCTCATCACCCAATGCCTAAATGAGAAAGACACAATTTTCTAAGTGAGTGAGCCATATTACCAATTGATCTTAAATGGCATCAATTAGCAAGGCATGCCAACAAATTCACATTACGTAATGATATACTTAACAGAGACTTCACATTGAGCCTAATTTGAAAAGCTGAGATACTTGATTGACCACAAGATTTGAGTACAACATTCTAAGGGGGAAGAAAGTTTAGGTACTAGCGATATCATGAGACTTGGCTATAATAAAACCATTATTTATTGTGTTATGCACTACTTAACAAAAGAGGTAGCGGCACTAGAGGAGCATGAATTTTTGCCTCCTTCAATATCACCTGAACTTTTATCCTTGTTCAATCGAGTACGAAATGTGACTTGAACTAGTAACTACGTTAGAAGAATTGTCACATAATGTGTATCAACACGGCCTCTTGCTCACATGTGACTCGCCTATTCGGCAAAAGTGTTGAGAAGGATTACCAAAGGAAACTTGAATAAATTAAAGGATGTGATTTTCTATTTTTCATTTTCATGTTCACTTTCCTCGTGAGTTTTGCCAAACTCTTTCTCCACCACAAACGCTCCCTCACCTTCTTCCTTGTTGCCATCGTCTGTCATCGTCATTGTTTGCAGCGGGACCTCAATTAATGATCACAACTTTCGTTCAAGGTCAATCAACAAAGTTAAGCAGTGGTGGTTGTCCGCAATGCAATACGCAGGGATAGTCTTGAGAAATTATTGGGGGTACAAGTGGTATGCCTTATTTTTATGCAAGTCCATTTAAAGAGTGACACGTGTCAGAAATTTTGAAAGCCCCCCTCTCTCTCCCTTTATCTCTTTCCTTTCTTATGCACCTCTTGTTTCTCTTCTTCACCATTTCTTACTTTATCTCCCTTTCCTTTTTCGTCCTTTCTTTCCCTTTGGCTCGCGGCCAGTGCTTGGCCATAGTCGGCGACCGATCATAGGTGAGGGTTGCTTTTCCTAGATTCAGCGAGGGCTCAATCTAGATCTAAAAGTTGTGGAGGGAGGTGATGACATCGGAGCCATGAGGGACTTTGAGGATGTAGGGGCTAAGAGAAGGCTTGGTGTCGCAAACAATAGGGGGACTTGGGCTTATTCTTGGACCTGTTGGGGCGGTGGATGACCTGTGGAGGGAGGGGATGATATTGGAGCCGCAAGGGACCTTGAGCAGGCAAGGGTTGAAGGAGGGCTCGAGGTTGCGGGTAATGGCAATGGGAGACTTGGGCTTGTTCTTGAACCCGGGGGGTGGCCGTAAGGGCAGTGGACAACCTCAATAGTGGAGCCATCATCGGAGTGGGGATCAATGGATGAAACGATGGTGAAGGCAACTGACTAGGGCATGGTTTGCAAGAGAGGGGGAGAGAGAACAAAGAGTAAAGGATCGCACGAGAGGGAAAGAGGTAAAAGGGAGCATTTCGCACATGTGGGCTCAAATAGGACACGTGTTGCTCATTAAATGGACTTGCGCAAAAATGACATGGCCCAAGTATATTTTTGTCTAATGTTTTTTTTTTTTTTTTTTTCCAGGGGGGGCGGGAGGAAACAGAAAAGTAAAGTGACTTGTCAAAACCAATGGTCATCGTATCAGCATAACGTATCATCACTTATGGAGTAAGTGCCACATCAACACTTCCCAACAAAGAATTTAATGGATGGATCACATCGAGCACAATTCACAAAGTTGAAACTTCTTGATAAAAACAAAAAAGTTTACGTTACTATCGTGCAAGTTTCACGAACTAAAGTTTTCAAATCCCCAATCTCTTAAATCTTTAGAGCTCTTCAAAACTCCACCTTCTAAGTTCCTTCAAGGAATGCCTTTTGGAATCTGAACCCATCGACATGTAATGTCATTTGATTACTTTATTTAAGAGGCTTAAGTAATAAATTATAATTCAACTAGATTTTATTAACTGGTCAAATCCTATTTAGTTGCCCAAAGATGGAATATTGCTTGTAATATGCTCACACGCATACCTCAACAGATAATATATAATATGAAGAAAAGACAATCCATCAATACTCTTCCAAAAGCTAAAAATATATAGATAGAGCTAAAAAAGGGATTACGAAAATAATGTGGTAAAATGGATGGATGAATAAATAGGGCATACTGAACACTCGAAAGAGTTGGCCTTGTCATGTAGTGAATCGATTATTCTAAATGTGTTTAGATAATTTTACACAAGTGGATACGTAAAATCATTGGCTATAATGTAATTAACATTGCCTTTTTTAGCGTATGCTGTGGTTACTTTTTCATGAATTGACATTTGTTTCTCTAACATTCCCTTTTTTCATTGATGGAAGCCTATCATATAATACATTAGACATAAGCAGCCCAACAGGTTCTGCGATAGTCCTCCTTAGACTTCACCCATGTCTACCAAAACGAACACATGTACTCATTTTCATATATGAGGCTAAAAACTTGCTTTTCAGTGCGAGCTCAGACTGAATCAATTTTGCAAAAACATCCATGGCATCGCGAGGAAGCCCCAGTGACGCGACCAACTTATCGCTCTCCACGCTATGAGAAGAGACCTAGACGACGTTGTGGGGTACAGTAGCTGGTGCCACTTGGAACGGCCTGCCGAACCCGAAATCGTCTTGTAGAAAGGGAGCCGACTCCACTTGCTGATGCAGCAAGTGTTGCCCTCACGATCGACCACGACCGGGTTCATCTCGATGTGGTCCACGGACGACTGTATGTAACTGTTGGTGACGCATCGGAGCGCCTCGTGCACAGTCTGGACAGCAAACGAGAAGGGCTTGTGAATCAGTTCACTCGCTCTGCACTCTGCATAGGACCAAACAAGAACAGTTCCGAAGTAGCCGCTCGGCAACGGCGTGTTGAACTTGGACCGACTGTTGACTGCAATGAGAAGCTTTGCTGTTTCATGAGGATCGATTCTGAGAGCTTTAATTCATAAAATCCACACGAGCTCCGATATGACTTCGAAGCTCGTAGGGACTATAGAGGAGCCATCGCTGGTTGTGATTGTGGACGCTTTCTTGAGTTTTACGAGAGTGAGTGGCTCAAAGCAGAATGATTTGTAAACAAGGGGCTTGGTTTGGAGGTTGACTATGCATTCGGGACGCCGATCCATCGGAGCATACTCGTGGTGGGGGAAATCGACATGTAAAGGTCACCTCGGGCACAATACCAATCGATCGAGAAAGGGACAAATCAAAAGCGGCTTGGCTCGAGCCACATCAGTCCAACAAGTTATGAAGTCCGTGAGGGCTTTACCATCGACGACGACGTGATTTATGAGAATGTCGAGGGTGATCCCTCTGCACTTGAATGCTGTCACCTGGATTATACGATAAACTGTAAGCGGGGATGTACAGAAGTAGGTCATATTCAAACGGGCCCTCTAATAAAAAGAAGTTACTCAGTGAACCAGTATTATAAAAACATTACCTGCACTGTCAGCAAAGGTTTTTTCCAATATGGTTTGGGCTCCATCGCTGTTGTTCATGAGTTTTCGCAGCATTGGCGAATCGATGACGCTGATGTCGCCCAGCATTCCGATGTCGTCCTCCGACATATCGCTTCGACGAATAGGGCACCTTCTCCCGTGCATCTCACCACCATCTTCCCGTCACTCCCCACGACGTGTCTCCCTGCAAATGGATAGAACTTGACCAATACCTCGCCCAGCGATTCTCTGAGCATCTCGATCGCAGCTACATGAAGACGAACAGACACCGGGAGGAAGACAAAGCCAGTGAATACTTTCTTCCCGAGCGGTGAGGTGGTCGGGGAGAAAACTAAAAACTAAAAAGTAATATTTTCTCCCCGAGCTACCACGGTGACAGCAGGAAGACGAAGTGACCAGATCTGGCCGGTAACCCGAAGATGAAGACGAACAGACGCTGGGAGAAAGATGAAGCCGAAGACGAATTGAGGAAGATGACGGAGAGGATGACTTGGTTTGGATGTGCAGTTGGCCTGGACACGGTGTTGATGCCGGCGACGGCGGGAGGTGCACAGATCAAGCTGGTGGTGTGGACAAGAGAGGAACAGAGGAGGAAGAGAGAGAAAATGGTGGAATGAGATAATTTATATTTTTTCATTTAATTCCATATCAGCAAATATGTGTCAAGCTGTAATCGGATGGAATCAAAATAATACTCGCCACATCAGTTGATGACGTGATAAGAGCAAACCACTGGATATTTCCTCGAGCTGGGAAGAGAACCGGGGGAGAGGAGAGGAGAGAAGAGAGAGAGAGAGATCCAGTGAGTGAGACCGGGAGAGAAAGAGGGAGTGAGCTCGAGAGGGCTTCTTGATCGGCTGAAAACAGATGGAGAGAAAGGGCGAGGGCTGCTTCTCGAGGGGTTCGGCTGAAAACCAGGGATGGCGAGCGCTGCTGGAGAAGGAGACGGTGAGAACTGCTAGTGGGAGCCACACAGAGAGAAAGAGCAAGCTCGAGAGAGGGTGAGCCGGAGGGAGACTGGTTCTAGGAGAAAGAAAGAGCGAGAGAGAACCGACTGTGCTCTCGACATCTTCGGCGGTGGTAGCGTTCTGGTGGGGGAGGAGGTGACGTCGCGGCGGTGAAGGACTGGAGGTGGGGCTGGTGAAGTGCGCTCCTCTCTCGCGCGGCCTCGAGAATCGAACGAGGAAGGTTAGTAGGCTTTGGACTCAAGTTGAAGCTTGGCAAATGTGGGCTGGTTTTGGTATTTAGTTGAGCTTGGGCTTAGTATAATTATTTCAAAAGGTGGGCTTAGATCAGTTTGAAATTGAGCTTGTTGAAAGCCTAGTTCGCCAAACCCATGAGGTAACAGACGACAGCCTGCTTTTGACCGGGCCTTGGGGCCCAGCTAGAGTCCCTATTTCACAATAAAAAATTATTTTTATTAAAGATTCGAAAATAAAAAAAAACAATATAAAAATTAGAAGAATTAAAAATTTTAAAATTTTAAAATAGTCTTTTGGGAAGTCTCCTCTAAAAATTATGGAAAATCATTGATAAAAAAATCATGCTCAATATTTAAACAAACTCTTTGGGTTTTGCCATAGGATTTCAATGTTTCCTTTTTTGACACAAATTATCACTTGATCACGCACTTTTCAATATATATATTGTCGTTTATATTGGAATCAGCGGCACAGCGGAAGTGGATTGAAAATTTTTGTAATTATGTGGGGAGCTATAGAAATCGACAATAATAAAACGTTTATACTAATAAAAATACTAGAAATTTACGTGGTTCGGTTCGAATATCAAAACCTACGTTCACAAAAAGAGCCAGCAAAATAATTCACCATAAATCAAAGAATTATAGGATTACAATCACTTATACATTCAAATGTTTCCCAGCCCTACTATATATCCAATACCCATAGTATTTAACAACTCAATCCAATGGACTCGAGTCCACACAAACCTCTTTGAGCTCACGCCTCTCACTCTCTCTCGAGCTCTTTCCTCTCGCTCTACCTGCATCTTCGAACATCTTCTCCTTCTATAGGGAGAAAGGCAGAAAACAAGACAAAAGTGAAAGTAAACGGTCTCATTAAATGCAGCACAGGCGTCCACAACACAAGCCCACAATCCCCACTGACACCCACCATATTTGTAGGCATGCATGTAGATCGTGCATGTGCATGGGCACGCATTTAATGAGGCAGAAGAGATGAGTGATAATAGTCCAACAAATGTGTGCCTATAATCCTTGAAGATAACCGTGAAATGAGGTGGGCCGTTGTCTTTGAATTTCTTGTTCCTGGAGAGAATGAAGCGTTATAGGAGTCTTCTTTAGGGGTGAGCATCGGTCCAAGGTCAACCTTGGACCAACCCTAGACCGGCCCAACCCTGCTGGTCCCATCAAATTTCTAGGGAGACTGGGTCGGTCCTTGGTCCTAGAATTCCTGGACCAGCACTGTGTAGATCAATCCTCGATCCTAAGAGTTCCGAGTTAGTCCAACCCGGGAAAATCCCGATATAAACCCTTATTATATATATAATATTATTTATAATTTAAATCTTAAAATAAAAAAATAGCGTCAACAACATTAAATAGCTCATTAGTAAGGAGTTTAAGTAATTTTACATTATTTTTTTTTTTTTTTTGTCAAGTACATTATTCTTTAATAACCTAGATTTTTAATGTCTTTTATAATGTCAATAGTCATAATTTACGAATGAGGAAAATGTTTTTGTGAGGAGTCATCACGGTGTCCAAAAATGTATAAACAGCTTCTTATGACATCCTCCTCTAGTATTCGTTCTCTTATCTTAGTCTTTAATTTGCCAAAATCAAAAGAAACAACTTCTCCGCTCGCCACTTGACACTCGCCTTACTTGCTTTGGGTTATTTGTGCCGCTCGCCGCTTGATGTTCGCTTGGCTTGTTGCTCCCTGCTCGACATTCGATACTCATTTCATTTGACGTTCACCCCACTTGACCCTCACCGCTTGCCTTTCTTAGCTGACCTCGTTCATCATTGAACCCATTGGGTCGATACGGTTCTCGGTTGCCCTTTAAAGGAGTACAAAAAATGAAATAAAAAATTATTAGTTGGTCCTGAGTTGACTTAAAAATCAAACCGAACTTATTGGGTCAGTCCGGTCTTCAATCACTTTTTTAAAGAGTACAAAAAATGATAAAAAATTATTTGTTGATCCTAGGTTGACCTTGGAATCGGACTGAGCCCATTGGGTCGGTCCGATCCTCAGTCCTAAGCTCAATAGGGTCGGTCCTCGGTCCCAAAAATTGATGGCCAGCACTGTGTAGGTTGGTCCTAGGGTTAGGGGCTAGATCGGCCCAACCCGGACCATCCTCACCCCTAGTCTTCTTCATGCATTTACAGTAGGTTGTGGGTCCCTTTATTTAATGCAGAAGATTGTGGATGCCTTCCCTTTCAGCTGAGGCAAATCACTCTTCTTTGACTTCACTTTTCCACCGACGTGCGGACCCCTCAAGTGCCATAATTTTGGCCAAAGGACACTTAAGTTCCATAACTTATGAAAGGTACACTTAAGTGCCACATTCGAAGAAAAACGGATCACTTGAGTGCCACTCCGGCCAAAATCCGGCCAAAACGCCGACGTGGCATTTTTCCGGCGAAGCGCGCCCAAAACGACGCTGTTTTGCACGCCAACATGGCGAAATAATGCAAAAACGGCGTCATTTTGGGCTGACGTGGTAAAAAAAAAAATATAATTAAATTAAATTTAAAATTAATTTTAGCTAAAATATTAAAAAATAATAATTTTAAAATTAAATTTATTTAAAATATTAAAAAAAGTAATTAAAAAATTTAAAAAAACTCTAAAAAACTTTTAAAAATTTAAACAAAATTTAAAAAAAAAAAAGGGAACGGGGGAGGTAGCCGAGGATCGGCCCGCCCGCCGCCGCCGCCCGCTCCGCTAGGAAGGGCCGGGGACGGCGGGAGGAGGGTTGGTGGGGTCGCCGGGCCCCGGCGGGGGCCGGCGACCCGGTCAACCGGCGGTGAGGGCCATGAGCCCCCTAGATCTAGCGGCGAGGGCTCGCGGCCCTCGCCCGCATCCGGCGAGTCTTTCGAGCCCTCGCCGCCGGTCGGCGGGCGAGGGCCACCGACCCTCGCCGGATCCGGGCGAGGGCCACAAGCCTCCCAGATCTAGTAGCGAGGGCTCGTGGCCCTCGCCCGGATCCAGCGGCGAGGGCTCGCAAGCCCTCGCCGCCGGTCGGCCGGCGAGGGCCGCGAGCCCCCTTAAATCCCGGCGAGGGCTCACGAGCCCTCGCCGGGATCGGCCCGTGGTCGCCCCCGGCCGTGGCCACGGCGACCCCTCGGCCGACCCTCCCCCGCCGTCGTCGGCGCTTCCCGGCGGCGGGCCGAGGGTTGATCCCTCGGCCCGCCTCCCCTGTTCCTTTTTTTTTTTTTTTTTTTATAAATTTTTTTAAATTTTTTTTAAATTTTTAGAGTTTTTTTAATTATTATTTTTTAATATTTTAACTAAATTTAATTTTAAAATTATTATTTTTTAATATTTTAGCTAAATTTAATTATTTATTTATTTATTTTTTTACCACGACACTCAAAACGACGCCGTTTTTGCATTATTTTGCCATGTCGTGTGTAAACGGTGTCGTTTTTTGGGCGCTTCGCCGGAAAAATGCCACGTCGGCGTTTTAGCCGGATTTTGGCGCAGTGGCACTCAAGTGATCCGTTTTTCTTCGAATGTGGCACTTAAGTGTACCTTTCGTAAGTTATGGCACTTAAGTGTCCCTTTGGCCAAAGTTATGGCACTTGAAGCGTTCTTTTGCCCTTTTCCACCTAAAAGTCAAAGAGCTTAAACCACTCATGCGGCTTTCTTTGGCTTCTTCCTTCTACACATGGAGATAGGATTAATGGCAGAACAAAATTTGAAGACATCACAAAGTCTCCCCATAACTTTGTTTATTTGACCAGACTTATGCGTATTTGTGTAACGGGCTCAAACTCGAGACATAATTTAACAGTTTACCTTTAGTCTAGCTAAGAATGATATCTTTCTTATTTATTAGTATTAAATGCTCACTTTGCCATGCAATTTATTCAATGTCCTTGGTTGCTAGTTGTTATTATAATAATTGCGTACCTGCATAATCACTTTATATATTAGGATAGATCTAAAATCAATTCAAACTGCCTGATAAATATATTTTTACAAAATGAACAACATTAGACACTAAAAGGGCACCAACCGATTAATTAGTGTAACTAAATTCTCAATTCTATGGTCTCAGGCCTGTCGCGAGGTGTACTTCATTGTGCAGTCGATTGACTACATTATAAATTCTCTTGCAAAGATGGACTACATGTTGGTTGGTGATATGTCATCCCTATAGTTTCAAGAGGAGATACAAGAGGAGTTGCCACCCATCATTCCCAAGCCGATTGAAGATGTCGCCATCCAACTTGGGGGAATCTTTACCGTATCTAGCCTCATTAGATCACTCATGACCCTCATGATCTATTAGACATGAGAATCGTTCGTGGCATGCAAAATGAGAGTTGGCAAAAAGAGAGTTGCTCATGAATTGTATAACATCACTTGTAAGTTCCTCCAACCAAAGTGCTTCCTCATCCTCTACTTTGTGCAGATTGGCAGTCACTAATTTCTTAATGCAATGTGTTGGTTACGTTGCTTTGAGTAAATCTCCATGCCAACTATCCACTCCATGACGACAATGCATCCAAACTTCTTTTCAGTTTGACTTATTTCAAATAAGGGCTTGAAGTGTCATCATTTTTTCAAATAAAAGCTTGAAGTGAATCTTATTTCAAAGAAAGGGCTGAACTATGTTTACTTCAAAAAATGGCTTGACTTTTTGGTTAGTTAAGGGCATTTTAGTAATTTTTTTTTAAATTTTTTTTTCTTTTTTTGGCTTTTTTTTCTTATTCGTTGGTGGCAGACTGCCCGCTGGCAATGTCGAAAAAGGCTGGGAAAGGGTCACCCTTGTTAGTGCTGGCAAGGTGACCCCTTGCCCTATGCAAGTTGTTGCAAGTGAGGCCAACCCTCACAAGGGTCATTTCACTATATCTGGGCGAGGGTGACCTCTCTAGTGGCCAGTGAGGAACGTTCTTGTTTGGATGAGCTACCTTCACCTTAGGGTAGGCTGCCTGTGTCAGCTCGATTTTGAGTCTGTTTTCAATTGAATGAATTGGGTTTTTCATCAACGTGCCTATAATTCTTTTATTTGAGTTGATCATTAACGAGATAACTAATATATTTGGTGAAGCCATTAAGGAATCTAAACACGACCAACTTGAGAATTCGACTAGAAATCAACTACTTGACCATGCTAATTTGCAAGGATCATTATGGCACAGGTAAAATCAATTAGAGACCGAGGATAGGTCGATTCGACAGAGGCATGTAATTAAATAGTGGATGATTCCACTTGATTGCAAAATTCGCGTCGATCGGCACTAAATCGATTTTTTCTGTTGTTTCTATACCTGTGTCCGTATTTGAAATCCCGAGATTTTTATGACAACCGAGAGTTGCCAATGTGTCGAAGATGCATAATGTGGATTGAAAATAATCGACCATAAGTCAAATGCGCTAAAAATTTCTAAAAGCTACATAGTAATTTAGGTCACGCTAAAATCGCGTCCAGTTGAAATTAACCACGAAAGTGAACCCTATTTCAGAAATTGAAAGTTCTTTCATGTTGCGAATTATTTTAGGAATGTCGATTTATCCTTCGAAGAATTTTTGGCAAGCCCGGATTTTTGGCGAAAAATCAAAATTGGGCGATTTTGAGCTGGGAAATTCGGAGGGCCATTTTTAGCGAGCATTTTGGCCTTTAAGTTGGAGCAATTGGCGAGGAAAATTGTTGAATTGAGTGAAATAAAATGGACTGGAAGTGGGGAATTGGTGAAATTCGTATGCCATGGGGGGGTGCAACATTTCAGCTTCAATTTTGGCTTGTTGAGGAAGATTTGGAGAGTATAAGGCATTTGGGCATAGCTGTGGACTTTAAGGGACCAAGTGATGATGAAAAAGATATTTGTTGAAAACTTTGGTGACTATTTGTCCCCTCTCCAGCTGCAAGAGCCCACATTTTTCTTCCTTGCTCCCTTGGTGCTCCATTGTTGCTATTTTAGACCCAAGAACTAGCCAAGACCAACAACAACCGAGCCAGCCATCGTCGGACCGCCGCACGCCCACTCGAGCGTCAGCCTGCCTCCGCCCATGTGACTCTAGTCCCACGCCCCTCTCATCCCGAACCCTCCGTCCAGCCCGTCGACCCACCTTTGTTGCCCGTCCAAGCTGCCGTCACGTCCCCAAGCCGCTAGCAGCCCCACCGTGCCATTTCCGTGTTGTCCTAGCCATCGACCAGGCCCTTCGGTTCAGCCACATAACCGAAGGCCAACTGGAGACGTGAGGCTTCATGGGCCTTTTCCAAGCCTTTTTGGACCTTCTCGGGTGTGCCATAGGCTCAAGTCTAGCTTGCCTCCGCGTCATCGTCGCCGTGAACTCATCGGATCGCTAATCTAGTGAGTTTACTTGCTAAACCTTGCTTATGAGGTTAATGATGCTTAGGGAGGGGTTAGATAAAGTTAAGTTAGATTAGTGTAATTAGTAGCTTATTTGGTTAAATTAGATTAGTTAAATAAGTGGGATAAGTACACTAATAGTGCCATAAGTTGTGTACGGTGCTCACCTTGGTGTCAAAAGTTTCTGTCGGATCACTTAAGTGCCAAAAAATTTGAAAAACGCTTACTTTGGTGCCAACGCCGATGAAATTGGCCGGAAATCCGACGTGGCCTTTTTTAATTAATTTTTGAAGCCGGCGTGGCTCGTTGGAGAGTTGAGTCAGCATCCAAACACCAAAACAACGCCATTTGGCATCTTTCCCCCAACTTTGAAATCCTAATCCCCAAATTGAGAGAGCGGGGAGGCTTGTCTTCGTGTCTTCTTCTTCCTCGAAGACCCACACCAGCAACGGCACCAGCACGGCACCAGCAACAGCGCCGGCAGCACACCAGCAACGACACCGGCAACGCACCAACAGTAGCAGCACACCAGCAGCACCTTCGACCCATCTTCTTCCTTCTCCGCCCTCGCCTTCGATTTTTCCTGTAACAATCTCAGTCTCTCCTCGCTCACCTAGTCAAGCAACTACAATGGTGGCTGAGCGACGGTGGCCGAGCGACGGCGGGCGAACGATGGTGGCCGAACGGCGGAAACCCTAATTTCAATCCCATGTGAGCTAAATGGCGTCGTTTCCGTGAAGCCATCCATGTAGGATGGCAAAACGAAGTCGTTTTCTTAAGGAAGACCGAAAAACGACGTCATTTAAAGGCCTATCGATTTTTTTTTTTTATAAAAAAAGCCACGTATTAATTTTGGCCGGAATCTTTCACCGGTGGCTGGAATCTTTCACCGGTGGCACCAAAATGATCGTTTTTCCTCCGATTTGGCACTTAAGTAATCCGACGGAAACTTTTGGCACCAAAGTGAGCGCCGTACACAACTTATGGCACCATTAGTGTACTTATCCCTAAATAAGTCAATTAGCTGGTTAGTGAATGTAGTTAGTTAGTTTAGTATGTTGTTATGTAACTAGGTTGGTTGGAGTAATTTAATTAGTCAATTAGGTGGTTAGATTAGTGTTTATATTTATTTAAATTTCATTTATTTAATTATTTGTAATTTATTTAATTATTTATTATTTTCCAAAAATTATATTGGGATAACCGGTCATTAGAATTTCATGCTGATTGTCGTGGCGCAATTAATTTGTGCAAATTGAGTACTGATTGATGAATTTTGATTTATTACTTCAAAAATATGGATTTTTGGTATTTAATTACAAAAATATTGGGTGTCGGTTTTTGATGCCAAAAATGTTTTTAGTACTATACCAAATAGTGAAATTTTTAAAAGTGAGGATATCACATTTTACGACTCAAGTTGACCGTGTACCTACACACGGTTATTTTACCGAGTATTTTTAATATGAAGAAAATATGCCAAGTTCATTATTTTAATTAAGGCATTTGAGTGCAAAGCACAATGTCCTTGGCCGAGGTTGGATGTGCATGTGAATGGTATGAGAACTCATCGCGAGCATTTACGCCGGCGATCCTCCTATATGGAATGTCATTGTCAACGGATGCCAATTGCAATAGAGGCCAGACCGATGCTCCTTTGGGAATGCGGTCGACAAATAGACGATGCCGTGCTCGATGGGGCAAGACAATGCCCGGTTACATTGGAAGACCGCCAAACGTCGAGTAGGCCATGCCCGTGGGGTCGTAATTAATTGGAATGCATGTTTGAGTGAGATATAACCGCGCCTAATTATGAGACGAAATTATGTGGTATGGAATGTGACATGTCATAATGATTTAGCCTTATAATTGGGACCCCTATGTAATTGTTTGAGATATAAGTTGAGGTGTTCAAATTGTTGAGTGTTATTATTGCATATATTTGTTATATAAAATTGTATTGATGTGCAAGAATGAACTAAGGCAAGTAAAGTGAGTCTCATTGGTTGTGTGATTAGGTTGCTTCTAGACATATTTCCTTCCTAATCGGGGTTTTGGGCGTGAACTCACTAACACATTGTCTCACCCATCATAGGTTTAATCATTTTAGGTTCGTAGATGGAGGTGAGAATTCTGCGTTTTAGGCAGCCGCAAGGGTATAGCGAGCAGAGTACCATCTTCCGTATCCCTAAGAGTCCCTGGACTCATGAGCTCGTCGTGACCACGATCTTGGTCGATGAGAGCCTACCTCAATGAGAGTACCTCATCGATTCAAGGCATGGTTTTGTCATAGGCCTAACGGGGAACTGGAAGGTCCATTGGATGGTTTCGATGCACCCATCGTTGAGGGTGAGGAGGTAGCTAACCCACTTGACATCGACATCCCTAACGGTGTCGTGATAGATCCTGATCCCAAGTAGATAGGGTCCGGGGTAGGGTTAGCTAAGTGGTTCTTTTGGGGCCTTGGCTTTTGTATACAACCTTGCAAGCTGATTTGGTTTGTTATGAAGTATGTTTGGTTTTGTTGTACTTAATTAGTACGTCCATGATGTGGTGCGACCGAAATGCACTATTTCATCTTGATATCCTACGATGGAAAGACACCCTTTGAAAGGGTATGATGGAGTTGTATAAAAGTCTTTTGAAAATAACTGTTGGCACGGTTGGCAAAACGTACGCTCAGAAAGAAAGCGTTATCATTTTCATTTTCCCCTTTTCCATCAAAGAAAAAGAATGCGTTTAATTTCTTCTTTACAAGAACAATTGGCATTTACGCTGTGAAAATTGGATGTTTTCCTTGTGATTACATTCAGACCAACGTGAGGTAATATTATTCGTGATTCATCCGCAATTCAATGTTCATTCCGGGGTAAATTGTTGATTGTGCAACGAAATCATGTAAGTCGTCTTCTGCCGACTTTCTTCCAACATTGGTATTAGTTACCGGTCGTGATTTATGCCTTGTTTTCATTGAATTTTCTCGTTTACCACTTGATATTGAGATCAAGAGATTGAATTCTACATTATTTGGTGTTTATCACTCGGAAATGCAATATGAATCTTCGAAAATTGAATTGAAGTGAAGAACAGGTTTGGGGTCACGTACATTGGTACAATTTTGGCCATTTTTCAGAATATTTTTTCAGCCAAAATAAAATTTTAAATATGAATGGTGAAAGTACTCATTGAGACGAGTCCAATGGGGGTTGAGCGTCGTTAGAGGAAGCTGGACACGCTCACACACGCAGCCAGAAGCTGCTGCGTGTGGGCAAGCCCAGTGCGTGACATCACACACGCGTCGGCAAAATGATGCGTTCTGACCTGCGACTCGACCCGACCTGACCATTGACCGGTCAACCACTAGATGACATCATTGATGATGTCACCGCTGGCGATAGTTGGCTGGCTGGTCACCGGCTAGCAACCTGACTTGTGACTTGACCCGACCTAACCATTGACCGGTCAACCGGTTCCGGTGGTCAAACCGGTCAGATTGGTTGGATCGATCGGACCGGCCATGAGCCGTTTGGCTCACTACCGCATGTGTCACACGCATCGCACACTCAGGCGGTGCGTATGGGCGCGTGAGAGCTTCAATTGGAGCGTGATTGGTGGCTTTTGCTTGTATGGTTGAGCTCTACACTATGGTATAGTTAATTTTTATTTTTAAGTTTTCTAAATGTATAAAAATGTGTAAGGAACCCTAAGTACGTGTATTTTATGGTATAAATGCATAATTTATTCATTTGTAGCTTGTATTTCCTTATTTTTTAGGAAATACAACAGCTAGCCTATATGAGAATGATGTTATATATGCTATGTTGAGCTTGGTTCGATGGTAGCATGTATATAATTTTATATGCTTGCAATTTTCTAGTTCCAAGAAAATTCGAACAATGGTAGGAAATCCTTGTTTTTTCGTGACATGTTAAATTGCGGTTTTGATTGTAATTATAGCATGATTGTTTTTTGTACATTGGTTCACATCATGTTATGCTTTTGTGTTAATGGAAAAATGTAGAAATTACATGAGGTCATGTAATTAGTAGAGTTGAAAGGAGTTCTATGTGAGAACTTAAAATTTGCGCAAATTAAACTAATTAATGACCATAGAACAATCGTACATAGGAGTTGATTGGGAATATAGTGAATTTTCGTTTATGTGTTTATCATTAATTTAGTTTATCATTAATTTAGTTTGTCTTTACTGCAAATTAAATATGTGTGTTACAATGAAAAGTGTGCTAGTATTGGTTCTGCATTTATTATGTCAATGTGTTATAGAAAATTGATTATGGCTTTGGCATCCAAGACCATTGTGGTTAACCTCAATAAGGGTGAGAAGTTGAATAGTGACAATTATGACATTTGGCATCTAAAGGGTCAGTACATCCTTGAGGAGTAAGAGGTTTTAGAAACCCTCAATCACACCATGGATGAACCTAAGCATGAAACTTTAGCTCAACATAGGAGAGATCGAAAAGCTTATCAAGTTTAGAAAAAGAAAAATAGCATTGCCCGCATCACGTTGCTAAGCTGTATGCAAGATGATCTCATGTGCGAGTTTGAAAGCTATGATAAATTTCAAGCAATGTGGGTTGCCTTGAAAGATAAGTTTGAGGATACATATGCCACTAAATTGAGGAGACTCACCATCAAGTTTGACACATACTGAAAGCGCATAATGTAATAATGAGGCAACATCTTCAGGAGATATCAAACATAATTCGTGAGCTGAAGTTGTCAGGTTACTTCCTTATTGATGAACAGCAAGTTCATGCTGTTATAAGGTCTCTTCTTGATAATTAAGAGCATATGAAAATCAATATGACGCATAATGAGAATATTGTCACTTTTGATGATATAGTGCATTATTTGGAATTAAAGGATGAGCGTTTAAAGGCTGCGAGATCCTCTACCCATGCTTATGTTGCTAAATTGCATTCGCGCAAAATTTCAGGCTTCAAGTGCAAAAGGAATAATCAATTCAACAACAAAAGGAAGAAGATTGATCAAGCACCTAAAAGAGCTAAGACCTTCCGACGTGAGAAGCGTAGTGGGAAGAAGGATAAGGCCAAGATAAAATGCTACAATTGTGACAAGATAGATCACTTTGCTCGTGGATGCACTGAGCCGAAAGAAATACCCTATTACTCTATTACTTTAAGTAATGTTTTTGTTTCTAGCACTGTGATATTTGCTAAACTTATCTAATGTGGATTGCAGACTCGGGAGTAACATACCACATAGCTAGAGACCGAGAAGCATTTGTGAAGTATCGTCGGCTATAGCCTAGAAGAAAATGGATATATATTGGGAATAATTCAAGAATTGAAATTAAGGGTATCGGCCCATATAAATTGATTTTACGTGAGATCGAAACCTATTCCTACATAATATCCTTTATGCTCTAGATATTCAACGAAACCTGGTCTCTATAGTTGTTCTTCTTAACCTAGGTTATGTATTGAATTTCAATGGTGATTGTGTTTTGACATTTTGTTTGAAACAGTTTATTATAGTTCATGTCATCTATTGAATGGTTTTATGGTGTTAGATATTGACTATGATCAATACAATATTAATATTGATGGTTTTTTTTTTTTTTTAATTGCATCTTCTAGTAATGTTAAGATTGATGCAAATACTTGACATGCTAGATTATGTCATATTGAATTGCAAAAAATACAAAGATTAGTTAGAGAAGGTTTTTTAGGGTCACTCACTAATGTTGATTTACCCTTATGTGAATATTGTCTAGTGGGAAAACAACTAAAAAATCATTCGGTATAGGAACTAGAGCCGAATTTCCATTGTAACTCATACATTCGAATGTGAGGGCGAGGCATGGAGACTCATATTTCATCACTTTTGTAGATGACTTCACACGTTTTGGTTATATCTTTCTGATCTCCCATAAGCCAAAAGCATTAGATTGCTTTAGATGATATATAACGATGGTAGATAATTAGTTGAACAAAACAATAAAGGCATTGAGAACCGATTGCGAACGTGAATATCTATCGGAGCAATTCAATGCTCTTTGTGATGAAAAGTGAATTGTATGACAATTGACTATTCCTAATGCTCCACAACAAAATGGGGTAGCTGAGAGAAAGAATAGAACCATATTGGAAATGGTTAGGTCTATGATGACACAAACAAATTTACCTATCTCTTATTGGAGAGATGCGTTATTGATTGTTACCTATATACTTAACCGAGTGCCCTCAAAATCGGTCACGACACAAAAGTTCCCAGAGAGTGTCCGTGCTACATAGATAATAAGTATGTGAAAATTCCACATTTTCTTATTTAGATCGAAGCACATCAATTAATGCTTACAAATATGTCCTATGAAAGTAGCCGAGGCAAAATAAATAATCCTTTTTATAAGTTGTAATAAACCCTAATCATATCGGCGAACAGATGACACCCTTTTCGTGCATGTGTAACTATTATGCTCCACCATAGTGTGTTTTTTAAAAAAAAGAACTAGACGTTTTCCATGCAATTCGGAAGTGGGAATAGACTTAATAAAAAATCAATCATTGGCAATTGATTAGTGAATTAAAAAGAACTCAAGACTTGCCGCTGCTTCTGACCTTGCGAGCTGTAGAAACACTGAGCAAAAGTAAGAGCACCGAGACGAGATTGAAGAGCATTGTCATTTTGTTGCTGCTGAGCCTAGCCATTTGACCAAAATGTTTAGTTATAGCACTCTGTCGTCTCTCAATTCTAGGACCGCTTCGTTATATAGAGAGAACCAAGTCATGTGAAACGAATTTTCCATAGAGAGGTAATTTAATTAAATATATTTCATGCTAGCTTGCATTTTGACGTACGTACGAGGAACAAGGACTTTATCCATCGATGATATTGACGTGTCCGTCTTGCCAGCTTGCATTTCTCGTGCAAAGTTAAAATTCTTCCGTGAATTGCCTCCATCAACTGGTGTTTCAGCCGTGAAATCTAGATATTATTCCCTGAGAGATCACTCATTATGACTGTATTATCATATGCGCTTCTTTTGAAGTTTGACAATTTGACCTCAATAAAACCGATCTATTTATTTTGCACACTGGATAATACATAATAAAACTGCTTTGCTATGCAAAATATGGAAGTAATAGAATTCCTATCCATTGAAGAGCAGTGGGAACGTAAAAAAATTTACTTTGGACATGATAGATGGCCGCATTGTCCCTAGTTAAACTTTTTTACGGACGATTAGTGCTGTCTCTATCAATTAAATATAAAAGCATAGCAAAAAGGCTTTTAGGGACGGGATGCCTGTCACACCTCGATCCTCCGAACACGTGCCCATCCCTCCTTGGTCAATTAATAGCGACATCCCAAAATGCATAGCCGACCCATTCATTTAATATACGCATGCGGAAGCATATAAATAATCCCCAGACAATAAAATAATGGGATAGGAAAGTAAGACTTCAAATTTTTTTTTTCACAACCCAAATAAACCATTTATAAACAAACTTGTTTATTTATAACAGCATGTTGTTTACAAATCTATTGTCTCCACAAGAGGTAATGATTCTATGACCCACTAGTCGGACACATTGCCGATCATTCGATCTCCACTTTCCCAGACTTTAGGGCTTCCAGTCCTTCGTGACCGCCATCCAGGGACTTGAAAATGGTTATTCGATAACCAGTGAAACAATGTCTTAGTAAGTTCTACCCCCTAAGACCCGATTAGTAAACCAATACATCCATGGGGATGTGTAACTTATGTTCATGATTCTTCTCATAAATATGGCAAATTAGATCCTAGAAAGAAGAAAGGTATTTTTATAAGATATTATGAACACTTCAAAGGGTATGTGTTCATAGGTGAATAAACTAAAGGAAGCATGACCGAAATGGAGTCACAAGATATCACGTTCTTAATAACGATTTTCCTAGTAGATGAGAGATTAATAAAAACTTCTCATTATATGAGATGGAAGATCCTAATAACGCACCTACTAATGTTGTAAAAAGAAATGAAGATTTACCTCAACATACAAGACCTAGTGAGAGTGTTGCATCGCCTAGCAAATTGAATTTAAATGAAATTTAGTTGCGTAAAAGTAATCGAAAAAGTATTCCCTAATGTCATTTTAAAATTGAAGGGGAAGTATATATGATTGCTCAAAAAGACGATGCCGAACCTAAAATTGTTCAAGAGACTCTCTCATCTTTTGATAATGAAGAATGGAGAAAAACTTTGGAAGATGAAATAGAGTCAATGATGGCAAATCGCGTCTGGGATTTGATTGATTTACCACCCAATTGTAAGGCCATTGGAAACAAATGGATCTTTAAGATAAAGCGAATGGCTGATGGATCCATTGAAAAGTATAAAGCTCATCTTGTAGTGAAATGTTATACTCAACATGAGGGTATAGATTATGAGGAAATTTTTTCACCAATTGTAAGGTTTGCCTCAATATGCCTTATCATAGCCATCGTTACACATTTGGACCTTGAATTACATCAAATGGATGTAAAGACGGCATTTTTCAATGGAGAACTAGATAAGGAAATCTATATGAAGTAGTCAATAGGTTTCATAGCTAAAGGTCAAGAGCATAAAGATTGCAAATTTCATCGCCCAATATATGGCCTTAAGCAATTATTTACATAGTGGTATTTTTGTTTTCATCGAGTCATAACTACTTTTAGTTTCATGATGATCGAAGAAGATTACTGTGTATATGTCAAGCGGTTCGAAGATAAATTTGTAATTTTATCACTTTATATGGACGATATTTTATTGGCTGGAAATGACAAGGTTTTGGTTATCACCATAAAAGAATGGTTGTTCTCAAATTTTGAGATGAATGACATGGGAGAAACTGCTTATATATTAGGAGTTAAGATTGAAAAAGATCGATTAATGAAATTTCTTGCTTTATCACAAGAGTCTTATACAATAAAGATTCTTAAACGTTTCAATATGCAGCACTATAATCTCATTGATACCCCTGTCATGCAAGGTGAAGGCCTACATATTAAGATGTGTCCTAAGACTCTAGAAGAAAATAAATTAATGGAAACTATTCCTTATGCTAATGTGGTCGGAAGTTTGATGTATGCTATGATGTGTACTCGACCCGACATATGTTATGCCGTGGGATTGGTGAGCCGATATTAATTAAATCCCGGTCAAGCACACTAGAAAGCAGTGAAGAGGATTCTAAGATACTTGAAATGCATCATGGACTATCGACTTTGTTACCAAGAGAGTGATTTACGTCTATTAGGCTATTCGGATGTTGATTGGGGTGGAGATCCAAATGAACGTAAATTGACTTCTAGATATGCATTATTTGTCAATGGAGGTGCAATTTCTTAGAATAGTAAGAAACAGACATGCACAACCTTGTCTACAATGAAGGCATAATTTATTGCATGTTCCGTCACAATGCAAGAAGTAGTATGACTAAAACATTTCTTGGAAAATTTAACTACTATCACTGAGGTTCTAGGACTAGTAATAGTTTATTGTGATAGTCAAGTAGCCATTGCCTATGTGAAAAATAGTATACTAATAATGCTCACTAGAAGCTGCTACATATACTGATAGTATACTAATAATGCTCACCAAAAGCTGCCAGATATTAATAATGCTAACTAGAAGTTGTCATATCAAGCCCGCAGATTGATATAGTATACTACCCTTACCATCTAATCAATTCTCATTTTTATCAAACTCAATAAAAATACTCATATGTGGATATACGTTGACCTTAGCCAAAATACAATATTTTCACTTTTGAACATCCAACTAGTTTCAGCAATCCCAAAATATATATTTTGGTGCTGTAGATCGACACTCGATAATTTTTCAATTAATTACCAAAATTATCCATTTTTGGGATAATTACCCACAATCACAAATTGCACTTAATTTGCACAAAATAACAGTCAATTAAATAAACATATAACATATTTGAAATCAGCACAAAATTCCGGTCACCAGTTATCCCGGTCTAATTTTTGGAAATTAATTAATTAATTAATAAAAATTAATAAATAAATGCCAATAAATAGCAAAAATGCAAACTTAGGCCCGTAAAGCCTAATTAATTGCCAAATCAGGTTTGGAAAATTTCCGAACCTATCTAATTAAATACTAGAGCATAGTTACTTGCTAATTAAACTAATCTAACCACCTAACATGCATCATCAACTAACTAAATCGCTAATCCATTCTTAACTAACCACATAATCCTAGCTTAGCCTAAACTAATCAATCATTAAGTGTTATTAACTTACTAAACGATGATTAGTGAGTTAAACTCACTTAATTAATGATCCGAGTCGGATCAAAATAAGGGAGAGCAGTGGGGTCGGGAGTGGCCCAAAAATGGCCCAAATAATGGTTGGAAACCCACTAGTTTCGGCTTTTGTGGTGGTGCTGGTCTTGGCCAAGAAAGGTAGCTCTAGTGGCCAATTGAGGCGAAGATCGGTGAAGGCAAGTGTCAATCGCGGTTACTAGTCTAGGTAAAGGTAGACGGCTGCTCCAGCGACCACAACGGCGACGCTCAGCTTCCTAGTGATCTGCTAGTTAGGCGAGATGGGCAAGATGGCACAGCTAGGATGACGGTGAGGCGCGACAAGCAGGCGATCACGCGGGGGTAGCGAGGGGCACGACGATGGCTTCTTGGCTCTGACGGGTGGCTGCAATGGCAAGGGGGCTTGCTGGTTCATTCCTCTAGCCTTGTTGGGAGGTTTTGGTAGTTGCAATGGAGGGAGAAGGGGGCTTCGACGGCTTAAGGAGGGAGAGGGGGACCGATTTGGGCTGGTGGGACCACTTTGGTCTTCACTTATCCCTGACTGGCCCCTCATGTGACATCCTAAAATTTCGTTCTGCTTTCAATTAAATTAATCGGGCATTTCATCGACGCACCTATAGTATTATTCTCAGAGCTGATCACTCATGAGATAACTAGACGATCTAGGGAAGTCATTAAGAGATTTCAATGCAATAAGACTTGAGGATTTGACCAGAATTGGCTACTCGACCGTGCTCATCTGCAGAGATCATTACGACACAAATATAAGTCGATTAGAAATAGAGGTAGGTCGGTTCGATTGAGATGTGTGGTTAAATGTGGGTAATTCCACCAAATTGAGAAATTCTCGTCGATCGCACTAGACTAATTTTTCTATCGTTTTGATACCCTATGTCCGTATTTGAATTCTCGAGATTTTTACGACTACCAAGAGTCACCAATGTGTCAAAGAGGTTTATTGTGGCTCGAAGAAAATCGACCACGAGTCATTTGTACAAAAAAATTTCTAAAAGCTACTCGGTCACTTATATCACCCTAAAAACGCATCAAAGTGAAATTAATCACGAATTTGAATTCGATTTCAGAAATTAAAATTTTTTCATGTCACGAGTTATTTTAGGAACATTAACTTAGCCTATGAAGAATTTTCTGCAAATCGAAACTTTTTGGGAAAAAGTCGTCATCGGGCCATTTTTGTCCAGAAAAGTCCAAAGACCATTTTGATAGCGAAATTGGGAAGTAAATGGGATCAATTGATGATGAAAAATACCAATTGGATTGATAAGGTGTTGGTTGAAATTATATAGGCCAAATTGGGTTGATTTAAGAAGGATTAAGTGTCCAATTGGAGGAAAATCTAACTAAATTCGTAGCCCCCCACCACCCACAACTTTGGACCATCCCAAGCTTCTAAAATGGAGCATTGATGGTTGATTTGTGGCCAAGGGACTAGCTGGTGGTGGGCAATGGTCAAGGGAGACAAGAAGATGAGGTAGGAAGCCAAGGTAGGGCCCTTGCCCCTCTCTCTTTCCTCTCCCCCTCCAACCGGCCAAGACTCCTTCCTCCTCCTCCCCTTTAGCCATTCGAACCCCAATAGCTAAGGAGAAACCGTGGAGCAGCCCTCGTCCATCGCACGCCACCACCGAAGCCACCAGAGCCGCTCGTGATGCCACTGCCGCCCACGAGTGCCCTCGCCTTGTCGCACCGTCGTTCTCACCCCAGCCTGCTGCCCGAGCACTATCCTAGTGTCATAAGCCTCAACAAGAGTCCACCTAGCCACTTAAGACCGCCGTGGAGCCCCGCCTAGGCCCAATTCAAGCCCCCTCGGTCCATCCCCACCTCAATCGAGCCTCCATCTTGCCTTTTTAGCCGCCAACCAGCATCGAACAAAGGCTGAAATCAATGGGTTTTCAGCTTAGTGTAGGCTTGTTTTGGCCTGCTTCCTAACCCCAAAAGCAAAGCCCGCTTTAGAGAAGATCGAGCCTCATCACGTTCCTGTCGAATTGAACCGAGAGGTTCGATAAACAAGTGAGTTTAACACATTAATCCTCGCTTAGTAGGTTAATGATGCTTAAGGGTTGATTAGTTTAGGCTAAATATGGATTATTAGATTAGCAATTTAATTAATTGTAATTGCATATTAGGTGGTTAAAGTAATGTAGTTAGAGCCTAGACAAGCTCTAGTATCTATCTAGAGTAGTTCGGAAATTTTTGGGCTCGTCTTGGCTTCCAATTAGGCTTTGCGGGCCTAAGTTGCATTTTTGGCATTTATTTATTATTTTCTATATTTATTTATTTATTTATTTTCCTAAAATTAGACTGGGATAGCCGGTGACCGGAATTTCATACTAATTGTAGTAGTGCTTTCCATTTATTTAATTGATTGATATTTAGTACAAAGTGGCTGTGTTTTGTGGAATTGGGTATTTATCCCAAATTTTATTTAATTTCAGTAATTAATTGGAAAATCACTAGGCGTCGGTCTACAACACAAAAATATATTTTGGGACTTCTGAAACTAGTGGGATGTTCAAAAGTAAATTATGGTATTTTGGCTAAGGACGACCGCGTACCCACACACGAATATTTTTATCGGGTATGATAAAAATTAAGAATGAACTCGGTGACTCTATACGTCATCTTGAGAAGGAACTCGGTGACTCTATACGTCACCTTGAGAAGGAACTTGATGACTAAACATGTCATCTTAGAGAAGGAACAGTATACTATTCATTAGCTCTCGAGGCAAGCTACTATCTATTTTCAGCTTAGAGTAAGCTATACACAAGATAGTCGGACTTTATAGATAGTATTAATTGAGATGATTGGGGAATGGTCTTGTTGACATGTAATCGATTGAGTCGATTGATCGTTGATTCGATCTGTCTTGTTGTGTTGTAATGATTGGTTGAAAATGTCAACTTTACTAATTTGCAGAAAGGAACAGAGGCAAAAGTAAGACTTTCGACTCGTGATTGTGCTTAAACAGCCCTTATGGCATATTTTCTTCCTAATCAAGTTTTAGGGAGTTGAACTTATTGAGACGTAGTCTCACATCGTTATGGGATAACATTTTTAGGTCCCTAGGTGGTGGTCGTGGAGAACCAGAAGTCCCAAGGTCGGAAAGGTGAATGGAAGCAGAATCGGCAAACTCGTCAAACTAGTTAGTCATAGGACAATTCTGTTTTGTTAGGCCGATATTTTGGTAAACTGCCTGGTCTTGTAAATAAACATGTTTGTCTATAAAACAGATTTGTTTTGGTTTGAAAATTTTGTGGCCTACTTCTCTATCCCATCTGATTGTTGTCTGGGGATTATTATTTGTTTTGCATGTGCTTTAAAAATGAATGGGTCAGCAATGCATCCTATGACATCGCTATTAATCAACCAAGGAGGGATGGACGCACGCTTAGAGGATCGAGGCATGACACCTCATGTCTAGCTGGACTCCCTCGGCAATTTTCTAGACCACAATGCCCCTTCTAGAAGGCTTGAGGTGGTCCATAAGTCATGGCCATGGGAGCACATGGATTTTGAACTAATTTCCTCCAATTTCTCCTTAAATCCTTCTTGAATTCACTCAATCTAGCCTCTAAAATTTTCCTCGTTAATATAACCCACTTGCATCCCAATTTCACGACAAAAATGGTCCTTTGAATTTCGGGACAAAAATGCCTCTACCCCGACTTTTTCTCAAAAAGTCTTGGTTTGCAAAAAAATCTTCAGAAGGCGAGTCGACGTTTCTAAAATGACTTGTGATATGAAAGAACTTTAAATTTCTGAAATCGGATTCAAATTTGCGGTTAATTTCAATCTAGCGCAATTTTAGCATGACCTAGGCGGCCTGGTAGCTTTTAAACAATTTTAGTGCAAATGACCCATGGTCGATTTTTTTCGAGCCACAATGAACCCCTTAGACACATTGGCGACTCTCGATGGTCATGAAAATCTCGAAGTTTCAAATACAGACACAAGGTACCAAAATGATAGAAAAATCAGTCTAGTACCGATCGACGAGAATTTCACAATTTAGTGGAATCACCCACGTTTAGTCATACATCTCAGTTGAACCGACCTATCCCTAATCTCTAATCGATTTTTAACTATGTCAAAAATGATCTTTGTAGATGAGCACGGTCGGGTAGTCGATTTTGGTCGAATTCTCAAGTCCATTACATTAAAATCCCTTAATGGCTTCCCTAGATTGTTTAGTTATTTCATGAGTGATCAACTCTGAGAACAACACTATAGGCGCGTCGATGAAATGCCTGATTTATTCAATTGAAAGTAGAATGAAAATCTAGGATGTCACACATTATGTCATCCCTATTAGGTGCATAATTTGAGCTCTCAAGTGTAAGTGTACTCACTGGTCGCACGGCTTACTTGTCAATATGAATTTTTTTGTAAAGTTGATGAATGTTGAATATCTTTTATTCTTGATAAAGCATTATCAAGCCCATCATGTTCTAGTGGGAGATGTTGTACTTAATTAGTACGTCCATGATGGGGTGTGATCGGAATGCACCGTTTCATCTTGATATGCTACGATGGAAAAACACCCTTTGAAAGGGTATGAGGGAGTTGTATAAAAGTCTTTTGAAGATAACCGTTGGCACGGTTGGTAGAAAATACGCTAAAAAAAAAGCGTTATCGTTTTTTTTTCCCATTTCCATTAAAGAAAAATAAGGCATTCCATTTCTTCTTTACAAAAACAATTGGCATTTACGTTGTAGAAATCGGATGTTTTCCTCGTGATTACATTCAGACTAACGTGAGATATATTGTTCGTGATTCATCCGTAATTCAACGTTCATTCTAGGGTAAATTGTTGACTACGCATCGGAATCAGGTAAGTCGTCTTCTACCAACTTTCTTCCAATGGTTGTCTTGCTTTTCTATCCCATGTATGATGTTGTCAGGAGATTAGTTAATTCACTTCCGCATGTGCATGAATCGCTTGGGTCAGCGATGCGTTTTGGAAGCATCGCAAATTTAGTTAACCACTAAGGAATGTGCGTGCGCTCGAGGTTCAAGGCGTGACATTGCCCTCGCGATCATTAGCAAGGTTGGCCCTTGCCCATGGCTACCAAGGGTCACCAAACCCTCATTGGCCCCAAGCGAGGCTGATTCTTGCCTAATCTAGCGAGTGCTTGTAGGCCCTCATTGGCCCTTAACAACGGTTAGCGAAGGTAGCCGAGCTCATGCTAACCCTTATTAATGGCCGACAAGGGTTGTTGAGCCTTCACTAGTGGTTACTAGCCTTCTTTGGAAAAAGGAAAAAAAAAAGAAGAGTGAAAAAAGAAAAGAAAAGAATAAAAAATAATTTAAATTATAATTATAATTGGATGAAAATGCCATTGACTAGTCAAAATATTTAGCCAACTAGCGACCAGCGAGGTTGGGCCCTTATCTCAAACAACCATTGCCACTTTCAAGAGTTAGCATATAGAACAAGATAATACATACATACATACATACATACATACATACATATATATATATATATATATATATATATATATTCACGACACTTGATAGTATTTGCTAGTTTCAAGAGTTATAACTTGTGTCCTTAACTATATGATACGGTGCATAATCCGAAAGTCATCTATCCCGTCAAAATTTGTGCTCTTAGACTATACATTTGTCACATAATATAATATCTAGTCAAATTACTAATGCATGAGGTAGTAGTAGATCCAGCCATATTTTTATTAAATGGGGACACAAGAGGGAGTGGGGACACCCCCATTTACTTAATGTCCAATCAAATTATTGCATCTCCTAGACTTGAGCAACATGTATAACTTTTCTCCAATGATAGAGTCTATCTGACAAAAGAATACATGTGGACCCCATTTTTGCATGAATGGTTCAATCATGAGATTGGGTTAGTAATGCATAGCTAGTTTCTTGGAAATAATAACTTAAAGAAGAATACCATAGGAAATGAAAGTATAGAGTAAGAGTTTTGAATGCTATCATCATATCATTCCCTACATAAGGAACAAGTATTATCAAATCCCTATCTTAGTATTCACTTGTGTGCCTTTTTGTAAGCCTTGCCTTTTGATTCATTGCTTAGCTGGTTAGTTTCTCCTATATAACATATGAGCGAAAATTACTAAAAAAATTATAAACCTATTGCAATTTTGTCAATGCAATCATAAATTTTTTCAGCCAATTTAGTCCCATATGTTTTTGCATTTGTGTCAATTCAATCCATCTAGCCAATTTTGATAAGCTAGTGTTGATGCGGCATTGCCGACACTAATGTGGACTTTTTAAAATAATCTTTTAATAATTTTTTTTTTTTCTTTTCTTTAATTTTTTTCCCTTTCACTTAGGACCGGCAAGTTTCCGTAGGCGAGGGCCGGGATACACTCACTAGCATTGGGCAAGGACGTTGCAACCCTTGCCTAGTGAGCGAGGCATCGAGACCATCGCCACCTTAAGGGAAAGGGGGAAAATTTAAGAAAAGAAGATAAAAAATATAAAAATTCAAAAAATTTAGTAAAATATTATTTAAGAAAGTTCACGTCAGCGCTAGTAGTGCCACGTCAACGCCAGTAATGCCACGTTAGTGTCAACTGACTAAAATTAACTGGTTAGACTGAACTGACATAAATACAAGAGTTTTGGGATTTAATTTGCTAAAAAAAAGTTTAGAACTGAATTGACATAATTTCAATAGATTTATCACTTTTTTGGTAATTGTCCCACCATATAGAATCAATTGGAAACTTCTATCAATAGACTTTTTATTTCAAAAGAACATAAAATTCTAAATTAAAAATAAAGAAAACACTCAACAAAACATAAAATGGCTGTGTTTCTCTCTTTATTGAATTTTGATAGTGTTCTGCCATATGTAATTAATGTTGACTATATCGGAAAATAAGTCTTGACTTTCAATGTACTGCCTCTCCCATTCACATATTTGACGGAAAACGCTTCAAGCAAGAATTTTAAGCCATCATGATATGGATTAATGTGGAATCATAACGGAAGGGAATCATACCATACTGGGCATGATTCCTTGCTTAAGCAGAGTTCGAATCAAGGCATTTGTGGAACGTGGGGATGCTGAAATTGACAAGGGAAAGGGGTAAGTTTCATGAAATTGACAGAGGGGAAGATTGAGTAAGAGGTTTGACTGAAATCGAAACGAGAGCTAGGGATCTCTGGCAAAAAGAAAAACAGGAACGAGGCCTTCATGTTTGCTCGAAGCGAAAAAGAAAAAAGAAAAAAAAAACTGTGTTTATCTGACTATCCTGATTATCCATTAATTATTTACGATACGCGGGACGTACCTTTTGGCAATTGTAAGAAGCACCATTCAGCTTCGCGTGCAAGGGATACAAATGATCTCTCGTCCATTTTGAGGAAAAGAAGGCAGAGATCCTAGTATGATTAGACCAATCAGCCTCTTCACTCGGGGAGACACACGACCAGCCTTATGCAGACACCGAAATAGAAAGGGAATCCGGGAAAAGCCGAGGGAGAAAAGATACATCGAGAGGGAAAGGGACCCGCGCCATCGATTTGAGAAGGATTTGGAGCCTTCTCGTGTCTTATTCTAGTTGATACTTTCAGATTAGTCGTTTAAATCTTTGGAATCATCATTAACTTAAAGTCTAACTTTCGACCAAAAAAAAAATTTAAAGTCTAACTCATGTTTTCGCATTCTTTGGAGATCGAACACTTATCTTTTATTGATTAGTTTTTGCACGTAGAGCCTAAGAACTTCCTTCATATCATGGCCATCAGTAGACAAGTCACAACTGAACATGGCCTGATTCGTGACCAGAAGCACAGAAAGAAAAGCTAGAAAACTACAGAGTTTTTAATTCTGCAACTTGGCAAGATCAGTTTCCATAAACAGCTGCGCATTGCATTTTAGTGATTGTTGCCTCATTTCAGAAGGGAAAAGTCTCAGCTGATCGTCCTCCAACGCTCAGCTGGTGATCACACATTTTTCAAGGGAAACCAATTAGGTTTCCCTCCTTTATTTTATTTTATTTTATTTTATTTTATTTTTTATCTTTTCCAAAAAAAGAATTGGTGAGAAGGTCAACCGGTTGACATCCTTTACCTTCTTCTTCTTCTTTTTTTTTAAATCTTTTCCAAGAAAAGAATTAGTGAGAATCCTACTAATAAAAAAGAAAAATTGAGTTGGACTGTGATACGAGGATTAGAACAAATAAATCGTTTCAAGCACTAGTTGTTGAAGAAGGATGACATGAGAACTTAAATTTTGAAGAAAAAGATGTTAGGAATCATGTTACAAAGTACAAAAGGTTGAAATTGCAAGAAGGAGATGGGCAAGCACTTTTCAATTATTTTTCAACCATGCAGTTGAAAAATTCCAATTTTTATTATGTGCTTGACTTGAATGATGAGTAGAGACTGCATAATGTTTTTTGGGTGGATGCACAATCAAGAGACACGTATAGATATTTTGGAGATGTAGTCACATTTGATACCACTAATTTGACAAATAAATATGACATGCCTTTTGCTCCATTTGTTGGTGTTAACCATCATGGTCAATCAATTTTGTTCAGATGTGGTTTGCTTGCAGATGAGACAACAAACTCTTTCATTTTGTTGTTTAAGGCTTGGCTTGATTGCATGGCAGGGAATGCCTCTCAAGCTATTATTACTAACCAGTGTAAAGCAATGCAAAATGCAATTTCTGAAGTATTTACATTTGCTTGTCATCACTTTTGTTTATGGCATAAAATGCAAAAATTGCCGCAAAAATTTGGGGGATCATCTTCAATATAGGGGTATAAAGTTAGCGATAGAAAGAGCAGTTTATGACTCCCTATATGTGAGTGATTTTGAGATTGCTTAGAAGGAGCTGATGATGCACATGGACTCCATGATAATGACTAGCTTCAAACATTGTATAAGGAGCAAGAATGCCAATACATTTGAAAAATACCTTTTTTTGCAGGCATGCCAACTACTCCAAGAAGTGAGAGTATGCTTTTTTTTTTAATGGATATGTTTTGTCCCTAAATATGAGCTTGCACTCAAGGACAACTATAAAAAAGAAGCTCCTACTAATTTTGATTCCAGATAATCAGAACATTAGTTGAAAATGAAGTGTTATTATGAGAAGCAACTCTCCTCCATGTGTACCCATAGCATTTTTAAAAAGTTTCAAGTTGAAGTTGAGATGATGCTGTAGTGCTTTAACGTTACTCAAGTTCACACAAATGGAGCAACACCAACTTTCAGAGTAAAAGAGCGTCGAGGTAATCATGATAATGGCAATTCCAAAATTGTCAAATTCGAGGTTTTATATTGTAGCACAGGCACCGAAGTTGAGGGCATCTGTAGGATGTTTGCTTTCAAGGGTCATCTTTTTAGACATGCACTATGTGTTCTTCATCACATTGGAGTAAATGACATAATAGGCAATTACATATTGTCTTGATGGAGAAAGGATTTCAAGCGTTCGTACCTTTTGAACTCCATATCTAATGGTGTCAAATTTGACAATCTAGATGAATGGTATGATTGCTTATATAATTATGCTATTTAGATCATACAAGAAGGTTCAAAATCCAGAGAGCGATTTAAATTTGTTTTGCAAGTATTGAAGGAAGCAAATAAAAAGATTTAGATTGCGGACCTCGATCAGGCTGAAGAGCACCTAAACAATTTCTATTAGAATGACACTCAAAGCATTCAAATAAGGATCCAATCCAACGAAAGAGACTTGGTTGTCCAAGAGAAAATCGATTCAAGAATCAATTGAGAAACACAAATGAAAAGCATCTACAAAGGTGGATTTATCTATTTTACATTCAAGATATATTGTTATTATTATATGTATTAAACTATATACTTTAAAGCTTAAGAATTTTTTCACTAATAATTCTAGTTAACACAACATAATTTTCTTTTATATTTACTATCGGATTAATAGTACTTTGCTAAACTAATGCACAAAACTTTCTTGTAGAAGAAAACAATCCCTGATTGCTTGACACACATTAACTCTCCTGTGAATTAGGATCGCACGATATGAGGTTTCCAAAAAAATTTCCAATAAATATGTAGAATTATTTGGAAATTTATTTCATAGTGTATACTGGTTGAATTAATGTATACAATTGGCTAGGATGAGGGTACAAGGAATTTCATTGATTTTAACACAATTGATAATTCAAAAGAGATAAGTTACCATAGCTATTCTCGAAATCTGATTTGCAATCAAGAAAGAATTAGGGATTTTCAATCATTGTTGATACGTGTTATTATTTTATTTTGAATTAAAATACCTTACTATAAATCGACTTATTATCTATATAAAATGATATAGCGTCAAATATCTCGTGATCATGTGAATCTTCTCAATGAACTAAATGTTGAAACTATATTAGGTAAAATATGTATACGAATTGATCAAAAATCTTTTTTTGGCTTAGTTTTGACTCATGTGATCTTAAGATTGATTTTTTAATTTGTTTAGGTCCTAACACATCTTCATCTACGAGAGTTGGATCAATGGGGCAAATTTTCTTCTCTTCTAATTTATTACTCTTATTTTGTTCTTTTTCTTTACTTCATTTGTTTTATGCATAATCGATATTACTCATCTTAATTTTATGTCACTTGGAGAGTCCTTTTAGAGCAATTTGATTTTGGTGAAAAGACTAAAGAGCCAATTCATTGCACAAGTGATTTTGTTTTAGTTGCAAAACCAATGTTTTAAGTGTTTTTCATCTTTTAAATTTAGTATATCTATATAATGACATTAGCTATTTTTTTTAATAGGTGATAATATATTTTTAGTGTTTTTCATCTTTTAAATTTAATATATCTATATAATGTCATTAACTATTTCTTTTTAATAGGTGATAATATTTTTTTACTTGCAATTAACGATGTTTGGGTTGTATTGGAATTTCAAAGGGTTTTTCAAGGATGGCTTTAAGTCTTATGTGCACAAACATAAGAAATTATCACTTTGATCACTTGTTTTTTACTTGTAATTTTTTTTTTATCAATATTTTTTCGGAAAAGATAAAATTTAAAAAAAGTAAAGGAGGGAAACCAGTTAATATTCTCACTATTTTTTTTTTATAGAAAAGATAAAAATAAAGATAAAAAAATAAATTAGGGAAATCGGTTGACAAAGTCAACCGGTTTCCCTTGGGAATGTGTGGCCATTAGCTGACCGTTCCTCTGTCACTTGACTGAGGGAAGGTCAGCAAAGCCGCTCCCATATCAGGGAGACTAGCATAAACTACCTCTAATCTCATGTAGTCTTTCTCTTCGTGAAAGGAGGGGGAAAAAGAAGAAATGCAAAGAAATTCCGCATGATGACGGAGAAGGAGCCTTCTCTGGCGCCTTTTTATCTTTTTCTATTAATCAAACTCATGGATCGGGGATCTTATGTTAATTTTCTTTGCCATGTTAGATTCAACGACAGATCACATGAGACGTCGACGAAGGAGAAAAGTTATCAGTTCACTCCCGTGCGATCGTGAGCAAATCAAAAGATTGCGCACGGCTCGAAGTAACCTCGAGGATGGTTTCATTACAAACAAATTATGAAAAAGAAGAAGATGATGAAGAAGAAAGAAACCAATCACATAATTTTGCGGACACAATAGAGCCTGCCCTAATAAACCTTGAATGATGGAGGACAGGAATCGAAGAGATAATGCACGAGGAGATTGCCCCAGAACAGAAGCATAAGAAAAGCGAATGTAAGAATTCGCATTACATCCCATGATTCATAAAAGCTGGTAGATCATCCTGCCAAGTCCATGGACGGAGGCCGTTTTATTCGACAAGCAAACAGCAAAGCGAGCACAGCAGTACATACTTAGTCTACGTCGGTCCCTGAGTGGTCGTTCAATCCTCGTGGCTCAAGGGCGAGTGCAGCAGGTTCGCAAGCGGGCATGTACGGTGGAGGGGCCTTTAGGCTCGTCTCCGGCGTGCCGCCGTCCTTCACTATCAAGACCGTGTTCATGCCCCAAGTTAAATGTCGATCCAGATGACAGTGCCATAACCAGACACCTAGAGGGAGAAAAGGAGGAGGAAGGAGGGATGATCAATCACCGGTGTATTGATAAGATTAGATTACCATCTGCTTGCGATCGTGCGTACCGGGATTAGTTGCTTTGAATCTGACGGCAACCCATCCACTCCTCGGGATCGAAAAAGTGTTCAGCTTAGGTGGGTCGATAAGGTTGAACGTCTTCGGGTCGGTTTCGGGTTGTAGTTTCCTCCCCCGACCCCGACCACGTAGAAGGTGTAGCCGTGCAAGTGCATCGGGTGAGCTACCGAGGCGTTCAGAATGTTGGTCCCTTGATACACCATCTCCACCTCTTCGCCATAGTTCAGCACCTTCACTTTGGTCCCCTGGATCGGCTCCGTCGTGTTGACTAGAAGATCGTCCGCCGTGAAATTGAAGAACGTCGGTGGCTGGTCAGGGAAGTCGGTCGTGTAGAATCCACTCGTGTTCCTTTAACAATCGTGCGGTCGATGTTATAGCGATATCAAAATACAAAAAAATCTCATTTTTATTGGCAATGAGATGCTGTCGATCCTGTTTATATTGCTTGTATATGACCACATCATATATATATATAGTGGGCACATGGGTTCTCCACCTTCTGCGCCTCATTAAATTTCAATCATCGATTTGTGCACATGAAATTCTCATCGACAGTCGAGATTAGTTAAGACACCAAAAGAATTATATCGTGTGAAATAGAGAATTTTCACCCCCTCGAAGTGGATGAGTTACCTGTAGTAGGCTGAGAGTACATCAGTGTGCGGGTTGACCCAAGAAATATTATTCAAGCTCGAACCCATCCGCTCACTGGCATACCAAAAGATGTTTATCGACGCCGTGACGTACATTCTGGTACTTATGTCCAGCGGAACATCAACGGGGTGGTCCACGCTGGCTAAGCTTCGAAGTTTCCGAGTAAATTGGATTTGAGCATCGATGTCATAGTAGGATGGGAGGTGAACGGGGAGCTCGGGTTCCTCGGGAGGGGCATAACTCCCGCGGTACTGGAGGATGGCGGACGCGTTTGTCTTGTCGAACTCGGTGTATAGCAGTTTCCCGGAGTAGTACTGCCGAGCGACGATGTAGTAGTGGCCGAGTGACTGATTGGCCACAAGCAGCACGTCGATGGTCTGCCCCGGAGAGATCATGATGTAGTCGGTGACGAAGGGCTTCACGTACCCTCCGTCCATGCCAACAACCACGAGGTTGTGGCTTGCGATGGCTAGGAAGAGCTCCGCATTCATGTCCGCGTTGACTATCCGAACGTGGTAGGTCTTCCCGAAGTCGACATACCAACGGTAAGTCGATTCTGCAACCATGCAAGTAACAAAAAAGAAAAGAATACAAGAATTTGTAACATAGGTAATGGATCTAGGCATGTTCCAATTTGGCAACGTCGTTTTGGACTGCAACATACCGTTGGAGCAGGGGCAAAAGTCCCCTGGCTGGCCATTGATGGTGTATGCATCTGAGGTGGGCAAGTCTGTACCTTCAGCCAAGTCATAGTCAACCAGCTCTTGATAATCATCTATGTACCAGGACCCTTTCAGAGAAAAAAAGGAGGAACAAAACGCTTAATAATCCACCATCAATTACAAGTCCAATATACCCTTTTTGTCTTGGAAACCATATAATGAAATCATTTTATATAGAACATAATGCAGTAGCTCTTCTTTATCTATGGTTAAACAACTCTTTTTTCTCTCCCTGTCAGGAGAAAATACTCGTTATATCCTCGAAACACTTAACTCTTTAAGGTTCCTGCTCATGAGCACGAGCGTCTTATGACATTCGCGTTCCACTATAAGATTTTTAGTTGCTACCAAAATACTAAATTGCGGTATAGGTTCTAATTTATCAGCACTTGAAAGAACTATTGTTCATTTTAGGAGAAAATGGACATATATTATGAATATGCATAAATGCCTCCTTTCTTCTTGCGGCCTTACCGTTTCCTTCATTGAGAACAAAGGGCAGAGGTGCGTAAATGTGCACCCACTGAGAATGCTCTAGTACGTATCAAATTTCATGCATGCCATGCAAAATGAATCTAAATAAATTTTCCTCGAATTAATTTTCTAGACTTTCACGAATTTGGTTTGCTGAAATTGATTAATTAATGAAAAACACTTGCTTACTTTTAACCTGCTGTATTTTTTTTTTCTTTGTGGTGTGATTGTCCAAACCCTCATGGGTTCTGCGCATCGGTTAGAGTATATATAAAACTCGAAATGGTCGGTCTTATTGAAATGAAGAGGAGGTGAAATGGAAATTTCCGTACATACCAAGGACTAAAACTTCATCTGCATCAGGCTGTTGGAAGGGGTAAGTGCTTCCTTCGGCCGGGTAAATGACAATTGCGCCATGGACACTCGCACGGGTCCAATCACTATGAGCATGCCACCAAACCGTGCCTTCTTCTGTGGTGAAATTGACTTCATAAGTGAAGTTCGAACCAACTGGAATGGCACATTGTGTTATGTACTCCGGACCATCGAACCATGGATTTCTTGGTTGCATAACTCCGTGCCTATTACAAAGTCAAAATAAGCAAACAATTTCCTCTCCTTTTGTCTGCAGTTACATTCAAATATGATTGGCAAACTTTATCATAACCATCTCTCCGTGATTCTAACATTCGCAGTCACAAATTCTCTTAGTATTAACTCTCTTTTTTAGACGGAAATTAATTTGAGGTAATTTTATCAAGGGGTATCAATTTGGATTTTTTATGAAATGAAAATTAATTCAAGGTAAATGAGAAATGTAAATACCATTTTGAAATTTTTAATAATATTAATCCTTTTTAATACGTACAATCCTTAATATCATACAACGACATGGACATATAGATAACAATCTCTATCTAAATTTTGAAAGTTCAATTAGCACTAGAAACACAATATTCTATGCTTGAAGCATGAACAAAAAATAATCGATCGTCAAAAGTTCTTAATTACAAGATGCACACTTTTGATTGTCTAGTTTATATTAAAATGATGCATACATTTGATTATCGTCCAAGGCATCAATTGTCCTCGTGAAAAAATGCGCGGTGAAGTATTTTAAAAACCAAACATTTTCTATTAAAATGTGCCATGGGTTCTCATTAACAAGTGGGAAAATTTTCTAAAATATCTTTACTTCTTATACGACGATTAATTCAGTCATAAATTTTCAATTTGGCCAATTTAATCTTAAAAATAAATTTGCGATTTTTTCAGCAAATTTTGGTAAAAAATCGCTCGATGGCGAATGATTTTTGCAAATTTTTAAATTTATCTATTTACTCTTTTCTTTTCTTTTCTTTTTTTCTCTTTTCTGTTCCCTTTCACCCGCGGTCAGTCAAGGCAATCGTGCTTGCGAAGACCGAGGCAAGGGCGTCACAATTCTCACTTGGGCTTGGGCAAGAGGTGGCTGGCAAGGGCCTCTACACAAATTTGGGTGAGGGGTGACTAGCAAGGGCAAACCTAGCTCAAGAGAAGGTGACCCTCGCCTATGGCTAGCGAGTGCAACCTCTCACCTTTGGCTAATGTAGAGAGAGAGAGAGAGAGAACCAATGCATAGTGAGGCCGGAGGTTCCACGGTTGTGAACATTGACGTAGACGGTGTCACCCTTGTGAACCCTGATCACTGGCCCCGGAAAACTTCCGTTCACAACCAACATGCTCTTGGAGCTGCACAGCCTCGTGAACACCTTCTCTTCCACCTTAAAATTTATCAAAGAACCACCGATTACACACGCGTATATACTCAAACTATAATCCCAGCACTTAGAAAACTATTTCCTTTCGTGATATGAATGAAAAAGAGGAAATGAAAAGCATGAGAAGAACTTCAGAAATGCATGCGTGCATCATTATTTACTCACGACGAAGTCGAGGTATTGAGCCTCCGGTCGGACAGAGGAAAAGCGCATCGCCATCAGTACAAATGTAAGCAAAATCCCCATGTCCTTGGACCCCATTTCCAAAACGAAGCAAACGAAGAGAAAGAGATAGAGATTTTGCTGGGATTTGCCCTCCCATCTGTATGGGACATATATCTATACACACAACGCTCATCCAACTTTCTTGCGATTGTCCCGTCACCAATCCTTCACGCCCTCCTGATGGAGGGAGACGCTGTTGCTCGAGGACGACAAGCGTGGAAGATTGTGTTCCCACCAATGGTAGGTATAACCGTAGGCGTCAGTTTAGATCAACGGGTTGAGGGCAGGATAAGATAATGAAAACTGAATCACACATTCACGTTTGGAAGCTATAGTAATGCAAGGGTTAGGTGATTCAAACGAGCCGGCGAATAAATGAACTCACTGTTTTGGAAAGGTCGTGTTGAGAATTCCACCTTGGGGTCGACGTGCATGTATAGGGGTTAGGTACTTGTTTTAGTCTTCCATCTTTCGGTGCGTTTGTGCGATTTGGTCTCCCAACGTTTATTCATTTCGATCAAGTCTTCCGGCTTTATTGATTTGTGTGATTCGGTATTGTTAGTCTTATTATGCACAATCGATTTTTCTAACTTTCTCAGTTTTTTTTCTAACTTTCTCAGTTTGTGCGATTAAATTCTCTAGATTGATTGTTCTCACCGAATTGTCATTATAACAAAAATTGTCACTCAGTGCTAACGAAACACCAAACGAGTGCCAAATTAGTGAAAAACAAATTAAGATAAGAGAAAAAGGAGAAAGAAACCTTAATTTGATAATTTTAGTTACAACAAATGAATAAAGTGTTAAATTATAGAAATCAAGAATGTTAGAGGCTAGGAAAATTGTCCAAAAGATCCTAATTTTATTTTTCAATAGCCAATTCAGTCTTAAACAGTTTAATTATACCAATTTAGTCATAAACGTTCTGACAAATTACCAATCCTAAACTTTTTGAGGACACAAATTTAGTGCTAAAATTTTTGATGAATTACTAATGTAGCCTTCCAAATAATTTTGATCAGAAATATCTAACATGACCATCCAGTTAACACCAATCGTATAATAAATTGAGGATTTTTTTTTAACAAGTTTCCCATTAGAGGACTTGAATGATCAAAACAATACTTAAATGACCAAACCGTAATATATTAGAAGATGAAATTGTAAATATATTACACCTTAGAGAACTAAAACAGTAATTAACCCCGTATAAATATTTTAAAAAAATGAAGGGTATTCGCAAAAAGGACAAAAGAAAAAAAGTGGAAATTTCTAAGAATCTATACAAAGAGGTCACGCGAAATGAATTCGTCGACCAATAGACAAATAAAAGCGAGAGACCAGACCAGTAAGAAGAGTCACGTGCTCTTTTCCTTCAAGAATTTTGTTTTCGTGATATAATTTATTTTTTTTGTTCTAAAAACGTGGATTTTCATTGCTAAACTGAAGATGCTGAATTACAAAAAAATTCGAGATCCGAACATAATATTAACCAAAGGGGATGCGGGGGATGTGTAGCCCAATCCGTTGGGAGAGAGCCAGCACGATGGGCTTTAGCAACCTAGTCGACCGCTTGATTAAATTTCCTTGACTCAAACCAAATAAAAAACTCCTTTTAACTGGCTCAGAAGGTTGGTGCAATCTTTAATGATGGACCTGGGGGCATGGCGTTTCATCCCGGCCCATAATGCATCTAACTGTCAATAAGCTATCTGTTGATAAAAGAACTTGCATATCAGAGGAAAGTACAGCTGCACTTTGGGGGTTGCTTCGTGCGTTTCAGAGGAAAGTACAGCTGCACTTTGGGGGATGCTTCGTGCGTTTCTTTCTTCCTACTGCTGTTTAACCCACCAAAGTGCAGCCCGCACAGCTAGGGCTTCTGCGATTTTCGTGATATAAGTTGAAAACGGCAAAAGAGGAATTTCATGTCTTTCCGAGTTCGAGTTTTGGTACCAAATCAGAAAAAAATCTTGAGCGCGCATGAGCATAGGCTCACTTGATTGCATTTATTAAATCATATAAATTTTAGGGAGCGGCTTAGCTGACCGTCCCTCAGTCCAACGACGGAGGAACAGTCAGCTAATGGCCACACACTCCCGAGGAAAACCAGATGACTTTGTCAATCGATTTCCCTCCTTTACTTTTTTATTTTTATTTTTATTTTTATCTTTTCCAAAAAAAAAAAAAAGTGAGAATATCAATTGGTTTCCCTCCTTTATTTTTTTAATTTTAACTTTTTCCAAAAAAAAAATTAATGAGAATCATCCTAATAAAAAATTACAAGTAAAAAGAAAGTGATCAAAGTGATAATTTCTTATTTTGTGCACATAAGACTCAAGGTCATCCTCGAAAAACCCTTCAAAATTCCAATACAACCCAAACATCTTTAATTACAAGTAAAAAAATATTTTCACCTATTAAAAAAATAGTTTAATGCCATTATATAGATATATTAAATTTAAAGATGAAAAACAACGAAACGTTGGTTTTGTAACAAATAACAAAATCATTGTGCAATGAATTGGCTTCTCAATCTTTTCACCAAAATCAAATTGCTCTAGAAGGACTTTCCAATGACCTAAAATTAAGACGAATAATATCGATTATGCATAAAACAAATGAAGTAAAGAAAAGAACAAAATAAGAATAATGAATTAGAAGAGAAGAAAATTTACCCATTGATCCAAATCTTGTAGATGAAGATGTGTTGGGACCTAAACCATTACAAAATCAATCTTAAGATTACACAAGTCAAATTCTAAACCTATTTATTATCCACTTTCTAAACATAATTAACTATAATGAGTCACCCATTAAACATGAGTCCATTTTGACAAGATCTACTAAATTGCATGCTAAGTTTATGTTAGTGATTGCATTTTTGTACAACTATACATCATCACAATATCTCCCAAGCACTCTCATTGAATAATATCAATAGGAGTTTCCTTGATATTTGAAAATTATGATGTGAACATGACAAATGGACTAATGCTCTGTGATTCTCCGCTACCCTTTCCACAGCAAAACCATGTATTGTTTCGCATTTCTAATTCTATAGTCCAAGGTGAATGGGCTAGAGCCTTAAGAAACACCGAGTTCTAGAGATCCTTTCCACATCTTTCCAAGGAACTTCTTGGAATTAATTCTCTATTATAAAAAATATTAAAGCCACTAGTCCACGACAATAAGTCATCATTGTCAAACCGAAGTGCAAAAAGGAAAAGGAAGAAAACTTAGAAGTTTCAAATTCTGCAACATGGATGCAAGATCAGTTTCCATAAGCAGTGTGCTTCAGTATTAAGACGCATTGAATTTTAGCGATAATTGCTTCATTGCAAAAGTGTAAAGCTGGAGAATCCAAACCATACCCTGCACATTATTTTTGGCATGAGGCATGGACAGTGGGGTTTGGCAGGATCAGTTTCAAATTCTGCAACATGGATGCAAGATCAGTTTCCATAAGCAGTGTGCTTCAGTATTAATACGCATTGAATTTTAGCGATAATTGCTTCAATGCAAAAGTGTAAAGCTGGAGAATCCAAACCATACCCTGCACATTGATCAGTGCAATAATGATATGGTACAGCTTATTTATTTTTGGCTTGAGGCATGGGCAGTGGGGTTTGGCAGGATTAGTTTCAAATTCTGCAACATGGATGCAAGATCAGTTTCCATAAGCAGTGTGCCTCAGTATTAATACGCATTGAATTTTAGCCATAATTGCTTCAATGCAAAAGTGTAAAGCTGGAGAATCCAAACCATACGCTGCACATTGATCAGTGCAATAATGATATGGTACAGCTTATTTATTTTTGGCGTGTTGAAGCGGGCCATGACCGAGGAGCCGGTTCTTATGCTGCCCGACTACGCCAAGCCATATGAGGTAGAGACCGATGCTTCTGATTTTGCCATCGGTGGTGTCTTGATGCAGGAAGGTCATCCGGTGGCCTTCGAGTCTCGGAAGTTGAATGATGCGGAGCGGCGATACACGGTCCAAGAGAAGGAAATGACCGCGGTGGTGCACTGCCTCCGCACATGGAGGCATTATCTCTTGGGATCCCGGTTCGTCGTAAGGACCGACAATGTGGCTACGAGCTACTTCCAAACTCAGAAGAAGCTCAGCCCGAAACAAGCTCGGTGGCAAGACTTCCTGGCCGAGTTTGATTATGCACTGGAATATAAGCCCAGAAAGTCCAATGCCGTGGCCGACGCCTTAAGCAGGAAGTTCGAATTGGCTAGTGCGGTGAGCCGACCCGATTGCCCCTGGGTTGATCGTATCAAGGAAGGGCTGAAGCATGATCAAACAGCCCAAGCGCTCCTTCGATACGCCCAAGAAGGCTTGACGAGGAGATTTTGGCTCGAGGATGACCTCCTCTACACCAAAGGACGGCGACTCTATGTGCCGCTCCATGGGAGACTCCGAAAGGAAGTCCTAAAAGAGTGCCACGACTCCAAATGGGCGGGACATCCGGGAATCCACCGCACCATGGCACTTGTTGAAGATCAATACTACTGGCCGCACATGCGGGACGATGTGGAAGCGTATGTACGGACGTGTCTTGTCTGCCAACAAGACAAGATAGAGCAACGGTCCCCTGCAGGGCTCCTTGAGCCGTTGCCGATCCCGGAACGTCCATGGGAGAGTGTCTCCTTGGACTTCATTGTGAATTTGCCCAAGTCCGAAGGGTGTCGGACCCTCATGGTCGTGGTAGATCGCCTCTCCAAATATGCGACGTTCGTGCCAACAACTAAAGAATGCCCAGCCGAGGAAGCTGCCAAGCTGTTCCTCAAGCACGTCGTCAAATATTGGGGCGTTCCGCGCACGATCGTGAGTGATCGCGACCCTCGATTCACCGAACGGTTTTGGACCGAACTCTTCAAGTTGCTGGGGACGAGTCTCAACCTTTCTACCAGCATGCATCCACAAACCGACGAACAGACCGAGCGGGTGAATGGATTGCTGGAAATCTATCTTCGGCACTATGTGAGCAACACGCAAGTGAACTGGGCACGGCTGATCGACGTGGCCCAGTTTTCTTACAACTTGCAGCGGAGCGAGTCCACGAACCAGAGTCCGTTCGAGATCGTGACCGGGCAGCAGCCGCTCACACCAAGCGCAATCGCCTCGGGCTATCGTGGGAGCAGCCCGTCCTCGTATAAGCTCGCTAAGGAGTGGGGTGAACAGCCGACTTGGCCCGGCGTGTTCGAATAGGGCCGCAAGGCGAACGAAGAAATGGGCCGACAAAAAGAGACGGCATGTGGAGTTTCAGGTCGGGGACTTGGTGCTAGCCAAATTGCACCTCGTCCTTCGGTATCGGAATGTGAACAAAGGGCTGATCCGTCGCTATGAAGGCCCCTTCCGAGTGATACAGCGGATCGGGAAGGTGGCGTACAAGCTGGACTTACCACCCAAGTTTAGGCTGCACCCCGTGTTCCACGTGAGCATGCTGAAGCCATTCCATGTGGATGAAGATGATCCGGATTGGGGCACATCACAACGAGCGCCCCTTGGGGCGAAGACCTCCTATGATCGGGATGTTGAGTGCATCATGGCCGATCGGATCATACGGAAGAAATATCGGGCACCAAGGAAGGAATACCTCGTCCGGTGGAGAGGCCTTCCCGAGAGTGAAGCTAGTTGGGAACCCTCCGAGGCTCGTGGCAATTCAAGAAGCACATCGAAGCCTTCCATGCCACGGATGCGACGAGGGCGTCGCCCGATTAGGTGGGGAGAATGACACGGCCCACGGACGAGCATGACCCAAGATCGTCCGTGATGGGCCGTGTCACGTACAAGGGGCTACCCGAGAACAGCCCACGGGCCGACCCTTGAGCGAACGAGCGAGAAGGCCCATGCACAGCCCATGAACGACCCCCCGAACGATGTTCGAGCAGCCCGTGACGGTTCGGCTGATCGCGTGTCAAACAGACCTGCAAACCGGATCTTGCTTCTGACACACGCCTTTGGTCGCCCAAGGCCCGACGCGCGACCCATGAGCTTCCCAAGGATTGCCGTGCACAGACCATCGAGTAGCCTTCGAGTAGCCTGTTGTATAGCTTGTAATGATGATACGGATTCAAAATGGACCATTGGATCGGAGGGACGATCAATGGCTGAGATGCGACCCGCTCTTTGTATAAATAGGGATCCCTCTCGCACTTTGTAAACAGTTCGTTCACAAGCAATATACACTCTCTTGCCCATTCGGTTCTTGTGTTCGAGCGTGCGTGTGTGTGTAAGGCTGACTTGGGATCACCGATCCTAAAGCCGCGCGGTGTTTGATCGACCGAAATTGATCAACCCATGACAAGTGCTCAGGGACAGTGGGGTTTGGCAGGATAAAATGGTCTTGCCAAATCCAACAGTTGACATCAATTTTTTTTTTATATTTAACGGGTGAGATTGTGCACGTAACTTTGAGCCTAAAGAAGTAGCGAACTGTGACATCCTAAATTTTGACTCCATATGAATATATGAAATGGGCATTTCGCAAGCGCATCTATGATCATTTTTCTATGAGCTAATCAATCTATTTGGTGAAGCCATTAAGGGATATAACCGCGGTAAAATCCCTAAAACCTACCCCGTACATTGGATTGGACTAAAATCGCGTTCAATCGATTTTAACCACGAAATTGAATTCGGTTTCGGAAATCAGACGTTCGAGCATGTCACTGTTCATTTAAATGATGTCGTCTTGTTTTTCGGAGAAATTCGTTGAGTTCGGGATTTTTACGGAAAATCGATTCGGATGTCGCGAAAAATTAACAGAAATTCGGATTGGCTGAATTAAAGAGATTTTCAACTTGCAAACCGAGCTATATGGCAAAGGGGACTTCTAGAAATTATGTAGACTTTTTTCTACATTAAAATTGGACATTGAATTTGGGAAAATTATTAAAGAAATTGAAGACCAAAGAGTGAAATTCGGAGCTTGGACTAGGGCTGCAATTTTTGGCTTCAAATTTGGTTTAAGGGTGGAATTTATTTGTTAGAAAATAAGTGGGGACATTAGGGTATTCATGAGGGCTTTAAGGGGACCAACAATTAATGGAATGGATGAGGTTATTGACTTCCTTTCCCCATTGCTTTTGCCGACCTTCCTCTCGAGCACCATCTTTTCTTCCCAATTCTTCTCTTCTTTCTTTGTAACCGAAAGTCTCTCTCTCCCTCACGAAGACCAACACCCACCGCTCCATCCCTCTTGCTCCATCAAAATTTGCTGCCTCTTTCTTTATTTTATATGTTGAAGTCCCTCCAAAGAAATCCACCGAAGACCCACATCTCCACCTTCTCTTCTCTCCATTTGTTTAGTTTTTTTTTTTCCCTCTTTCCTTTGGCCAGCCAACCCCCGTCTCTGCCCCTCTTCCACTCACTCTCTCAATTAATGCTTTCACGTGCACGTCTGCAGCTTCATCCACTTCATCGAGTCAAGCAACGAAGCCCCAACGTTGACTGAAGCTGCTCGCGTGCCTCTCGCCTTCGTCCGCGCCTCATCTTCAACATCTTCGGCCACGTCTCTTCCTCTCAACCCAAAGCAGCTCCAGCGTTTCTCCATCTTGCCGCATCACCGCTCGTCTCCCTTACGTCCACCAGCCCGCAAGATTACAGCCCATCTTCGGTCTTCATTCAGCCCAGCAATACGGCCCATTCAAGTCCAGCTCGGCCCAAAACACCAACTGGCAGCCCACAGCTCAGCCCGCATCTTCAGCAGCCCAGTTCAGTTTTCAGCCCATCTTGGGCCCGCGAAGTCAGTCCGCTTCAGGCCCAACCCGCAGCCAAGCCAAAGCCCAGCAACTTGCTGTGGGTTTGCAAGGCTTTTGGGCCTGGCCCGAGTGTCCGCCGACACCGCTGAAAATTCGGATTTCGGCCGCCATTGCATTGTCTTCGTGGTAATCCGGCCTTTGCTTTACACAAGTGAGTTTTACTCACTAATCCCTTAACCGACACTTAGGGATTGATTAGATTTAATTAAGTGCAATTAGGTGGTTAGATTAGATTATAATAATTAAATTAGGGATTTACTTATGCTTGTTAGGCAAATGGTTAGTGCTATTAGCTAGTGAATAGTCCATAATATTTATTGAACGAATCTTGAAAATTTTCCGGATCCGTCTCGACTTCCAATTAGGCATTACGGGCATAAGTTGGATTTATTGCTATTTATTTAATTATTCAATTTATTTATTTATTTTCTAGAAATTAGACTAGGATGGTCGACGATCGGAATTTATGCTGATTACCGTGGTGCAGTCCGTTTATTTAATTGAGTTTTATTTTGTGCTGAAATGAATTATTTGTGATTATAGAATTATTTTCCTAAATGAATTAAATTTGGTGATTAAGTGGAAAATTACCGTGTGTCGATCTACAGCACCAAAAATCTATTTTGGGACTGCTGAAAATAATGGGAGGTTCAAAAGTGAAAATCTTATATTTTGGCTAAGGTCGACCGTGTACCCATGCACATGTATTTTTATCAGGAAGGATAAAAATGGTGAATTGATTAAATGATCAATTATCAGCATACTATAAAAGTATGGCTGATAGCTTCTGGCGAGCGTATATACATTTATCAATATACTATGAAAGTATGGCTAGCGGCTTCTAGCGATCATATTAGATTAGCGGATCAGTGGATCTGGCAGCTTCTGGTGAGCATATTAATTTTCAACATATTATGAAAGTATGTCTAGTAGCTTCTGGCGAGCATATCTAATATACTATATCAGAAATTGAGGTAGCTCTTGGAGAGCATAGATATATTGTATATTATCTCAGTAATTGAGGCAGCTTCTGGCGAACTATACTATCTATTATTGGCGTAGAGTGAACAGTTATGAACTATGTTCAGACTCATAGATAGTATTGATTGAGATAATTGGGGGATGGTCATGTTAACATGTAATCAACTACGTTGATTGATCAATGATTTGATCTGGTGCTGTGAATTGATGTGGTTCCTGTATACGATATATACTGACTTGCATGAATGAACAAAGGCCAAGGTAAGTCATCTAACACGTGTTGTGCTTAGGCAGCCTCTAGAGTGTATTGGCTTCCTATTCAGTTTTTAGGGCGTATCGCGATTGGTTTAGGACAACCGATTGGAAATCCTACAAAGAGATTTACATTCATTACAGTCTGAAGAAGGACAAATTAATTGTTCTGTGATCGAGGCCAAAATGCTTGATAGTTATTGACACCTAAATTTTGGCGATCCGTTTAGTCATTTATTACATTAAAAAATTAAGAGTTAATTTTATCCCTGAAAAATTAGTTAATTGCATAGCATATAGTTTTAGGTGCATTTATTTTTAATTTGCATTTACATTGGGCCGGTGACGGATGGGTTCGAATTGATGCTTCAGAAACTTTAATTTGATGAGTTAAGCCCACGAAGAGAGCAAATTGGCCCAAGCCCATATTCTTGGGGAGATTTTACAAATTTATATTTTGAGATTTTAATTCAAAAGCAAATATTGCGTTTGGAAAAGAAATTTTTGTGGATAAGGTTTTGGAAAATTAAAAACCCTAATCCGTGGGCCGAAGGAGGCTTTTTTTTTCGGATTTTCTAGGGTTTTTCTTCAAATCATTCGGAAAACGAGGCTTCCTTTTGTTCTTTGAAAAAATCAAAAAAAAAAAAAAAGGAAAGGCTGGTTTTGCTGAAAAGGTTCTGTAGAAAAGTGAAAGAGTAGAGAAGAGACAGCAGAGAGAGGGACGTGGGAAGTGACAAGCAGCAAAAAAAAAAAAGGAAAACACAAAACAGAGGAAGAAGAAGAACGGCACTCCCTGCTGCCCCTGCCTGCGCCATCGACCACGCCGGCATTACCTCCGCTAGCCACCTCCAACCCACGAGCTAAGCCCTACAGCACCTTGCCCTTAGCCCTATGCTGCTACCCCGCCTTGCACCGGAGCAACCCACCTACAGATCCCGAGTCGCTGGTCGCTACCACCACGCCTCCTGAAGTCACTATTCCTGCTGCGATCCCATCCTCAGGCTGTCCGATCGTAGCTACTAGTCACTAGGGCTGCGCATGACAACGTTTTTGGCTGGGAAAGAGTTTTTTCCGAAATAGTTCTTTTCTATTTACATTCGGGAACAATTTCGAGCAAAAACCACGTTTGATAACGACACAAAATTTCTACTCTTGGAATAGAAAAAGAATAGAAATGCGTTTGGTAACGCAACAATTTCTTTTTATATTTATTCATTTTTTTTTTGCCGACGGACGGCCGCCGCCGCCGCCGCCCCGGCCCGCCGGCCGCCGACCGCCACCACCGCCGTTGCCGCCGCCGCCGCCGGCCGCCACCGCCGACCGCCGCCGAAAGCCCATCGGCCGTCGACGACCGACGGCTGCCGATGGGCTTCCGCGGCGGCGGGTGGCTGGCGGTCGTCGGCGCAGCGGGCGGCGGCGGGCGGGGGCGGCCGGCGGCGGCAGCGGCGGGGCGGCGGCGGCGGCGGCGGCGGGCGGCGGCGGTGGCGACCAGCGGCGGCGGCCGGCGACCGGTGGCGGCAGCAGCTGGCGGCGGCGGCGAAGCAGGCGGCGGCGGGCAGCGCGGCGGCGGACGGCAGCGCAGTGGCGGCGACGGAAACGGTGGCGGGAACGGCGGCGGCGGGCGGCGAGCCGCGGCCGGCAACCGGCGGCGGCGGTGGGCGGTGGCTCCGAGCGGTTGACGGTGGCGCGGCAAGAAAAGGAAATAAAAGAAAATTAAAAAGAAAAGCAGCTCATTTCTAGAAATTGTTCCGAGAACAAATGTTTTACCAAACAGGTTTTTGTTCTTTTTGTTCTGGGAACAAAAGAACAGAAATTCTGAGGAAGAGAAATGTTGTCATGCAGCCCCTAGGTTTCCGACTCTGACCCACGACGCTACTGCTGTTTTTTTCCGCCAGAGCAGGACTCGAGCCGGATCTGCAGCCTTGCTCCATGAGCCGCCGTCTGCCAGCCCCGAGCCCTCACTCCAACTCACGACGCTACCCATGTTGCTCTGATAGCGAGCCACCGCCTTTGCACGCCGCTCGGACTTTCTCCCCAAGCGACACCCATAGCCTGATGCCGATCCTCTGCCACAATCCGACGTTGCCCCCTTCCCAACTCGTAGTCTGTTGACCCTTGTTGCTACGTCTGCTGCTAGTTTCCCTCATCGGTCCGCTCACCACCGGTCCTTGCCAGAGCTTCGAACGCTGGCGACTCAACCTCCGATGGCCCACCGAAGCTGTTAAATCATGGGTGAAAAAAGCAAGAAAAAGAAAAAAGGAAAAAGTCAATTTAGGTAGTTCTTTTTCTTTCTTTATTTATCTTTTTGTTATTTTATTTTATTTTTTCTTTTTAGTATAATTATTCCTTAGTGTAAAAATGAGATGCTTGACATGAAATAGCCTATTAAATTTGTGATTGTCAGTCTGATTTTCACGCCCAAAATCCGACTCGCAATCACTTTAAAAAAATCGTTATTCCGATATCCCGCCCGAGATTCGATTCGCGATTTATGTAAAATTGGCCAACCCGATCTCATGCGCGAGATATGGTTCATCAATTTGGATATCAATATTGCTTGATTTGCCGTCGTGTCGTTTAAGTCAATTTTCTTTTTTTAAAAATCCAAAAAAATGTAGGTTAGAATTAGGTTTATTTCTTATTTTAGGGTTTGCATATTTAGAATAGGAATTTTATTTTGAATTTCAAAAAAAAAAAATCAAAAATCAAATCAATCAATTTAGGTTGCTAGTTTTTTAACCTAAATTGCATGTTAATGATTTGGCAATTATTAATTTCGAAATTAATAAAACAAAAACACAAAAAAATCATCATGCATATGTCATGTAGAATTATGGCATCTTTTGTGCATCATTGCATTGCATTTCACTGCACATCATTAGAATTAAGTCATTTTGATTAATTTAGATTGCATATTTAATTATTGCATGTTCATTAAGAAATCACAAAAAAATTTACTCATTCACATAGTTTATGACATGTTGCTATGCCATATCATTCCATATTAGATTAGAAGCATTGCATTGTATATGGATTTTATTCTCATTAAAAAAGTGAAAACAAAAAATTGAGTGATGGCTTGTTAATTAGAAATCATATCTAGGATTGCTGATGTGAATTTTGATCTAATATTGTAGATGTTTACGTTGCCATAAGGTAAGTCCTGCATTTTATTTATTTGCTTTCTTGGGTGTTAAATTGGTGGTTTGCGCACCTGTGTAATCACCTCACATGTTAGGAAAGTAAATTAAAATTAATTTAAACTGCTTGCCAAACATTTTTTTCAAAATAAAAGAGAAAGGTACCGAAATGGCATTGAAGAAATCTAGCGTAACAAATCCCCAAACTCACAATCTCTAATTCGTAGGAGTAAAGTATTTCTCCCGTTACTTTACTTGAGTTCTAATCAACCCATCAAAAATAAATTAGTGGCGACTCCTAATTGAAAATCAATGGAATGTTAAGAATTTAAACCTAAGTCTCGAATTGGTATGGGCTTGGGAGAGCTCGAGCTAAGTTTAGGCTTAGTAATCCATTAGCCAAATCCTAGGTAGTGCACCCAAAAATTTGGTCACAACAGCTTAGCGACTCCATTAAGGACTCGAGTTAAAACTCTTAATGGACTTAGGTCAATTTTTCTTTTCTTTTGAAAAATGTTTTTGTTTAGTAGCGAATATCCCAAATACGTCCCTAACATTTAAGGTGTTAAATGTTCTTGCAGATGGGTGGTATAAGGGGAGTAGTGATTGCTAACCCTTGTCTTGCAGGTGGGAGTGGGGGATGATGTTTTGAATTCAAATTATTGAAATGTTGTTTGATATAAACTGTTGTGCATGCTTTGTGTTTGCACTACACTCTTGCACAAACAATTTGCCGACAAACTTGGGCCACATAGGATCATCTAGGATGATATTGAGATAGATACCACTCCGACCGCATGCCCGCGGTACGAGTCGCCCATCTCAATCCTGAAGTTTCTTTTTTGGTGTCTAGAGTACCCACCTCGGTTTGCATGCCCGCAACCCAGGTCGGCTCTTTGACCAAGCCGGAGTCATAAGGACCCAAGGACTCGATATAGTCCACACGCCCATGGCTAGTTCGATCATCCTTGTGGCTCCACTTTGCTAAGCTTGTATGGAGTAGAAATCGAGCCTCACATCTCATATGCATGTCTATACGATTGCCATATATTTTCATGGTGAAGTTAGTCTTCTATCTTCATACCATGCAATTTATTTAGTCGTGCTTTTGGTTTGTCCATGACAATCTAGGTTAGTCATTTGATCTAATTCCTTTGTCAATTAGAAATGAAATGTGGAAATTGCCATGCAATGAATCATTTGGAAAATAGAAAAACTTTGGAGAATTTATTTTTAATTTATGTCTAGGAAATTTGATTCTTGCTAGGGTGTCCTATTTTTATCTTTCTAGTTATTTTTAGGAAATTCCCTTTTTGTACGAACTTTTCATGAGTAAATAAAAGAAATAAAAAAATTGATTAGATCATTGTCATGGATTGGTTCTTTATTTGCACCTTATGTTGACATATTTTCATTCGTAAAATTTAGGTGATAATGGATCCTCCATGTTTGCCTATTATTACACGATCGAGAGCTAAGATGGCCAACCAAACTAAAATGCATGATCGTATGTCTACCATGGAAGACCAACTCAAATAGTTGCTCACCTCTATAAAACTCATGACAACTCAAATCCAATCCCTCCGAGCGAATTCAACTCCTGCACCTGCTCTCCTCGAGATAGTTGTCCCAAATCAAGCAAACAAGGCTCAAATGGGTGATGACAACATGCCTGATCTTGAAGATGACCTACTGTTGGTAACTGCTGAAAAGACAAAGCTTGACAATGTCCCTAAGACGGGGCAAGATGAATGTTTTGCCAAACTCAAGGAAAAGTCAAACAATTGCAAGAGTCGCAAAGTTCACTCCCATTTGACTTATCCGTGTATGAAAAAGTCAATATGCCAAAGAAATTTAAGATGCTGGAGTTCGAGAAATACAATGGTACTTCCTGCCCGAAAGCTCCTTTGCAGATGTACCACGTACACATGACTCAATACGTCAAGAATGAGCCCCTAATGATTTAATTATTTCATGCAAGTTTGACTAGGCTTGCACTGAATTAGTACATAATGAAGAATGTAAAACTTCTCGACACTTGGAATGAAGTGGCTGATGCATTCCTTAAGCAATATAAGTTCAACATGAATATTGCACATTCCTAAGAGGATCTTGAGAGGATGGAGAAGATGAAGAAGGAGTCGTTCAAAGAGTATGCCATGAGGTGGTGAAATCTAGCGGCTCAAATCACTCCTGAACCTACTAACAAGGAGCTGATGAAGTTATTCATCAAGACTCTCCCGTTTGAGTTCCACAACCAGATAGCTAGCACGTACGTTAAGAATTTCAACCAACTTATCCCGATGGGTGAATAGATCGAGATGGGGATAAGATAATGGTGGTTTACTGAGCCATCTAACAAGAGATTTTCTACCAAGAAGGAGAAGGATCCTAAAGCTGAGATTAATATGGCCTACTCTTAATCGAATCGTGATACATCCAATTGCGCTTCAGTAATTAAGGTTTAAACTGAGCAACAAGGTGGAGAACATCAATTCTTGGGTCAGCAACATAATGTTAGGAGACAGTTTACACCTCTTCCTAGACCTCTATCCAAAGTTTTGTTTGTTCTCAAAAGAAATGATTAATCTCTACTGAGCCGAAGCGACCAAATCCCAAGCATTATCCTGCATATAATCTCTTAGAAAAGTGTGAATATCACATGGGAGAGGTTGGTCACTCCACTGATGATTGCTATGTTTTGAAGCATAAGGTCCAAGACATCTTGGATACAAAGGCATTCTCATTTAGCAGTAATCAGGAAAATCATCTGCCCCACCATGATGGAGGTGCGAACGCTGTTACTGAGTGAAGAAGTTCTTATCTTCTAGGATTTCAAGTTTTGTTTAGGATTTTCTACTTTTTGAAATTTCAATTATCGCTTTCGCTTTTAGGGTTTGGCTTGTTTGCACTTTCCATTCCAATAATGTAATTCCTTTGATTCTATTCAATGCAATTACAATTTTATTTCCAATTTTGAGGACATGATGGGGTACACCAAACCGACCGGTGACAATATTTAACAATGAAAAGAAAATATCATCCATGGAGAAAATCTGAGGACTGGGCTTCTTTATGCTTCCTCATAAAAAATTCCTAAAAAAGGAGAATAAAAAAATCATTTTTCAAGCCATTTCCAAAGGAATGCATTAGGTTAGCCCTGTTTAATCTTCTGACTCATTTATTTCATGTTTCAAAGCATTACTTTCTTGCCTTGATGAGAAAGTATCTGAAAAGGGCATGGCAGATTTCGGTAGTGACCCAACTGGGAATAAAATCTCGATCCGAGCCAAAATGGATGTGCAATTTGAATTTACTATGATATTGCATAGTATCATATTCATGCACATTCTCTTGTGCAAGGGCAAAAGCGGATTTTCACTTTTGATTAATAGAGACAATCCAAGAACATCCATTGTTGAGGCAATCTCTTTATAGAGCAATCCCCTGAATGAATGCTTAAAACCATGTTTTGAGTGTAATAAATTGTTTGTTTTGAAGTCACAAAAGCTTTTCATGCTTAAAGTTGTTGGATTTTTTGAAAAGAGAATTTTCATATTGATTTAGCTCACCAATTTCATGTGGAGATTTGTCAAGATAGACAACTCAATGAAGTGTCATCAATACTTAAGAATACTGAATGAGACGTATCAAGATGATGAAAGGCAAGCTCTATCCTATACACAGTCCCTTACTTATACACTTGTAAAATGAGTGTAGGAAGTTACATATCCACAAGATAAAGAGTTTTCTCGCGAAAGGTACGATGACCGCAATGATGAGGGGCAATTCATTTCTCTATCTCAAATACAATAGGTGATCCATTGCTTAACCCCTTTAAAGCTTCATACACTTATGAAAATTCTTTTCAAATTACCCCTGTCAAGAACCACCCCACATCGGGGCAAATTGGAGGGTAAGACAGCACCATAAGGTGAAGAAAATGGATTGGAATTTTCTTGCTCTCACTTGCATAAATCTTCTAGTCATGCTATTACATTAAATTCATGTGGTAATTTAAGTGCCTTAGAATGACGAAGAGCATTACTTTCACTATCCTATACGCTTATATCATTTGTATAGCCCACTTGAGCTTGCAATTTCATTTCTTTAAACCTAGTTGATGATCATCCCCCATACTGGGGCAAGGCAAAAAGTAGATGAAGACTCTTGAAAAGTTCGAGTGTCATTCAAAGTGTAATTGCTTGACACATGCATTGTGCACAAGAATTGAATTCAAAATAGAACTAAGAGGCATGAAAAAGTAATGTGCTTGGTAAAAGCAAGGTTAATGCCCATGAAAAGAAGTGAAAAAAATGCATGAAAATTAGGGGCATGAAAAAGCGGCGTGCCTGGTAAAAGCAAGGCCGATGCCTATAAATGAAAAAAAAAAAAAAGAGTCAAGATAGATGACTATCAATTGCAAAAATTGAATGCTAATAGAGTAGTACTCAAAGAATTAAGATCAATAATGCATTTATAATGGCAATTCCTGAAGGAGAAGACCAACGACAATGCCTAGATGATCATCAATTTTGACCCCTATACACATATTTTGAGCCTAATAATCCTTTCGTTTCTCAACCCATGAACTCAGCCTATGTTACATCCCTTGCAAAATCTCTTCTGATTATGGCACTTGAATTAACATGGCAATTCATATGTTTATAAGTATCACTCGAAGAAGTGCGAGCAAGATTATTTCTTTCTCATTTTGCAGGGTTTTTGATATGTAAACCCGAAGATGATTACATAATTGTTCTTTCAAGTGCATTGACTCAAAGAGTCTCTTTGTTGAGCCATTGACCAAGCCCACATTAGGGTCCCTATTAAAGACCCTCTCAAATTGGTAAGATTGTACCACTTGCGAGAATACTCAAACCCTTGTTGATATGATGATAGTAAGATTGAGTAATTCTCATAAAATAGCTCTTATGAATGAGAGGGAGTAAAAGTCTTTTTTAACTGAAAGTCTCTCATTTAGTATTCTTAAGAAATCCATGTCACGAGGGAAAATTGTCTTGAACAATAAATCTCTCTAGTGGAAATTTGGGTGATGCAAAAGTCATTATGCATGAACCTTGATTGAGTTTTGAAATGTGCATTCCGGAATAACCTTAATTGCTTATTTCTTTGGTAAATGCATTTTTGTTCTAAATCATGTTTGACAGGTAATGTTTTCTCAAAAACCCAAGAGCTCATGATATTCATATTCCTTTCCAAATGCCTCATGATATTAGGAGATGAGAAACCTTCACGAACATTCAAGGTACATCCTTGATGTTCCCAAAATTTATTTCTACCAGGAGGTGAAAAACCTCCACAAGATATCTAAATTCCAGAAGACATATCCCCAAGAATAAAAGATATCACCAGGTAAGTATATCTCTACCTATACTCTAAATATTTGTCATTGTGTAGGTATTTTCTCTCAAGTGCATCGACACTTGACTCGGTCAAGCTGTCCTCTACATCGACCAAGCGTGCTTCCATAGCCTGATGTTCCTTTTCATGACCTGGCGTGCTTTTGTAACCCAAAGTCCCTTTTATTGACCCGGCATGCTTCCGTAGCTCGGTGTCCTTTATATTGACCCGGCGTGCTTTCATAGCCCAAAGTCCCTTTCATCGACCCGATGTGCTTCCGTAGCCCGATGTCCTTTATATTGACCGTAAAATGATACGGGTCCTGGAAAGTAAATCCCCGTCTAGGTGACAGTAGAATGGTACGGGTCTTGAAAAGTGAATCCCCATTTAGGCGACTGTAGAATGGTACGGGTCCTAGACACAACCAAACACTGTTATACTGGGCGACCGTAGAATAGTACAAGTCCTGGGAAAATAGTCTCTTTACAAAGCCATGTTATTATTCTGGGCGATAGTAAAATGGTACAGATCCTGAACACGTAACACCAACTATCTCGAATTACTCTATCCTCCTTGAAGGTAAGTTATTCCAAGTAGGTTCATTTATCATTTGCGTTTCCATGCATCATATAAATTGTATTCAAAAATGGAATTTATTTTCCAACAAAAAATCATTCAATGCATGTGCATAGTCAAAATTTAGGTCTCAATTTGTCTTTGAAGGCAACCTCTACGAACTCATCTTCAAAGAGGAGCAACTGTTGACACCTAAATTTTGGCGACTTGTTTAGTCATTTATTGCATTAAAAAATTAGGAGTTAATTTTATTCATAAAAGAATAGTTGCATAACATATAGTTTTAGGTGCATTTATTTTTAATTTGCATTTAAATTGGGCCGGTGACAGATGGGTTCGAATTGATGCTTCAGAAACTTTAATTTGATGAATCGGGCTAAGCCCACGAAGAGAGCAAATTAGCCCAAGCCTGTATTCTTATGAAGATTTTACAGATTTATTTTATTGAGATTTCAATTCAAAAGCAAATATTGCGTTTGAAAAGGTAAATATTGCGTTTGGAAAATAAATTTTTGTAGATAAGGTTTTGGAAAATTAAAAACCATAATTCGTAGCCTATAAATAGATTAATACTCGTAGGGTTTTCAAGGGGACCACACGCATTGAAGATACAGCCGAAGGAGGCTTCTTTTTGGATTTTCTAGGGTTTTTCTTCGAATCATTTGGAAAAAAGAGGCTTCCTTTCGTTCTTTGAAAAAATCACACAAAAAAAAAGGAAAGGCTTTGGAGGAAAGGCTGGTTTTGCTGAAAAGGTTCTGTATAAAAGTGAAAGAACAAAGAAGATACAGTAGAGAGAGGGACGTGGGAAGCGACGTGCAGTAGAAAAAAAGAGGAAAACACAAAACAGAGGAAGAAGAAGACCAGCGCTCCCTGGTGCCCCTGCCCGCACTGACGCTGCGTGCCCACGCCATCAACCGCGCCGGCATTGCCTCCGCCAGCCACCTCCAACGCCTCCACCAGCCACCTCCGACGCCTTCGCCTGCTTTGGCCCATGAGCTCAACCCTACAGCACCTCCGCCCTTAGCCCGACGCTACTACCCCGCCTCGTGCCCGAGTGACCCACCTGCAGATCCCGAGTCATCGGTCTCTACCGCCGTGCCAGCATTGCCGTGCCCTGCCTGCGAGTCCCTGCGACGCCATTGCTACCGCTGGATCTGCCTTGCTTGCAACCAGAAGCCAGAAGCCACCGTTCCTGCTATGATCCCGTCCTCAGGCCGTCCGATTGTAGTCGCTGGTCGCTAGGTTTCCAACTCTGACCCACGACACTGCTGCTGTTTTTTCCGCCAAAGCAAGGACCCGAGCCGGATTTGCAGCCCTGCTCCACGAGCCGCTGTCTGCCAGCCCCGAGCCCTCGCTCCAACTCACGATGTTGCCCGTGCTGCTCCGATAGTGAGCCATCGCCTCTGCATGCCGCTTGGACTTTCTCCCTGAGCGACCCCCATAGCTCGATGCCGATCCTCTGCCACAATATGACGTTGCCCCCTGCTCAACTCGTCGTATGTTGACCTTCACTGCTGCTTCTACTGCTGGTTTCCCTCACCGGTCCGCTCATCGCCAGTCCTCGCCAGAGCTCCGAACGCCTGCAACTCAACCTCTGGCGACCCACCAAAGCTGTCAAATTGTGGGTGAAAAAAGCAAGAAAAAGAAGAAAGGAAAAAGTCAATTTGTTCTTTTTCTTCATTTATTTATCTTTTTGTTATTTTATTTTATTTGTTCTTTTTAGTATAATTATTCCTTAGTGTAAAAATGAGATGCTTGATATGAAATAGCTTGTTAAATTTGTGATTGTCAGTCCAATTTTCACGGCTAAAATCCGACTTGCAATCACTTTAATAAAATCGTTATTCTGATCTCTTACCCGTGATTCGATTCGCGATTTATGTAAAATTGGCAAACCCGATCTCATGCGCGAGATATGGTTCGTCAATTTGGATATCAATATTGCTTGATTTGCCGTCGTGTCGCTTAAGTCAATTTTCTTTTTAAAAAAATCCAAAAAAATGTAGGTTAGTATTAGGTTTATTTCTTGTTTTAGGGTTCGCATATTTAGAATAGGAATTTTATTTTGAAATTCAAAAAATAAAAAAAAAAATCAAAAATCAAATCAATCAATTTAGGTTGCTAGTTTTTTAACCTGAATTGCATGTTTAATTATTTGGCAATTATTAATTTCGAAATTAATAAAACAAAAACACAAAAAATCATCATGCATATGTCATGTAGAATTAGGGCATCTTTTGTACATTATTGCATTGCATTGCACATCATTAGAATTAGGTCATTTTGGTTAATTTAGATTGCATATTTAATTATTGCATGTTCATTAAGAAATCACAAAAAAAATTTACTCATTCACATAGTTTATGACATGTTGCTATGCCATATCATTCCATATTAGATTAGAAGCATTACATTGCATATGGATTTTATTCTCATTAAAAAAGTGAAAACAAAAAATTAAGTGATGGCTTGTTAATTATAAATCATATGTACGATTGCTGATGTGAATTCTGATTTAACATTGCAGATGCTTTCGTTGTTATAAGGTAAGTCCTGCATTTATTTATTTGTTTTCTTGGGTGTTAAATTGGTGACTTGCGCACCTGTATAATTACCTCACATGTTAGGAAAGTAAATTAAAATTAATTTAAACTGCTTGCCAAACATTTTTTCAAAATAAAAGAGAAAGGTACCGAAAGGGCGTTAGAGAAATCTAGCGTAACCAAGTCCTCGAACTCACAATCTCTAGTTCGTAGGAGTAAAGTATTTGTCCCGTTACTTTACTTGGGTTTCTAATCAACCCACCAAAAATAGATTAGTGGCAACTCCTAATTGAAAAATCAATGGCATGTTAAGAATTTGAACCTAAGTCGCGAATTGGTATAGGCTTGGGAGAGCCCGAGCTAAGTTTAAGTTTAGTAATCCGTTAACCAAATCTTAGGTGATGCACCCGAAAATTTGGTCGCGACAACAGTAAGACGCGAAAGCGAAGCGAGAAAAGGAGCAACAAGGGGTCCCACTATTAGTAGGACACCAACAATGTCACATGATGGTTGCTCTGTATTGATAGATCGAATGAAGCGACCAGCGGAAGTTACTTCACAGGAAAACTTCAGCCCGGTTCTTATCCAGGAGATAGATAGTCCAATTTGCTTTATCGATTCCCCTTAGATGAGCTAAAGACGGAAAAAAAATGCAGGTAGTATTAAATTTCGAAATTGCATGAATTTTATGAAACATTTATTTTAACTATCTCCAATCTCATGTGATCCCAAATGAAGTAAATTAGTGCATCCATGTTATCGCATCTTTTTGTGTTGTATCAATTGTTTAGATTCCCGAGTGCAGTGTATCCAAATTTATATTGAGTTGGCATTCGTTTCTTGAATGAGTTAAAATGTGATCCCCACGGGCTCTTGCCAATCTTTGGCCCATAAAAAAATACGTGGCTTGGGATATTCTAGCCCGAGGACCTGGCCCAAACCGAAACCATGCCATGAGGCCCAGACCCAATACAATTGGCCATGGTCCTCTGTTTTCCAAATCTCTGCGAGCGTCGCCGACTCTGCCGGTGGCTAGAGATGTCGTGTTTCCACTGTGAGCTTTGATGACTCCCACCGTTGGCCATGGACATTAGATTTCCAAGTTTCCTGCGGCGACCATGGACCTTGGATTTTTCATGTTTTTGTGTGCGCCCAGAATTCCAGATCTGGATGAACGACATCAACGATGGCCATGGATGAGCGTTGACATCTCTTGCTGGTCTCATATAATCATATATAGAGTTAGACAAATTTGGAGTAGCACCCATTTCCAGATTTGTACAGAGACATATTTGATGGCCCTTTCAAGATATCAACCTTGAGTTTTTTTTTATATGATGGACCTATACTCCAGTGTCGTATGCTTCAATGGCTATGCCATTGATGGTCTCAAAGTGAGATTGACTTAAAAGTCTCTACTTTTGGTTGACCGCCCGGGGAAGCAAATGGACGTGCTGTGAATTATTGTGGGTTGCTGGCTCGGCCATGAACGGGCAACGAATGCGAGCCCGTGAGATGACAAAGCGGGTGGCTCGACCATAGACGGTCGCCCTAGATGTGGATTCGGCAACTCTGCTGATGACTGTAGATGGAGGAGCTGGCTATGGACGGAGGAGAGAGAGAGAGAGAGTGAGAGAGTTTCAATTTTTTTTATTTATGTCCACATCATTGACACATGGCATTTTTTGATTGGACTTCAACAAAAATGCCACGTCCGCCTATGACATGGTGCATTCTAACTACCGAGTACTTTCTCGTGAGGGAGAAACGTATAAAGTAGGAGAGGAAAGAGGCCAAAAATTTGCAGTGGGTCAATTATCATAATGTGAATTTATTTCCTAAAATTAGAGGATCCCACCTTTCGACTAAATTTTTTATGCATAAATACATACATAGAGAGATGTCATACAAAAAATAAATTTAAAAAACACCTATATGACATGATATAGGACCAAGAGTGAGATTTACTTAGCCTAAAAACAAAAATGAATGACGAAGTGCACCGTAGAAAGGACCCTAATTATAAGACGAACTCAATTGGGTGTCTTTTTTTTTTTAGTAAACCAATTAAGAACCAAAAGGGAGGACCAAAGGACTATAGGATGACATAAGTATGCATCACGTAGAATCACACTTGTTTTCATGAGAATTCTATAGGGTCCAATTCTCAAGAGAAGTGACTTAGACGCGGTGCTTATATACAAGGTGTGCAATTGGCGATCACTATTGTGAATTAGAAGATTAGGTGTGAGCTTCAAATAAAGTACTAGCTGATCTAAAGTCCAACACCATGACCTGAGACTACTATGCTGGTACTTCTTGTGGTGATGCCCGATGCTTTGATTATAGAGCATGCATTGTTGAGCTGGTATAGTCAGAATGTGTTACATATATGATATTCGTTTATGCTCAAATTAAAGAGTTAGGCCCATCCAGCGTCAGATCATGACTTCAACGCAATACGAATTCACTAAACAATAAATCAGTTCATTAAATTTCAGACAAGATTGTGAGTCCATTTTTAAGGATAAAGGGTCTCCATGCGTTTTTCCTCCCTCTCGTTGGTTCAATAAGGATGAAAGAGGCTGCGAAAGGGCACGTAATATTCACTGATATGTAATTAAAGCAGGGGCTTTAGAGTTTCATCGTCGTTGACACGTGGATTTTACTGGCAATAAATATTTAAGTAACAAAAAATACAGATGAAAGAAATGAAAAGAGAGGAGAAAATATTAAAAATTCTCAGCTCCTTCGTCGGTCTCTCTCTCCCGATCGCTCCGTCTTGATTCTCTCTCTCTCTCCTTGATCTAATCTCCACTCCAGCGATGCACAGTGAGCAGAGAAGAGTCTCCTTCTCTCTCTACGAAACCAAAAGGGAGTGAAGCTGTCAATTGGAACCCCTCTACAGCTGACGCTTCCCTGCATCCACGAATGGAGCTCCCACCAGCTATTCATCCAGATTGAAAAACATCGGTTGCAATGTGGAGGAGGGAACCGAGTCTGCAACGAAGGTGTTCTGTGGAATGACGAAGTTGGGCTTCGTTTCGAAGAATACCATTTTCAAGAGGGAGAATTTGTGAGCTTTATCTGGCGGTGCGAGCAAGTTCGAGTTCGAGAGTACAAGATGTGGTCGATTGTAAGACGAAAAGCCACTGTCGAAGGCTTGGATGCTCTGTTGTTGAGAGAGAGGTTGCAGAAGAGTCGTACTGCAGAGATGTGGGTTGCAGAATTATGGTACTGTGGCGAAAGAGATGAGTGTGAGAGAGGCTCTAAATACGGCGCTTGATTGCATTTTTGTACAATTGTACATCATCATAATGGGACCTTCAAGATCATACCATTCAAATAAATCAATAATCATCTTCCTATGCAAAATTAAGTATCTTTGCAGCAGGTCTTTGCTGGATGCAAAGAAATACACAATTAGGTCATCAAAAGCAAATTATTCATTCTCATAACAAGATTTACAATATGCATATAAAACAAATCCAATGAAAACCAACATCACTAACACCTTTTCCACCAGAAAAAGAAAATTGATAAAATCCTTTGTTTGAAGAAAAAACAAGTAATCTATTTACACTTAATCAATCGAAACAATATGCATAGGATAGTCAAGAAGCCAAATCTCTTCAAATTTCCCTCACAAATTGATAGTGTAGTGCCCATTTTGAATTGAGAGCTTTGTCGATGGAAAAAGTCCCAAATCCCAAACTCTAATGGGTTAAAGTGTCTTCACTCTGCTACCAATCTTCCATTTGGACTTACTCACTTTTGGCTCAAAAGTGAGACCCTATCTCATGTTTTTGCTTATGCTCTTGTGACTCACAAGAGAAGCTTTCTTTGATATTCATCCTTTTGAAAGAATGGTAGACCTTGAGTTCCAAAATGAGAATTATTATATTCAAAGTGCTTCACGTATATTAGAATTTGCAAGGAAAGGGGAATTGACAATTTAACAAATTTTTGTCAGTAATGCCAACATAGAATTTAAATTGGAATTTTAGACTCGAAAATTTGATTAATTTTAGAAAGGAAAGAGCCTTTTCTTTCCGCTTTTGTCATCATTTTTTGCTTTTTTGGAAAATATTTTCAAGGAATGCAGTAATCAATGCAAAATGCACTTGTCAAACAACCAAATTACGAAAGTGCCGAGCTTTCGATGGCACTAATTTTAATGTTATCATTTACTTTGTCGACATCTGAGCTTTGTCAACAATTCAAGCGTATGTGGTTGTCAAAGTACCCAAAAAAAAAGCAAAAAAAATCACAAAAAAAAGAAGGGCAAAAAAAGAATGGATTAATAAATAATGAACTAATTATATAAATCGGCTCCAGCCCATTTCATCCACCAAGTAGGCGTTTCCTTCTTCTTTTCCCTGCCCTCTCCAAATACTGGAAACGCGCGTGGAAGCCGAGGGGGAATCGCAAGATTTGCCGAGCAGAGAGCGCAACGAGGGGAACTAGTTCAGCGCAAGAGAAAATCATGAAGGTGTTCGGGAATAACTAAGCATGACATTAGAAGACACGGTTTATCTCATCCAATCATGTGTATCAATTAAAAATAATCCCCCTCCTACAAGGACTAGGAATGCTACCCTAGGCTGGGCTCCACGCCGAGGACATCTAGGAGGAATAGGGCGATGGGACCCTAGTGGTGGCTCGATGGCGGCTGGTAGACGGCAAGTAGATAGACACTCTAAACAACCTAATTTTTTGCTGGAAAATTATTTGATGAAGAATAATACAAATTTATAAAAATTTAATTATGAGATGTCAACATTACAAATAAAATTTCACTATAAATACATCCCAATAAATCTACTTTGGGTTTTTGATGGCTCTTTCAAGAATAAGAAAAAGTAAAAGGACATGATAATGAGATATTGGATGAATCTTCCTCTCAACGAATTTTATCTTTTGAGCAAGTCTTCCTTTGGAGGGGCTTCTTGGACCGGCAGGAAATCCAAGAGTGGAACAGAAAAATCTCATCCTTCGAATAGGCGGATCCTATCCAGATGATGATGATCTATCCAACCTCAGCTAGGCGATTGGATAAAGCTCTTGTCAAACAACCACCTTGACATCCCCGAAACAAAGAACACGGGTGACGGCATTGGAATCTGAAAGGCGGCGATGCAGTGGGAGAGAATAGAAAGAGGCAAGAATCAACGGAACATATTTGGCACAAATTGAAATTGACTTCAAAGTTGAATCGGATATGAAACGAACCTGATGGGGAAGACATGGTGAAAAGTGGAAGATGAACAGAGAGAAAACAATGCTTGGCCAAAGATAGAACATGCTACATTCCTCTGAGTAGAAGGTGTTCAATGAATTGCACTAAAGAGAAACAAAGAGCAAGACGATTTTGAAACAATAGGTGGAGGAAGGAAGATCGTGCTATAAGAAATTTCCACAGATAGCTGGTTTCTTGTGACATTCAAACGATGATGATGTCCGTTGATCGACAATCGTACTAGAGAGCTAGTTTCTTGTGACATTCAAACGATGATGATGTCCATTGTTCGACAGTCATACTTACCACTAGTTCATTTTCATCTTCCATTCGACTCTAGAATTAGTTTCGATACGTTCCAATTTCGTTTGTTGATATCTATTTCATTTTGTTTTCCTCCAATTCTCTTGCTGTCTTCCGAATTTCTAGTGGGTCAGTGATCCAAAGGCTTGCAAAAAGTGTTAATGCTTGATATTCTCACAGCAGGCAAGATAACTTCTAAAAACCAACTAGGTATAAGGGGGTCCCAAATCCCATATATTAAGACATTCTTGTCCTTGCAACAGAGATTTTCACCGCGAAATAACTTCCAGCCCATTTGAGGGATTCCAAAGAGAATCCCATTCTTGAAATACTCTGATAAACAAAGGGAGTGCAAATGAGCAAGCAACGCAGGATAAGTTACAAAGTTTATAATCATCGAAACCTTCTTTGCATGTCACCAAAAGAATTGGCTAGTGTATTCATTATGATTTTTGATTTTGCGGAAATTTTTTCGGGAATGTGTTAGTTAATGCTGAATGCACTTGTTAATCAATAAATTCACAAAAGTACCGGGCTTCCCATAGCACTAACTTTAGTGTTATCACGTATGTCGTCGACATCTAAATTTTTATCAACAAATCAAGTGTCCGTCTCTATGAAAGTAAAAAATAGAAAATAGTAAAAACAACAAAAGAGAGCGAAAAATAATAGATAAACAAACAAATGCTAAACTAATTAAAAAGTAAAAACGTTTAGAAAATGATGGGTGTTCAAAAGGGGGGCTTTTCTGGTTTGTGGCCCAATTCACATGGCACTAACAAGGTGAAATTTCGTCTTAAGTCCATCAACCCTAATCGGCTGCAGCCCCTCTATAGCCCACCCTACATGCTAATAAAGTCACAACACATTCCCAGTTGAAGATCGCTTGAAATCTTGGAATTCCTCATTTTCGACGCCATTCATCGTTGTATGCCATTAGCCGGAAATGATATTGGGTCAATTTTCCAAAGGAAATTTAAATAGAAATATGAAGTTGAACTCGCTCCTGAGAGCTTCTCCCTACCTCTTTTGGTAGCAGTCCCCAAATCCCTAGTTTTTTCCCGTGCATTTCCAAAACCCAAAAATCCAAATAGCTATATTACAGACTTCCAATGGATTGAAACCCTTACCGCAGTTTTTTCGACACCCACTACCCCACCTTCTTCTCGTCTTCTATGCTGATGCGGAAGGGCTAGGGTTATGGTCTCCACCGATGGCATCAAGTAGCGCTGATTACAAAGTCTAGTCTTCTGTAAGTTAGATTGTTATCTATTTTCTTCAGGATCTCTCCTAGGCTCGTTGTGGTTGGCAATCGAAAGGGGATTTTCACCCCCTTTATTGGCCCCGTCTCCATGAACCGATCTGGTCTAGCAACATTTATTTACTGCTGTGAAGAAAATGAACGAATCAAGGTCAATGGACAGTCGTCTGGCTGTTTTATGCAAGAGATTAGGGAATCAGAGAACAGAAGTTAATGCCCCTCTACAGGAAATGGTGATTTCAAAGGAGATGCTGGATGAATGTAAGCGCACAGTATTTGGTAAGTTGTACTCGAGAGGAAATATTAATTTTCAGGCATTCCTTACCACAATGAAGAGAGCTTGGAAAGTAGACTCAGTCAGCTTTGTGCACTATGAATCGGGTATCTTGTCATTTACCTTTGACTCTAAAATGGATAAAGAAAGAGTGTTAGTGAATAGCCCATGGTCTTTTGCGAGTAATTTATTGATTCTTCAACCTTGGGAACCAAATAAACCTGCGCAATGTTATAAATTTACTCGTTGTGCATTTTGGGTCCAAGTTCATGGTCTTCCTATTGAATGGTGTTGTGAGGAGGTTGTATCTCATATTACCCAAACACTAGGGTGTGTGAAAGAAGCAAAAGTAGAGAAGAAGGGGGTGACCTTTCAAAAGGTGGGACGAGCAAGAGTAGAGCTTGACCTGGATACACCTTTAAGGCTAGGTACTTTGTATAATTTAGGAAAGGAGAAAGTTTGGTTGGATTCTAAATATGAGAGGCTACCTCGGTTTGCTATTCATGTGGAAGAGTTGGGCACTTTGCAATACCCTATGAAGAAGTTCCTTTTGATATAGGCAAATATGAAGATAGAAAGATGAATCGGTTTGGGCATTAGTTAAAAACAGAAGCTAAGGAGCCTAGTCCTTTTTGGCAGATTTTTTATGAAAACCAGGTTGGTGAAGGGGAGGAAGAACTTGCAAACAGCAACTGTCCAGCTCAAAATACTCAAATAGTTATCTTCTCTAGTGAGCAAATAGCAAAAAGACCCACAGCAACAACACCACCGCAAAATAGGGAACCAGTGGATTTAATTTTACCTGATCAGCAGGTGGAACATCATAAGGATAAGGGAAAAGGCATAATGAACATTGAAGAATCCAACCAACAGCTTTTGCTGGCTGCTAAACCATCATCTTGGACTAAAAAAGAAGGATCAAAGAAGGAAAGCAGGATTTTAAAAAGCTCACTAGTAATAAAAATTGAAGAGGTACACCCCATAAAACTCTACATCTATAGAGTTGGCGAACTTGGATGAAGCTAATTTGCAAGACACTCCAATTAGTATTTCGGAGGGAACAATGGGATGGGCTTTGGTGGCTAGCCCGAATAAGCCACCGGTTTACAAATGAGGGTTTTATGTTGGAACTGTCAGGGGTTGGGCACACCACTAACAGTCCAAAACTTGAGAGTCATTGTGACTCAGGAAATGCCCAACTTAATTATGTTAATGGAAACAAAAGGCAAAGAAAATGTGATTCTTTGAATTAGAAGGCAACTAAGTTTTAAACACAGTGTTGCGAGGTGAATCCAATAGGAATTGCGCGGGGGGGGGCTAGTGGTGATATGGAATGATGAAGTGGATGTGGAGGTGGAATCTAGTTCCCAAGAGATAATTAATCTGATATGTGTCGATCATGAGAATCGGATCAAAATGCAGGTAAGTTGTGTACATGCTCCAAATATGTATGGGGAAAGATTAAAGTTATGGGATAATATGAGATAGATTGACCTCTCTAACAACATTCCATGGGTTTGTTTGGGGGATTTCAATGAAGTACTTTATTATTGGGAGAAGGAGGGATCAAGAATGGCAGAAAATTATCGAATGCAAGCATTCCAAAATTGTATACATGATTGCTCTTTAATGGAAATAAATTATAAAGGGTGTGTTTTTACCTGGTCAAACAATAGAGAAGGGGCTGATTTGGTCAAGGAAAAACTGGATAGGGTGTTTTGCTCTCTTGATTGGTGGCTCATGTTCCCGGAAGCTGAAGCGTATGCTTTACCTGTTATTGGGTCAGATCATAGTCCTCTCCTTTTCTTGAGTAGTGCTAAAGTTGTTAAAAAGAGGAAAGAGTTTCACTTTGAAGCCTTCTGGACGGAAGATGATGAATGCAGAGAAATAGTAAAACAAGTATGGCAATCTCAAATATGATATGACAAAGGATTGAGAGGAAAACTGCAGGCTGCAAGTCATGCATTGAAAGAATGGAGCAAAAGAAAGTTCCCGAATAGCCATCTTCGCATAACAACCCTATAGCAAGAGCTTCAGTTCTTAACTAATAGTGCCAACATGGTTAAAAGATCTAATAGGATGAAGATTGTAAAAGAAGAGATTGAAACATTATGGAGAAGAGAGGAAATGTTTTGGGGGTTACCATCTAGAATTAATTGGCTATGTTGGGGAGATAAAAACACGAAATATTTCCATGCATCAACGATTCAAATAAGACAGAAAAACAGGATTATACTGAAAAATGCATCGGAGCAGTGGACACGAGATACACAGCAACTTCAGCACATCACCATTTCCTTTTTCAAGGAGTTATATACTTCGGTTGGGCATAAAAACTGCCAACCAGTTCTGGATCAATGTCCTACACTAATTGGCAATGATACTAATGAATGTTTGGTGGCGGAAGTAACATCAGAAGAAATTCACGTTGCTGTATTTCAACTTGGGGCTCATAAAGCACCTATTCCAAATAGCTTAAATGGAATTTTTTATCAGCATCATTGGGATATAATCAAAACTAATGTGATAGAGGAAGCTCGGGTTTTTTTTTTTCGGACAGGAATAATGGAACCAGCCCTCAACAGAACTTATATTACTCTGATTCCAAAGATTCCACATCCAGAAAGACTTGACCAGTATCACCCTATTAGCCTTTGCAATTTACATATAAAATTATATTGAAAAATTTGGCAAATAGATTGAAAAGATGGTTGCCTATGCTAATTTCAGGGGAGCAAAGTGCTTTTGTCAATGGAAGACAGATTCAAGATAATATTTATATTATGCAAGAGTTGTTGCACCAATTGAGAATAAGGAAAAGGAAAAAACATTTTCAAGCAGTGCTGAAGCTTGACATGTAGAAAGCATATGATAGAATCGAATGGGATTCTTACAAGGCAGTTTGCTGAAAATGGGATTTTGTGCTAAATGGGTAAGTTGGATCATGCAATGTGTAACTACAGTCATTTTCAGCATTAAATTCAATGGAGAACCTCTTCCTTTTTTCAATCCTACTAGAGGTATCCGACAAGGGGATCCATTATCACCCTATATTTTCATTTTGGTGGCTAACAACTTGTCTTCTTTGATGGGTAAAGCTCAGCAAGATAGGTTTATTAAAGGAACCAAGTTCAATAGATTATGCCCCACTTTGACTCATTTATTATTTGTAGATGACTCAATTTTCTTCTTGGATGGATCTTTATAGGAATGTCAAAATGTCAGCAATTGTTAATCAGTATTGTTATGCCTCAGGACAAGCTGTAAACTTAAACAAGTTTGGCATCTTCTTTAGTAAAGATTGTCCACTTCTATTAAAGGAAAATATGAAAAGAGAATTGAGGGTTCTAGAGCTACAATAGTCAGGTAAGTACCTGGGACTCCCATTTGACCGGGAGCATTAAAAAGACAAATGTTTGCATAGATTTTAAATAGAGTAAATATGAAATTGGAGGGATGGAAGGAACAAATTATATCTAAAGCAGGCAAGGAAATTCTCTTGAAATCAGTGGTGCAGGCGTTACCTCAATATGCCATGTCAATTTTTAAAATTCCAATTTCAATTTGCAATGCTATAGAGAAGAAAATAGCAAATTTCTGGTGGAAAATCAGTGAATCAAAAGCTAGTTTGCATTGGAAGCAATGGGAAATTATGAAAATGAGGAAAGACATGGGAGAAATGGGTTTTCGAGACCTACTTACCGTTAATAATGCCCTTTTGGGTAAACAAGCTTGGAGGATGGTAAAGAATCCGGATGCTTATGGTGTAAATTATTTAAAGGGCTCTACTTTTATCGCAAAGACTTTTGGCATGCTGAAAAAGGGCCCAAACCTTCTTGGGGTTGGAAAAGTTTACTTTTAGGAATGGAGACTATTGCGGATTTAGTGAGATGGTCGATCGGAAATGGTCAAAATGTCAATATCAAAACAGACAAATGGCTGAAGAGAGGATTAATTGGAGGGCAAGCAAATAAAAATGACCCACATAAAGTTTTTGAGTTGATGAATTTTGAAGCAAAACAATGGAATCAATCGTTGTTAAATAATCTTTTTGATGAGCAGACTACTCAGGAAATTCTTGTAATCCAAATTAATCGTCATATTACAAATGATGAACTGATCTAGACAAGCACGAAGAATGGATCCTATACAGTCAAAAATGGATATAACATCTTAAGGGATAGTATGACAGCAAACTGAGCACTGGAGCATCCCTCTTCCTTATATCAAACATCGCCAGAATTATGGAATGCAATATGGAAAATGCAGACCAGCCTTAAAGTGAGGATTTTCGTTTGGAATGTTTGTCAAAACGCCATCTCATCTAAGGAGAACCTATGGAAAAGAAAGATCTTACCTGATCCGGTTTGTGATTTGTGCCGAGATAAGGTGGAAATGATCGAACACACTCATCTACTTTGCCCTTGGACTGCAAGGGTTTGGAGCCACCCGGAAATTAATCTACCAATAGATGCACAAGGGATTACACGAATGGATGAGTGGGTAGCACGATTTATCAAAAAAAAAAAAAAAAAATCCGCAACTTACCGTCTCTGGAAACGGTTTGGAACCTCCTGTGGCAAGTATGGAAGGAGTGCAACAACTTTATTTTTCGAGGGACTAAACCGGATGCCTGCAAAGTGGTACATTTAGCCCGATTTCAACAAGAAAGCTACCTTAAATGGGGATTTTCACCTCTACAAGCAGAAAAGAAAGAAGATCTAGCGATTTCTAATACCTAGCAAGCCCCGGCAGCTGGTTCCTTCAAGATTAATGTTGATGGGTCGCTGGGCGAAGGATCGATAAAAGGAGCAGTGGCGTGTGTAGTCCGGGATTCTTTCGGCAGCATGGTTAATGGATTCACGAAGCAGGTTTGGGCGAGATCAATCTTTCAGCTGGAAACCCTAGGCATTGTCGAAGCTTTGAAGTATGTAAAGCAAAAGCAATTGGGGAAAGTTGTCGTGGAGTCTGAATACCGAACTCTTGTGCACTGTTTAAAGTACTTGGACTATGGGAACTGGGAAACACGTGCAACGTTGATGGAGTGCAGGTTGATTCTTCAGCAAATGCCGCAAGTGGGCCTCTCCTTCTGCTCACGGTCTACCAATGCAATAGCGGACTGGGCCGCACGCCAACAAAGACAGAAGACCCTTCCTTCCAACTGGTGGGCTGCTCCACCTCCTGGCCTATGGGCCCTTTCATGTTTTGATGCCCCAAATGTTGGGTCTAATGTTTCTGCATTATAATATAAATAAAATGTCCTATTTTCGACCCCAAAAAAAAAAAAAAAAAAGACATGGAAATGAAAGATATTTCTATGGAATTGAAGTTGCGAGGGAAAAAAATGGAATTTTCCTTTCACAAATGACATCAAAACACCATTCATCCAAGTGAGAACGAGTCATAGGCAATAGATTTGCATGATCTATGAAAGCGAATTTCAAGCTGCGAATTCAACATCCGATCAATCTAGAGACAAAAGTGTTTTCTTAATACTAAAAGGGACAAGAAACAACTAACATAATCACCACCAAGGACATCTAGGAGGGAAAGGGCGATGGGAGCTTGGCGGTGGCTGATAAGCGACAAGTAGATGGACTTTGCTTCCATGAGAGAGATTGACATATTCTCAATTATGAGTTGTGATTGATTATTGATTGAAGCCAAAAAAAAGGGGAAAACCATAAAAAATTCCAAATTTTGCTTGCTATGATACATTTACCTTAATTTTTTTAATATATTTACTCCTCTGTCAATAAGTATGGTTAGCAAATTTGCTTATATGGATGACAAAAAGTGAACATTGTTGACGTCAAATGAAATAAAAACAACCTCAACCGAAAAAAATATAAAATCATCGAACGAAGTCTTAGTAAAAGATGAATGTCATACTAGTACAAACTTAGGATTTTTAGGTCTTAAGAAAAAATTTAGTATAACTATGCCATGGACTTAATTTTAACAGAAAGAAAATAAATGCGACAAAAATGAATATAATTTGGAGTTTTTTACCGGCTTTTTTCGAAATCGACGGTGGGTTCTTTTTTTTTATAACTTTTTTTTTATTTTTTTATTTTCAGACTCAATTCCTTTCTCATCCAGAACAACCCCAGGCTTCTCCCGTTTACGCCGTTTTTCCACACAACATCCGATTCATCTCCATCCCCCGCTTCACTTTGCTTCGCGCCTTTTTTATTCTCGTTTGTTTTTCTCTTCATGCTCGCCGCCGCCAATCCTCACGCTGGGCGTATCGTCTCGGATGATGATGACAGACTCATATTGGCCTCGGCTGCCGCGGTTGACGAAGCGACGCCGGACCGGCGGGAGTGCCGAGAGCGGAACCGAAGAATCTCATCCTTCGATTCGGCAGATCGTATCCAGATGATGATGATGATCCATCCAACCTTAGCCTTGGCAATCGGATAAAGCTCTTGTAAACAGTCAACACCACCGGGCATCCCCATTTGCGCGCGGCGTGGATGGGCGAAATAATGGAATTCCGAAAGACGGCGGTGAAGTGGGAGCGAACAGAACGAAGAAAGAATCGGACAGCACATATCCTGGAATGAATCGAAATTTGTCTCGGAAATGAAACGGGGCTGACGATGGTTCAGCGGCGATGGCAGCGTGAGCCTGAGATGGCCCGGCCACAGATAAATCTTATCCAGACATGGATAAGGACAGGAAAGCGACGACTTGAATCAGAGTGGCTGCGACCCGAGTGTGGAATCTGTTGGTGTCGTTCACTGTGGGATGATCTGAATTGCTGGAGATGAATCAGGGGAATCCAGAGCCACAGAGAGAGAGAGAGAGAGAGAGAGAGAGAGAGAGAGAGAGACAGATGCGAAAAAAAAAAAGCTGGTTGGAGAAAAATCTGTCAAGTTTGCAAGGAAGGTGTTTGATGGAATGACGAAGCTGAACTCTGTTTTCAAGGATACCCATTCGAGAGAAAGAGAGAGAGAGAGAGAGAGAGAGAGAGAGAGACTTAGCGAGCTTTATCTGGCGGTGAGAGCAAGTTCGAGTTAGGGAGCGCATGATGTTGTTGATTCTAATAGGAAAAGCCACTGCCAGAGGCTTGGATGCTGTGATGTTGAGAGAAAGGCTGCGGAAAAGTTGTAAGGCAGAAACGCCTTTACATAGTTATGCCACCGCAGCAAAAGAGATGACTGTGAGAGAGGCTTTGAATACTGCATTGACGATGAAGTATCTGCAGATCCTAGAGTCTTTCTAATGGGTGAGGAGGTCAGAGAATACCGAGTTTTTTCTCTTTTCTTTTTGGGCAGAAGCATGGACCTTAGAGGGTTGTTGATATTGCAATTACAGAGGCTGGTTTCACTGGAGTTGAAGTTGGTGCTGCTTTCTATGGTCTCAGGCCTGTTGTGGAGTTTATGACATTCAATTTTGCTATGCAGGCGATTGTCTAGGTTATAAATTCTCCTGCAAAGATGAACTACATGTCAGCTGGCAATACATCAGTCCTTATAGTTTCAAGAGGAGTTGCAGCAGGAGTCAGTGCCCATCATTCCCAAGCCTCGTGAAGACATAGCCATCCCACCTGGAGGAAGCTTTTCTGGATCCAGCCTCATTAGATCACTCGTCACCCTCAGGATCTATCAAACGTGAGAATGGCTCATGGCGTGCGAAATGAGAGTTGCTCATGAACAGTGTAACATCTCTGGTATGTCCCTCCAAAAAAGTGCTTCATCATCCTCTGGTTTTTTTAGATTGGCAGTCACTAATTTATTAAGGCAGTGTGTTTAGTTGCATTATTTGAATGCGTTGCTGTCAAGGAGTGAATATTTTCCGTGGTCACAAATTTAATCGGTGTTTACTCAAAGTCTCCTTTTCAGTTGATATTAATATTACGATGGGATCATCATAAGCACAGAAAAATGAGATAATACATGGCACATGTGTCCATTATAAGATTGTTGATGTAGGATGGGACCATTGTAATTACTCTACTTAACTCAGCTTGTAATTTTTGGTTTTAGCCTCAGAAAGTTTCATGTGTCCTTCTTTTGTTTGAAAGGGTAAGCAACCATTCACAAATTCTGGACATGCTTGTCTTGTTACAAAGTAGTAATTGCCTTTGCTATTCAATGACACTCTTTGCCCTCATAAACTTTGATCGGTGACCTATTGTTGAACCGCTATTCTTTAAATTAGTCCATGATTCAGTCAATTCAAATTTGATTTATTAATTATGTGCTTTGGTGTTCTAGGGATTGAATGAATTTTTATTTGGGTCTGCTTTGTTCGTGGTTATTAGTATCAATATCATGTGTTGCTTCATTCTGTAATAATGCAGTGTAGGAAAGTGGCGAACTCCTCAAGCTCACTACTAGGCAACATTGTCATTGATGATAGGCCTTTTCGGGCATTTGTTTCTCTTGTATACATGTATCTAGTAACATTAGATTAACATAAAGACTCTCTGGAAATACAGATCATGGAGATTTGAGGAATGTGGATTTTTAAGCTGCTTCTGATGTGAAATTGAGGTCTCGGAATTTGACATTTGTCGATTCACTTTTGACTGAGGCTAGATTCAATGCATTTATCATTTTTTTCCTTCTCTTATTTTAAATAGTGATGATGTTGCTGCAGGATTTACCATCAGGGTTGCTGCAAAACCGAAGTATCAAATCAAATCAGTTGTGCAAGAATTGTTTTGTAGCTCTTTCCAGTGGCTTCACATGCAAACCATAGTGGTTCCTGATCTTATGTCTAGGCTTGGATTATTTTATCCAATTTGATGCAGAATCTGTAACTCTTGAATTATTCTGCCACCCACCAAGGAACGTATCCATCGTGGAAATGAAATCTCGTAGGATTTTCACATTTTCATCATCATTTCTTGATATGTAAACTATGTATATTTAGAAATGTTAAGTGATGCAATCACTTTTGGAGCTAGCTTTAGAATGAATCATGTGATACTTTAGCCTTTCAAATTCCTGGTTAAGCTCTTTCCAGTTCAACTTGGTGACCATTGAGTTGTCTTCCACACTGACTGGTTTTAATATATTTATATATATATCATCAAGTGCTAAGTTCCACAACAAACTATAGAGAAAAAATAATGATCAAAGGACTCCACTTAAACGAGCTTTCACTACTCACTTCTCTCTTGACCTTATGCCTCATTTTGGCCCATTCTCTGTGGTAGTAAGTGATTTGATGATTAATGTTTACGTAGTTTTGTTCGTTTGTTCACTAGTTAATGGAGCATCTGTTGTTTTAGCTGATTTTGATTGAACATCTCTGTTTGTGGCTGTTCAAGTGTAGGATGGAAATAGACTGTTTGACTGTTTTAGTAATGTATATCCTTTAAATTTGATACCTTGTCTTTTCTGGTTCGAATGGAATAGTGTGGTAGTTTCACTTCTCTTGGATTGGCTTCCCCTCGACGGTGTCCACAGTTGTGGTATTTGGTGGGAATGGAGTTACCATTTTCATGATTGTCGTGCTAGGTATTACAAACAGGAACAAAATGAGAACTTGTGGGGTATAGTTTTGTTCTCCATGAATCTCTTCAACCAGGATCTTGTATCATATAATGTTGTTTACGTATATGCTGTTCTGGGGTTCAATTGCTGATGTAGTCAGATCAGAATCATGACAAACTGGGAGGTTCACCGGTCCACCAAATGTTTTAACTGTATGCGTTAGGCATATAGCTCATGTGCATGCATGGGTTCTTTACCCTCCTAATATGGCATTGTGGAAGTTATTAATGTGTTTTGACCAGTTTGATAGGAACCAAATCACAGAGGCAAGGCATGTTCTGCTCAGCTAAGCTAATCATTCAGCTTTGCTGTCCATCCGAGGCATGTTTGGGAAAGCAGTTTTCTATTTGCTTCCAATCCTTAGAGCAAAGTCTTTCATTTCTAGACATAGCTTTCCTACTGAACGCTACATTATGGAGGCTTGATTATGTATCCTTTATGACTTTTCAGATTTTCTCAGTTTGCAGTCTGAGTGAGCTCCTTAGCTATGATGGTTTTACCTAATTCAATAATGCTGCATTTCCTAGATATGTCTTCTATAGTTCTCTTCCTTCTGCTTTACAAGCACAACAACACTGGCCTTGAAGTGCCCTTGTGGTTCCTTGTATATTTTAAGGATGTCTCTTTCATATGTAGTTTTTGGATTGCTTCTTGAGGAAGTACTGAGTGTACTAACAGTGTAGGTATGACATGAATTATACAAATATCACCAGCAAGAATGATCACTGAGGGTATGTTCTGGTTCTCCATGAATCACTTCAACCAAGAGGTTGTGTCATATAATGCTGGTTACTAATATGTTGATGTTTGTTCGACTGCTGATGTAGTCAGATCAGAATTATGACAAACAGGGAGGTTCATTGGTCTTCTAAACTTTTAAGTGCATGCATTGGAGATCTAACTCCTGTACACGCATGAGTTCTCTACCCTTCTAACATTGCATTGTGGAAGTTATAAATGTGTTTTGATCACTTTGATCAGAATCAAATCATAGAAGCATGTTTTGCTAAGCAAAGCTGATCATTCAACTTTGCTGCCATCCAAGGCATGTTTGAAAAAGCAGTTTTTTATGTGCTTCCAATCCATGGAGCAAAGTCTTTCATTTCTAGACATTGCTTTCCTGCTGAAAGCTTCATATTACGGAGGCTCAGTTACTGATCATTCATGGCTTGTCAGATGTTCTAGGTTTGCAATCTGGGTGAGCTTCTTAGCTATGTTGGTTTACCTTATTGAATATTGCAACATTTCCTAGATATACCTTTTATAGTTCTCTTCCTTTTGCTTTGTTCTATATTTTAAGTATGTCTCTTTTATATGCAGTTTTTTGATTGCTTCATAAGGAATTACTGAGTGTACTAACAATGTAGGTATGAAGTGGATTGGGGAAATATCACCAACAAGAGTGACCACCCCAAGGGCTATCATTTCTTCGTTTCCAATACTCTCAATTGAGAAACTGATATAAATGGAAGAAAACTCAAGCAAATAAGGGGGTAGGAAGTACGGAGGGAGAAGGATACTTCAGGTGGGATCTAATCGAGGAGGGAGAAGGATACTTCAAGTGGGATCTAATCAAAGTAAGCGTGTATCCCTTCTGTTTATGCAAAGATAAAGGCACCAATACTAGCAGCCATCCACTCATACAAGAACCAAAGAAAGAGAAACCAAAGAAAGAGAGACCAAAGTACTAGCATATATAGTCCGCATGTTGCAACAAAATTAACATTTACTAAAATGATAGGTATGATTAGTAGATACCCACCAATGAAGCACTTAATTTGATACAATGCAAGAAGTGAAGCGACACTAAAAATTGAAGAACTCCCGTTTAGTAAGTCCAAAATTTTGAAGCATGCGACACTGCGGCTGTATCAACACGGTAGAAGACAGCATTTTGATTCTCCACCACTAATCGACACTCGAAATCCACCATCCACCATCTCCAATCACCAAAACAGCCACTGTTGAGCCACCATTGACAGCCGCCACAGGCTCAGCAATAACACCACAGAACGCATACGCTGAACCAGACGAAGAAACTCTCTTTTCGGGAATTCTTGAGGCTTCTTGATCGGCTCTCCTTCTCTGTCGTCCTTCAAGAAATGTTAGCCATCCCTGTAGCTGCTCCGCCATTGCCAGTTTCGTTGTAGCAAGGCCAACTCTCATTCTGCTCTATTTTCTGGTCAGGACGCTCGCAAGTTCACAAACCTTGGTCGTTTCGCTTTCGTCAGCCCTGATCATCAGTGTTGACACCTCTAGGAGCTTTGTCAGTGATTTGATCACCGTCTGAGGTCAAAAACTTAGATGTCATCAAGGTAAATTCCACACACTCTGTTTCTACCGTTTATGAATGAAATAGAGCTTGTGAGCTTTAGGAAGTAATAACGTTTGTGAGTACATCAGTTGAGATTGAAGCTCGATTAACAACTCGGACTCGTATTGTTGTTGTGAGGATCTGAAAGTGAATCTTTGGTTTGTTTGTGCTAATGAGCTCCTTGATTGAAATGCATATCAGGTGTTCAGTGAAATGCTCAAACTAGATCAGTATGTAAATTCGATTCAATTGTGGAACCGCAAAATCATATTACATAAATTCGATTTGTTCTCAACTTATCGAACCCTTATTATGGCTGACTTTGTCGGAATAGGATGCTCATTTGTCAAATGGTGTTACGATTCTCGTCATTTGTATAATATGAAAATTGCTATCTTGTGGCTTGCTGGTTTCTCTGGTTTGAGTTAAAGTTTTCTATATGAACAGAATCGAGTTTTAAATGTGTATTCTGTTGTGAAGGAGCACGAGATCTGCGTGTGCACGTGCAAAGAATGGAGCGTCAGAATCGCCATTGCCCCAAACTTGAACTGGATTTTAATCCTTTTGTGATGACCTTTTCTGATGCTGTGGTTTTCATTTCTTATCTCAAACTTGGACGACATTTGTTTTGTCGTCCAGAATGGACTTGCTGACTTGCTGACAGAGCGGGCCCCCATAGTGCCAGTTGTCGTCCATTGAATGGACAAATGTATTGATCACGTGGCTATCATTGGTTTACTGAATATTTTCTCGTGATGACATTAGTGAGACTAGTTCCAGCCTTTGATCCATTAAGGCTCAGTCGCCACCTTCACCGAGCTCGCACTGGCTGCGGAGCCACCTCGATTGTACCAACTTTCCTCCCTCCCTCTCATCTCGTCTCCATCCTATATGCATACGGAACCCTCCTCCCTCCTCCTCCTCCCTCCTCCTCCTCCTCCGTCATCGAACACTCCAGTTTCCCCCATTCTCCTTCGTGCGAATTCCTGTTCTTGTCGATCCTTCATTCTCGTCTCGCCAAGCGATTGTGGTGCCCCTCTTCAATCCGATCGGGGATCGGTTTCGGTTGAAGCCGATTCCCCTCGTTTCATTCCCTGTGGTTAGGGATGGGAGAACTTACGCTCACGGAACTATTGAAGAAGGCCGCATCGGATTTCCCCGACGGGAGAGCCATCTCTGCCTGCGGGGAGCTTGCTGTCGCACTCACTTTCCCTAACGCCATGGAGGTATGTCTGGGTCATCTCGGTCTGTTCAGGAGTACGGATGATGCTGTTTAAATTCGAGAATGCAATATCTGGAAGATGGTAGTGTTGATGAATTTCTAAGGATGAGATCGATGACTTGTGAAACATCGACTGGGAAATAGCTTGGAAAAGAAAGAGGAAGATGTTTCTTGGAGTTTTACAGTACTTAGAGAACAGAGAAACGGAAATGGCATCGATTTCTACTGAAAAAAATTGCATTGGAGGCATGAAATTCTTTGTGAGCACATGGTGCCAATTGAACAGGAACAAATTGAATTGGGAAGAGCTGAATGAAGAGCGTTTTTTGTCGAGTCCAAAGGTTCTTTTTTGGGATGTGCAAGCATCGATTCATCGTAAAACAAAGTCAAAGCTTATCAAAAGGAAATGCATGATTTTAATGAAATCAAACGTCGACAAACTAGTTGTCTGCATATTCTGCATATGTATGTGTATCTCCAATCTGCAGGGACCAGTGTGATAGTTTGCTGATTGGAAAATATGTGTTCGTTTTGCAGTTTGTGATCCTGTTTCTGGCGGTAATTCATTGCCAAGCCACCGCAGCTCTGCCCGACCCCATCGACATAGCTAAGGAGTTCAAGTTCCACCTTTCCGACTCAAAACCGAAGCTCCTATTGACCCGGCAACAAGGAAACCGACAGGCTCAATCCACTGCTTCCAAGCTCAACATCCCCCACCTAACTGCCAAGCTTCACTCTGCCGATTCCAAAATCACTCTCTTTGACCAACGTAGAGCCAAGCCTCGACTCGATGTCCAAAGTCGTGAACAATCCCTCGGATGTAGCTCTGTTCTAGCACACCTCTGGCGCTATGGGTCGCCCCTCCCCAATCGGATGCTGCTAACTCAGCGCAATTTGGCATCATCAAGTGGGTGTACAAACTAATAGAGTCAAGACTCTACCGTGATTGTGTTTCCATTGTTCCATGTGAACAACTTAGTTGGTAGATTATTCAGTTGTTTCTTCTGGAGTTCTGCCTCAGCTTGCAACTTCTCTTTTTCCTCTTGCAAGCTCAGAGCTGTCTCCTTCTCATTCCTCAGGTCCCTTTCGATCTTCTGAATATCCAACTCAGCCAGGTCCACAATCGACCTTATATGGTGTTGGAGCTCGGGCATAGGAACGTCACTCTCCCTCGCCTTCTCTTCCGCATTCAGATTCTCCAAGTTTGCTAACACCCTAACCTGAGGTCCGCGCATGTCGAGTACCTTTTACACAACTTCAACGCCCTGTTCCTGCTTCTTCGCCAACAGTTCTTCTGCCGTAATATACTTCGCTTTGTTTTTCAGCGTCGTCTTCTTCGTTTGCTTAGACCAAAGCTTCTCCTTACCGGGCACGTCAGGTGATGGCTTCTTTTCCTCTGGCCCCAACGAGGCAACAGGTGCCTTTGCAAGAGTTTCCTCGTAAGTCGTTGAAACCCACACCCATATCCCTAGGACGCAACTTTGCTTCAATGAATGTCACAATCCCTTGTTGGTTCTTCTCAAGAGCCCCAAGCCCGGCCTATCCTCATCCACGACAGCGGATTCTTCATCCTCATTCTCTGTCTTCGAGTTCTCGTCAATCTCTTTGTTCGGCATGACCGTGCCGGTGGACACGAAATTCACGGGCTTCGACAGATCGGCCTTACCTAGGAGGTCCCTGTTCTTCCTCCGCTTCCTCTTGGAGGAGTCGTCGTAGTCTGAATCGGAGTCCCCCGACGCGAAGACGCCGTAGAGCACGTCGTCCTTGGTCTGGGCAAGCTTCTCCCTCCGCCGGCGGTAGTAGAATTCCCCGTCGATCCGCTGCCGGTCGTCGTAATCGTTGTCCATCCCGAACCTCTCCGTCTCCTGGTCCTCGTCCATCTTCGAGCAATCCCGAAGAACCGAAGCGAGGGACCTAAGGGTTTCGGACGAGGCGGAGAGAGGGGCGGCGCTGCTGCCGAACGCCAAGGTGGCCTGGTGGTGGCGGCGGTTGGAGGCCGCGATACAGCAGTGCAGCTCAGCTCGAGGGTTGAGAGAGAGAGAGAGAGAGAGAAGAAGCAGAGAGTGACCGAATGCTCGAAACGCAAGAACTGGAAAACCTAACGGATCTTCTTCTTCTTGTCCTTCTTCTTCCTCCCCTTTAATTTCTCGGATGTTAACAACTGTTGATCTTTTTTTTATTATTCCCTATTTACTTCGAGGAGAGGAAATTCATTTATCATGATATTTGTTGATGATATATTGATGATTGAAAATGAAATTAGGCAAATTTTCCAATAATAGGCCTCAGAAAATTGAGAAAATATATTTTTAAAGAATTTAAATTGCAAGAAATAAAAGTGGAACTTCCAATAGGAAGTACTTGTTGGAAGATGAATGACATGATGCAGACTCAATGATTTAATTAATCTTAAAACTTGAAATAATTGAGGATATCTCCATACACTCCTAGTTAATTTATTAGAAAGAAATGGAAAGGAGGATATTTGGCATTTAAAATTTCTTATCGATCAAGGAATTTTTCTATTGTCAAATAGTTATTCGAAATTAAAGGTATATTGTGACAAAAATTGCAGCAAAAACCCAATTTTCAGTAAACACACCATTTACATAGAATTGGAGGAAAAATTCAAATAGTGGTTTGAAGTGTTTTCATTTTCTCAAATAAAAATCTAAAGTAGACTTATTTCAAATAAAGTTCAAGATAATTGCTTCAAATAAAGACTAAGTGTTATTATTTTCTCAAACGAAGGTTTCAAGTGGATCTTATTTCAAAAAGACCTAACTATGTCTTCTTCAAAAATGGCTTGACTTTTTGATTGATCAATGGCATTTTATTCATTTATCTTTTTTTTTTAAAAAAAAATAATTTTTCCTTTTTTTTTTTTTTGTCTTTTCTTTCTTATTCATTGGTGGCTAACCACTTGTTGCCGATGTCAAAAAGGGCTATGAGAGAGTCACCCTCGTCAATGTTGGTGAGGTGACCCCTTCCCTAAGGAGGCTGCCGCAAACGAGGCCAGCCCTAGCAAGGGTCACCTCACTAGACTTGGGCGAGGTTGACCTCCTTAGTGGCTAGCAAGGGAGGTTCTTGTCTAGATGAGCTACCTTCACCTTGGGGCAGGTTGCCCTCCCAATCATCAGTGAAGTTGGCCCTCGCCTGTGGCTAGCGAGGGTCACCGAACCCTCATAGGCGCCAAGTGAGGCCGATTCTCACCTAATCTAGTGAGGGCTTGTAGGCCCTCATGGGCCCTTAACAGCGGCCAACAAAGGTGGCCGACAAATGGACTCCAATGATGGTCGACCACCTTCTCGAGCTCCCTCACTCTCTAGTTCTCTCCTTCTCACTTGCTCAAAGATCTCCCAAACGGCCTGACCCCTCTCCCTCTCTCTCTTGCCAAAGACCCTTGAAAACCTTTTGCTTTCTTCCTTTTAAGCTTAGCCAGCTTAAAGTGCACATGGCTTCTGCCAACGCTAGCCTGTAGCGGACGGCCTGATCTCCGACCTTGGGATCATGGTGCGACCTGCTACTCCCCTATCTTTGTACCTCCATTGCTCTCCTTTTTGCGGAAGGCGCAAGCAGCATAAGGGGAGGAAGAAGAAGAGGCGTGCGGGTTGGGCCTAGAAAAGAAGAGAGCCAGGCAAGGAGGCAGGGAGAAGAAGAGGAGAAGAAAGAATAAAGGAAAGAAGGCTGGGCCGGCTTGGCCTTAGCCCAGTCTCGTTTCTCCTTTTTTTTTTTCCTCTTTTAAGTAATGGTTATTTTAATTAATTTTCTTTTTTTTTCTCTTTTAATGAAAAGGCTCTATTACTACCAATGCAAATACTCCTAATGTCAATATGTCATACAATTTAATGGAATTTATTTTTGCTAAAGTTTAAAATTTAATCTCTAATTTTTTATGCAATTAATAAATGACTAAACAAGTCATTAAAATTTAGGTATCAATAGTTACAAGTATTCTTGGGCACATTTCTGTATTTATATTTTAATGTTACTTGATAATTCAAGTATCCATTTTTATTAGGAATCCATTTTCGACAATTAAATTGAAGTTTTTTGCTTCCTTGCTTTTAATCTCATCTTGAAATTGTATAAGGGTTTGAAAAAATATGGAAAATAAGGAGGCTGAAGGGTACAGATTCAAGTAGAACAGAGTGGCCAGTCCTAACATAGGGATGAATGAATGGAGGAGACTAGACGAGGGACCAGGTATCCACTACAGCTTAGCAAGTGTCAACATTGATGGAGCTACATATAATATGACTGATGGAAAAAGGCATGTCATTTCATTTACTGAATGGAATTTTCAACGTTTTGCAATTCACACGAACATGAGTTCCATATACATGAAGTGGCAAAAGAAGAGGTTTCATGGATAAGGTCAGTGATCATTCACCATTCCATATCGTTAGCATTAAGAAAAAGCTTATCTTGATTTTTGAGGGATTTAGAGGTAGAACAACACAATTGTAAAAAAGAGGAGAAAATTATCAAAATTTTTTCAAATTTATTGTACTTTAACTAATTCAGTTCTAAAATTTTTAGTTGTACCAATTGTGTCCCACACCTTTTCATCTTTGCCAATGAAATCCATCCAATTGATTTTGATTGGAAAAAAGCTAACATGCAATCTAGTTAGTGTCAGTTATCCTATATGGTATATTGACGCTAATGTGGATAACTTTTTAATTTTTAATTTTTTTCCTTTTTTCATTATTTTGTTTTTTCTTTGCTTTTTGCCGATGGCTAGTCTCATGTGATGGTTGGCCACTAGCAAGGCTAGCCTAGGCGAGGCGAGGTGGTCCCTTGCTTGTTTTTGTCAAGGGCCTCGATGCCATTGCTTAATGCTGAGTGAGGGTCATTGGTCCTTTGTAAAAGAAAATTTATATATATAAAAAAGTAAACAAAAGAAAGGAAAATAAAAAATAAAAACCCAAAAAATTATCAAAAAATTATTCAAAAAATGTCCATGTTAGCACTAGCTATGTCACGTAAATTGATCAACATCCATCTTAGCAATTTTCATACGTAATTGGCCGGATTGACTCAATTGACAAAATGTGAAAATGTTTATGAATCAATTAATATAATTGAAATATTTAAAACTAAATTGAATAAAGTATAATTAATTTTGGACTTTTTGAATGGTTATTCCAACCAAAGTGGGAATTGACAAGAACTTACTCTTATCGGAGCCACTAGTTGACAACATTTTTTTTTTTTTTTTTGAATTTCTTCATCTTATCTCACAAACCAAAAATACCAACGAATAAAGTTATTCAAGTGAATCTAAAAAGAAAAATTACATTAGAAAGTCAAATATTTTGTGCTAGTGATCAAGTCTTCATAGTTTTTGAAACCTATGCATTCAAATCCTAATTTCGATGTTAATAGAGTCTATTCACTGGAATTTCAAAATACTCAAATTTCTCACAAAATTGAACCTTTGATAGACCTAAAGGATCTTCTCGATGGCATTGATCCACATAGATATAGAGAGAGACAAAGCCCTAGTGTGGGGGGAAGGGGGAAATTGTCCAAAAAGTTCTAAACCTATTTTACATTTGTCAATTTAGTTGCAAAACTTTTCACGTTTTGCTATTTGAGTCTATTTGGCAAGAAATTGCCAACACAAATGTCGGCCATCCTTCATGGCATGGCTAGCTTTGACATGAAATTTTTTAATAATATTTTAAATTTTTTTATTGATTTATTTATTCTTTTTATTTTTATTTTTTTTTATAGTGGCTAGCTTGCTATGCCCTTGTGGGCCGCAAGTGAGGCTAGCCTCGCCATGGCCTTGATTTGATTTAGGTAAGGGGCCTCCCTCGTGGTCGTGATGGTTTGAGCGAGGCCAGCCTCACTAGCCACAAATGAGGTAGCAAAGCCCTCACTAGCTGCAGGGCCATGGTGAGGTTGGCCTAAAAGGAAAAGAGGGAAAAGAGAAGGAAAGAAATAAAGGAAAAAAAAAAGAAAATAAATAATTTTTAATTTTTTTTCATGTTAGTGTTGATTATGTCACGTAAAACTGTCGGTGTGTATGTCAACGACTTTTGGCCAAATTGATTGGAAAGACTCAATTGACAAAACATGAACATGTTTAGTACTTAATTGGCAAAATTAGAAGGTTTATAACTAACAAAATTGCAATAAGTTTTGGACTCTTTTCACGAATTTTCCTAACAAGTAGAATCACCACTTGTGGTCAATTAGTGGCCACCGATTTATGAATGTGATCGAATTATGGAAATTTTGGTGAATAATTACAGATTTTTAGGAAAAAAATATCATCACCTCACGATTTGGTGGAAGAGACTATGAATGAAGGCAGGTTTTACGATGTAGCAATATGGGTGGAGGTTTACTAGATATAGAAAATTGACTCTTGATTCTGATTTAAGTTATTGCGTCAATATGGATTCGACTGCATAATATAAACCTCATGGGTTCCAACTTGGGCTCATCTTTGGAAGATTCCTCATAATGGGGTACAGGAATTATGCAGCTGAAAAAATAATTTGCGAAAATAAATAATTCGGAGGAAATTAAATAACGCACACAGGAAAACGAAGGCAGAAAAATATAATCTCTTACTAAAAAGAAAATTGTCAGTGTCATTAGAAATGTTCATTAAATTTCGAATATGATTAATCATTTTGCTAATCTTTTACAAAGTTAAATTTGCGAAAAGGAAAATTATTATCGACTTTTCTCATAAATCTTGACTAAATAGGAGAGAAGTCTTCGACGTGGCATTGCTAAGTCCTTGAAGCCCGCAAGCTGCGGCACCTACTAACGGTCCCCTATGTTTTCGGAGGTTTCAACAAATAGTTTCTGGAAAATTATTGGAGGTTTAAAACGAGGAAAAAGACATTCTCCACGACCTTAGAAATAACTACATCTATCTTCCACGTCGCTCCGTACGCCGTCCCACCAGTCGAACGGGACCAAAAAGAAGTTCTAGAATTAACAACCTTAGTTGCCCCAATGGGAATGACGAGTAAGAGGTAACGACAAAACGACTCGATGACGAAAAAACGACGTTCTCATGCCCCCTTACTGTCAGTTACCCATCCATCTCACCCTTTCTATTATAAGCAAAGAATTTAATGAACCGATTGAACCAATTTCAGCTATTTAAGCTCACCTTGAAGACCCCGAGTTTCACCAACTGAAAATTAACAAAGAGAGGATATAAAATTGTTTCCCAACTCTCTTAGCATCATCAAGACTTTATCTCTCAAAAATACTCAAGAGTTGCCATGAAATATACAGCAATTATCTTGATCCTTCTACAATGTTGCCTTGCTTTGGAGGCCAACTCGACAATCCTGCATAAGTATGAGTCGATTTTCAACTTTGGCGACTCTCTAAGCGACACTGGGAACTACCTCCGATCTGCGGGGGATCATGCGATCCTGCCGATGTCTCCTTATGGCAAGACCTTCTTTGGGCATCCGACTGGTCGTTTTTCAGATGGACGTCTTACAATTGATTTCATTGGTATGTTCTCCTAACTCTTTTTTGCTTTTTGTAAATGCATGCTCGTGTTAGGGAAGAGAACTAAGGACCATTCAAGTGAAGAATCACCTAGCTCTTCGACCTCCCATCCTGCACGCCCAGTACCGGGAATCCCTCGTGCAGCTTCAGCTTGTTGTGTTTTAGCACAAAACTTCTTCTTGAGATTGCCAAACTCATCATACATCTCACCATCATCCTGACATTATTTTAAACAGTCCTTTTTCAGCACTGTTCTAGGCAATTTCTACTAAAGAGACTTGAAATGAGTATCACCTCTTCGGCCTCCTTCCGCCTTCGCTTCGTTTCCTCGAGTTCCTCTTCATCAAGTTCCTTGTAACCTCCCCCACGTCCACCTCTATATATATACCAAAAGACAACGGCAATGTGATAGCAATACTAAGAGAAACCACAAGAATGACTTTCCAAGTTTCAAATTCTACAAGTGCTTCGATGCACTTTTATCACCCAGAGAGGGAGGGAGGAAGGGAGACTTGACAACAAAAGCCAAAGATTAAAAGAATGGTCTATCTATCCAATGGTGTTCATAGGTCTAATATTGGAAGTGCAGTTTCTTTCTTTCCTATCAAAAGCCATCCGGATAATTAATCTTCCAAGAATTTTGTTAAAAAGACGAAAATTTTGACATTTCTTTTACAAAACATATGATTGGGACAGAAAATTTAATATATTCTCTCTGTTGTGCTCTCTCATATTCTGCGACAGTTAATCATCATGCTAATTAGTCCCAGTTCATGTAATGTATATACATAAGCACTCCAATATACATGTACACATTCAACCAAATGGCAGCACAAGAAAACTCCTCGTTCCTAAAAGCTCTTAAACATTTATGAAGGCCGCAGCTTTTGTTGAGAATATTTGGATCTACAGCAGTATATATCCAAGCTCAAAGACAGGGCTATTTTTCTACGTTTGGTGTTGATATTTCACTGACGACAATACATTTTTTTCTTTTGAAACGACAGGAAAAAGAACTTCTTGTTTAAAGTGGAGTTAATGACAATCTTTAGCAGTCTTTATCATCAATGAGGGTGTTAATTTTAGATGTTTAACTGGTGTATATGCGTTACATATATGAAAATGCAGCGGAAGCAGTTGGGTTACCCTATCTGAAGCCATATCTTGAGGTAGTCAACAGCTCAGTTGATGCTCGTAGCGGAGTTAACTTTGCAGTTGCTGGTGCCACAGCGCTTGATCCGACATTCTTTGCAGCTCGAGGCATTCCAGCGATGACAATGACGAATCATTCCTTAAAAGTTCAGCTCGACTGGTTTAAGAAACTTAAATCTTCTCTTTGCACAACACAGCAAGGTAAATAATATAAACCCTATTTTTGTAGGCTCCGATTGAGGACTAACATGTATAGCAATTACTCTTTTGTGTGATCGATCGTATTCAGTGAAGATATTTACTGAGGTGATTTGGTAGATATCACGTCTTTGTAGCTCATAAATCTTTCTTAGGATGACCACTACAAGTTTGGTGCAATAGATTGGGATGTTTAGACTTGCAACTTAGAAACTGAGGCACACTTGCTTAGGCCTAGTCTATTAATTTATGGGGATTGAAGAGCATTTCATAGGTCTCTAGATAGACAAGTTTCTATTTTCGTGCTCTTGCAATATCAAAAAAATAAAAGAAGTCTTTCGTTGAGTGACTTCAATATTGGAATATATCATTATTAGGATTTTTAAATTGATTACTTGAGTCATTTGATGATTTGATTTTTATTTTCGTTCTTTTCTTTTGTAGATTGCAATACATATTTCAAGAAGTCTTTATTTCTAGTGGGGGAAATTGGTGGAAACGACTACAATCTTGCTTTCGCCCTGGGTGCAACCTTTGAGAAGCTCCGTCCCATTGTGCCAAATGTTGTTGGAGCCATCGCCAATGCCACCAGTGTATGGTGAAAGGAGATGAGGAATCGAGAGAAGATCAAGAGAATTCTGTAGGAATTGTATTTTCATTGTATTGATTTAATGTACAATGCTCTGTAAATATAATACAATTGATGATATAATAAAGGGAAGAAAAGATTGAATATATCAATTCCTAACTAAAATACATAAATACAATCGACCACAATCGACCGAGATTCCTTCTAAGTAGGTCTTCGGAATCCACCAAATGCATATCTTCCAACACTCCCCCTCAAGCTGGTGGCTGGTAGATATCTAAGACACCAAGCTTGTTCAACAGATATGCATGTTGTCTCTGACATAGAGGCTTGGTAAAAATGTCAGCAGGCTGTTCTACCGTTCCAATCCCTCTTGTTTCAACTATCCCTTGCTGAATTTTTTCACGAGTGAAGTGACAATCCACTTCTATATGTTTTGTTCTCTCGTGAACTATGGGATTCGCTGCAAGTTTGACCGCTACATCATTGTCGCAAAACAATTTTGTCGGACCCTTCAATTTGACTCCTAGATCCCGAAGTAGTCCTCTTATCCATACGATCTCACAGGTAGTCTTTGCCATAGCTCGATACTCTGCTTCAGCTGAGGATAAGGATACAGTTGCTTGCTTCTTGGTCTTCCAACAAAGAAGTGAATTTCCAAGCTTAATGCAAAAACCTGTGATGGATCTTCGGCTCATGGGACAAGTCGCATAGTCTGCATCACAATATGCCGACATTTCCATGTTGCATTTCCTGGATAAGAGAATCCCCAGTCCTGGACAGCCTTTCAAGTATTTTACAACTTTTAGAGCAGCATTCATATGAGATAATTTTGGACCATGCATAAACTGACTGAGGGTTTGCACTGCATATGAGATATCTGGTCTAGTCATTGTTAGGTATATGAGTTTCCCAACAAGTCTTTGATAACTCGAAGGATCCTTAAGAACAGGATCATGATTCTCTGATATCCCTGCATCATAGTCCTTGGTAGTCAATTTTGTGTTTTGCTCAATTGGAATGACTGAGGGTTTGCATCCGGATAAACCTGCTTCAGAAATGATTTCTAGCACGAATTTCCGTTGACTAAGAGAAATCCCCTGATCAAATCGAGCAATTTCAATACCAAGGAAATATTTCGGTGCTCCCAGATCCTTGATATGAAAGGTGGAATGCAAGAATTTCTTGAATTTTTCTATTGCATCTTTATCATTGCCCATGATCAGAATATCATCTACATAAATCAGCAGGTAGATTGATGACATACCTTGATTCCATGTGAATAATGCATAATCATATCTGGATTGACTGAATCCTGTAGATATAAGGGCATTGGCAAATTTTGCATACCACTGCCTGGAAGCCTGCTTGAGACCATAGAGGGATTTGCAGAGACGATACACTCTATTCTCCCCCTGTCTCCGTAAACCCTGAGGAATTTCCATGTATATCTCCTCATCTAAATCTCCATGAAGAAAGGCATTATTCACGTCCATTTGATGTAAAGGCCAATCATGGATAGCAGCAACAGAGAGAAAAGATCTTACAGTTACATCCTTGGCTACTGGAGAGAAGGTCTCGTGATAATCAAAACCTTCCCGTTGTGTAAATCCCTTAGCCACCAACCGAGCTTTGTAGCGCTCTATGGAACCATCAGCTCTGTATTTGATTTTGTAGACCCATTTGCATCCAATCGGCTTCCGGTTTGGAGGTAATGTGACAAAATCCCAGGTTTGATTTTCAATCAAAGCCTTTAATTCGGCTTCCATGGCTTCTTGCCATTTAAGGTCACTAACTGCCTGTTCATAACTGGACGGTTCTTTGTCCTCTGATATTCTACTAACACAACATCTATGTTCCGGCGAAAGTTTATGAAACGAAACATAAGATGATAGTGGATAATGAATACCTGGTGAGTTGAGGGTGGCACACACATAATCCTTTGTCCAGGCTGGTGGACGAACAAAACGCCCAGACCGTCGAGGATAATCCACTTGCAATGGAGCAGGTGAGGAAGGTTGTGGAGCATCCACTGGTGCTGGAACAGGATATGAGGGCGATGTATTGTCAACCACGACTTCCTCTTCATTGGTTGGTGAATGATTCTCATGAATTTGAGATGCAGCATCATCTGATGTAGATATTTCATATGGTTGATGGATCATGACTGGAGATCTTGTCAAAACAAATCCATTATCAATTGAATCTTCTATGGAATGACTTGAATGTCGTGAGATCTCTGTGTATCTGTCAAGGACTCCGGTTGTGGAATGGAAAAATTGCTTCATGAAAATGGACATCTCTGCTGACAAAGAATTCCCCAGTCGTCTGATCCAGAACACGATAACCTTTCTGCAAATTTGTGTATCCCATGAAGATGCAGCGCCTGGCCCGTGGGCCCATTTTATCGCGGGGTGATAGTATCGTTGCATAACATAGACACCCGAAAATTCGTAGGCGATTTATTTCTGGTTGTCTCTTGAAAAGCAACTCAAATGGAGATTTTCCATTTAGTACTCGCGTGGGCATGCGATTAATGAGATATGCCGCGGTCAGAATACACTCACCCCAATATTTTTCTGGAATGGATGCTTGAAACTTTAATGCTCTTCCAATTTCCAAGAGATGACGATGTTTGCGCTCCACTACCCCATTCTGTTGTGGGGTATATACACAGGAACTTTCGTGGAGGATCCCATTGGATGAAAGAAGGGAATTGCAATCATGGCTAAAGAATTCTTTCCCATTGTCTGTCCTCATGCGCTGAATAGATTTTCCAAATTGATTTCTGGACAGGGCAATGAAGTTCCTCAAATTTGAGAAAACTTGTCCCTTGGACTGCATCAAGAACACCCATGTGGCACGAGAATAATCGTCCACAATTGTTAAGAAATATCGTGACCCATCATGATTCCGTGTATGGTAAGGACCCCATATATCGACATGGATTAGTGAAAAAATATCAAGTGCACGATTTTGACTAGAGGGAAAAGGAATACGAGATTGTTTTGCAAGGGGGCATATTGGACATTTAGAGTAAGGGAAAAAAGAACTATGACCCAATCTTGAATGCATAAGAAATTCTTTATCATTGGTAGCTGCATTACACAATGACACTTTATTTGAAAAAATAGATGACAAATCAAGATTACTTGGGAAATTTTTCCAAAGGTATAGTCCTTCACAGAGACTACCAATGCCCATCACTTTGCCAGTCGAAAGGGCCTGAAAGAAGCAAGTGTTAGGATCAAACAATATACGATAGGAATTTTCTTGACAAGCTTTGGAGACAGAGACAAGATTGAATCGAAATTCTGGGACATAAAGCACATTTGTGAGAGTAATTTGGGGACTAAGTTGAACTTTCCCTGTAATTGTAACATAAGTAATAGTCTCATTGGGTAATTGCACAGAAATGGGAAAATCCAATTTCGCATTCATTTATGAAAAAAATGCTTTCTCACAAACTATGTGATCACTGGCCCCAGAGTCAATTATCCAATTATTTCTCGAAATATTATTGATCAGGCAGCGAGAGATACCTTAAAAATTTCCCCCTTTGTTGGCGGTGTCCAATATGTGCATGGCCTGCATCAGTTGTTGATATTGCTCATATGTAATAGATTTATCAACATTGGACCCACTAACTTGATTGGCTGCAGAAAATTCCTTTTTTCTCCCTTTTTCTCCAGGTTTGCCGTGTAACTTCCAACAATTCTCTATTGTATGGTGCGAGCGACGACAAAAATCGCAATATAATTTTCCTTTTCCTTTAGAGAAAATTTTCGCATATGCAGAAAAAATCCCACCGTCAGATCCTTTCGCGCTCGCCTCATCTCCACTGTCGGATCCAGCGAAGCGGATCAAGCCTCTTTGGCCGTCAGATCGTCGCGGATGATCTGGACCGCCCATTCCTTCATTTTTAAAGGGGTGTCCCTCTTCCAAACGGAACCCTAGCGCCTCCTGCATTCCTCCTTTTTCGTGCGCTAGGGTTTTGGCTCCTGGATTCCGCGGCGGATCTCGCCTTTCTCCTCGGCTCGCGAGTGCAAAGCTTCCTGTTCCCTTCGTCGGCTCCGAGGATGTGAGTCTCTGACTCTCTTCCTGGACGGCAAGTTGGAAGATTCGCCCGAGTGGAGGCGCGGGCTCCATGGCCAAGATCTGGGACCGAAAGCTCAGGTACGAGTCGTTCAATATTAGGAGGAAACGGGTTGCCTTTTCTCTTTCCTTTATGGAACAATATTGTGCAAGGGTCTCCTCTGGTCCTTCAAGCCTTTCTTCTGCGGCTTCGAGATTGTTCCATAAGGACGATAATTTGTTATAACAGGCCGTCACGGTCATGTTCCCTTGCTTTAAATCGCTGAGTTCCTGCAAAAGAGAAAAGATTCGTGCCCGATCTAACTTGCCATACATCTGTTTGATGTTGTCCCACATGGTTTTCGAGTCCTCTGTTGGTGGTAGGCCAGCCGCGACTTCTGGGGAGATGCAGTTGCCGAGCCATGTCCTCACGAGTTGATTGCACTTCCTCCAGAATCGGGCTAGTTGCTCATCAGCAGGAATCGGAATCGCCCCGTCGAGGAATCCATCCTTGTCCTTCGTCATGAGGGCGCGCCGGAAGTCTCGGGCCCACCTGTGATAATTCTCCGGTTCGGTTAACTGTAAACTGATTAACTTCAGTTCAGGGCCGTCGGCCGTCGAGACATGCAGAGGGTCTCCAGGCTCTGGTCGCCTGGTGACGGCAGCGACGGGGAACGGCATGAATTCGGGTGCAAGATTCGGGTAGGGATTTGTTCCCTGACCCAATTCGTTTGAGCCGATTTGGTAACCCGCATTTGAAATTCCCGGGTAGGGATTCGTTCCCATACCCGGCTCTCCAGACCCGCTTCCAGACCGGATTACCTGCTCCACTCCGGGGTTCGAGTTTGCCCCGTTCACGGTTGGTGGGCTCCCCTCGGATTGGACGTGGGCTCCTTGGTGGCCCACAAAACCAAGCGATGATGTATTCGGGCTTGGCCCGAGATACCATGGGTAAGGTATCCACTGGAACGGTTGACCCGCAAAGGGTTGCCCCGGCCCGAACCGAGCTCGTGTGGGTCTCCACCGAACCGGTTGAGTTTGGATTGCTTGTTGTTGTGTTTCGTCAGAGGTACATCTTGGATCTGCAACGGTGATGAAGCATCTGGGGTGGACTGGTTATCGGCCATGGAAGTTACGGAGGTAAGGAAAAAAGTGAAGGTAAATAAACAGAAGCTCTTATCTTCTTTTTTGAGAATGGTTCCTAAGGTAGATCTGTTGAATTATTTCAGATCTCCTTCGGTAGGCAACCGGGAGCGGAAGCGAGGAAAAAAATCAGAAGCCGAAGCTCTGATACCATGAAAGGAGATGAGGAATCGAGAGAAGATCAAGAGAATTCTGTAGGAATTGTATTTTCATTGTATTGATTCAATGTACAATGCTCTGTAAATATAATACAATTGATGATATAATAAAGGGAAGAAAAAGATTGAATATATCAATTCCTAACTAAAATACATAAATACAATCGACCACAATCGACCGAGATTCCTTCTAAGTAGGTCTTCGGAATCCACCAAATGCATATCTTCCAACATATGGACCTTTTCTTTTTCTCGCAAGGAACAAAGTGCAATACTATTTGTCCAATAAGATCTTGCGTGGTTAACCTTTTTTTTAGCACTCCAATAAGTTTTTCATGGCATGTGATCGTTTTAGATGCTCATTGAACACGGGGTGGTGGAGTTAGTAGTGCCAGGGAATCTGCCAATTGGTTGCTTGACATCTTACATAACGACAGCTCCGCCCTTTCTCAAGAACGATGCTAATACGGCAACTGGTTGTCTCAATCGTTATAATGAATTCGCCAAGTATCACAACGATTATCTCCAACGAGAGTTGCAGGTTTTGAGACAAAAATATAGCCATGCAAGGATTATCTATGCGGATTATTATGGAGATATCATGCGTCTCTTTGAATCACCAACACAGTATGGTGAGTTCACTTTCTTCTTACTTTCACGATCAATGGTGAATAGGCATATAGAACCTTCAACTACGTATATAGATTGAAGATTTATCCTACTTGCGGCGTCTTTATGAACTTATAAGGTTAAGTGGTGAGATCGATGTCCTGTTGTTTTTAGGTTTCTCTAAATCAACACATGTAGCTTGCTGTGGAGCTGGTGGACCATTTAATTTCAACGTCAGGATGATGTGTGGTTCCACGTCAAAAGTGTGTAAAGATCCATCAACCTCCATACTTTGGGACGGAGTTCACTTGACCGAGGCGGCGTATCGGCACATGGCCAAGGGCTTACTCGACGGTCCCTTCACTTCTCCACGTCTCGTTGCCTAGAAGTCCGAAGGGGACGATGCATAGAGCATCGATTCTACTGTCAAAGATGAATGTATGCTCATGGTCACCGAGTCATAAAGAGTCACTGTGTTCGGTGGATTGACATCTTGTTGTTCTACCTATGTGTTCTTGTTTCAGATTTCTATCCTGTAAACTTTTCTTGTTGGATTATCATTCATGTGATGAGTCATGAATACTGATGGAATCAAAATCTTGCAAATTATTATTGATATTGCGAGCCACACAACTAATTAACTACCCAACTTTTCTCAACAACTGGTTTTATGATTCGATCCTCTCAAATCAAGAGATGAATTTACTTATTGAATTTATGTTTTTGAAGGTTTGACATATTAATATGAACGATTTTGGATAGCACATATTAATCAAAATGTTTTCAAAGTATTTAATTAACCATATATCTCTGATGATACTAATTTGTTTAGGTGCACATATTAGCGTTAGGGATAAGAGACGTCCATGGGAGAGTTGATACGGCATTGAATACTCACTTTATACATCTGTCTCTTAACTCGTTTTGGATTAGAGTATCAGTCCAATTGAATATGTAAAGCCCGTGGGATTTAAACCTGAGCTAATTTTTAGAAACTTCCAAGAATGGGGTTTTGGAATTTTGTCGCGCCACCCAAATTACGATAAAAATGAGGCCGAGGGATATAATTAATGTCCAAGTGGGAGCCAATAACCAAAACCAGTTTGGACCATAGCCAGAAAAATAATAATTTTGCGTTTGATTATCGATGCATAATACACAAGAAAACAAGTCATAGTTAGATCGATCTGTTCAACACCATGTGACATTTTGCATAGTGTACTTCAATATTATCAATTATTTCAGCAGCTAACAATAATTGCCATTAGCTCGTGCGGATTATGTTCATTTCGAACTGCCTGATGCCTTAGAATGTCCTATTAATCTATTCTATCTGACCTGTTATTTCGCATCATATCGTCTTAACCATTTATTTTGACCCATGTGACATCCTAACTGGATTAGAAACCAACAAAAATAGTCTAAATCGCCTCCTCTATACAAAATAGTTTGGAAAATAAGAGAAGTCTGAGACTTCATCGTTTTCGTAGAAAGAGCTAACTCAAATATTACCGCGTTCAATTTGGTAGCGATATGGAAAAATACAGATGAGGCTCTTAATCATTTAACACGTTTTCAACGGGTGGTCGTTTTGGGACATCAAGCCATCATTGTACGATCATCAAAAATCAACAACATGAGTCGCCAAGGAAGACCCAGACATCCACAAGACGACATTCTCATGTCACCATGTTTATATGTCGAGCTTCCATCTGACACTCCAATGTATAAGCAAAGGGCATAGTGACTCCTGATTACACCGCCTTCAGCAATTCAACCTCACCTCCAAACCCCATCTTTTCACAAAATTGATATTAGCAAGAGAGCACATAAATTGTCTACCAACTCTCTTAGCATCTCCAAGACTTCTTCTCTCGAAAATACTCAAGATTCCCGTGAAATATAATATAATAATCTCGATACTTCTGCATTGTTGTCTGTCTTTGAAGACCAACGTGGCCCTCCCGCGTAGGTACGAATCGATTTTCAATTTCGGCGACTCTGTAAGCGACACCAGGAACTTCCTTAGTACCGGGGCGGTCGCATTTCTGGCTGTGGCTAAGCTTCCTTATGGCAAAACCTTCTCTGGGCATCCCACCGGTCATTTTTCAGATGGACGTCTCATGATCGATTTCATAGGTATGTAGTCCTCTCAGACTCTTCATCTGCTTTTGTAAATGAATCTGCTTTTAGGAAAAAGAACAGGGATTTGATGCAAAAGGCCACTAATTTTGGTATAAATATTGGGATCTCTAGCAGTAGAAAATAATGCTCAAGGAAAAACTATTTATACCCGCGGTGTTCGTATCATGCTCTGCGTGCGAGGTTGGGACACCTGGAGTGCCATAACTTGGCACGCCGGGACACTTAAGTGCCATAACTTTAAAATGGTACACTTAAGTGCCATCATCGGAGCAAAATGGGACACTTAAGTGCCACTCGGCGAAAAAATCCGGCCAAATGGCTGACGTGGCAATTTTCCGGCGAGTTTAGTCCAAAACGGCGTCGTTTTGCATGCCGACGTGGCGGAGAAACGCAAAACGACGCCGTTTCGTGTCTACGTGTAAATAATAATATAAAAATTAATTAAATTATAAAATATTCAAAAATTAAAAAAATTAAAAAATTTAAAAAATTAAGAAAAATTTAAAAGTTTAAAAAAATTAAGAAAATTTAAAAAAAAAGGGGGTGAAGAGGTCGAAGGGCGGTTGAGGGCTGAGCCCTTGCCGCCGCCGCCCCCCGCCGTCGGTAAGGGCCGGCGATGGAGGGGGAGGGTCGGCCGGGTCGCGGCCCGGCCGATCGACGGCGAGGGCTCGCAGCCCAGCTGGATCGCGGCGAGGGCCGCAACCCTCGCCTAGATCTGGGCGAGGCTCGCGGGCCCTCGCCGCCGGGTCGGCCGCCTCGCGGCCCCGGCCGGGGGCCCGCGACTTGGCCGACCCTCCCCACTCCGTCGCGGCCTTCCCGGCGGCGGGAGGCGGCGAGGGCCCGCGAGCCTCGCTGATCCGGCGAGGGCTCACGGGCCCCGCCGCTCCCCGCCGCCGCCGGGAAGGGCCGGGCGACGGAGTGGGGAGGGTCGGCGGGGGCCGCGACTCCCGCCGACCCTCCCCCTCCATCGCCGGCCCTTCCCGGCGACGGCGGGGAGGCGGCGGCGAGTGCTCGCCCACCCGCCCTTCGAACCCCCCTTTTTTTTTTAATTTTAATTTTTAATTTTTTTAAAATTAAAATTTTTATAATTTTTTTATAATTTTTATATTTATTTTAAAAATTTTTTAAATATTTTTAAAATTTTCTTTTTAAATTTTTTTTAAAATTAAAATTTTTATAATTTTCTTTTTTTTATAATTTTTTTAATTATTTTTATGCCGATTTGGAGCTCCGCGAGCCACGTAGGCAAAAAATAATAATAAAAATTGCCACGTAGGATTTCCGGCAAGGGTCGCCGGAGGTGGCACTTAAGTGTCCCACTCGAAAAAGTGGCACTTAAGTGTACCGTTTGGAAGTTATGGCACTTAAGTGTCCCGGTGTGCCAAGTTATGGCACTTGCGCTGTACTTCTGCCCTCTGCGTGCAGTTGAAATCTTTAACTATCAGTTGAGATGTTTAAATGGTGTGCATGCAATACGCATATGAAAATGCAGCGGAAGCATTTGGGTTACCTGATCTGAAGCCATATCTTGAGCTGGGCAAGGGCTTGCATCATGTTCGTAGTGGAGTGAATTTTGCAGTTGCCGGCGCCACGGCACTTGATCCGACATTTTTTTATGCACAAGACCTTGGATCGTTGTTATGGACGAATCATACCTTAAACGTCCAGCTCAGCTGGTTCAAGGGACTCAAATCATCTTTTTGTACTACCCAACTAGTTAAAACATAAACTCATTTTGTATGCTCCGATTGAGGACTGATATTTTATAGTGATAGTTTGTGTGTACTTCCATTTTGTACCATCGATCTTATCTAAACAAGGTATGATTATTCATCTAGGTGATTTGGTTGATATCATGCATATCTAGCTCCTAAATCTTTCATAGGGTGACTTTACAGTTGGCATGATTAGTTGGAACATTACGGATTTCCAGCTAAGCAATCAAAGATCGTCTATTTAGATCCTATTAACTTCATTCAACTTGCTCTGATCAAGACTACTTGTTCAGGCCAAAGGCATGAACTCACTCTGTTCATGGCCCTTGCAGGGTGTTTTACAAACCTTCTTATAGATGTGGCTTTTCGTCCGTGCTCTTGGATCATTAAAAAAAAAAAAAAAAAAACAAAGAAAAAAAAATTTCATGGGGTGATTAATATTTAAATGTATCTTATCACAACGATCTTTTATACCAACCCATCTTTTATCCATTTAATTTTTGTTTTAATTCTTTCTTTTGAGCAGATTGTGATCCATATTTCAAGAAGTCTTTGTTTCTTGTGGGGGAGATTGGTGGAAACAACTACAACTTTCTTTTCACCTTAGGTGCAAGCATTGAGCAGCTCCATTTCATGGCGCCCCTTGTTGTTGTAGCCATCACTAATGCCACCAGTGTATGCCTTTTCTTTTGTTTTTGTTTTTTTGGTGATTGAGAATCCACCAGGGCTCTCTTTGTTTACGCTATTTGAGGTCTCACGGTCCTCCGCAATGGAGAGACCTACAACACCTATACTCGGGAAGACTAGCCCGACATCCCACCGCCAGGGCCCTCCACTTAAATCGCTAGCAACTATGGGTTTCAAACTCTCGACCTCGGCAATGAAGAACTGGTTTATGGGTGGGTCAGTGTATGCCTTTTTCATTTTCATTTTTATATTTATTTACTTTTTCTCTCTCTCTCTCTCTCTCTCTCTCTCTCTCTCTCTCTAAAAAAAAAAAACAATTAACATATGCACAATACAATTTATTCAACATTTGTTCCAATAAAATCTTCCATGTGGTCACCTCAAATGAATTATTTTCATAGCTTGTGATTGCTTAGATGCTCATCGAAGAAGGGGCAGTGGATTTAGTCGTGCCGGGGAATTTCCCGATCGATTGCTGGACGGTGTACTTGGCTTTGTTTCACAGCTCTAATGAATCGGACTCTGATCCAAGAACTGGCTGTCTCAAAGCTTATAATGAGTTCTCCAAGTACCACAACAGTTATGTCAAGCAAAAGCTGCAGATTTTGAGACAGAAATATCGCCACGCAAGGATTATGTATGCCGATTACTATGGAGCTGCCATTCGTTTCTTCTGAACACCAAATCATTATGGTGTGTTTTCTTTCATTCTAGTCTCATAATCGACAGTGAATTAGGCATATAAGATAATTCACTGAGTCACATCGAAATTATTCGAAAGTTTGCGGTACTTTTGTGAAGTTATAAGGGTGACTATGGAGATCAATCCTCCTCTTGTTTGCAGGATTCAATGGAGGTACACAAGCAGCTTATTGTGGAGGTGGCGGACCGTATCATTTTGACCTCTCGGCCATGTGTGGTTCCAATGGCTCGACTCTGTGTACAGATCCATCGGCTCTCGTGAATTGGGACGGAATTCACTCGACCGAGGCGGTGTATCAGGTGATAGCCAAGGGTTGCTCCGCGGCCCCTTCACTTCTCCACGTCTCATTGCCTCGAAGTCCCAGTGGAACAATGCGTTAGCTTCGATCCTGTTGCCGAAGACGAACTTATGCTCGGGGTCATATATTCATAAACGGTCGAAGTGTTTGGCGGATTCACATTTATTGTTTTACCTTCTTGTGTCTAGATTTCATTCTTTAGCTTCTGAATAATCATTCATGTGAGGCGTGGTGAATAACGATGGAATCAAAATTTTAGAAATAATTCTTGAAGTCAAATCAAAAGCTTTTCTCCCCATTTTTCGTCTTTCTCATTATAGTTCTCTTCCACTGGATATGGACCTCCTCTGCCGTCCTCATCCCTATGGCCGCCACTAGCCTCCATCCGAGCAAGCCCAATCGCCTATCACGACCGTCAATACCTTATCACCTCTCTCTCTCTCTCTCTCTCTCTCTCTCTCTCTCTCTCTCCCTCCCTCTAGCTTACTCGAATGGCAAAATCCGAGCTTAAGAGCGGCAATGGAGAGGAGAAAGTGGGAGTGGGGTGGGCGATCTGCTGGCAGAGGAAGAGGGGCAGGCAGAGAGAGGGGAGAGATGTTATGCATAGATTTTAGGGGTAACTTTATCTAAAAGGGACATTTTGGTTATTTTAGGAAAATTTAACGAAAACTAATTAAGGGTAAATTTGTCATAGTTGCATCACTGTAGTATTTTTTGTGGTCAAAATATTAATTTAAGATAAATTTGTTATAGATGAATCAATTTGGGTTTTTCATGGTATCAATTCAAAGACATGCATGCAAAATTACACTAACTAAATTAAAATATCTCATAATCAGCATGACTTGGGAGCTTGACTTGGGATTTCACAAAGATTCTTCTTTTTTGCTATAATTTTCGATTTTGTTACATTGTATTATTAGGAAAAAGAGTCAGAAAAGTCCTAAACATGTTTCTTTGGTACCAATTTAATCCTGCTAACACCTAAATTTTGGCAACTCAACCATTTATTTAATACATAGAAAATTAGAGATTAATTTTAACCTTTAAACACAAAATATATAATTAAGTTGCATAGCATGTAATTTTAGGAGCATTTATTATTTAGTTTACATTTTTATTATTGCATTCGCATTAGACCGATGACAGACATATTTGAAATGATAGTTATAAGATTTAATTTGGCAAGTTGGACAAAGCCCATGAAGAGAGGAAATTGGTCCAAACCATTTATTCTTTGATTGCCGAAAATTAACTTATGAGGAATGACGAGTTAGAAGATGAGTATATTTAAGAAAAAGATTTATATTATTCTTACAATATTTGTTCAAGAGCAAATGAGGAAAATTTGGCCAATGAAAAGGAATAAAAAATGATATGATGATTGATGTTTCGTATATTCATGCAATATATAGAAAAATAAAGATAGAAAAATAAAAGGAAGGTGTGTTAAGGCATAGTCGGTTGGCATCGATTATATATGGAGTGATATATTTTTTGTTTTAAGATAAGAAAGATTGCATTATCATGAGAGACTTCGAGCTCACGCTCGGCAAGGAAATAAAGACAAAAGTAAAGGAAGTGAAGAAAAGGACAAACATTATATAGGCATAGCAACTCTAGTATTTTTTTTTTTTTAAAATTGCTAAGTGGTCGATTTCATTGGATCAGACCGGAACTCGTTTGGTTAGGACTGTCCGGTTTGGTTCTTGGTCCCAAAAAATGGGAACCGAATTAAAAATCACCGGTTCCATTTTTATGCAATCAGGAATTGGACTAAACCAGCCAGTCCGGTCCTTTGGACGATTTTCGATCTGCTTGCAGATGAGCTTCTTGATCAAAATGCATATTACTTGTTTGATGAAATGATCGAACTAGATCAATATGTAAATTCAATTCAATCCTGGAACCGCAAAATCATATACATAAATTCAATTTGTTCTCTACTTATCGAACCCTTGTTATGGCCAACTTTGTTGGAATAGGATGCTCATTTGTCATATGGTGTTATGATTCTCGTCTCGTATGCTCGTTGACATATGACCTGAAAGTTGCTATCTCATGGCATGTTGATCTCTCTAGTTCGATTTAAAGTGTTCTATATGAACAGAATCAAGTCTTGAATGTGTATTTAGTTGTGAAGGAGTGCGAGATCTGCATGTTCACATGCAAAGAATGGAGCGTTAGAATTACCATTGATCTTGCATTTGTACAATCTGTGAAAGAATCGCCATTGCCCCAAACTTGGACTGTGTTTTAATCCTTTGGTGATGACCCTTTCTAATGCTGTGGTTTTCATTTATTATCTCAAACTTGGAGACATTTGTTTCAGGATAAATTCTTCAATTTTGTTTTCACTAAACAAAAAAAAATGAAAATAAAAAGTAAAAATGGTGGAAGAATGCAACGGTGGTTATATTTTTTGAACAGTTTAGTTTGAATTTCATTTGATTCATGTACTTCTAGTCTGACAAGGGACGCTATCCTCTCAACTTTCAAGTTCCATGATTTCTTCACTTTTTCTTGGTAGAAATTTACGCTAAATAATCAATCCCTAAAGCAATTTTGTCAAATGTGTAAAGCTAAATAATCAAAACTTTAGCTTACACACTGATTAGTGAAATATTGATATGGCATAACTTATTATTTTTGGCGTGAGTTATGGGATAGTGGGGTTTGGCAGGACAAAATGGTCATGCCAAATTCAATCGTTGACATCAATTTTCTTTCATTCAATGGTTGAGATCGTGCACGTAACTTTGACCCTAAAGAATTCTGCTATTGTACAAATTGATGTGCCGGTTCCCTTGTAGAGACTCATTCCCATACCGTCCTTTCCATATGGGCTTCCAGCAATACTAGCTTGCGTTCTTGAGTGGTTTGATGGAAATCCCCATTGTTCCTATATGGAAAGCTAAATTCTAGTTATTTCTTGCAAATGTTTTCAAAATCATTTATCAATGATGGGGGCGCCAGTGCTATCTGTTCATGGTAGAGACGTAGAATCGAATCGAACCGAAATTTCATGCATTTTCAGCTAAAAATAAATAAATAACCGTTTGCTCTTCTCCTCCACTGCAGTTTTCTTCTCTTTCTCTCCTCCAATAGCATCAGACTCGCGCTCAACCCCCCCTCCGGGATTAAATTCCTCTCCTGCGAAACCTACAACAGTGTAGCCACGTTCGCCACCTCCCCCAGATCGCCTTTCAGAATCTGCATTCCGTGCCGTAGGGCCTGAATCCGAAGCTTCAGCTTGGTGATCTCGACAAGGAGGGACTTCCTCTCGCAAGCCCGTCGCTGCTCCTCACATGACCACCGTTGCTCCTCTCGGAGGTGGCGATGGGACTTAGGGATGAGGTAGAGAGAAGAAGGTTCGGAGACTGTGAATGGGAGGGAGGATGAGCGTTGGTGGTGGACTCGGTGGAGGGGAGGATAGGTGTAGGGTGGGACTCGGTGGAGTGGTAGGTGGGTTATGGACTGGGGAGAGAGACTGGGGTTCGGAGAGCAAGATGGAGAAGAAGACGCGGGAGAGATATTTTGCGGAGCCACCTCGATTGTACCAACTTCCCTCCCTCCCTCTCGTCTCGTCTCTGTCCCATATGCATACACAACCCTCCACCCTCCTCCTCCTCCTCCTCGTCCGTCGTCGAACGCTCCAGTTTGCCCCATTCTCCTTCATGCGAATTTCTGTTCTCGTCGATCCTTCGTTCTCCCTCTTGCCAAGCGATTGTGTTGCCCTTCTTCAGCTTGATTGGGGATCGGCTTCGGGTGAAGACGATTCCCATTGATTCGTTCCCTATGATTAGCGATGGGGAACTTATGCTCACGGATCTGTTGAAGAAGGTGGCATTGGATTTCTCCGACGGGAGAGCGGTGTTCGCCTATGGGGAGTTCAACTTGACGCCGTGCAACTGCATGATTTCATCACGCTCGCTTTCCCTGACACAGGTATTTATGTTCCCCCAATCATCGAGTCTCCTCATAAGTACGATGGTGCAGGTTTTCTGTCATGCTTTGATCCTCAGGCACGCGTACATCCATTACTTTTGGTCGATTTTAAAATGCAATATCCTAGGACAATGTATCGCCGACCCTTTCATTATTATATGCACATGCGGAAGCAGTTATAAATTTCCAAACAATAAAACAATGGGATAGAAAAACATACCATATTTTTCATAGCGAAAATTCACAACCACACCTTTTTACACACATCTCAAAGTATTCTACAATACTACATATACGAAAGTCTGATCTAACATCTATCACATGCAGACAAGGTCTGAGAAGACAGGACAGGATCTCAGTCCTCATCCAGATCGTACTCGGGGTCATCCTCGGGGTCCTCCTCCACATACTCTTCGGGTTTCTCAACAGGGATCTCCTCGTCTGATTCCTCCTCCTTAGGCTCCTCATCCAGGTCCTGAAATGGTTATTCAATAACCACTGAGACAACGTCTCAGCAAGTTCTACTCCCTAAGACCCGATTAGTAAACTAATACACCTTAGGGCTGCCTATGAACAACATGAGTCAGATGACTTACCTTGGCCTCAGATTCCACCTGCATATTAGCACAGATCAAATAGGCACCCAAGTAATCACATCACAGATCAAAGTATCGATCAAATCGACCTAGTTGATTACACGCTAACAAGACCACTCACTGTCATTTTCCTTTAATCAATCAATCCACAACATCAAATCAAGGAAATGATTAATCGACTTAGTAGATTACCTGTCAGTCGAACCATTTTTAAGTCATTCTAGTCATTGCTACACAGTCTCAACTGATAAAACCAATCACCGAGCCACGTGCATTCTCCGAGACGATATTCCTTATCACCGAGCCACGTGCATTCTCCAAGGTGATAGAACCGATCACCGAGCCACGTGCATTCTCCGAGGTGATGGATCAAGTCACCGAGACCATGTGTCTCTTCAAGATGCCATGCTTAACTCACTGGGCTCATGTGCATTCTCCAAGGTGATGCATTAAGTCATCGAGCCCACGTGCCCTTTAAAATGTCATTCTGAATCAGCGAGCCCACCTGTATTCTCCAAGGCAATGCATCAAGTCACCGAGCCCATGTGTCTCTTCAAGATGCCAAATGTACTCATTGAGACCACGTGCATTCTCCGAGGTAATGCATCAAATTACCGAGCCCACGTGTCTCTTTCAAGAAACCACACTTAATCACCAAGCCCACGTGCATTCTCCAAGGTGATATACCAGCTCACCGAGTGCACGTGCCTTCTCCAAGGTGATATAGAACCTATCATGGATCCATTATACACATGACCAAATTCCTAGATGATATGCCTAGTCATCGGGTCAGCATACATCTTACATACTCACTTTCATTTCCACAATCCAGCATGATCGATAGTCTACCACAATACTTTTATCATTGGCAACCAATACTCAATTATTCACCAGTCAATTACTCAAATTAATTCGATTTAGGAATAATCCCTAAAAATCACAATTAAATTAATTTAACACAACTAGAACTCAATTAAATAAACGGATTGCACCACAACAATCAGCATGAAATTCTGGTAACCGGCCATCCCATTTGAATTTTCGGAAAATAAATAATTAAATAAATAATTTCGAAAATTAAATAAATAAGTACAATAAATTCAATTTAGCATAATATAAAGCTCAATTAAATAAACAGGCTACGCCACGATCATCAGCTTAAAATCCCGGTCACTAGCCATCCCAGTTGAATTTTCGGAAAATAAATAATTAAATGATTAATTTCGAAAATTAGTATTTAATTCCTAAAAATTCCATTTATGCGCGAATTGCCTAATTGACACCCGATAAGGGTCAGGAAAAATCCCAAGATGCATCCAAAAAATACTATAGGCAATTCTCTATCTAAGTACAATAACCAATCAACTAATATGCGATGCAATTCACTAATAATCGCTAATCAATTCTAATCTAACTACCTAATTACACTTAATTAACACTAATCAACATTTAAGTATAATTAGCAAACTAAGAAGGCATTAGTGAGTAAAACTCACTCAATATGATGGGCTTGACGCGAGGATCGACTTTCCTCAAAGCAGGCTGAGCATCCGGGCCACGAAGGTGCTGCCATACCCATTTTCCAACTCTCTATATGCTGCTGGTTAGGGGCGAATCCGGCGTTGGTTGAGGCGGCCAAGGGCGGTGGAGGGCAATGCGGAGCTTCGGCGAGGTCGACGATGGCTAGAGGAGGTTCGACGGCGGCCTGAGGTGGCCGAATGGAACTGAACCAAGGCAGAATAGGGGCTGGATAGCAGCTCGATCAGACAGGGGCAGACGGCATATGGCGGGTGAGCGTGAAGCGGACGGCGGCGAGGTAGCGTGCAGTGGCGACAGCAACTCCGACGCGACTGCAACTCCTTCAAGCGATGTCAATTGTTGCTTTTGCTTCTGCTGGTCGGTTCTGTTCGAACCAGAGGTAGGAGAGGGGGTGGAGGTGCATGGACGGCAGCTTGGCAGCGAGCTCGAGTGCACGCAAGCAGCTCTGGTGGCTTGTGGACGTGCGATGACGGTGGCGACAGGCGGCGATGGCAGTTGGGTCTTCGGCTTCCATGGCGTCGAGCAACCAAAGAGGAAGATGGGGGGGAGGGGTTGGTCGACGAAGGAGAGAGGGGAGGAAGAAGAAGCCAATTTCCCCTTTTTCTCTTACACTCTCTCTATCTTAGGTCATCACAACTTGGCCAACCATGACCTCATATGATGTCACCTTCCACTCACCTCTAAGCTTCCAAGACAAGCTTCTAATGGGTCCATTTTGCTTAGTCCACCATGGCATACGAATTTGTTATTTTTCTCTCTTCAATCTTACTCACATTTGTTCACTTCTCAACAAACAATTTCAATTGAAGCCTAAATAAATCCATCAAGGTATCCTTGTCCATTTTATGAATTTTCCCGTCATATAATCCAACTTGCATCCCAATTTCACAATAAAAATGGTAATTTGCAAATTCTGATAAAAAAAAAGGCATTAACTCAACTTTTTCCCAAAAAGTCTCGGTTGTCAAAAAAATCTTCTGAAACTGAGCCGATGCTCCTAAAATGACCTGTGACATGACATACTCTTCAATTTATGAAATCGGACTTAGATTGGCGGTTAATTTCACTCTGACGTGCTCTTAGCGTGACCTAGGCTACTAGATAGTTTTCAGAACTTTTTAGGACAAATGACTCGTGGTCGATTTTCTTCGAGCCACAATGAACCCACTCGACACATTGACGACTCTCGATTGTCGTGAAAATCTCTAGGATTCAAATACGGACACAAGGTACCAAAATGACTGTAAAATCAAATTAGTGATGGTCGATGAGAATTTTCTAATTTAGCAGAGTCACCCACGATCGATCATTCATCTCAGTTGAACTGACCTATCTCTAATCTTAATTCAATTTGTGCCATAATGATCTCTAAAGATAAACACGATTGAGAAATCGATTCATGGTCGAATTCTCAGTCTATTTGCGTTAAAGTCCTTAATAGCCTACCCAGTTAGTTTAGTTATTTCGTGAGTGGCCAACTCAGAGAAAAATGCCGCAGCCATGTCGATGAAATGCCCAATTTAACCAATCGAAATCAGAGTCTGAAAATCAGGATGTCACAACTCTTCCTCTCTTATAAAAATTTCGTCCTCGAAATTTAAACCTTTTCCAATCCTTAAACAAAAGGTGGGGGTGTTGTCGTCTCATCGAGTCTCATTTTTCCACGCTGCTTCTTCGGTCTCATGGCGTTGTTCGACCACTTTGACCAAGGAGACCATCTTTGAACATAAAATCTGCTCTTTCTGAACCAACAACTGAATTGAGCTTCTTACATATGACACTCTGTCACTCACATCTAACTCTGATCTGACAATTGCAAACACTGATTACTAAGTTGACTCTGGCCTGCGATCTTTCTTCACTTCACTTCTTTTCACCACTGAACATTTGTACCCTCTGCTAAGTACTGCTTAATAAAGTACCCTCTGAAAAACTCTATCAAACTTGTAACCTTCGATCTAGATTCAAAATATAATTTATCCTCGGCACTCCATGCCGGTGAATTATCTTATACTCACACATTGGCATACCCATTCAAAACAAGATCTATTCGTACTGTACTGAAGTGAACTAGCTCCATCTATTGATCGACCATTATCCTCAAATGGAATCAGTACTCCCCCAACTCTTTAGTAAGCCTGCCACAATGTTCCATTGTGGTATATGATCATTCTCACTTAGGACTCTCAAGTGATGGTAAAAGTCCTCCTGGTTTGCATTATTGAACTTCTACTTACTGACATCTCTAATACTTGCAACCTATCTGGCAGTATCTATCTTTATATCAGTCTATTAGTCTAGCTGACGCCGATTATGATCCATCTTGAATTGTTTGATCACAAACCGCAACTTCTATAATAAATTTTTGACAATGTTTCTTATCTGAGTGTTACAATATCAAGCACACTCAATCACTCTCAGAACTTGAGTGTCCCACCCTCAGAAGTCTGAAAGTCATATTCTTTCTTTTCAGTATCCTCTTATAGGATTTTCTTATTATCCCGGTCTATCACTGAAACATCTTATTTTAATCTAAATATTTGGTTCAATTTTGAAAGTGGCCATAAATTCAAAAGGTGGCCCATCTCAATTTTGAAAACCAAATTTTGAACTCTTTTCAAGTAAGGTCCATAACTTAACCAGTCTATGCACAATTGAAACTTTCAACTCAACGCCCTAATGACCATTCCCGTTCTTTTAGGATGATACTAGATATCACCATCATAGTCCTTGTAGAGTCCTATTTCACAACACCGTCTCATATTCAACTCCTTCTGAGAGAGCAACACTTGAGACTTTAATAGCCGATGAGGATCTGGAAATCTTTCTTCATATCAATGATGATTCTAAATCTTTAAAGTGAAATTTGATGCTTCAAGTCACAAGTCATGCTCTGAAAATTTCAACTTAGGAAGTCTTAACTGAAAGACGCATACGTAACAATCTTCTTATGTTGCATCAATATGCACTCAATTTTCTGCATGACACATCCCTATAGATCTCGTGTCTTTCAAAACCAAATGGAAAACTTAGCACAAGCGTGGTATTCAGCTTCTATTTAAGCTCTTGGAATTTACGCCCGCACTTATCTGCCTTACAACTGTTCTTCTTTCTTCAGGAGTTGAGTTAATGGTGGTACTAATGCTAAAGCTTCTTCCACAAATCCTCTATAGTAATCTGTCCAATCCACACGGCTTCTGATCTCTGGCATTGTTGTCGGTCTTGGCCCACTAATAACTATTTCGATTCTTGGTCGGTTCCATGGAGATTCCTACACCTAAAATCACGTGACTGTTCTCAAGTGGCTCTCATGATCCTCAGCACTCAACGAATACACCAAAATGTCCTTGATAGACACAATCACGAATTGAACTCGATATTTCTTGAACACTCAACTTGCCAAATCCATGACAGCAATTGGAGTGTTCACCAAACCAGGCTGTCTTCCAATGCTTTTGTAAGGACCATCTCAAGTACTAAATACTGAATATAATGGGTTCTTCTGTCCGATCCTCAACTGATAATGCCCTGTTCTGAAGTAGACCTATGAAGCTATCAACACCTTTTTGTAAATGGTCACCTACTTCATTAATCCTTAGTCATAAATACTTGTCCTCAATTGTCACCGAATTGAGTAAACAATAATCGATACCTCACCTCAACAAATCATTCTTCTTCCTCTCACATACAAATTGATGTTTCCCAAGCAATACACTGATATGCATAATTCCTTATTCAACCATTCTCACATATGCACCTTTGGTTCTGTCAATTCAAACAACGACAACTAGTAAGCAGCCTTAGAAAGTAGCTCTATTCCGGGTGCTAGCTCGGTGGCAATTTCTATCTCTTTTTCAAACAATGGCTTGATAATTTTTGTGACAACGCATCTAGAAATTCTTGGACTACTGAGATGTCCTCCATCTTTAGTTCTTGAATCTATCTTATCCATTACAGTCACTGAGTAGTCTACGCATCCTCTGTCTAACAAACGGATTGCCTCAAGTGTCGAGATCAAGGAAATTGAGGACCCTTCTTGACTCTCAATAAAACTCGGCACTTTTATCTACTCCTAAAACAAACTGAGTCACTCCACTATAACAATTCATCACCACAAGATGCTTCAGAGCCAATTCTTTCCACGCTTGACGAATAAGTTGTACACCAACAGCTAATCAAGTACAACTCTAGTCAGTGGTTCTTTTCCTACAACCTTAACATACAATTGAAATTCCACAATTGTATTCTCAACACTCTCTAGCACCATTCTGATGAAATCACCTCAAAACATTCTTCCATTGAATAACGCATAGTCAGTTCCGTTCTTGTTCTTTTTTCCATCTTGTTGGCGTTCTAATGGTAGTAATAGTGTTGGTGTTCTTCTTAAATCCCAACTGATAGTCCCTCATCTGATGGCCATGCTCACTAGCGAGTCCTCTATCTCATGTCAGGTGATAGGATACCCTCTCGATTGCACAGGAGGCCTGTTTCAAAAACTCCATTGTACGTTCTATGGCTCCCTCCTTCCAACCTACCCCATCAGTCTTCTAAGACAGTCTCTTGCCAAGTGACCTTGTCGGTCACAGTCAAAACAAACACCCTTCTTAATAGGATACGAGGCTGATCCATGTCAGCTTCCATGACACACAACATTCTGATTTGATTCTGACTTGTGTACCTCACCTTTTCTGATGGGCGAAATATCATGTCTTTTTTTTTTTTTTTTTTTTGGTCATAGGTTCCTTCCCAAATTAATTTCCATCTCTACCGAATCTGAACTTTGTCTCAGATGCAACAGCTTGCTCCCAAATCACATCCCCATATTGAACCTTGGTAGGTGTGGCAATAACAGCGATTTCCGACACTGATGACAGTAATGGCAACAACGGCGGCTCGATCCTGAGCTTACTGGCTCGACAAGCTCCTTGGGAACACTTGCGCTTGAATGATCCCGCTGAACCTAGGATCGCCCGGTGCTGCTACACTCTCAGTACCGACCTATAGCGATACTTTTATACTTGCGCTGGCTTAAGCCGATGCTCTGCCACAACCACCTCGGGCACCGATCCTCGTCGGTGTTCTTTCCTGAGTAATAGAGGCTACAGTCCTCTTACTAGGAGCTCAAAACTCTTGATCACTCATACTACAGGCTTTTATAGACACCTGTTTTCAAATTCTAATACCATATTAGAATTCGAGTGATCCACAAATACGCTACCGATCAACTATCACAAACATGCACCAGCATGAATTAAAGATCATTCCTACTAACTATCCCATGACTCATCACACCTTATCACTCCAACTATGACCAAGCTCTAATACCACAAAAAGGGGATGTCACGCCCTGATCCTTAGGCACGCGCACATCCCTTACTTTTTGTCGATTTTATAATGCGATATCCCAAGACAATGTATCACCGACCCTTTCATTATTATATGCGCATGCGGAAGCAGTTATAAATCCCTAGACAATAAAACAATAGGATAGAAAAGCAGACCATATTTTTCATAGCGAAAATTCACAACCACATCTTTTTACACACATCTCATAGTATTCTACAATACTAGATATACGAAAGTCTAATCTAACATCTATTCACATGCAGACAAGGTCTGACAAGACAAGACGGGATCTCAGTCCTCATCCGGATCGTACTCGGGGTCATCCTCGGGGTCCTCCTCCACGTACTCCTCTTCGAGTTTCTCAACAGGGATCTCCTCGTCAGATTCCTCCTCCTTAGGCTCCTCATCCAGGTCCTGAAATGGTTATTCAATAACCACTAAGATAACGTCTCAGCAAATTCTACCCCCTAAGACCCGATTAGTAAACTAATACACCTTAGGGTTGCCTATGCACAACATGAGTCAAAGGACTTACTTTGGCCTCAGATTCCACCTACATATTAGCACAGGTCAAATAGGCACCCGAGCAATCACATCATAGATTGAAACATCAATCAAATCGACCTAGTCGATTACACGCCAACAAGACCACTCACGGTCATTTCCCTTCAATCAATCAATCCACAACATCAAATCAAGGCAATGATCAATCGACTTAGTAGATTTCTTGTCAGTCAGACCATTTATAGGTCATTCTAGTCATTGCTACACAGTCTCAACTGATAAAACCAATCACCGAGCCACGTGCATTCTCCGAGGCGATATTCCTTATCACCGAGCCACGTGCATTCTCCGACTTGATGGATCAAGTCATTGACACCACATGTCTCTTCAAGATGCCATGCTTAACTCATTAGGCTCATGTGCATTCTCCAAGGCGAGGCATCAAGTCACCGAGCCCACGTGCCCTTTAAAATGTCATTCTGAATCAGCGAGCCCACGTGCATTCTCCAAGGCGATGCATCAAGTCACCAAGCCCACGCGTTTCTTCAAGATGCCAAATGTACTCATTGAGACTACGTGCATTCTCCGAGGTAATGTATCAAATTACCGAGCCCACGTGTCTCTTTCAAGATGCCACACTTAATCACCGAACCCACGTGCGTTCTCCGAGGTGATAGACCAGCTCACCGAGTGCACGTGCCTTCTCCAAGGTGATATAGAACCTATCATGGATCCACTATACACATGACCAAATTCCTAGATGACATGCCTAGTCATCGGGTCAGCATACATCTTACATACTCACTTTCATTTCCACAATCCAGCATGATCGGTAGTCTACCACAATACCTTTATCACTGGCAACCGATACTCAATTATTCACCAGTCAATTACTCAAATTAATTCGATTTAGGAATAATCCCTAAAAAACCACAAGTAAATTAATTCAGCACAACGTAGAACTCAATTAAATAAACGGACTGCACCACAACAATCAGCACGAAATTTTGGTGACCGACCATCGCATTTGAATTTTCGAAAAATAAATAATTAAATAAATAATTTCGAAAATTAAATAAATAAGTACAATAAATTCAATTGAGCACAATATAAAGCTCAATTAAGTAAACGGGTTGCGCCACAATCATCAGATTAAAATCTCGATCATTGACCATCCCAGTTGAATTTTCGGAAAATAAATACTTAAATAATTAATTTCGAAAATTAATATTTAATTCCTAAAAATTCCATTTACGCCCGAATTGCCTAATTGACACCCGATACGGGTTGGGAAAAATCCCAAGAAGCATCCCAAAATACTATAGGCAATTCTCTATCTAAGTACACTAACCAATCAACTAATATGCAATGCAATTCACTAATAATCGCTAATCAATTCTAATATAACCACCTAATTACACTTAATTAACACTAATAAACCTTTAAGTATAATTAACAAACTAAGAAGGCATTAGTGAGTAAAACTCACTCAAAACGACGGGCTCGACGCGAGGATCAACTTTCCTCAAAGTGGGCTTAGCATCCAGGGTCAGGAAGACGGCCAAAATGGGCAACAAAGGTGCTGCCATACCCATTTTCCAACTCTCTGTGCGCTGCTGGTTGGGGTTGAATCCGGCGTCGGTTGAGGCGGCCAAGGGCGGCGGAGGGCAAGGCAGAGCTCCGACGAGGTGGACGGTGGCTGGAGGAGGTCAGGCGGCGGCCTGAGGTGGCCGAACGAAACTAAACCAAGGCGGAACAGGGGCTGGATAACAGCTCGATCGGACAGGGGCAGACGACATATGGCGGGCCAGCGTGAAGCGGACGACGGCGAGGCAGTGTGCAGTGGTGACAGTAGCTCCGGCGCGACTGCAACTCCTTCAAGCGCCGCCGATTGCTACTTTTGCTTCTGCTAGTCGGTTCTGTTCAAACAAGAGGGAGGAGAGGGGGCGGAGGTGCGCGGATGGCAGCTCGGCGGCGGGCTTGGGTGCGCGCAAGCAGCTTCGGTGGCTTGCAGACGTGCGAAGACAATGGCGAGAGGTGGCGACGATAGCTGCATCTTCGGCTTCCATGGCGTCGAGTAGTCGAAGAGGAAGATTGGAGGGGTCGGTCGACGAAGGAGAGAGGGGAGGAAGAAGAAGCCAATTTCCTCTTTTTCTTTTACACTCTCTCTCTCTTAGGTCATCACAACTTGGCCCACCATGACCTCATATGATGTCACCTTCCACTCAGCTCCAAGCTTCCAAGACAAGCTTCTAATAGGTCCATTTTGCTTAGTCTACCATGGCATATGAATTTGCTATTTTTCTCTCTTCAATCTTACTCAAATTTGTTCACTTCTCAACAAACAATTTCAATTGAAGCCTAAATAAATCCATCAAGGTATCCTTGTCCATTTCATGACTTTTCCCGTCATATAATCCAACTTGCATCCCAATTTCACAATAAATTCGGTCATCTACAAATTCTGATAAAAAAAAACGGCTTTAACTCAACTTTTTTCCAAAAGGTCTCGGTTGTTAGAAAATCTTCTAAAACTGAGTCAACGCTCCTAAAATGATCTGTGACATGATAGACTCTTCAATTTCTGAAATCGAACTTAGATTAGCGGTTAATTTCACTCCAACGCGCTCTTAGCGTGACCTAGGCTACAAGGTAGTTTTCAGAACTTTTTAGGACAAATGACCCGTGGTCGATTTTCTTCGAGCCACAATGAATCCACTCGACACATTGGCGACTCTTGATTGTCGTGAAAATCTCTAGGATTCAAATACGGACACAGGGTACCAAAATGACAGTAAAATCAAATTAGTGATGGTCGATGAGAATTTTCTAATTTAGTAGAGTCACCCACGATCGGTCATTCATCTCAGTCGAACCGACCTATCTCTAATCTTAATTCGATTTTTAATCGTGCCATAATGATCTCTAAAGATAAACACGGTCGAGAAATCAATTCATGGTCGAATTCTTAGTCTATCTGCCTTAAAGTCCTTAATAGCTTACCCGGCTAGTCTAGTTATCTCGTGAGTGGCCAACTTAGAGAAAAACACTGTAGCCGCGTCGATGAAATGCCTAATTTAATCAATTGAAATCAGAGTCTAAAAATCAGGATGTCACATTTTCCATTTGTGCAATGATGCAAATTCAAATGCAGAAAATTTCCTGATGATGCTGTTTAAATTTGGGAATGCAATATCTGGAAGATCGCAGTAACAATGAATTTCTAATGATGAGATTGATTGCTTATGAAAGATCGACTGGGAAATAGCTTGAGATAGGAAAAAAGAATTTGAGGCATGACATTTCTGTGCGCGCATGGTGCCATTGAACAAGAACAAATTGAATTGGGAAGAGCATGGAGAGCATTTTCTGTCATGTCCAAAGGTTGTTTTTTGAGATGTACAAGTATCAATTCATCGTAAAACATAGTCAAAGCTTATTAGAAGGAGATGGATGGTTTTAATGAAATCGAACGTTGACAAACTAGTTGTCTGCATATTCTGCATATGTATGTGTCTCCAATCCACAGGAACTAGTGTGATAGTTTGCTTATTGGAAAATATGTGTTCGCTTTGCAGTTTGTGATCTTGTTTCTGGCGGTAATCCGTTGCCGAGCCACTGCAGCTCCGCCCAACCCCATCTAAATAGCTAAGGAGCTCAAGTTCTACCTTTCCAACTCGAAACTGAAGCTCCTACTGACACCGCTAGAAGGAAACCGATGGGCTCAATCCGCCGCTTCCAAGCTTAACATCCCCCACCTGACCACCATGCTTCACTCTGCCTATGCCAAAATCATTCTCTCTTCAACCAACATAGAGCCGAGCCTCTACTTGATGTCCAAAGTCATCAATGATCCCTCGGTTGTAGCTATGTTCTTGCACACCTCAGGCGCTATGGGTCGCCCCTCCCCAATCGCATGCTGCTAACTTAGCGCAATTTGGCATCATCAGGTGGGGTACAAACTAACAGAATCAGACTCTACCGTGATTGTCCTTCCGTTGTTCCATGTGCACAATTTAGTTGCTAGATTATTCAGTTGTTTGTTATGGAGTTCTGCCTTAGTTTGCAGCTTCTCATTTTCCTCTTGCAAGCCCAGAGCTGTCTCCTTCTCATTCCTCAGGTCTCCATCGATCTACTGACTATCCAACTCAGCCAAGTCCACAATCAACCTCATATAGTCCTGGAGCTCCGGCATAAGAACATCACTCTCCCTCGCCTTCTCTTACGTGTTCAGATTCTCCAAGTTTGCTAATACCCTAACCTAAGGTCCACGCATGTTCAGTACCTTTTGCACAACTTCAACGCCCCGTTCCTGCTTCTTCGCCAATAGCTCTTCCGCTGTAATGTACTTTGTTTTGTTTTTCAGCGTCGCCTTCTTCGCTTGCTTCGACCAAAGCTTCTCCTTACCAGGCACGCCAGGTAATGGCTTTTTTCCTCTAGCCCCAACGAGACAACAGGTGCCTTTGCAAGAGTTTCCTTGTAAGTCGTTGAAACCCACACCCATATTCTTAGGACGCAACTTTGCTTCAATGAATGTCACAATCCCTTGTTGGTTCTTCTCAAGACCCGAAAGCCCGGCCTATCCTCATCCACGACAGCAGATACTTCATCCTCATTCTCTATCTTCGAGTTCTTGTCAATCTCTCTGTTCGGCGTGACCATGCCAGTGGACATGAAATTCACGGGTTTCGACAGATCGGCCTTACCTAGGAGGTCCCTATTCTTCCTCCACTTCCCCGTTGATCCACCACCTGTCATCGTAATCATTGTCTATCCCGAACCTCTCCATCTCCTGGTCCTCGTCCATCTTCGAGCAATCCCGGAGAACCGAAGCGAGAGACCTAGGGTTTAGGGGGTTTTCGGAGGAGGAGAGAGGGGCGGCGCTGCTGCCGAATGCCGAGGTGGCCCAGCGGCATGGATGTGGCGGCGGTGGTCGGAGGCCATGAAACGGTGGTGCAGCTCGCCTCGAGGGTTGAGAGAGAGAGAGAGAGAGAGAGAGAGAGATAACGAGTGAGATCGAGAAGAAGCAAGAGTGACCAAATGCTCGAAACGCAAGAACTTGAAAACCTAACGGATATTCTCCTTCTTCTTCCTCCCTTTTAAATTTCTCAGATGTTAACAATTGTTGATTTTTTTTTATTATTCCCTATTTACTTTTAGGAGAGGAAATTCATTTATCACGATTTCTTTTTTAATTTATGTTGATGATATCTATTCATAATCGAGAATGAAATTGGATTAATTTTTCAATTATAGACGTGGGAAAATTGAAAAAAAGAATAAGTATTTCTTAGGAATTTAAGTTTATCAGATATAAAAATAGCACTTTCCTTTAACAATAGGAAGTAGATGTTAAATATTATAAAGGACAAAGTACTAATTTCATGCTGTAGCTTGATTCGAACAGAAAATTGATTTACTTTATGAACTTGTGTGTGGATGAGGATGTCTATGTATAATTTTATGACAATTAAATTTTTTGAATTAGGTTTACAAAGTTTATTGAGTTGAGTATTGGCAAGTCCCCGCTTTCTATTTGCAAGATACTCGAGTAACTTGAGTTAGAGCTTGATTGGATATTATTTCTCAAATAATGGTCAACCCAACCTTGAACTACCTCATGAATAATTTGACTTAGTTTCACTCTTAGTAGGCCTTCATATATGCCCGTTGTGAGAGGAATAAGCATGCACTCAGTCTAGGTAATAATTCTCTTGGTTCGATGAGCACTCTACAAAAATTTTCATTTGAACACAAGGGTATTAGTGAATATGGTTTATAAAATAAGATTATCAAATTCGTTTAGGGGGAGAGGTTCCTCTTTTGATTTCTCAATCTAAATTGAATTATGTTTATAACTTGGATTAGAGTTTAGAAGAATTCAAGGGCAATTTTCATCATTTAGCACTTAAAAGTGCAAATCGTCATTATCGGCCACTCTCCACTACTCTCCACTAACTAAACGTAACTAATAAAGCGTTAATTAAAAAAAATAGAAAGGGTAATTGCATCTTTTTAACAACAAACTATCTATCATTTGAAATTTAAAAATAAAAAATTCAAATAGCATGTATGAAAATCAAAAACCTTAAGACATCAAAATAGGTTAGTAAGGGTGTAGTTGGTAACTATTATGTTCCCAAGAGTAATTTTTCATTAGAAATAATTCTTTTTTATTCTGCTCCCATGAACAATTCCTAAGCATTTTAAGACGCTTGGTAATTGTCCAAAATTTCTATTCCTAGAATAAAATTGTGTTTGATACTCTTCTCAAAATTTCTAATCCAAATTATTTTATTTTAATTTTTTTAATAATTTTATTACTTTCTATTTTTTTCTTCTTTTCTTTTTTTCTTTTCTTTCTCTTCTTCTTCTAGCTTTGGTCGGTCACCGACCTTGTGATGACTAGTGACTGACTAGACGAGGGTTGCCAACCTTGCTGGAGCATTGCTAGCCTTGGTGAGGTCGCACTAGCGAGGCTCGGCTGAGCCTTGGCTAGGCGAGGGTGAGGCTGACCTCATGGTGGCCGATGAGGTCAAGCTTTGCCAACAACTAGGCGAGCCCAACCTCACAAGATCTAGGTGAGGTCGAGTCTCATTCAGCCATGGCTTGGCCAAGTCTGCCGTTGCCCAACCATGGCTTGGCTAAGCCTTGCCAGCTCGGCCAAGCGAGGCTTGTAGATGGTTTGGGGAGGCTTAGGTGAGGCCAAGGTTTGCCAATGGCTAGGTGAGCCTCTGGCAAACTCGTTGAACCTCGCCCAACTATTCGCCAGTGACTGGCGGCAATAGTGGAAGAAAAAGAGAGAAAGAAGAAGAATAAGAAGAAAAGAAGAAGAGAAAAAATAAAAAGAAATTTGGATTGACTTGATTTTGAAATTGTTCTCAAGAATAAGAAATAACTTTTATTTACTCCTTAATTCTATTCCAAATCTATTCTTGGGAATAAATTTTTTATATGAACAAAAAAATTATCAAACGAATTTATGTTCCATGTTTATTCCTGAGAATAAATTTTTTATAGGAACAAAAAAATTATTAAATGAATTTCTGTTCTAAATCTATTATTGAGAATCAAAAGAATAGAGTCAAACACTATTTGAAGAGTTGCCAAATGCACCCTAAAAACTTGCTTTCTATAGGTAGAGAGTGAGTGCGCATGAGAGAGACCAAGACGTGAGTAAGCATAAGAGGAACTGACGGAGTAAATGAGATGTATTGGATAGAGGGCAGATGGTGAGCGGTGGGGCTCGATGGCCACATAAGTGGGGCTTGACAGCAGTGGGACAATGGCTCAACAGCAGTCAAATTTTAGCCCGCATGTGAGATAGGAGAATGAGAAAGGTCGAGTCCTCAATTGGCGTGAAAGGGAATTGACATAGGAGGCTACACACAAAAAATTTCCAATTTATGAATTGAATCTGTTTAGTAATCATTGGGGTCCCAAACTTAAGGATAATTTGAGGCCTAGTGGGCCGGCCCAATACTATTCGAGCCCAAAATTATTGTGCTAGGTTGGATGGATCAATCTGGGTTTTTGGGCTTTTTTTTCTTTTTATTTTATTTTTGATACAATCCAAGTTATATAACTCAGGTTATATAATATCATGGACTTCATTAATTACATGAACTAAAATTTACAATGTTACATATAGAAATATAAGTTAGACTTGTATGTGAGGCAGATACCTCTGTGTAAAGTAGGAGGAGAAAGAGGACAAGAAAAAAATGAAGTGGGTCATTTATGATAATGTGAATTTATTTCGTAAACTTTAGAGGATCCCAATTTTCAATTTTTCATGCATCGTGAGAGAGAGAGAGAGGGGGTGGGGGGAAATTTTCATTGAAAATTATGAGATTAGTGTTTGCAAGGATGGCAACATATATTACAATGATGGGCGAATAATTCACGGAAGCAGCTGTGAAAGTTATCAAAAAAACAATTCATGTGATGTCATAAATGACTAAAATCGGGACTAACTTAGCCTAAGAACAAAAAATAATTGACGGAGTGCGCTATGCAGACGAACCCTTTCTATAGCCAAACTCAATCGTGTGTTTCCTTGCAGTAAACCAAAGAGCACCGAAAAGGAGGGCTCTAGGATGATGACCAAAAAGGGCTCTAGGATGATGACCATCAAGTAACCAAATCACTAGGGATTCAACTACTACAGCACTCGATGCCACTTATGTTCATGGGGCTTCAAATTAAAAAGTTGTGCACACCGAGGTCGTATAATTAGATATGAGTCTCGAGTGATTGATCGAGTTTCATATTTTGACAAGTGACCATCTTTAGGGAAATGGTGAAAAACGCTTATGACAAATTTACCCCAAATTATTTTTTTGGTCATGAAAAAAGATATGCAACGTATATTTATCACAAACAAATTAATTTATGCAAAAAACCCCGGTACAAATATAGACGATTAATACACACAAAAATCAAGCTTTGGCATAAAATCAAGTCCTAATCAATTGTCACATGTTATTTAATTTAATAATTTGAGTAAAATCCAACACCGGTTTGAGGTAAATTTGTCGACGGTTTGGGATTTTTGGTGGTTAAAAATAGTTTATGGATTCAACTACTACAAGCAGTGCATTGGAACAAATAAAAGGAAAAAAAAAAAAAAAATGGGGGAAATTTATTGGATTGATTATTACAGCGATGCCAAATGAAACAATTTAAAAATTGAATGGCAAGAATTTTGCAAAATGAAAGAGCGATCTGTTGCGAAACGGGCTTTAATTTAATGCAAAAGATGGTAGTTGGATTGAAATCACTCCCGAGGGGGTGGAATTCCAAAAAAATTCATGGATTTCGTGAAGAAAGAAGCTTATGGTCATCGAGCAGAGAGAGAAATTTTTTTTTTTTTTTTTAAAAATTCCGAAAAAGTTGTGTCCGTGAACACCCGGCCCGTGCCATCGTGCCCACGCTACAAGTATTGAAGCATAAATGCATGGTTGAAATTCCCGATGTAGCATCTAATTCGCAACCGCACGAATTTTTATTCCTTCAGCTATTTATCTCGAAAATACAAAAAAAATGCATTTTGCATTCTATGTAGATTAGGATTGATTGCATGATAGGTTAGTTAGATTTTAAAAAATAAAAATAAATGCATATTTAGAATAGGGATTTTATCTCGAATTTATAAAATCATAAAATCAAAAAATATGCATTAATTTAGTATCTTAGTTTTTTTTTTTTTTTTAAATTTGAATTGCACGTTAATTATTTTACTTAATTTATTATAAGTTTAGGTATTTTCTTAAATAGATCGCATTTTAGGATTATTTGGGTTAAGATAATATTTTAGTTTAAATTAGGATTTAGCTAATTAATACAAATTGAATAAAATCTTAATCTAATTAGATAACTTTCACATTTTATTTAATTCCAAATTACATGAAAAAATACAAAAAATGTCTTAGAATAAATTAGTTATTGCATTTTGAAAAATAAAAAAGTCCATTTAATTGGAAATTGCATGTCATATGCATGATTTTCAAAGTCACCGAGTAATTGATCGATTCTTTCATATTTTGACAAGACCGCAAGTCCATCTTTACGAACCTAAAAAAGGGTTAGCCAAACTTTTAGGTGGTTCACACCCGAAAAAATTTGATCGCTAATATGTTTTTTTTCTCCCCATGGTCGATTCAAGAAAGAGAAAAAACGTGTTGTATCAAATCCACAAAAGTTGACAAGTAATGAATGGAAGGAGAGCATAAGAATCTTGTGATTATATAATAAAAGTCATATTGTGTTGACCCTTGTTCACCTTTAGGTTAGGTTTGGTATGGCAAGGACTCTTTTTTTTTTTTTTTATTCTCTTATTTTCTTTCCTTTTCCTTTTCTTTTTCCTTTTCCTTTTCTATTCCTTGATAAAAAAGATATTTCGTTCTCATCAAATTATTTGAATATATATAAATTTTGAAGCTTTTTGTAAGGAAAATGCCTTGAATTGCGAGACAAACTTCACTAATTAGAGAAAAATGTTAATGTTTATAATTTCATCATTTTTTTTTTTTTTATTTACTCTGTGTATTTTTATGCATGAAGCTAATTGTTGAGAAAACTTTCTAATATGTTTTGAAGAATGAAAAAACCTTTTATACGTATTTTAACAATTTTGATGATAAAATTTATAGGCGATATTCTTCAAGCAACTTGATTTAGATTTTATTCTTCACATCATCGAACTCAGAGATTTATTCGTCTATTCAAGGAGTTCTGAATCTCTACGTCAAAGACATTGTTGTATCGTGACAATCAAGTTACATGAGGACAACAGTAAAGTTTGTGTGAGTAAGATTGAGACGACATACATATTCAGATATTACAAGGAATAGTCAGATCTTCATAATCAGTTTGGATTATATGAAGCGCAACGGCTAGAAATTAGCTCGAATTTCCATCCTAATTTGAATTGATTGTTTATCTATCCAGAAAGTATTTATCAACGTAATCCTTCCATCTTAAGGATTTGTGATTCTTATGACAATCTTTTGGAGATGAGATGTTCTTTCCTAACGAGGAACTCTACTTATGAAAACCTAACCTCTGTTGTATGGGCAATAGAATCAAGGGAGACTCTAAGCTTGCAATCCAAGCATCAATTAAGGAGCATTGTCCAACGGTTAGCTTTTGTAATCAAGGATTACAAAAGGAGATCGTGGTGATGAAGGAACACACAAGATCCAAAATCTACAATTCCAAAGTTTAAAGAGAGCCTCAACATTCACATACTTATCTCCGTGAGCTGTAACTGTAAATCTGTGAGAGGATGTTATTTGCAATGGTTGTGTGAGATATGAACACACATTTTTTTATAGAACTCACACCTTGTAACCTCTTATTGATTTTCTAGTGAAATATAGCCATTAGATTGTTAACATGAGAGAGTGGGCGTAGACTTACTATAAGTCAAACTACTATAATTGTTGTGTGCATTTTCTCTATCCCTTAATCTCCCATTTATTCTATTTGATTAGTGCATAGCTCTTCTTTAAACATTGTTCATTCGTGATATTGAACTTCATTGTTTTTAATTCCGCTTTAATTATTTATAATCACCTATTCACTTCTCTCTAGGTAGTAGTACTAGCCACCTTAGCAACAACTATTGTTCTTAAAAAAAAAAAAAAACTATAGAGATGTAGTGAAACAAATAAAATTAAAAAAGCTCAAAGCGAAACTCTCACCCAATAGTCTTCCAAATTTTATAGCATTATAAACGCAGAATATCCAATTAGCTACAACAACAAAAATAACTTTTAATGTCTCAAAACCATTGTCTATAACCATTTGAATAGAGAAATTTTAAGTTCACCGACTTATGAATTCATCTACATCAAATCTCATACCAAATTAAGTTGTGGAAACGATCTCTTATACGGAATAATGATAATTCAAAGATGAAGAATTTGAGAACTGGAGATTCGGACATGATATTCTGGAAAAAGTACAGCTAAAGTTTGATGAAAGCATAAATGTAATATGATATTTCAGAACATGCTTATGCTCCAGTCTCTGAAGCATAATTTTTTGAGTGTGTGTTTCATAGGCCATGCTATTTAGATAAAATAAGAAATTATATAGACAGATTTTCTAGATCCGAAGATTAGGTGAGAAGATTCAAATGGGAATCTCTTATCAAATATTGAAGTGTTTACAGTAAATAAGAAAAAGATCAAGGACAATAGACGAGAGGGAGAAAATGGAAAAGGCAGACTTGTTCTTTTGAAATAAAGGTAAGTCCTATTAGTACTCTTGAGTGTATGCTTATGTGTGGAGGACATTTTAAACAGTAGCCACTTAAAATGACATTTTAAGAAGACCAAACTTGATTTCCATTTCAGAAAAGGGGGTCAAAAGACAAATTGATGGAGCCATTGGATAAGTAGATTGTTCCAAGGTAAATGCACTCATCAATAATCTAAACCGACACACACAAATATAAAGGTTATATTACAATTACAGCTCTAATTTCCATTTTATCGAGTTTCAATACCCAATATTAGGATGGTTGGTTAGCCACAAACACTTCAATGAAAATAACATGTCATGTCGTTTCATATTTGAGGTATGCTAGTGATGAATGGAGATAAGGGCTATACAATTTTCTTTTCTTTCATAACAAGAAATTGCCAAATTGCCATTTTGAAAAAGGGTTATTTTGACTCAAATTCTCTAAGCTTTTTCATGGGTAGTGAGAGGCCTTGGAGGAGTAAAATAATGAAAAATCAGCTCAGCAGAGCTCACTTGGCATTTATCCTTGGATTTCTCATTCCACTTAAGCAAATTCACATATGGGTCATTCACACATGTACACGTGTAGAGTATTCTAGGTGGATTCATCAAGGAACATATTGAGGAAAAGCAAAGAGCAACTCATAGGTATTTTGACATATCATGACTGGTGAAGCTCATTAGGAGCTACAAATGCATTAGAGGGGCTCTTTCTCTATCCTTGGTTGGCAATGTGTTGAAATATCCTGCATCACATGATAATGAAGTTTATATACTCTTTATATATTTTTGGATTGGATTTTCTAATATGGTATCATAGCCAAGTATTACTTGCCCCTTTCGTGTGTGAGTCCACTCTCAGTTGTCAAATTTCACGTGCTACTCCTAATTTGGTTTGCACATGAGAGGGGCTGTTTAAAAAAAAAAAAAGACTCAGTTTAGAAGGAAATGAGGTTATGTAATTTTTACCAACCATAGTTTTTAGATTAGAAAGTCAAATTAGTCCTAAATATATATTTATTAGGAGGAGTATTAGAAAAGGTTATGTCTAATTTCTGACAAACAAAAGTGTTATTACTAATTAAAGTCATGGGGGATGTACTCTTTGTAATTTAGTTGATAAGGACCTTTTGCATAAAAACTACCTAGTTTATGAGGAATAAGCATATACTAAAATAATTAGTGTATAAAATTTGGATTCTCCTAAAGTAAGCATATAATATATTATTGTATTATCTAGGAGCATAGGTGTGGACACCTGTCTACCTAGAAACTTATGAAATATCTCACAAGTCTCATGAATTGATTAAGCTTAAGCCTTTGGTCCATGTAGGTGGCTCTAATCTAGAGCAGTTTGCATGCATTTGTGGGATTCTAACGGTGGATTTCTAGTTTTTTAGCTGGAAATCTCCTACTCCCCAACCAACATTATCAATTCCGGGATTAATTAAGCATAATTTTTATTTTAAAAGTAATTGTCATTTGCATTCTGCATCATTTTGAAAATGACTATATTAACATAATATTATCATTTTACCATTGTTCAATAATTGCAAGACAGTGATGCCACGTAAACATGATTTTTTTTTTTTTTATCATATAGATTAAGCGTGTGTCTCATTTTGTAGAGTTTCTTATGAAAAGATAATCTCCAGATAAATGGTAGGTTTTGCTTCTTTTGGTGATTGATTAACATATGATTGACATGGATGGCAACCCCCATTGAGATATTTCAAATAGTGCCAATCACATATATGTTATATCTTAATGATATTACGGTGCGAATACACACAAAGTGAATATAAGTGATATAGATATAGGGGATATTCGATTACTCGTTTCATTATTTTATAAATTAGGGGAAGGACAAAGAGACAAGGATGAAATTATTTGACGTGGCAAGTGATAAGATCATATTGTCTCTCATGATTTGAAATTATTCAAAAATCTTCATTAATTGAGACAGTTTGCATGCATTTGTGGGATTCTAACGGGGATCTCCGGTTCCTAAGCTAGACTTCTCCAACTCCCCAACCAACATTATCAATCATGGGATTAATTAAGCATAACTTTTTATTTGAAAGAATAATGTCATTTGGATTATGTGTCATTTTGAAAATATCAATGTTAACATAACATTATCATATTACTATTGTTCAATAATTGCAATATAGAGATGACACGTAAACATGATTTTTTTTTTTTTAATCATAACGAATGAATGTATGTTGCGTTTTGCAGAATTGCTTAAGAAAGAATAATCTATGGTTAAATGGTTAGTTTTGCTTGTTTTGGTGATTAATTTGCATGTGATTGATGTGGATGTGAACCCCCCATTGCGATATTTTAAATAGAGCCAATCACGTATTTGCTATATCTTAATGCTACTGTGGTGCACATACACACAAAGAGAAGGTAAGTGATATAGATGTAGGGAACATTTGATTACTCCTTTCGCTTTTTATAGGTTAAGTGAAGGGAAAAGATACGATAAGGTCACATTGTTCTCTCATGCTTTGGAATGATTCAATAATCTTTGCTAAATGAGACACCCTCGGGTGGCTTACATGACACATGAGAGTTTATTTTTGACTAATAAGCAAATTTAACCAAAAAGGAAGTGCATGTTCAATTTTCATGTTAGTAAGCTACGATGAAGAAAAAAAATCTCTTTTTTAGTCCACTTCTTTTAATGATCAAGGGGGGACAAAAGTTGAGGCGTGAATACCAAGAGACCTAGGATACGGCCTAAAAGTTGCATATATCGGTTTTCTTTAGCAATTTTATTTACATTTTCAATTGTTATTTATTTACTTAATACTATAAAAGAGCACAACTATTGCTTATTAAAAGAAATAGTGAGAAATTTAAAAATGTTATAGACTAATCAAACAAAAATACCAGTGACTTCCTTGGGTGTGGACGAAGGAGCTCGGTGACCTAATATTAGTTAAGGCCTTACCTTAACACAAATCAATTCCTTAGGAAGCTGAAAACTTGGTAGCACATTGCTATAAGTCGAAACTGGCCAATCTAAAAAATGAAAAATAAAAAATGAAAAACACCATTGTCGGCCACCTCAACCAAGACAAGAATGGTAACTTACAAACAATTGAATATTATAAATGAAAAGAGTTGGCTAACTTATCTAGTTATATAGTCATTATGTTGCTTTCATCTTGAGTCGATGGGATATTCTCCTTTTATTGGAGGAGGCATCATGATTGGAGCGAAGGTTATTTTACTTCATTAGATTGGAGAAATGATCATGCTTACGAGGCTATTTCAATCGAAAATCAATCATATAGATATTGAGTTATAAAGAAACACTTATTCGACAACTTGGTGGTGTGGTGTGGAGTAGTTGGAAAAGACTCGAACACTAATTATTTGTCTTTTCCCCAATAGGATAGGGATGAAAATCCAGTTAAATAAATTTTTCCATTCATTTGCTGGTCCAATTTCAGTTGTCTAGTTTTTCAAGTCAAATTGCGTGAACAACCTCAATTTGAATTGTCCAATTTCTCCAGATTCTAGCTCTTAAGACTTGCTTGATCATCTACTTTCCATGTAATTTTGAATTTGTGTGTTGACCGTCGACCAATTCGAGCTTAAGACAAACTAATATACGAGGCAAGCTTTCAAATTTGAAGACATGCCATGAATTAAAACCCAGGGTTCTTTAAACAAAAGCCCAACAAAGGGGCATCCAAACGTAAATAATTCCACGAAGATTGGAGGGATGGGCCACCCAAGTGGGAGGGAGAGCATTCGTACGTTAGATTTTCACGACCCAATCAGCCATTTTGTTTGCGGACCGGTGACAATGGGCCAAGGAGAGAAAGTAAAATTGGGCCAAAGATAGCTGGGCTTTCTCTATTAGAGCTGTCTTTATCAGCACTACTTTGACCAGCTCTTCCTCTTCCCAGTCAGACTCGAGCTCCAACACACTCTCTCTCCTTGACTGAAAACGTTTCAAAGCTTCGAGAAGGGGAATGGCTTCCGTCAAAAACTACGACAATGCTGGAACTTTCGTAGTAGAGCCATCCTTTAGAGCTCCCGTTTCGTTGCGAAGAATTTTCCATTATAGCTCCAACTGTTTCACCTTCAAGAAAAACTCTGCCATCATTATTTTTCAAGATTGGCGGCTTCGGTGGGTTCCAATTCTTTGTCGATTGAGGCTTGTCTGTGTAAAGTTTCAAATTGTGGTGATTCCATTTAAAGAAAACTGAGCATTGACCTAGTATGAAGGGGCTAATTTCATAAAAAAAAAACATCAACTTTAGGTCGATAGACAAATCTGGCCAAAAAATTTTTTTGTCTCATGAAAAAACACAAACTTTAGGTTGAAGGACAAATCTGGCTTTAACTTTTTTTTGTCTTGTAAAAAAGCGTCAACTTTAGGTTAAGTGACAATTCTAGCCCTATTTTTGTTTTGTCTCATAAAAAATAACAAACTTTCACTCATATCCAAAATTTAACCCCTACCAACTTTTTATTTGAAGTTAACCTTATTTCAAGAGAAAATGTTCTAGCCGTGAGGTTGGTGGATCTCATCCATGGTTTCTCTTAATGGGCGGTGATCCATAGCTTCATATTACGACAAAACAATAAAGTCTAGCTAGAGAAATTCAATCGAGAGATTTTTTTACTTACTAGTGAAGTATAGGAGACGGCACAGTTTCACCGTTATTCTTCAAGTTGTGGCTCAAACAAAAAGACAATAGATGGTGTTAGCCAGCAAGTAAGGACAATCAATGAATCTAAGTAAAGGAGGGCCAGATTTAGAATTTAAGTGAAAGTTGGTGATTTTTTTTTTTTTTTAAAAATGGGCCAAAATTGTCACTCGACCTAAAGTTGGTGTTTTTTTTACATAAAAAAAAAAGAGTTTGGGCCAAATTTGTCCATCGATCTAAAGTTGGTACTTTTTTACAAGACAAAAAAAAGTTTAGGCCAGATTTGTCCATCGACCTAAAGTTGGTGTTTTTTTTTTTTTTTTGGAATTAACCCAGTATGTAATGATTTAGCATACACTAGTAGTTAATTATTTCCATGTAAATCAGAAAAATAAAATTGACGAAATAATTTTATATCCCCTTCATGTTAAAGCTAGTTACCCCCACCAATTAATTACAATTTGCACTTCCCAAATATTACCGTATATATCAACATCCGAAACGCTAGTAAAAAAGAATTCAAGAATTTGGAAAGAACGAAGAAAAGGCACCGATAAAGGCAAAAACATGACTAATAAGACTACATTCATTACCATCAAATTCTAATGATGAGTGAGTGATAAGCAATCAGATACTTCGCTAGAACAGGATAAAAGCAATCAACATTGCAGGAAAACCTTTAAATCTTCAAGTTCGACAACGTCATCCCTTTCTTGTTAGAAAAATCAACCCTCAAGGTTTGATATTTGGCCATTGCTTGAGGAACAATCTATCTCAGAAGCACCTTTATTGAGTATCAACACCTGAAAAGTGGAGTTGTTTCCACATTTAGAAAGGTTGAGATGAAAATGACCAATGAGCTTATGCTCCAAAACATTCCGACCTCGTGGTTACTCTTTTCGAGTTGTCTAGGTTGAACTACTTGTGACCTCTAGAAGCATCAAATTCGGGAAAGTATAGCCATATCTCCTCAAGAAATTTTTCGTAATCCCCCATTAACAACACAACTTAAACTAAGCCCAGGGCCCTTATTAATCGCAAGCTAAATCCAAAGTGCAAAAGTGCAAAGAAGGCGGAGATTTGAGAATTTATACATTTTATGTTGTCGCCAAAGAATAACTTCCTCAAGGTAGTGTCTGTGCACGTGTAGATTGGGTCCATTCCTATAGTTGTTCATGTGAGTCTCACATTAATGTTGCATATGGGGCTTAGACGATCAACCACTAACATAGATTCAGCCCAATGGACCCGGTATAGGTAAGAAATTCCCCGACACATAAGTTGTTAAGCCTCATTGGATCCATAAATGGAGAAAATGTGACAGCATGGATTTTCAGAATTTGTTTTCGATTAAATAAATTGGGCATTTCGTCGACGTGCCGATAGTGCTATTCTCTGAGCTAATCACTCACGAGATAACTGGACTATCTGGGGAAGCAATTAAGGAATCTAAATGCAATAGATTTGAAAATTCAACCAGGAATCGTTTGTTCGACCGTGTTGGTCTACCAAAGTCATTACAACACTGTTAGAATTGATAAGAGATCAGAAATAGGTTGATTCGATTGAGATATGTGATCAAAGTGTGGGTGATTCCACTTGATTGCAAAATTCTCATCGATCGGCACTAAATTGATTTTCTGACGTTTTGGGTACCTTGTGTCTGTAATATAAACCTTGAGATTTTCACAACAACCGAGAATCGCCAATATGTCGGAGATGTACATTGTGACTTGAGATAAATCGATCATGGGTCAACTGCATGAAAAATTCCTAAAAGTTACATAGTAGACTAGGTCACGCTAAAAGCGCGTCGGATTGAAAATAACCGCGAATTTGGACCCGATTTCAGAAATTGAAAGTTCTGTGGTATCTCATGTTATTTTAGGAACGTTGACTCATCCTCCAAAGATTTTTTGAAGATTCTGAGATTTTTACAAAAAATCGATTCGGACGTTTCGGAAAATGAACGAAAATTTAGATTGGTTGAATTGAAGAGATTTTCAACTTGCAAATCAAGCTACATGACAAAGGGGACTTGCAGAAATTATGTGGGCTTTTTCTTCATCAAATTAGGACATCGAAGTTGGGAATTTGTTGAAGAAATTCAAGACTAAAATGTGAAATTCGGAATTATGCTTGGACAACATTTTTTTTTGGCTTAATTTTGTATTAGTTCGTGGAATTTAAATTGGTAGAAAGTAATAGGGGATGTGGGAGTAAATGGAATGGCTAAGCTTTGTCAAAATTGGCCCCCTTCTTGGCTTTCCTTGCACGACTTCCTCTCCTTTGTACAAGCACCGGCGTCCACCTCCCTTATCCAACCCTCCGCTGTCTTTGTCCTGCTTTCATCCCCTCAATCTCTCTCTTTCTTTGCAATCCACCGAGTTCAGCCAATAATCCAGTCGCCCTTCTGACAGAGCGTCGCACGTCTTCAGTGTCATCGCCTTTGGTCAACACATGAACCAACAGATTCTTCCCATTTTGTTGACCGCCCTCAGGTCCCACTGAGTTCGCCAGTTGAAGACCACCAAAGTTCTTGTCTCTCTTTGCTAGCCACATGTCCACAGCAACATTTGTGAGTCAACCAGCAACGCCTTCGGTTGTGGACTCCTCACGTGGTCTCGTCTCCATGAAGCAACTATTGCTTCCTTCGCAAGTGTGCTAGCCCACGAAGCAACCTGCTCTCTCTCTCTCTCTCTCTCTCTCGCTCGTGTCTTCACCCAGCATCCTCAGCCACGCGAGCAGCAGCAGCCCACGATTTGGGCCAAGAAATCCAGCAGCATTCAGCCCAGCTTCTTCAATGCAAGTCAGGCCAGAACTAGCTCGATCCAACAGTCTCCAAGCCCGCGTGAATTGCAGCTCAGCCACTTGAAGTCAGCCCAATCCAGAGAACCCCAACAAAATTAGAAGCTTGCGAGGATAGCCCATTCAAGGCTAGTTTAGTCCAGCGAAGCCCAGCCCGTTTCAATAACAAATCTTAGTTTGAGCTGAGATTTGTTGGGCCAAGTTTAGGCCCGGTCCGAGAGTCCGTCGACACCGCCGAAAATTCAGATTTCGCCGCCATCACGCCGTTGTCGCGGTGAGAAACCGTCACAATGAACCGATAAGTTTATGTACTAACCCTTCTTAACCAATAAGGGGTGTTTAGTTTAATTTAATTAGGAATTAGGTGGTTAGTTAGATTAAATTAGTGATTTAATTAGTTAATTGTGCATGTTAGGTGGTTAGATTAAATTAATTAAGACCTAGATAGGATGTGCTATTTATCTAGTAGGTTTGGAAATTTTCCGGGTCCGTATTGGTATTTAATTTAATGATTTTGGCCTAGGTTGATATTTTTAGAAATTAAATTGAATTATTTAATTAATTTTAGAAATTAATTAATTATTAATTATTTTTTCGAAAATTAGACCAAGATAGCCAATGACCGGAATTTCATGATGATTGCAATGGTGTAGTTAATTTCTGCAATTGAGGAATTGTGTGTTGGTTTAGAGAACTAGTCTATTAATATATGGACGTCACCGTGCTCGATGGTGGTGAGACGACGCATGGCTACACTAGAAGGACACTGAACTAAAGAGTAGGTGACTTGGGTGCAGTAGATTCTGGACCCACGCCCCTTTGGGGAAGCCGTCTATTAAGATATAGACGTGGTTGTGCTCAATGGCAATGAGGCGATACCTGGTTGTGCCAGTAGACACTGAACTTGAGATTAAGTGGTATCCTTAAGGGGCAAATATTAACAATTGAAACGCTTGGGTGATTGAGTTGATGAGATGTTTCAATGGTTATATGCATTTGAGATATGAACTATGCTGACGTGTAGGACGGAACTGAGGCGAGGTAAGTCTTCATCTCTTGATCGTGTGATTGTGTGATTAGGACGCTTTTAGGCGTATTTCCCTTCTAATCAGGGTTTAGAGTATGAACTCGTTGAGATTTATATCTCACTCCGTCGTGGGCTCAATTTTCAGGATTGTCGAGTGGTGGACCTGGAGCCAAGAGGAGGTGACTTGAAGTGTAGGTCAGTTAGGACCGCTTCTTTTTGAAGGGCTAGACTATTGTAATCTTTTGGTCATAGACCTTGTACATGACTCTATGTGAATATAAAAGCATGTTTGTTTTGAATCTGTTGTCCTACTTTTCTATCCCGAGATGATTATTGTCAGGGGATTATTTTGCTTCCACATGTGCAATAAACCTGAAAAGGGTCGACGACTCATCTTGGGAAGTCGCAAATTATTATCGACCAGAGAGGGATGGGCACGCGCCGGGTTCAAGGTGTGACATCCCCTTTTTATGGTATCAGAGCGAAGTCTGTATTTGGAGTGATAAGGTGTGAGGGGTTTTTGGGATAGTTAGTAGGAATGACCTATATTTGATGCTGATGCATGTGAGTGATAGTTGTTTAGTAAATTGTTTGTGCTGATCACTCAATTTCTAATTCTGTATTGAATTGGAAATGGGTTTTATAGAGAGTCTACAACATGAGTGATCAGGAGCCGAGAACTCCAAGGCAGAGGACCTTATCCTCAGTGACTCAGGCTAGGACGCCAACAAGGGTTGGTGCCTAAGGCGGCCGTGGTAGAGTGCAAGTTAAGGCCAGTGCAGGTGGAGTAGCACCACCTCCAGTCGATACTGGGGTAACAGCTCCTGGTGATCCCAGAATCGACGGGATCATGCACGCGCTCGAGGCTATGGGAACATAGATGGGGCAACAGGCCCAGAATCAAGCTCCTGCCATTACCGCCGTTGCTACAATTGCTACTATTGTTGTGCCAATACTGCTATTGTTGCTGCCATTGCTGCCGCACTTGCTCCCGTACCTGCTGAAATTCCACCTAGGAACATGATTGCTGGGAGGCCAATGCATAAACTAGTAGAGTAGTTTCTGAAGTTGAACTCGCCAAAGTTCACTAATATAGGAGATCCCGAGGTTGCAGACCCTCTGGATCTAGGAGTTGGAGAATGCCTTTGCACTGCTGATGTGCACCAAGGCCGAGAAGGTCGTCCTTGCAGTCTATCAACTAAAGGGGATTGTAAGCACATGGTGGAGAGCCACCAAAGGAACAGTAATTCCTGAAGGTGTGGTTCCGGAATGGAACACTTTCATTGAGGTCTTCAATAGTAAGTACTTTTCTAAGACTGCCATAGAATTGAAGATGGCAAAATTTCAACGCTCTGCCAAAGGTCAATGACAATGGATCAATATGAAGCAAAGTTCATTGAATTGTCGTAGTATGCCCCTAGATTGGTCGAAAATCTAGTAGACCGAGCTAGAAGGTTTAAAGATGGACTCAGACCAAAATTGAGGAGTCCGTTAAGACTACCGAACTTGAGGAATTATAATGACCTATATGAATGGGTCCATATGATCGAGAGAGACCAGAATGAACGAGCCATCGCATCTAGGTCACAGTTTAGTTCTAACCGGGATAAAAATCGGTTTGGGAAGAGACCAATGACTAGAGGAAGGTATCTTGTTCCACCCAACAGGAAGGGTGGGATAGGAAAGTCGTCAAATCAATTCAGAATGTGTCACTCCTACAGAGGACACCATGGATCAGCCCAGTGTCCAGCTAGGACGAGTGCTTGCTTTGTATGTGGCCAGTAGGGTCACATAGTCAGGAACTGTCATAGAAGGTAGACGGGACTGTTGTTACTGCCACCGCCACCGATGAATCATAATCGAGGACTTCCGCCATCGAATGCACCACCGGGTGGATTGTTCCGACCTCCAACTTAAGAAAGAACATATGCCATCTCAAGAGGACAGGTGAACAACACACCTAATGTGATTACAGGTACTATTTCACTAAATAACCATGCTGCTTATTCCTTATTTGACCCTGGAGCTACTCATTCATTTATAGCTAATCAATATGTTAAGTTGGTAGGATTAATTCCTGAATTGTTGGAGTCAGTGATTAGTATATCAACACCATTAAAGGATAAGATGTTAGCTATAGTGGGTTGCCCTAGTTGCACGTTAGCGATTGATGAGCGAGAGGGAAAGATAGACTTGATAGTCCTAGCCATGTATGACTTTGACTTGATTATTGGCATGAACTAGCTCACCAAGCAACGAGCTAGGCTAGACTGTTATCGCAAAGTAATTCAGTTTAACTTGTTAGAGGGTGAAAGTTTCAAGTTTATTGGGAGTTGAGGAGGACCCTCGATTTCCCTAATCTCGTCACTAGAGGCACCCCATTGTTAGACGAGGGTTGTCAAGGTTATCTAGCGATTGTTGTGGATACAATAGTTGAGGAGCTGAAAATGAAGACATCGCAATGGTTCAAGAGTTTCCAAATGTATTTCCGAAAGAATTGCCAAGTCTGCCACCAGAAAGAGAAATAGAGTTTGTGATTGAGTTAGCCCCCGGAACAGAGTCGATCTCTAAGGCTCCTTATTGGATGGCCTTGTCAGAATTGAAAGAATTGAAAGTGCAGATGTAAGAATTATTGGATAAGGGATTCATATGTTCCAGTGCATCACCTTAGGAAGCACCAGTTCTATTTGTGAAAAAGAAAGATGGTTCATTACGTCTGTCCATCGACTATCGCCAACTCAATCAAGTAATGATCAAGAACAAGTATCCACTCCCGAGGATCGATGACTTGTTTGATCAACTGCAAAGAGCGTTGATATTTTCAAAGATCAACCTGAGGACAGGATATCATCAGCGGAGGATCAGGAAGGAAGACATTCCAAAGTCAGCATTTCGAACTCGATACCGTCATTATGAATTCACACTGATGCCATTCGGGTTGACGAATGCTCCAGCTACTTTCATGGATCTGATGAATCGAATTTTCAAGGAATACCTAGATTAGTTTGTGATCGTGTTCATTGATGATATCTTGGTGTACTCGACAAGTCCAGAGGAGCATGAAGGGTATTTGAGATTGGTACTGCAGACTCTAAGGACTCATGAGTTGTACGCCAAGTTCAATAAGTGCGAGTTTTAGCTAACTCATGTTGCTTTCCTAGGTCACGTGATTTCAGGAGAAGGAATCTCCGTGGACTGATCTAAGATAGAAGCAATGATTAGTTGGCTGAGATCGATAACAGTGATGGGGATCCGAAGTTTTCTGGGTTTAGCAAGATATTATAGAAGGTTCATAGAAGGGTTTTCAGCGTTGGCATCGCCTTTAACTCGACTCTTGAAGAATGAAGAAAAATTTGTGTAGACAGATAAGTGTGAACGTAGTTTCTAAGAGCTTAAAGAAAAGCTAACTACCGCACCTGTGCTGACCATACCATCTGGCCCTAGAGGATATGAGATCTACAATAATGCATCATTCAGAGGACTGGGTTTTGTGTTGATGCAACATGGCAGAGTTGTTGCATACGTGTCCCGTTAGTTGAGACCTTATGAATTAAATTACTTGAGGCATGACTTAGAACTCACACCAATCATTTTCACTTTGAAGATCTTGAGACATTATTTGTGTGGAGAAAGATTTCATATCTTCACTGACCATCAAAGTCTCAAATATTTATTCTCTCAGAAGGAGTTGAATATGAGACAACGTCGTTGGATGGAACTCATGAAGGACTATGATTGTGATATCTTGTATCACCCCGGAAAAGCAAGTAAGGTCGCAAATGCACTGAGTCGAAAGTCCTCAGTTGCATAGATGGTACTCAGAGAATGGACTTTGATTGAGAAGACTAGAGATTCGGTTTACAAATTTGAGGTAAACCACATTTCAAATCTTATGGCCATCCTCAGAATTGAGCCGAATATTCAAATCAGAATCAAAGCACTTCAACCAACAAATCGAGATATTCAGAAGATCCTACAAGAGGATATCGATAAGAGAAAAGCTGACTTTCAGATTTCTGATGATGGAACAATGAGGTTCCGAGGACAATTGTATGTACTTGACGATGTAGAGCTTAAGGAAGATATCTTATCAGAAGCTCATCGTAGCAGTTACAGCATTCATCCTGACTCCTGACGGTACAAATATGTATCATAATCCGCGTCAACACTATTGGTGGTCTGGTATGAATGCGGATATCGTCAAGCATGTCGCCAAGTATCTGACATGTCAGCAAGTGAAGGCTCAGCACTGTAAACCGAGAGGATTTCCGCAACCTCTCAAGATCCCAAAATGGAAATGGGAACATATCACAATGGATTTTGTGACAGGCTTATCGAGGAGTTACAGAGGAAATGACTATTTGGGTAATGATCGACAGACTGATAAAGTCGGCTCACTTCATTGTAGTACGAAAAGACATTGATTTGGATAGGCACGCACAACTGTACATGCATTAGATAGTTCATCTACATGAAGTGCCGGTGACAATTACATCATACCGAGACCCGAGATTTACAGTTACATTTTGGAAAAGCATGCAGAGTACATTAGGTACGAAGCTACAGTACAATACGACATATCATCCTTAGACGAATGGTTAGTCTGATAAGATAATTCAAACCCTTGAAGATATGTAGTGAGCTTGTGTACTAGATTTTAAAGGAAGTTGGGAAGAATAGCTTCATCTCATGGAATTTGCCTACAATAACAGTTATCAACAGAGCATTCAGATAGCTCCTTTTGAAGCGTTGTATGGCAAACCATACAGAACACCAGTTTGTTGAGATGAAGTCGAGGAACGGAAAATTACAGGCCCAAAGTTGGTTTAGCAGTCAGTGGATGCAGTTGCTGTTATCATAAACAAATTAAAGACTGCTCAAAGCTGCCAGAAAAGTTATGCAGATAAGCGTCGAAGGCCATTGGAATTCTAAGTTGGTGATCATGTCATTCTGAAGGTGTCACCAATAAAAGGTACTTCACGCTTTGGCAAGAAAGGAAAACTGAGTCTGAGGTACGTAGGTCCATTTGAGATTCTGTAAAGAATCGAGATCTTAACATATCGTCTTGCATTACCGCTGAGACTGGCGCAAGTGCATGGCATCTTTCACGTGTTAGTGTTAAGAAAGTATGAGCCTAACCCAACCCACGTACTCAATTTTGAAGAATTGGACGTGGACGACAGAGTGTCGTACGTTGAAAGCCCAGTTCAGATAGTGGATCGCAAGAATCAGGTCCTACACACCAAGACCATCCCGTTGGTCAAAGTGGTCTGGCAACACCATGGTATAGAATGAGCAACTTGGGAAACTGAGGAGTTGATGAGAAGATTGTACCCCCGCCTTTTTGGTTAAAGATTATAATAGGTTTAAATTTCAAGGATGAAATTTTTATAAGAGGAGAAGAGTTGTGATGGTCTGAATTTTCAGAATTTGTTTTCGATTAAATAAATTGGGTATTTTGTCGACACGCCGATAGTACTATTCTCTAAGGTAATCACTCACTAGATAACTAGACTATCTGGGGAAGCAATTAAGGAATTTAAATGCAATATACTTGAAAATTCAACTAGGAATCGACTGCTCGACCGTGTTAGTCTGCTAAGGTCATTACGACACTGTCAAAATCAATCAAAGATCAGAGATATATGATCAAAGTGTGGGTGATTCCACCTGATTGCAAAATTCTTATTGATGGGCACTAATTTAATTTTCTGACTTTTTGGGTACCCTGTGTCTGTAATTGAAACCTTGAGATTTTCAAGACAATTGAGAGTCGCCAATGTGTCGGAAATGTACATTGTGACTCGAGATAAATCGATCATGGGTCAATTGCACCAAAAATTCCTAAAAATTACTCAGTAGACTAGGTCACGCTAAAGCGCATCGGATTGAAAATAACCGCGAATTTGGACCTGATCTCAGAAATTGAAAGTTCTGTGGTGTCATGAGCTATTTTTGGAACGTTGACTCATCCTCTGAAGATTTTTCGAAGATTTCTAGATTTTTATGGAAAATCGTTTCGGGTGTTTCGGAAAATGAACAAAAATTCGGATTGGTTGAATTGAAGAGATTTTTGACTTGCAAATTGAGCTACATGAAAAAAGGGGACTTGTAGAAATTATGTGGGTTTTTTCTTCATTAAAATTGGACGTCAAATTTGGGAATTTGTTAAAGAAATTGAAGACTAAAATGTGAAATTCGGAATTATGCTTGGACAGCATTTTTTTTTTTTGGCTTCATTTTGGATTAGTTTGTGGAATTTAAATTGGTAGAAAGTAATAGGAGACAAGGGAGTAAATGGAATGGCTAAGGTTTGTCAAAATTCAAAACACTTTTCATAGTTGTTCATCTTGAATTTTTTAATATTTTAAATTTTTTATTTAAAAATCAAATTTTAAATTTGAATTCATAAATCTAAGAAGATGAAAACAGTTTTCATAGTTGTTCATCTTGAATTTTTGAATATTTTAATTTTTTATTTAAAAAATCAAATTTTAAAATTTTTTATTTTTTTTATTTTTTACTTTCTTTTTTTTTTTTTCTTTTCTTTCTTTCTTCTTCGCCAATCGTTGGGCCTAGTAGCAAGCCACAAGTGCAGGCTAGTAAGGCTAGCCTCGAAGAAGGCTTGAGCTTGCCAAGACTAGCGAGCTCAATCCTACTACGACAAGCTAGAGCTCTACCTTGCTCAAGGTCAGCCAGTTCCGCCCTTGTCGGGCCTCGGCGATGGTGCCAGTGGCCTGTTGCAGTTATCGTCGAGGCTTGGCGACTAGTGAAGGAGGAAGAAGGAAAGAGAAAGAAAAAAATAAAAACATATTTAAAATGATTTTTTCATGAGATTGAAATCATTTTTCAAATGAGATCCAAATATTAAAAACAGCTTTATCACATATCACCAATTAAAGGAAAATCAACCATTTTCTTGAAAAGTAAATTTTGAAAAGTGTTCCTTTTTCATGAAATTTTCTCCCAAACAAACACACTCTTAGTTTGAATTATATTAGTTAAGCAATATGTTAATTGAGATTGGGGTTCATTGTCTAAACTTATCAAAAGTCAAAAATGACTTTTTAACTTTCCAGTCAAATAAAAAATAAAAATATTCAAATTTTAAAAGATTATGAAAAAATCATATATGAATATTCGTGTCAATAATTATCTATTATTTCTTAATTGCGTACAAACTATTTTAAGTTAGAGTCATTTGTATAAGCCAAAGGCGTCAATCCACGTGGCTTGCAAGTAAATGAAAATGTACTCATTCGTTATAACCAAAAAAAAAAAAAAAAAAAATTATCGGTCTCTTTTGACTGTCATTGCACACTAATAAGCATTACTTGACTTAAAATCTAATATTCATTTGTCTATATATTTACAAATTTTCACTTTCTAATTACATTGGCGCGCAAAAAGTTTCTTCACAAGGAAAGTCAATATACTAACACGTATTCAAGATATAATTTTGACAAGTGGATTTTCTTAAATAATGAATATTTTTCTTTCATGGCTGCAAGTATGAAAAATGTCATACATTAATGATGTTGGTAATTGAAACCCTACGCATATTCTTTTGCAATAAAGATGTTTTAACTTTTTTTTTTACATTAAACAAAAAAAAATTATATTGTTGTTCCAAATAAGTGTCTTTTTTGTTTTGTTTAGATTGACTCATAATTTTTTCTAATTTAAAAAATCCCACTTAGCCAGCTAAAACATATGTATTCACCATCACCCATAGAATATATTCAAATTCATAAGTATCTATGAGTCAATTCGGTTAGATACAATGTGACGCCCAAATTCTTCGTTTCATTTCACGTTAGTTCCATTAAGCATATTAGAGACTAAGGTCATTTCTTAGGTTTAAAAAAATAATAATAATAGTCATAATGTGTGTGTGTGTATATATATATAGACAGATAGAGAGATGGGTATGTTTTCTGGTTGTGACGTTCCTTTGCTCCGACCATTTTGGGGGGAGAAATAAAATAAAGAGAAACGGTTTGCTCTTCCCCCACGTGGTCACCAGGTGGAGTGCAAAAGAGGGGGTGGCTGCACCTTCATTTTATTCTTCTTTTATCCCTTCTTGCAAAAAGAAAATATTGAGCTTCAGCAGCCCTGTTCTTCACGAACGCGGCTGCCCTTCCTTTTGAACAATGCTCACCACTTTCTTCCTCTATTTCTTTCCCTGTGCCCGAAATCCAAACCAATCCCTGCCATGGTAGCCCTATGCCTCTGTTCAGTAGCAGAGTTGCCACTGCCCCCATCCCATTCGGAGCTCTCGCCGCTGGTCACGAAGACCCAACTTGCCCGATAGCTTCTTCCCTCTTCTACCGGTGAAAGATCCAAGCAAGTAGGGCAATGATTAAGGTTCTGGGTTCGTGTAATGGTTGTGCCTAGTTCTGCATGTGAAAATCAGGGTAGAGTTTGGGGTTGAATGCGAAAATTTGGGAACTAAAGCTCTGTTCGGAGCTGGGATGTGGTTGCTTTGTTGATGGAGCCACGGTGGCGAGAGGCCATGGGTTTGCTGTGTGGGCCATCCAGTTGATTGTGGGGAAGGGAGTTGCAACATATTTTGGGTCGTTTCGCTGTGCGGGTCGGCAAGAACGCGACATTGAAGGGGGCCGTGAGCTCGACTCACCCCTCCATCTTCTTTATTTCCCATATGCATGATGAAGTGCGGTTTTTATCATGCTATAGTTACCTTAGATTCTGTATAAGAGTGCTGAGATACTACAAAAATGTTTGGTAGAGAAACTAACGGTTTAGTTGAGCTAAAGATGGAGAAAAACGGTGCAATACTTTCTGTTTTAGAGAATTAGAGATGGAAAACCTTTTGTTTTGTGTCACCTTAAATTCCGATGATGTATATAAGGAAAAGAACAAGTTTACTTGAGAGAACATCCATTGGATTAGGTTCGACATCTAGTTATAGTAAGATTGATGAGAAAATGTGTTGGCAGGAGTGTTTACTTTGAACTAGTAATCTGTACTTTAGAAAACAGCAAAACCTTCGATGATTCTACGAATTTTATGAAATTTTCTAGAAAGAACTGGACCTTAAACTCTTCATGAAAGTTTTAGAACACATCTTTAGGAATAACATATCAAAATTTTAGAACAAACGGATAAGGTTCGGGTGGTGAAACGATCTTTCTTCTGTAGGTACTAAATCTGGAAGTTACTGCAGAATTTTAGAAAGAAGACAGCAAATTAATGCTCTTTATAGATATAGACTTAGGTTTCTCCATGGAAAATGTTAATCTATGTCTTTTCTATTACATACTAATATTTCGTAACATTCCGATAAGGTTAGATATACTTTCTGTGTCTATGATCAAAACTACTCATTTTAGTCCATAGACTGCTTTGATACGAGAATCTGCAATAGTTGTTGTGTCTATTGTATTTGATTCTCATGATACACATGAAGTCTAGTGTCTCAGTAGCCTTTACCTAGTTCTGTCCACGTCGGTAGTTTTTAAGTTTTCTGCAGGCAAATGTTGGACTCTCATTGTGTCGCCTTTAATGAGAGTTCCTATATACCTTGAAGTATCTAATAATGTATGTTTAGACCTATTTGTGACTGTTCACATAATGAATTTGTTGATGCTGCAACAAGGCGGAATTGTGAATGTGTGGTTGGCTAAAGAGCCAAGGTGAGACCCCGGGTGACCACCTTCCCTCTGCCTTCCAGATCTGAAGTCTCTTTTCCAAGTGACCATCTGGCTAGGAGGGAGTCTATGGCCTTCAAAGAAGAAAATGGACTTGGTGAGAGCATCTCTGTAGTTGTAGCGAAGCAAGGATGGTGGCGCTTCAATGGGAACTGGCATTGCAGAGAACAGAAGCAGAGTGAAAGTGTATTTTCAACTTGGCAAATCTGTTAGAACTGATATGACGATCAGTGAATGGTCTATTTTAAATATGATGTGGCAACTAAGTTAAACGTGTTCCAATAAACTATTTTCAACTTTTCAGCAGAATCAACAAATACACTTGTTCTTTTATTGTCGTTGCTCTTTGAGCACAACAAATACACACGTAGACGAAGCAAAAATTAGGCACAAACATAGAACACAACTGCAAATGTCATAGATGTAATGAATTTTGTGGTTGAAGAGAACCCCCAATAGAAAATGGGTTCACTCAATGTACCATTATATTGTCTGCCGAGAATGGACTTATTGGGTTGGGATTGAGGGCATCATATAACTCCTCCAAATCCAATTTTATGGCTGGCCCATCATGATAGAGTTGTGGAGTTTGAAAGAGGAAAGTAATATCAAAATAGAGAGATTTTGTACTCTATTAATGGCATAGATATAACTTATACTATAACTTTGTAAGCCCTAAACTCTTGTTGTATATTGGATTAATATATGTTGTAGTTTTAACTTATAACTTTAGAACTAATAGCGATACTAAAGAGATTGTTCAATGCGGTACCATAATTTCCCCTTTCTGATTTTGAAAGGGTTTTCCACATAAAAATGTGCGTGTCTTCTTCTCTATTTTTCTCTTCAACATTTTGCATTCCTATGGTACCAAAGCCTCATTCAGCAAAATAGTGGAGCGATGAAGATGAACAAATGGAAGGTGAAGATCGATCGGTTTCATGGCAAGGACATTGGTTTATGGAAGATGCAGATCGAGCATCTGCTATATTAGAGGAACTTGCATTAGCCTCTATAAAAATAAAAATAAAAAGAAATCAGGTTCGATCAAGCAAGAAGATTAGGAATTATTAGATCGGCAAGCCCTAAGTGTGATTTGTCTTACATTGGTGCAAATGTTGCCTTCAACGTCACCAACAAGAAGCAACAACAAATTTGATGAGGGCTTTGTCCAACATGTATGAGAAGCCCTTTGCATCAACTAAGGTATATTTGATGCATTGGGTTTCTATCTAAAGATGGATGAAGTTGTTTACGTGACAAATTACATCAACGAATTCAAGCAAATCACTATTAAAATGAGTCTACTGGCAATCATATTAGGGGACGAGGTAAAAGCTTTGATTTTCTTATCTTCTCTATTTGAAAGTTGGAGTGCTACTGTCACTATGATAAGCAGCTTCTTTGGTTAAAAAAACATAAAGTTTCAAGAGAATGGAGATTGCACCTTAGCGAGGATTTTCATAGAAGAGAATCGAATGAATATTCAGGTGTTGACTTAAGTAGTAAAGGCAAAGGGAGAAGCAATCAACGAGGTCATAAATAGGACTATGGTAGATTGAATTCCATAGGGAGAAGCAAGTCAATACCTCATGGTGAAATAATTTACTAGAATTGTGGTAAGAAGGGTCATCTGAAACAAGATTGTAGAGTCCCAAAAAAGAAAATTGAGTATCGAAATCAATAGGAGAAAATTGTTAATGCAACCTTTAAAAGACACTTGCCCATGATGCTTAACATTGATTGTCAATAGTCCAATTAAGTCTTGGATTCTAGACTTGGGTGCATCATTTCAATCAACTTCATGCAGGGGATAAATGTATAATTTTGTTGCCACAAACTTTGGACAGGTTTAACTTGGTGATGATGAAGCTTTGGATACCGTGGAAAAATGTAATGTTAATATAAAGATTGTGAACGATTATCAATGGGAGTTGCAAAATATCAAATTTGTTCTTGGCCTTAAGACAAATCTGATCTCTATTGTTCAATTAGACAACATAAGATACACATTTTTGGGGACTAATCGTGGCAGATTTTTAAATGCCTTATGGTTGTAGCACAAAGAACAATGTTGGGAACACTATAGATGACTGAAAGTAGCAGAGTAATAGTAGCACTTGTTGACTTAGGCTACGCTTGATAACGCTTTTGTTCCAGAAAGAGTTTTTTTTTTTTTTTTTTTTTTTTTTTTTTTTTTTTTTTTCAGAAATAGTTCTTTTCTATTTCTGTTCCGGGGAACAATTTCTAAGTAAAAGAACTTGTTTGGTAACTACACAAAATTTCTACTCTTGGAATAGAAAAAGAATAGAAATGTGTTTGGTAACGCAACAATTTCTTCTTTGTATTTATTCATTTTTTATTCTTGTTGATGGATCGCCGCCGCCGCCGACGCCCGCCGCCGCCACCGCACGATCGCCGGCCGCTGACCGTCACCGTCGACTGCCGCCGAAAGCCCATTGGCCGCCGACGATCGGCGATGGCGGCGGCCAAAGACAGCGGCGGCAGCCGAGCGACGACCGGTGATGGCAGTGGGCAGCAACCGCCGGCGGCGGCGGTGTGGCGATCGGCAGCCCGGCGGGTAGGGACCGGCGGAGGCGAAGACCGGTGGCGGGCGGCGACGACGACCGGCAACAGCGAGCAGCAACAGACAACCCCGATAGCGAGCAATGGCAGACAACCCCAATAGCGGGCAAGGACCGGCGACGGCAGCAGCGGTGGCCGGCGATGGGCGGTGGCTCCAGGCGGTTGACGATGGCCATGGCAAGAAAAAGCAATAAAAGAAAAATAAAAAAGAAAATTAACTTATTTCTAGAAATTGTTCCTGGGAACAAGAAGTAACTTTTTTTTGCTTCTCAAAACTATTCCCGGGAACAAAAAATTAGAGAAATTGTTCCCGAGAACAAATGTTTTACCAAACGGGTTTCTGTTCTTGTTTTGTTCCGGCGAACAAAAGAACAAAAATTAGGAGAAACAGAAGCGTTACCATGTGCTACCTTAGAAGCTAGTTCCAAACTGTTGCACCGCATGCTTGGACAGATAAGCAAAAAAGGGATGATGGTTTTAGCATCAAACAAAAAACCGTCTAATTTGAAGTACATAATTATCGGTCTATGTGAAGATCGTGTTCTGGTAAGTAAAAATACGTCAGTATTTTGAAAATTGAAAGAAAGCCAAGAAAAGGAAGATGAGAGCTGGTACTTACAAATGTTTAGGGGGCCAGCTCCTATGCATTCCCTTAGAAGGTCATGCTATCACGTCACATTCATTGAAAACTCAACTAGAAATGTATGTGTTATTTTCTGAAAAATAAAATTGATGTTTTTGCTACTTAGTCGAAAATGAGATTGGCTTGAATATCAACTTTCTAAAGTTCAACAATGGTCGTGAGTAAGATAGCGAGGAGTACATGTAGTTTTGTGAAGAATTGTATTAGGATGACAAGAATAGTTCCCAACATATCATGGTGAACAAAGTTTTTGAAAGGATGAATAGAACTTTGAATGACCGTGCAAGAAATATGAGTATGCATGTAGGATTACCGAAATATATATATAGGATTATCCAAAACATTATGGGCAAATGTAATTAACACAGCAACAGATCAGAACTGTTGATTCGCTTCCTCGGTTGTTCAAGCTACCAATTTCTTGAGTACAATTTGTCAAACGTGTGGTCCATTTTTTTGGGTCAAAGCGTGGTCCAACTTTGGATACTTAATTATTCATGTATTTTCTTGATACGTCTACTTGTGATGTAGGGCCAAAGCGGGTGCTTATTGACACGTGAAGTCTGTTGGATGCTTTAGTTCTCCTAAGTGCTATTTGATATCAAGTGGATATACAAGTGTTATTTGAGTAGCAATGTCGATATTTAGAATTCCAAGACGTGCATATTCAAAATATATTGACCTTCAATCATTGCTATGTCAAATTTTGCGCTTAATTTATCATTTCCTTTTTTTGTGTTTTGATTGTCTGACGTGAAAGTAAAAAAGAAAAAGGTTTCGTTTTCCTATTTGGTTATCTTAGAATGCATCTCATCTGAAAAAAAATAAAATAAAATAAAAAAAAAAAAAAATCTTTTGCATGCATTTTTTTATTTTAAATAAATAGAAAAACTGAAAATTTCGTGCTTGTCATTTGTTAATGATTGTTCAATTTTTTATGTTAGGATGAACATTGCTTTTTACATTGACAATGTTTCTTGGTTCGTGGATTGCATGTAAATTTATAAGATACTGCATATTGGAAACTGCTTATTGTGTATTTGCATATCTCAAAAATTTATATCTACGTATCTAACTGTATTCCCATTTGTACATGTCTAGGATTTTGCATATCTTGCATATTGGGATAGGACTTCGCATATTATTTGTGTCATGACTATTATCATGTTAGAATAATTAGGATGGATTTTGCATGAATGACTGTTTTAGTGCACATCTAGGATATCTAGATTGCATTGTTTAAACTGCCATATTCACATGTCACAAAACCTTGAGCTGTGTTGGGCAAAAATTATAGCCTTGTTATTACTTACGCCTAGGACCGAGCCTGATAACCGGACTAGACTAGACCGAACTGAGTGGTTCTAAGCAGTTTCCAATCCTAAGTGCAGAATGAAACCACCTAGATTGGGCCTAGAGGTGTTAAATGGGTGGGTCGGGTCATTAATGGTCTGACCCAAATTGACCCATTAACCAATTTATGACCCATTTATACCTATTGTAAACTTTCCGACCCATACCCAACCTAACCCATACCCGACTCATTTAACTAAACTTAAAAAGCTTATTTCTTATATATATGTTTTAAAAAAATGATATTACTAAAATATTTTTATACAACACAAATTTAATGGACAATTTTTATAATTTTTAAAATAATTATTTAAAAAAATCAATTTTTAATTATTTTTATTTTTAAAAATTATTTTTCATTTTTTAAATATAATTTTTTTCTTTTTTTCTTTTTCTTTTTTCTTCTTCTTTTGGCCGGCCGCCAGCCACGACGACGGTTGGCAGCCGATGGCCAGCCACAGGTCTCGCCAAATCGTGAGGATCGAGCCTCATCGGACGCCAAGCAAGGCCTCGCCTCGCTAGATCCAGCGAGCTCGAGGCTCGCCGGCATCAAGCTCGCCGGATCTAGCGAGGCTTGCCTCAGCGGTCGCCGGCGACCGGAGGAAGAAGAAAGAAAAAGAAAAGAAAAGAAAATTAAAATAAAAAACAATTATAATTTCAGTTTTTATAAAAAAAAAATATTTTTGTAAAGTTAAATAGAGAAGAGAGAGTTTCTCTTTGTAAATAGGTTCATTTTTAATGGGTTAATAAATGGGTCTTAAATGTGTCTGCTCTCAGACCCATTTAAGACCCATATTTCTCAGCCTTTTTTATTTTCAAAACCCATTATGGGAGTTTTGGGAAATAAGGCTTGACTCATTAATGACCCATTTAACTAGAAATGGGTCCATAAATGGGTCATTGACCCATTTAACACCTCTAATTGGGCCAAACTACTATGTTATTTCTTTTAAATTTTTCCTTTCCTTGTAAAGAGTAAAAAGAAAAAAAAAATGGAATTGCCAAAACCCTAAATCAGACTGGGACAAACCAATCCGATTCCAATTTTGGTTTTAGTAATAGACCCAAGCCGAAAACCGATCACCCCTAATTACGCCTCGGGATTTAAACCCCGTGAGCAGTAAATGGAAAGTCTAAAAGCACACAAATAGGCTTAGACGAATGTAATAAAAGGAAGTGAATATGCAATTGTGATATGCTAGGTTATTCAATATAATAAATAAAGTGTTTTCCTGAAATGAACCTTAAACATGGAAATTGAATTTAGAATAATGCAATCTAAAATGACATGCAATACTAAGAGAATGAATCGATTGGTATAATATGAATATTCAAATTCCCCTAAATGTACTCCTAGACATATTTTTGTGATTTTTTAATGAAGATGCAATCTAAAATTACTAGCATGCAAGATATGATATGTGTTTATATTTTCATTTTATGACATGTGATTGTGGAAAGAAACGTGCAAATATGGATATTTAATAATGCACACTAGATATCTTGGATCTGCACTAATACACTTATTCATGCAAAATACATCCTAGTTATTCTAACATGGCAATAGTCATGGCACAAATATAATGCGAGATCCTATCCCAATATGCAAGATATGCAAAATCGTAGACATGTACAAATGGGATTACAGTTAGATACGTAGATATAAATTTTCTAGATATGCAAATATACAAGAGGCAGTTTCCAATATGCAGAGTATCTAATAAATAAACATGCAATCCACGAACCAGGAAACATTGTCAATGTAAAAGGCAATGTTCATCCTATTATGCAATTGAACAAATTATGAGCAAATGACATGCAAGAAAGCAGTTTTATGTTCAGTTTTTCTATTTTTTTTTTTTAAAATAAAAGAAAGATGCATGCAAAAGAGTACTTATTTTTATCACATGAAATGCATCCTAATGACAACCAAACAGGAAAAACGAAACCCTCTTTTTTTCCTACTTTCACCTCAGACAATCAAAACAGGAGGAAAAACAAAATTAAGCGCAAAATTAGGCACAGCAATGATTGACGGTGAATAAATTTTGAATATGCACGTGATCTGAATTCTGAATATCAACATCACTACTCAAATGGGTATCAAAAACACTTTAGGACCACTGAAGCATCCAAGAGATTTCACATATCAAAATGCACCCATTTTAGGCCCAACATCACACGCAGACACATCGAGAAAATTTAACGAATCATTAAGTATCCAAATCTGGACAACACGGATGACAAACTGCACTCAACAAGTCGGTTGCCTGAACGACCGTGCAAGCGAATCGACAATCTTGATGCGGGCCATGTCTCCAGGAGGATGGTAGCAACTGGTTGTCTTGATATGGATTCAGACGGATGGACACAGCTTTTTGGTGAGGACTAGGACTTGGAGCGAACAGACCGGCATAGGGGACGACCGCCCCTCGTCACTAAGGAACAATCGTATGGACTGTCCGATTCCGGAACCACCTGGGCAGCGTATGGGATGGAGAGAGACGCGATAACGGCGACTCCTTGGGTTTTTGGTTGATGACAGCTGTTGACACCGACTTCACATATTCGTAACTAAACTAGGAGAATCATTGGTCGAGTGCGGCCAACCAAATGAGGGATAAAAGAGCAATTTTATTTGCAATATGTATTGCCGGCCGTCTAAGGGATTTGATCGTGATGAGCACATGATAAGCAAAAAAATCAGCTATTCAAAAAATCGGAAAGTGGAGTTTTGGCCAAGAAATTCAGTAAAAACCACAACTACAAATATCAGCCACTTCAGGAAAGCAACTTTCAGCAGAATAAAATTGAAATATTCTGCATATTTTGCGAGTATGGGGGGATTTTTCTGGACAAGAGACGGTTAAAAATTCGTCAGTTTTAGTAAGGGTACAGGGTACAGTATGAGTTAATTCCCACTCTAGAATTAGGAACCAAACCAGGTAGGGTCAATTCTCTGATTGTGAAACCAGGAACCAGTTGCACTTGGAAATTAAATTGATCTGTCGGGTTGGATTGGGACTGACTATAAATAACTTTTCCTTTTATTGTTGGGAAACTCCCACTTGTTGGGAATAGAAGAAACCAAAATAAAAAGAGAAGAAATTACCGGTTCCTGGACCGACCTAAGAACTGAACTGGATCGGATGGGCCAGTTTTCGGTTCTACAAACTGAGTTCCAGATTTCAGGGTGAGAATCAACGCACGTTAGAACTAATCATCTCTAGACGGATGAATACAACAAGGTGACTACGTCGTGCTAATTGTCGTCTGAGTTGCGGTCTAGTTCGACTCGCTTCTGTTAGATTCTAAGTTAATATACAGCCGAGAGAATGGCTATTGCCTACCAATAAGAGTTAAAGCAAGTGTGGGTGGGTACCGCCACAAAAATTGGCCCAAATATCTAAATGTTTTCGCAATTTACCAGTTATTTTTTACTTCTATTTATATGATTTTCTCTTCACAAATGAATATAAAAATATGTATTTAAATTTCAAGACATTAGAAAGAGATTATGTAAGATTTCAATTTCGTGTCAACCTAAATATAGTGGAGTTTGGGACACTTAGAGTGCCAAAACTTGGCATGGAGTGACACTTAAGTGCCCTAACTTCATAAAGGTACACTTAAGTGCCAGTTTCAGAGTAAAGTGGAACACTTAAGTGCCACTCCGGTCAAAATCCAGCCAAATTGCCGATGTGGCAATTTTCCGATGAGTTTGGTGCAAAACAGCGTCGTTCTGCTCACTGACGTGCTGACAAATTGCAAAAACGACGTTTTTTTGTGTCGATATGTAAATAATTAATATAAAAATTAATTAAATTAAATTTAAACTTATTTTATTTAAAATATTCTAAATATTAAGGCGGGGAGCCAAGGGGGCGGCCGAGGGCGAGCCCTCGCCGTCGCCGGGAAGGGCCGGCGTTGGAGGGAGGAGGGTTGGCCGGGGTCGCCGGCCCCTAGCCGACCGGTGGCAAGAGCTTGCGAGCCCTCGCCGGATCTAAGCGAGGGCCGTGACCCTCGCCCCGGATCTAGGTGGGGCTCGCAGCCCTCCGCCGATCGACCGATGTCGCCGGCCCGGCTGCGACCCGGCCGATGCTCCCCCACCGTCGGTGGCCCTTTGGATGACAGCAGGGAGGCAACGAGGACCGCGAGCCCTCGCCCGCATCTGCGGTGAGGGTCGTGGCCCTCGCCGTGATCCGGCAAGGGCTCATAGCCCTCGCCGCCGATCGGTCCGGGCCCGGCGACCCCAGCCGACCCTCCCCCTCCGTCGCCGACCTTTCGGGCGGTAGCAAGGAGGCGAGAGGCAAGGGCTCATCCCTCGCCCACCCCCTTTAGCTCCCCCCCAGTTTTTTTTTTTTTTTTAATTTTAGGTTTTTTATTTTTTTAAGTTTGTCAATTTTAAGTTTTTTAATTTTTAGGTTTGCTAATTTTTTAGAATATTTTAAATCAAATTAAGTTTAAATTTAATTTAATTAAATTTTATATTAATTATTTACACATCAAACACAAAACGATGTCTTTTTTGCAATTTGTCGCCACGTCAGCGAGCAAAATGACGTCGTTTTGCACCCAACTCGCCAGAAAATTGCCACATCGGCAGTTTGGCTGGATTTTAGCCGGAGTGGCACTTAAGTGTTCCACTTTACTCCGAAACTGGCACTTAAGTGTACCTTTCCGAAGTTATGGCACTTAAGCATCCCTCCATGCCAAGTTTTGGCACTTGGGCTATTCTTCTGCCAAATTTAGTGCAAGCTGGTGAATATCTAACATTCTCCCTCGGAAAAATTGCATTATAAAATGAGAAGTGAAAACACCCAATAAAAACAGAAGAAGAAAAAACAACGATACACACTTACACGGCTCTAGTTTAGAAAATTGGAAGAAGAATAATTACACCAAAAAAAATAAGGAAAATTAAGGCATATTGGTCCGGTCCAGTTCCTTTTGCAAAATTAAGAATCAGACTAGTTATTTCTGGTTTCTATTTTGGAAACTGAGAACCGACTAGCTCACTTCTTAGGCTGGATCAGGACCATGCTCATCCCTAAATTTCAGGGCATAAATTAAGGACTATGCTCACCACAATAGGACTCCGTTTGTTTCACGGAAATTAAACAATTTGGAAAATATTTTTCTAAAAATAATCGCTTTTATCCCTTGAAATAATTAGTTAATGAAATATATTTTCATCATCGACAAAAATTCATATACGAATATTTACGTAAAAAATGGAATCATTCTTTTTGTTACTCATTTTTGTAATCAATATAAATGATCATTTAAATATATATATATATATATATATATATATATATATATATATTTCAAATCATTCATCTTTGATCAAGTAAAACACTCTAAAAGATCAGGGATACACGCGGTTAGATTGATCTATCTCAAGCCACTACGTTGCCTGGGCTGTTCCCGAGTTTGACAGCCCATAAAGCAGTTCCTCGGCGACAAGGCATCGTCGTCACCTACACCGATCTATTCCCTCTTAGTCCTTGTCCTCACAGCAAAGCTGTGTAGGTCAATTTGAATTTGATCAAGACAACGAATCGCTGCCATCCTCTTGGAGGCATTGACCACTTCGAGACTGTTGATTCCCCTGCGCGGTTATTCAGGCAACCACTTCCTTGGCTGCAATTTTCCATATGTGTTGTCCAGGTTTGAATACTTAAGTATTCATAAATTTTCTAGATATGCCTTGCATGTGATTTAGAGCCTAAATGGTTTCATTTTCTGCAAAATAAATAGAGATATGCTCATATGTGATGAGTGCCTAAGTGATTTTATTTTCTGCCAAATCAATAGAGCCTAACTATCCACACCTGGACAAATTGCATTATCGCTGAGGATTAAGAGGGAACAAATCAACAATGCCTTGTCGCTGAGGAACTGCTGTCTGTCTGGGCTATCAAAATCAAGAACAGCCAGGCAACATAGTGGCTTGAGACAATATGTTGGGAGTGCGCAGCAAAGATACTTCAGCAGGAGAGATTTCCAAGAGAAAGTCCAAGTTTGAATTGTTATGAGTCGACTAGAGTATGCTAACGTCCCCACATCATATCAATTCTTCAATGTACTTTCCTTCAAAAACTTAAATTAATGAGTTATGGGCCAATTATGATATATTAACCGCTCTATACCAGACCAATTCTCCGATGTGGGACTTCTCTCTAACACAACTCATACATACATTTTAACAAGATAGATCCATAATAATGACGACGTGAATGATGCAGCCAGTATCTTCTGGTTAAACATGTATCCCTCAGTACCGTGCTCCCTCCTTTTCTCTACGCTCTCTTTTTATGCGGTAATCCCCCGTGAGTGCGTGTCCCCGCCTTTTTATTCTGCAGAAGACTTCCTCTGTTTATGCCCTAAAACTCACGGATTTTTAGCCCTCTCTTTTCCAGAAAAATCGTGATCTCCGTCTCCTATAAGAGGGCGAAATAATGGGATATATCAATTCAGTTCTGAAAGTTGCTCTGCTAAAGTGGCTGAAATTGGATTTATAATTTCCACTTAATTTCTTGGTTAAAACTTCACTATCCTATTCTTTTAAATGGATGGTGCTCTTTTCAACTATCCTTCAGTTCAAACACTCCCTCTTACAATACTTTGATCACATTATCCTTGTGTGGCCCACCAAGTCAAATTGACGTCTCTCTGTTTTCTTTTGCTTTCTTTTTTTATCTTTTCCATTACAGATAATTCTCTTCTTTCCACGCCTTTGCGTCTAATGGCAAGGATGCTCTTGATGTCCAACTTACTTAATCGAAAATAATTCAAGACAAAATGTAACCTTTTTCTACAGCAAAACCACGGATTGATATCAATGGCTTGTCCTGCAGTGGTGTGCAAACTTAAAGATCTAGTGATGATAATGGCAAGGCAGCCACCAAGCTACATATAGATAGAGGCGAATAGGCTTTAAACGATTCAAAGACCCAAGAAACCAACAGACAAAATGAGAGAGGAAAAATTTGAACAGATGAACAACTCAAAAAATTAATAGGAATAGAAATGACTTGATGGTGGCTTTTGTAAATCAAAGATGGTGATAAAAATTAAAATATTTGGGTTGGTGCTTTCTGGTCATGAGTGTCTCTTGTGCATTGCCCATAATTTCTTTTCTGGTCTATAATATGTATTCTTGGTGAACTCTCTCCGTCGTCCTCTTATGTGGGTACTCGTCCAATCTCTGAGCATATATAATGTGGCACTTCCTTTGCTAAAAGACATATGAATAATGGTATTCCTTACTGAGCAACTACAGCCTTGCATTTCTCACTCATAACACCGGAGGCTCCAATAACTTAGTTGACTTTAGTGATGACAGTCAAATACTCACCGTTGGAGCAATTAGCGAGAACCCTGTATCTGTGAATGCTGAAGAAATGTCGGCACAAGATCCACTTGCTTTTGCCATAATGAGAACACCACTTATACCCTTTTTGTCAGGTTGAAGGATCAAACATGTGCTCCCTTGCATATTGACTAGGTTCTACCCACCAAACTCAATTTCATCTCCCTCTTTTCCTTAGCACTACGACTCCACCAAAATGAGAAAACCTTCAATCAGCTCTTGATTGACAATGCTCTACCGAATGGTATCGTTGTTGGTAGACACCAAGAGGATCCACTGTATGAAAGAGAACAGAGAGAAGTGAGTAATAAGGAAAGGGGGACCGCAAAGAAAAAGAAAAAGAAAATAAAACAAAAGGATTGACTTCACTTGACCAACAAAAAGAGGGGAACTACTTTCTTTGGAAACATGCTAAATGGTGCGCCAAATAAGAGGTAATGTCGTCAATACACTAATAAAATGGAGTCTTTAAGCCAAAGGAGTGAAAAAAAAACATGACCAAAATAGCAAAAATTTCTTGCTTTTCATGTGTTGACCACGATCAAATCCCCTTGATGACCGGCAATACGTATCATGGCTAAAATTACTCTATCATTTGTTTGGCCAAATTCAACCAATGATTGCCCTAGTTTGATTACAAAAATATGAAGCCCTTTAATAGAAATTTTGGGTGTCAACTTTATCATTGAAAACATCTATTGAGATGCAAAGGGACTGGACCATGATGGTGTCTTTTTTCGTGGATGTATGTATCATATGTATGTATGTATGTATGTATGTATGTATTAAGGTGATTGGTTACAAAGTGAGTAACTTCCAGTCTAGTAATTTGGAAACTATCTTATTGGAATCAGTTCCCAATTTTGAAACCAGATACTAAACTGATCGACTTTGGAATATCATTTTTTTTTTGTTTTATTTTATTAGATATACAATATGCATTGTGTCAAATACATGTGTGTGTGTGTGTGAGGAAGAGAGAGAGAGAGAGAGAGAGAGAGAGAGAGAGAGAGAGAGAGAGAGAGAGAGAGTAGTCATGCGAAAAAGTTCCCAAATTTTGTGTTGGTTTTGACAGTTATACCCTAGAACCAGCCTTGACAAGTTTGGTTCTTGGGTAGAACCAACCATTACAATGCATAGAAACCAAACCTACATGCGAAAAAGTTCCCAAATTTTGTGTTGGTTTTGATAGTTATACCCTAGAACCAGCCTTGACAAGTTTGGTTCTTGGGTAGAACCAACCATTACAATGCATAGAAACCAAACCTACCAAATTCAATTTCCACATTTTTTACAAAGGCACTAAACCAGTCTTGTATGAACCGACCAAGATGAGCTGGTTCCAAGGTTGAATAGGTCTAATTGCATGCCCCTAATATTTGTGGCTTTCTAAGTTGGAGATTTAAGTGATTCATTCTAAAATAACACTACAAAAAAAGTCTCACAACACCATACATGGTATCAAAGGAACATTTTTTGAGTTCAAATTATTTAAAACCCCTTATTTGTCTTTTTTATTATATGTTTTCACTCTTAGCCTGAGGGTGAGGGCATTGTGGGCCCTCGCCTAAATCCAAGGAGAGAACGAAGCCTTTGCCTATTGCCAGCAAGAGTCAATAACCGTTGCTGGCACCCAAGTTATCTCGCTGGCTGGAAATCCTACGAAGGAAAAAAGAAAAAAGAAAAGAAAAAAGAAATTTCATAAAACTTATTAAAATATTACAAAAATCATTATCATCATCACTTTTGGTATAACTTGAAATATAAAAAATTCGAAGAAATAATTGTGAAATTTCTATGTATTTTAATGTATGTAGAAGAAGAGAACATAAGATAGGCTTTATTAAATGACTATCTAAAATAAAATAACAATCAAAGATATGCATAATCAAAATGAAATATAAGCGCTATCTTGAGAGATGAGGATAATCAAAAGAAATATCCTAATTAACCCTAACAATATGTCATATTAAAATGTGTACATCAAATCCAAAAAAGTGAAAGACACACACTTGCAGAATTTCAACAGTTGAAGCATGGACAGTTTAATAAAACAATTAGAGCATGCCTATTTTTATGTGTGTGAGTGTCAACAGGTCTTCATGCAATGTGGGTTCAATGTATTTATCTATTTAATACAAGATGCATTAAAAGGAGAAATTGACTTTGAAGACCCAGTTCCACTTTTACTCCTGGTTTTATAAAATCAAAAATTCACAACGAGGAATTAATGTTAGTCCCTCATTAAACATATATAATGCAATTCATGCTTTGCAGGGTATTAATCATGAAAATTACTTATTTTGGGAATAATGGAAGCATTCCCTACAATATGAATATTGGACCTTTTGTTCAATAGCAGCACATGGACAATTGTAGCTATATCTCTTTGGTTCTCAAAAATGTAAAACTCTTGGAAAGAATAAAACTTATCTCGAAGAGTAGATTTTCAAGAATATGAACCCATCAACAAATCATATTAGTAAATCACCTTTATTTAAGAGTTTAAATCAATAAATTATAAGTCTAGTAAATTTATTAACTGCTCAATCCCTCTTCAATTATCCGATAGGGAATTTTTCTCTATGGTACGCTCACACTTGTATATTAATGAATACCCAACATGGATGACGACAACCCAACAATACTCTTCTTGATGCTAAAGATATGTAGATAGTGAAAATGGCACTTTACCAAACACTCAACACAAACCCATTATTTCACAAAGAGAAATAGCGCGCACACCACTTGTGTAAAGAAAAAATTTACACAAACTGTCTATTTGCCCTTAATTTTTTCATGTTATCATATTAATGGTATACAAAACTACATGTGTAAAACTTTCTTATAGTACTATATGCTATTACCACTCTTTCATAAATTGACATCGTATCTATAAGATTCCTTTTTTTTAGAAAGTACATCACTTCATTGATGGATGTCATATAATACAACAGGCATGAGGAGTGCAACATCACTATGCTAGTCATACTCAAAATTGAGGAAAAATATTAGCTACACAAGTTGTGCTAGCACCACAAAGTAGATGCCCATCTGTTAAGCGACTATCCACGAATGACCCATTTGTCAAATTTTTCTCTCCTTGTCTCTCTCCTCTTGCAGACTCACACCTCCATTTCTCTTCTTCTTTGCCGTTTCTCCCTTCTTTTTTATTTTCTTTTTTTCACTTTCTTTTCCTTCCACAACTTGTGCAGTTAATATTTTCTCACACAAATGGCCTCATATGCCCTTAATTTACTCTTAATATCCGATCAATGGTGTACAAAACTACATGCCTAAAACTTTTTCTCACATTACTAGTGTATGCAATGGGCACTCTTTCATAAATTCACATTTGTATATATAAGATTCCCTTTCTTGGAAAGTACATCACTTTATTGATGGAAGCATATCATATAAAACAACAGGCACAAGCAGCGCAACACCACTGCGCTAGTCCTAGTTAAAACCAGGGGCTCGAAAACTAAGCTTCATATACTCATATCCATGGATGAGACTAGAACTTGCTTTTCAGCGTGAGCTCATGCTGAATCAACTTCGAGAAAATGTCCATGGCATTGCTAGTAAGCCCCAAGGACACAACCAAGTCATCAATCTCCCTGCTCTGGGAAGCGACAAAGATCACGTTGTCAGGGACCGTCGCCGGCGCCACCTGGAATGGCCTCCCGAACCCGAAATCCGTCTCGTAGAGAGGGAGTTGGCTCCATTTGCTGATGCAGCAAGAGTTGCCCTCGCAATCAACAAGGACCCTGTTCAGCTCGATGTGGTCGATGGCCGACCTTATGTAACTCTCGGTGACGGATGCAAGGGCCTCACGCACGGTCTGGACAGCGAACGAGAAGGGCTTGCGGGTCAATTCACCGGCGCTGCACTCAGCACAGGACAAAGCGATGCCATTTCCGAAGTAGCCACTCGGCAGCGGGGGGTCAAACTTGGGGCGGCTGTCAACTGCAGTGAGAAGCTTCGTCGTCTCGTGAGGACCAATTCCGAGAGCTTTGATTCGCGAGATCCACACGAGCGCCGATATGATTTCGAGGGTCGTCGGGACTACGGAAGAGCCATTCTGGGTTGCAATTCTTGCCGCTTTCTTGAGCTGAATGAGAGCGTGTGGCTTGAAGCAAAACGATCTGTAAACGAGGGGCTTGGTTTCAGGGTCGACCACGAGTCTGGGCTGCCGGTCTCTCGGAGCATACTCGTGGTGGGGGAGATCGATGCGCGGAGGTTGCCTCGGGCGCAACACCGATCGATCAAGAAAGGGATGAACTGATGGTGGCTTGGCTTGAGCCAGGTCGTTCCAGCAAGCTATGAAGTCCGCGAGGGCTTTCCCGTCGACGAGGACGTGATTCATAACGATGCCGACGACGATCCCTCCACACTTGAACGTCGTCACCTGGATTTCATGATAAACTGTAAGTGGATAACTACTCATGTGTATGTCAATCTTGGAAAGTCTAAATCCCCTTGCACGAGTCCAGAAGAACATGCTGCTCCGCAAGCGGTTGAATGATAAAAAGAAAAAGCAGTGCAGAAACGATCTCTTTTTGTTAGATAAATTGTTCAAAAGCACTATGTTGCTCCTTCTATCTTGTCCCAAAAGAAAAATCTCGCACAAAGTAGCCATAATTCTCGTACAATCTGTCTAATATATGATTCATCGATGAACTAATGCAGGGGAACGCTAGAATCAGCACGACCAACATGTTCTAGAGTATTTACCTGCACTGAAAGCAAAGGTACTTCCAATATGGTCGGGGCTCCATCGCTATGCTTCACGAGTTTTCGCAGCATGGCAGGATTGATGGTGCTAATATCGCCCAGCGCTGCGATGTCATCCTCCGATGTCGCTTCGACGAATGGGACACCTTCTCCAGTGCATCTCACTGCCATCCTCCCGTCGATCCCCATGACAAGTCTGCCCGCGAATGGATAGAACTCGACCAATGCCTTGGCCAGTGACTCTCTGATTGTCTCAATCGCGGCGGAACACCTTCCTCTCCCTTCACCATTGAAGGCGAACACAACCTCAACCACGAACGGGAGGGTCTGGTCGAGGTTTGAGAGAGCGTAGAGCCCGCCAAACGTTTCCCTCGCTGGAGAAACATGAACTGCGTTCGCGATCTTCACATCAAGCTTGCGCATAGCTCTAGTGTTTCTTGGCTTCTCATTTCCTGCTTCTTTGCACAGAATAATCGAAGTTGTATTTATTTATTCGCAGGCTTTGGCGATACCATGGTAAATGTACGACTTGCTAATTGCTACAAACAATCCTGACCGTAATAAAACGATAAATTATAATATCAATTAATATAGTCCACATTAGGAAAACTCTTACACTGATCAGTCATATACGAAATTGACCAGCCATATTTCTTTATATTGGTTGCATGAAAAATTACATGATCTTGTCAATTAAATGTAAATATATTATTATATATTTGAATAAATGCATATTAAATTCAAAATACGCATGCTACGTACCGTTCTTGCTTTCATCCTCAAATGACACAAACATTCCTTTGAGAATTGCGGTACCCATCCTGTGGATAACAATTATGAAACATTAAGAAAATTAACCGATTAACCAACATAAAATATTCTTATTATTAGTAACAATCTATATCTATAGATTATCATTAATGATGAAAATATTTTCATCACATTCATTATGATAAGTGATACAAGCGATCATTTTAAGAAATTTTTTCTTTTAAAAGTGTTGATAACCCTGACCATAATAAAACGGTAAATTACAATATCAATTAATATAGTCCACATTAGGAAAACTCTTACACTGATCAGTCATATACGAAATTGACCAGCCATATTTCTTTATATTGGTTGCATGAAAAATTACATGATCTTGTCAATTAAATATAAATATATTATTATATATTTGAATAAATGCATATTAAATTCAAAATGTGCATGCTACGTACCGTTCTTGCTTTCATCCTCAAATGACTCAAACGTCCCTTTGAGAATTACGGTACCCATCCTGTGGATAACAATTATGAAACATTAAGAAGATTAACCAATTAACCAACATAAAATATTCTTATTATTAGTAACAATTTATATCTATAGATTATCATTAATGATGAAAATATTTTCATCACATTCATTATGCTAAGTGATACAAGCGATCATTTTAAGAAATTTTTTTCTTTTAAAAGTGTTGATAATCCCTGACCGTAATAAAATGGTAAATTACAATATCAATTAATATAGTCCACATTAGGAAAACTCTTACACGATCAGTCATATACGAAATTGACCAGCCATATTTCTTTATATTGGTTGCATGAAAAATTACATTATCTTGTCAATTAAATATAAATATATTATTATATATTTGAATAAATGCATATTAAATTCAAAATGCGCATGCTACGTACGGTTCTTGCTTTCATCCTCAAATGACTTAAACGTCCCTCTGAGAATTGCGGTACCCATCCCGTGAATAACAATTATGAAACATTAAGAAAATTAACCGATTAACCAACATAAATATTCTTATTATTAGTAACAATCTATATCTATAGATTATGATTAATGATGAAAATATTTTCATCACATTCATTATGCTAAGTGATACGAGTGATCATTTTAAGAAATTTTTTCTTTTAAAGTGTTGATTTTCTATGAGCATTTGTAGATTTTGCAATCAATTTGAACAATAACAACAACAACAACAACAACAACCACAACGACAACAACGACAATGACAACAACGACAACCACAACAACGACAATGACAACAACAACGACAACAACAACGACAACGACGACAATGACGACAATGACAACAACGACGACAACAACAACAACCACAACAACGACAACGACAACCACAACAACCACAACCACAACCACAACAACAACAACAATGACTACAACAACAACCACGACAACGACAACAATGACAACGGCAACGACAACGACAACGACAACGACAACAACGACAACAACGACGACTACAACGACAACAATAGCGACGACAACAACAACCACAATGACAACAACAACCACAACAATAACAACAATAATCTAGTCTCTACAACAACAACAACAATAATCTAGTCTCTACAACAACAACGATAATCTAGTCTCTACCCTTCACCTATAGCAAAAACTACAATAGTTAAAGATGGATACATGAGTAGCTCATCTCTCCGGCAAACAAATTCAAAAACTAATAGTTACCTACGATTCCAAAGTAGAAGCAGACTGTCAACAATAGCAACACCAATAACAACAGCAACAACAACAGTAATCTAGTCTCTACCCTTCGCCTATAGTAGAAACTACAATAGTTAAAGATGGATACATGAGTAGCTCATCTCTCCAACGAACAAATTAAAAAACTAATAGTTACCTACGATTCCAAAGTGGAAGCAAACCGTCAACAACAACAACAGCAGCAGCAGTAGCAGCAGCAGCAGCAACAACAACAACAACAATAATAATCTAGTCTCTACCCTTCGCCTATAGCAGAAACTACAATAGTTAAAGATGGATACATGAGTAGCTCATCTCTCCGACAAACAAATTCAAAAACTAATAGTCACCTATGATTCCAAAGTAGAAGCAAACCGTGTAGTCCTATCTCAAATGATTTCAAATATTTATTGTTGAACGCAAATTGTATAACCCCAAGATCTTCATAACTAGAATAAGAACATGCATAATTGAGTAGAAAGATTAACGCATTTGTTTTAGGATCCATCGTTCTTGAAGTGGAAGCGAAAACACAATGTTCTACACGCAAGTCATTTTCCTCTATTGCCCTCCGTATCATTGGCTCAATAAGGCGGCCCCCTCACGTTTAGCGTTAGGTAAACGCCCATTAGGTGAGGATACATGTGAGAATTAGGGTTAGAGGAGAGACTTGAGCACTATTTATAGAGTTTCCAGCCAAGCCCCCTCATTACGGGCCAGGCTCAACTTGGCTCACACTAGCCAGTCCCATATTAGACTAATTAAAAACCTTCTATCTTACCTTAGACCAACCATGTTTTACGGTAACCGTAAATATAGTAAATTACAATATCAATTAATATAGTCCACATTAGGAAAACTCTTACATTCTCCCACTTAGACTATATTAATTGAAATCGTACCGTATGTGTGCACATTTGTTCCAGATTCTTAATAGTCAATCATATCCCATAAAGTCTTAAATACCGAATCATAGCAGTAACTGCATGTATACACACAGAGCTTTTCATGGTCACGAGTGCTCTCAACTTTATTGATATAGATTCAATATGGTAGTGTGGCAAATCCATAACATCTCTTATAGAGAGATCCCATTTGTCAGTCACCATTCTCTTATCTTAGGCGTTACAAAAACTTATACCACTAGAGAATGCTTTATGGTTCCAATGAACCCATATATGTCTTATCCTTACGGTTAACCTTTCTTTATATATAATAAGACATATGGACAAGGCTAATAACCGAATGCCCCTAGCCCTTACTCAAGGTTTATACAGTACCTTGAGACTTTATCAATATGTATTCAACATAATAACAACACATTCAAAATATTTTATTGAATGCAAAAGTTGATACATATCAAATCATTACAAAGTGTAACGAATATAGATGAAACATTTATCAAAGTAAAGCCAAAATAGCTTTCACTAAACAATAGCATCTTATGATGTTCCTAAGCCCATGCTAATGACATGTCGCTCAAATACACATAGGCGTAGGCCTTTAATCAATGGACCATATTATCTGTGAAAATATGTTATATTATTACGTCACATTTTTGTACCGTTTCCTTTTGGTCAAAAATTTTGACCATCATATATTTAAACCCATTGAGACCTCTGTAGTAAATAAATAATATTACAAATTTGTTATCTCAATACAACCGTATGGGTCTATCCATAAAGTTAAAACAATTAACTCCTTCATGAGGTTCTGAAGGAGGTTGGGACACCTGAAGTGCCATAACTTGGCACGCCGGGACACTTAAGTGCCATAACTTTAAAATGGTACACTTAAGTGCCATCATCGGAGCAAAATGGGACACTTAAGTGCCACTCCAGCAAAAATCCGGCCAAATGGCTGACGTGGCAATTTTCCGGCGAGTTTAGTCCAAAACGGCGTCGTTTTGCACGCTGACGTGGCGGAGAAAACGCAAAAACGACGCAGTTTCGTGTCTACGTGTAAATAATAATATAAAAATTAATTAAATTATAAAATATTCAAAAATTTTTAAAAAATTAAAAAAATTAAGAAAAATTTAAAAGTTTTAAAAAATTAAGAAAATTAAAAAAAAGGCGGGGGCGGATCGAAGGGCGGGCGAGGGCCGAGCCCTCGCCGCCGCCGCCTCCCGCCGTCGCCGGTAAGGGCCGGCGATGGAGGGGGATATGCACACCAATACAATTCTCAACACAATCAAATCTCATATGACCGGCTCGGCTTGTTTCCATTATTTATGAGATCCTCCAACACAAGCATATTCACACACAGGAGAACTATAGACAGAGAAACACTACAAGAGTGAATTAGCTCTAACATAGTTTCTCTTAGCCTAACAATGTGGAGAGTTCCTTCATGGAATTCGAATCAAACACAAGAACAACACAGTCATGGGGAGAATCTGCTAATATATTAAGATTCACACCTAGAAAATCTCATGATGAGCAATTTGAACTTCTGTCCCTCTCCAAACTTTTTACTAACAAATGTGCATGGGAACTGCCATGAACTTTGCAAACCTGATCAAATTCCATTGCCATACAAAGCTGAGGATACCTAGCTGAATGCAATTCATCCCTCAAGACTTCAAGCTCAACCAAAACATCATGGCAATCATTGGCACATTTAGTCCTAACACATACTGTAATATATGTGCTTTAAAAGAAAATAAAATAAAAGGAAAAGAAAGAGTTTGAAAAGTCAAAAAATGAAGCTGAAGGATATTTGTGGAACCTTCGGCTGTGCTTTAAAAAGAGAGAGAGAGAGAGAGAGAGAGAGAAGAGCACGGGCAGAAGCAGGGTTTCGAAAGAAACAGGGGAAAAGAGATAAAGAAGAGAAAGGAAAAAGGGAAAAAGGAAAAAAAAATTGGCATGCTCGTGATCCGGATGCCTCATCAAGATGACTCAAGTGTGTTTTGCAAAGCCAGCAAGAAATCGAAGCCTTTAATCACTTACTTGAAGCAATAGCCGCAATTAGGGCTCGAAACTCGGATTTCTTGGATATTTGTGTGGCGAAGCACAATTTTTCAGTTGTTGAGCTGTATATTTTTGTAGAAATGGTACTTTGGGATGTTGTGAAGCTATAGCATTCTGGTACTATAGCGATCAGTAGCTTCGAGCCTCTTTTTTGTTATTTTCAGCACTATTTTGCGGCGGCTGAGTTGGGGTTGTTGTTGTACGTTAAAAGAGCTTTTTAAAGACTATAAGACAGCTTGAAACGGATTTTTGTGGAGGAAGTTATGGCATGACAAAGTTGGCGCATGGGCCGCGCCTAGCAGAAAATAATGGGTTTTCAATAAATGAGAGCTTTTGTGGCGCATAGGTGTCGTTTTATTGACAAATAGGCCTAGTATAGATGATTCATTAAGCGAATATCATTTTTACTTGGCCTTTTGATATTGTTTTTCCGTTAATTGTTAGGAATCCGAATGCATTGATTCAAGTGAGCGTCGTAGTTGATTTTTAGCTTTTCCCAAGTAAGTGACATTATTTCTTCTTTGTATTTTAAAATCATGTTTTGAGAAACGTGGTGGATTATATATTTCATGAGTTGATAAAAAGCATATTTTATTGCATAAAATAGGATCGAGCTATTACTACCATTTTGGTTGTTTGAAGGAGTTATATTCGACTTCGATTTGAATGGTTGTTTGAAAAAGGATTTGTGAAATTCTGTGAAAGAATCTTGAAATGTTTTGGAGAATGCTTTGATATTTATATATCAAATTTTGAGTTGTGATATGACTTCCTTTCTAATGTTGGATTATTAGATATTGTGATTGGTGATTGGTGCTCAATGTCGCTGTGGACCCTAAGGGGTGTGTGGGTATGCGCATACTAATCTAAGATATCCTTGTGGGCCGAGCCACCGGCTAACAATAGGTGGAGACCTTGTGTGGCATCCCGGAAATTCAAAGCCAAGCCTTAAGGTGTGTTAAATGTCTTTAATTAGGTGATAGAATTTTATGGCCTATGCTTTAGCCAATTTGTCTTTTAATTTGATGAATTGTGCTTGTGATTGTGGAAATTTAAATTTAATTTATTAATGCTTGGCCATATGATTTAAATTTCAATAATTAAAAATATTCCAAGACTTTGGCCAAGATGGAAATTGAAATTTCAAAAATATTATAGAAGAAATTTCAAAAAAAAAAAAAAAGGGAAAAAGGGCTAATTTTCGGAATGGGCCTTGAGCCCATTAGCCTTAAGCTTGGAGGGCCAAGCTAGTCGGCCCATTGGGCCCAAGAAGGGGAGCTCGACAAGCCCAAGGGGAATGGCCGGATGGGCCTAAGCCCAAGCCCATTAAGCCCAAATTGAATTCAAAATAGAAAATTACAAGTGGCAAAGATGATGGGCATGCATTGGTGGGATTTTAGGCAAGTAATCATTGCCTATGATGAGCCTAAGGGGAGTATAAGAGGGGTGAGGAGAGAGAGAGTGGCCGGTTCTTCATTTGGCCGAGAGAGTGTGCGAGAGAGAGAGAGAAATCGCGAGTGAGAGGGAGAGAGAGACCGAGAGGGAAGGAGGCGGAGCCGGAGGGAGGAGCTGCCCGTTCGCCGTTCGCCCGCCGTCCGACCACCGTACGCCGCCGTGTGCTTGCTGTTCGTCCATCTTAGAGGCAAGTGGAGTCCGTAACTTCTCTTGCATGTCGGTTGTGGTAGTTGCATGTCCGGTTTTGAGTGTTATGTGTGAGAAAAACCGAGCCAAGGAGGGTTTGTTTGCATGCCATGTAACTGTTTCCGTTCGGTTTGTGGTAGACAGTTTCTTATTCGAGCTTGCATGTGTATTTGGAGTGTGATTTTGGCTTCGATGTCTTCATGAAAGTTGAAGCTAACATATTGAGGTATGACATACTCAAATTTCATGGAAAACGAAGGTGATATGAGGGGTCAAATGCCTTGTGATACGGAGGTTCTAGATCTGCGAAATCTTCACTGACCTCTTGATGATTTCTTGGTTGCATGTTGTTTTATGTTGGAGATCTCACTTTGTTGTCTTCATGGAAGTTGTAGGTAACATCCTAAACTACAACATACTCAAATTCGAAGAGAAATGAACAAGTGTAGCCTAGTTAATCGGCTAGATCTTTGAGACGGATGGTTCTGTTGAAGTGAACCGAGACACTCGAGACTTCAAGGACTTAAAAGAGGATCATACTTTGGTTATTTAACCTAGATCTCTTCATGGAACTTGTAAAGGACACATTGATGCATAACATACTCGAATTTCAGAAGAAACGAAAGAGAGTTAATGGGTCAAATCTAAGTTTTTCGGTGATGTGTGTTCTAAACGAAACGGTAGAGGTTCCAGAAGCTTCATGGAGTTGTATAAAATAATCCATAAAGAATTTGGCTTAGTGTTCTTCATGAAAAGTGTACGAAAATGTGTTGGGTATCACCCTGTAAAATTTGGGAATTTTCGGAGGTCATATGGGTATTTTAATTGAATAAATCCGAAAACTGTGCAATCTGGCCATTATCCGAATATTAGGTGTATTTTGTGGAAATTTGGGAAACTATGTGAAATACGAAATTGGCCATGAAATTGTGTGAAATTGTGATTCAAATTAGTTGTTTAATGATTGTGTGATTTTCATGATTTTGGAAAATCATAAATGTTAAAGTAATAATAAAATAGTAATAAAATAATAATAATAAAAATAATAAAATAAAAGTGGATTTTTATCGGCCATGAGTTCTATTGAATTATGATGCATTGTTATATGACATTGATGCACGTATGATTGTGAATTATGATGCATTGTTATATGACATTGATATATGCATGATCGTGAACTATGATGCATTGCTATATGGCATTGATGCATGAATGATCATGAATTGTGATGCATGTGTGTTAATCATATGCCATGAAATAATGAGATGAATAGAATGATAAAATGTGGAAGTGGTATGTAAGTAAGAGGATGTGGCGGAGGTTGATATCTCGGTGGCCGAGTGGCATAATTCCAGAGATTCCCGGGAGTTTCGGGATGCCCGAATGTGGGGGCCGGAAGCCCCGTCGGAGGTTTCGCCCGAAGGGAGTGACTCGCGATGCCGGGATTAGGTGCGAGATCCCCGGTTAGAAGGGTAAAGACCGGAAGTCCCCGTCGGAGGTTTCGCCCGAAGGGAGGTTCCTCGTGATGCTAGTTGAGGTGCGAGATGCCCGGAATGTGGGGGCCGGAAGCCCGGTGGCCATGAGATGGCCGAGATACGGGATCCCTGTCGGAGGTTTACGCCCGAAGGGAGGATGATAATGGTGGAATTGATGAATTGAGGAAAGATAATGTGGGATCAATTGATAAATAAAAGTGAAAATTGATCTATGATGTGATATGCATGGTGATGCATGGTTAATGATGATGTGATATGCATAGTGATGCATGGCCAATGATAATATGATGTGATATGCATGGTGATGCATGGTTAATGATGATGTGATATGCATAGTGATGCATGGCCAATGATAATATGATGTGATATGCATGGTGATGCATGGCAAATGATGATGTGATATGCATAGTGATGCATGGCCAATGATAATATGATGTGATATGCATGGTGATGCATGGTTAATGATGATGTGATATGCATAGTGATGCATGGCCAATGATAATATGATGTGCATATGCATGGTGATGCATGGTTAATGATGATGTGATATGCATAGTGATGCATGGCCAATGATAATATGATGTGATATGCATGGTGATGCATGGTTAATGATGATGTGATATGCATAGTGATGCATGGCCAATGATAATATGATGTGATATGCATGGTGATGCATGGCAAATGATGAAGTGATATGCATAGTGATGCATGGCCAATGATAATATGATGTGATATGCATGGTGATGCATGGTTAATGATGATGTGATATGCATAGTGATGCATGGCCAATGATAATATGATGTGATATGCATGGTGATGCATGGTTAATGATGATGTGATATGCATGATGATGCATGGCTAATGATGATACGATGTGATATGCATGATGATGCATGGTTAATGATGATACGTATGCCATGATGATGCATGAATACGCTTGACATCGAAAAGGTAAGAAATGCCTGTATTGTATGATGATATGCATGGTGCTTATTTGAGTTGTTATTGGATTTTCCTATCCATTGAGTGGTTGTCACTCACCCCTTTTGGGGATAACATTTCAGATTAGCACTATGCCGCTACCTCGCCGTATCGCGTGGCGTGTTTTACGGTATTCCGTCTGACGTCGAGGTGGAGATGACTAAGATAGATTGTCCTTCGGTACCCGGGTTGACGTTTATCCGAGTACGATGCCTAGTCATGTATGATATCGGCCTGGCTGGGGGCCCTATCATACAAGAGTTTTTGTCCGTGCACATATGACGGGATGGAGTGATGCGGGGGATGCTTTGCCGCCGCCACCACCGACGCACCGGGATGGGTGTGAGAGCGCGCGCGAGGAGTAGGAGCTAGACCGCTTTTTGATGTAGATAGTTGATGCTTGTGATGGGAGGGTTTTTGTGTTTATGTGATGGTAAAGGTCGGAGTACTTTTGAGATTTTAGGAAGGACATGGCAGAGTCCTTACCTTTTCTGTTTCCTTTGTACCGACCCGTGGAGAAACCCCATCTCGCTATATGTATGTAAGCAAAGCGTCATCGCTGTTTATAAAATCGTGGTGTTTAGTTGGTGTGTATTTGTATCATGGATTGGTAGGGGATAGATGGTGATGTTTTATTTGCTTCCGCTATGAGTCGCGCATGGGACCGCTTTTAAAAAAAAAAAAAATGCCTGAAATCTGGCAAGGCTTAATGTAGCCAAGAGTTAGAGATGGTAAAAGATGTAACATCGGCACTGTTAACGACCTGCGAAGGGTTCGGGGTGTTACACCTTGCCAATGGAGGAATCTTGGTCGTCTTGTCACAAGTGATACGCGTGACCATGGTTAGGCATTTGAGCATAAATTGGTCAATGGAGTGGACCATTGACGTGTGATTTGAGTTTGGTTGATGGAATAAACTATCAATGTGATTTGATAAGATTAATCAATGGAATAGACCACTGATGCATGTTTTATGAGATTGACTAATGGACCGGACCATTGGTATCTTCGGTATTTGAGTTATGATTATGTATTTGAGTTATGTTTAAAATGTGCATAGTGATTTCTCGATTTATTTAGAAGAAATGTGTTACTTACTGAGCCATGGTTGTGGCATCCCGGAAATTCAAAGCCAAGCCTTAAGGTGTGTCAAATGTCTTTAATTAGGTGATAGAATTTTATGGTCTATGCTTTAGCCAATTTGTCTTTTAATTTGATGAATTGTGCTTGTGTTGTTGAAATTTAAATTTAATTTATTAATGCTTGGCCATATGATTTAAATTTCAATAATTAAAAATATCCCAAGACTTTGGCCAAGATGGAAATTGGAATTTCAAAAATATTATAGAAGAAATTTCAAAAAAAAAAAAAAAGGGCTAAAATTCGAATGGGCCTTGAGCCCATTAGCCTCAAGCTTGGTGGGCCAAGCTAGTAGGCCCATTGGGCCCAAGAAGGGGAGTTCGACCAGCCCATGGGGAATGGCCGGTTGGGCCTAAGCCCAAGCCCAAGCCCAAATTCAAATTCAAAAATAAAAATGACAAGTGGCAAAGATGATGGGCATGCATTGGTGGGATTTTAGGCAAGTAATCATTGCCTATGATGAGCCTAAGGGGAGTATAAGAGGGTGAGGGAGAGAGAGAGTGGCCGGTTCTTCATTTGGCCGAGAGAGTGTGCGAGAGAGAGAGAGAGAGAAATCGCGAGTGAGAGGGAGAGAGGCCGAGAGGGAAGGAGGCGGAACCGAGAGAGGAGCCGCCGTGTCTCGCCGTCGCCGCCGTCCTACGCCGCCTTACGTCGCCGTTCGTTTATCTTGGAGGCAAGTGGGGTTCCATAACTTCTCTTGCATGTTGTTTTTGGTGTTTGCATGTTAGGTTTTAGGAGTGTTTTGAGCGAAATACAGAGCAAGGGTTGCATGTGTTCATGTTATGTGGCTGTTTCCGTTCGGTTTGTGGTAGACAGTTTCTTATTCGAGCTTGCATGTGTATTTGGAGTGTGATTTTGGCTTCTATGTCTTCATGAAAGTTGAAGCTAACATCTTGAGGTATGACATACTAAAATTTCATGGAAAAAGAAGGTTATATGAGGGGTCAAATGCCTTGTGATACGGAGGTTCTAGATCTGCGAAATCTTCACTGACCTCTTGATGATTTCTTGGTTGCATGTTGTTTTATGTTGGAGATCTCACTTTGTTGTCTTCATGGAAGTTGTAGGTAACATCCTAAACTACAACATACTCAAATTTCAAGAGAAATGAACAAGTATAGCCTAGTTAATCGGCTAAATCTTTGAGACGGATGGTTCTGTTGAAGTGAACCGAGACACCCGAGACTTCAAGGACTTAAAAGAGGATCATAATTTGGTTATTTAACCTAGATCTCTTCATGAAACTCGTAAAGGACACATTGATGCATAACATACTTGAATTTCAGAAGAAACGAAAGAGATTTAATGGGTCAAATCTAAGTTTTTCGGTGATGTGTGTTCTGGACGAAACGGTAGAGGTTCCAGAAGCTTCATGGAGTTTTATAAATTAATCCATAAAGAATTTGGCTTAGTGTTCTGCATGAAAAGTGTACGAAAATGTGTTGGGTATCACCCTGTAAAATTTGGGAATTTTCGGAGGTCATATGGGTATTTTAATTGAATAAATCCGAAAACTGTGCAATCTGGCCATTATCCGAATATTAAGTGTATTTGGTGGAAATTTGGGAAACTATGTGAAATGCGAAATTGGCCATGAAATTGTGTGAAATTGTGATTCTAATTAGTTGTTTAATGATTGTGTGATTTTCATGATTTTTGGAAAATCATAAATGTTAAAGATAATATTTATTTATGGAAATAAATAAATATAATATTAAAATAATAAAATAATAATAAAATAAAAGTGGATTTTTATCGGCCATGAGTTCTATTGAATTATGATGCATTGTTATATGACATTGATATATGTATGATCGTGAATTATGATGCATTGTTATATGACATTGATATATGCATGATCGTGAACTATGATGCATTGCTATATGGCATTGATGCATGAATGATCATCAATTGTGATGCATGTGTGTTAATCATATGCCATGAAATAATGAGATGAAAAGAATGATAAAATGTGGAAGTGGTATGTGAGTAAGAGGATGTGGCGGAGGTTGATATCCGGTGGCCGAGTGGCATAATTCCAGAGATTCCCTGGGAGTTTCAGGATGCCCGGAATGTGGGGGGCCGGAAGTCCCCGTCGGAGGTTTCGCCCGAAGGGAGTGACTCGCGATGCCAGGATTAGGGTGCGAGATCCCCGGTTAGAAGGGTAAAGGCCGGAAGTCCCTGTCGGAGGTTTCTGCCCGAAGGGAGGTTCCTCGCGATGCTAGTTGAGGTGCGAGATGCCCGGAATGTGGGGGCCGGAAGCCCGGTGGCCATGAGATGGCGGGATCTTTGGGATCCCCGTCGGAGGTTTCGCCCGAAGGGAGGATGACGATGGTGGGATTGATGAATTGAGAAAAGATAATGTGGGATCAATTGATAAATAAAAGTGATAATTGATCTATGATGTGATATGCATGGTGATGCATGGCTAATGATGATGTGATATGCATAGTGATGCATGGCCAATGATAATATGATGTGATATGCATGGTGATGCATGGCTAATGATGATGTGATATGCATAGTGATGCATGGCCAATGATAATATGATGTGATATGCATAGCGATGCATGGCCAATGATAATATGATGTGATATGCATGGTGATGCATGGCTAATGATGATGTGATATGCATAGTGATGCATGGCCAATGATAATATGATGTGATATGCATGGTGATGCATGGCTAATGATGATGTGATATGCATAGTGATGCATGGCCAATGATAATATGATGTGATATGCATGGTGATGCATGGCTAATGATGATGTGATATGCATAGTGATGCATGGCCAATGATAATATGATGTGATATGCATGGTGATGCATGGCTAATGATGATGTGATATGCATAGTGATGCATGGCCAATGATAATATGATGTGATATGCATGGTGATGCATGGTTAATGACGATGTGATATGCATGATGATGTATGGTTAATGATGATACGTATGCCATGATGATGCATGAATACGCTGGACATCGAAAAGGTAAGAAATGCCTGTATTGTATGATGATATGCATGGTGCACTGAGTTGTTATTGGATTTCCCTATCTGCTAAGTAGTTGTACTCACCCCTTTTGGGGATAACCTTTCAGATTAGCACTATGCCGCTACCTGCTGTATCGCGTGGCGTGTTTTACGGTATTCCGTCTGACGTCGAGGTGGAGATGACTCGAGATAGATTATCCTTCGGTACCGGGTTGACGTTTATCCGAGTACGATGCCTAGTCATGTATGATATCGGCTCGGGGCCCTATCATACAAGAGTTTTTGTCCGTGCACATACGACGGGATGGAGTGATGCGGGGATCTTTGCCGCCGCCACCACCCGACGCACCGGGATGGGTGTGAGCGCGCGCGAGGAGTAGGAGCTAGACCGCTTTTGATGTAGATAGTTGACGCTTGTGATGGGAGGGTTTTTGTGTTTATGTGATGGTAGAGGTCGGAGTACTTTTTGAGATTTTAGGAAGGACATGGCAGAGTCCTTACCTTTTCTGTTTCTTTTGTACCGACCCGAGGAGAAACCCCATCTCGCTATATGTATGTAAGCAAAGCGTCAACACCGTTTATAAAATCGTGGTGTTTAGTTGGTGTGTATTTGTATCATGGATTGGTAGGGGGATAGATGGTGATGTTTTATTTGCTTCCGCTATGAGTCGCGCATGGGACCGCTTTAAAAAAAAAAAAATGCCTGTAATCTGGCAAGGCTTAATTTAGCCAAGAGTTAGAGATGGTAAAAGATGTAACATCGGCACTGTTAACGACATGCGAAGGGTTCGGGGTGTTACAATGGTAGCTCGCTCCTTTCTTATAATTGTTTTTCAGGTTCTTTAGCGAGTCACGAGTAGACGTGAGCGTTCGTTCGGCGAGGACTTTTGTGGTGGAAACTTTTTGGTATGACTTGTGCATAGTTAATAGGTTTATAAGTTAGTCTTTGTAGAAGGTTTATGTTTTGATTTTTGTGGATTATAGATATACTATAATATTTTAACCAAATACCCTTTTTTTGTCATATATATATATATATGTGTGTGTGTGTGTGTGTGTGTGTGTGTGGATGTATATATGTTGAAATCAGGTTGAATTTTGATTATGTTGAGGCTGCGTCCTTTGGTAAAAGGACGACCGTGTCATGCCCCTTTTTCTTGTGAATCGGGGTGTGACATTTGTTGGTATCAGAGCTTATGTTTTGATTTGTTTGGGTAGATATGGGATGATGTGAGATTGGGTGATAGATTTTTTTAAAAAAAAGTTAGCCTTTTAGATATTAAGTTGTAGCTCCGTTCTTGGATTCAGGTGATCATGCGTGACTCAGAGACACTTGCTTCGCTTCGTAGAAATAGTAAAGGTAAGCAAGTTGTCGCCCCTAGTGCTAGAGACATGCCTCAAGCTTCTTGAGGTGCGTCTTTAAGGATGAGACGGGAGGATTGGCGTGATGGAATTCCTAACTCACATGAAGTCAGGGAAGTTAACCAACGGTCGTTTCCCCTGAGTGACTTTGAGCAAGCCATGATTCATTGGTATCTTTAGGCAAAGGAATTAAGTGGAGATGGAGCAATTGGCTCATACACCTTTGCCCAATTCAGAGAGGCGAAACCACCCACTTACGATGGGAAAGCTGATCCTCTTGTAGCTGAGCAGTGGACTAGAAAGATCGAGGGGATCTTCGAAACATAAGGTTTTCTTAAAGACAAGAAGGTTAACTTTGCTTCTTGATACTTCGAAGGCGTGGCAGAGCATTGGTGGGAGGGAACGAGGCCAGCTCTTGGAGATAGGGGTGGTGCTATAGCTTAGGAGGACTTTAAGCAGGCTTTCAATGCCCAATTCTTCCCAGTGTCATTTCAAGCAAAAATGAATAGTGATTTTATACACATATCTCAAGGCGACTCCACGATTTTGTAATATGCAGCCCGCTTTAATCAAATGAGTAGATTTGCTGAGCAATATGTGTCTAATGAGCAAGATAAGGCTGATCACTTTCAGAGGGGGCTCCGATATGAAATTGGTTCGGCACTCACACCTCTAGCATTGACATCTTATAATGACGTGTTGGAACGAGCCATCAGAGTGGAACAAAAGATTTTGGAGCGTGACGAGCAAGGTGTACCTCAACATAAGAAGTTGAGATCCACAATTTATCGGGATAACAACGGTGGTGGTAGCGGAAAGAGGAAAGCTTTTAATCAGCCAGGAGAATTCAGAATAATCCAGGCCCTTGTACTACTTGTGGGAGATGACATAGCGGTCCTTGTTACTGTAAGAGATGAGCATGTTTCACTTGTGGAAAAATTTGACATATGGCACGTGATTGTCCAACACAGAAGATTGTCCCTTGAGATAGTAGAGTATGTTTTGTATGTGGACAACCTGGACATCGAGCCTATACTTGTTCTATGAGGAAGACCGCACCTCCAGTTGATAGGCCACAAGAAGGCCAACAAAGGCAAAGGATGACTGGAAAAGTTTTTACAATGACAGGAGAGGATGCGGCGGCTTCTAATATAGTTGTTGCAGGTAATATTTCTATTGCCTCACAACCTGCTTATGCATTGTTTGATCACAGTGCCATGCATTCCTTTACTTCCATTGACTTTGCAAAGAAACTTGATGTGTTGCCTGAGCTTCTAAGATATGAATTGCGTATTGATACTCCCTCTGGTGATTTCTTGATTGATGATCGTGTTTTTAAGAATTGTTTGTTGCGAATTGATGATGTACTATTGCCTGTGGATTTGGTGGAGTTAGATATATGGGATTTCGATATTATTCTAGGGATGGATTGGTTATCAAAATATTATGCCACTATTGATTGTTATTCAAAGAAAGTTATTTTTCGACCTCAAATCAACCCGAATTCTCTTTTTCGGGAAGTTATGAAGGCACTTTTCCAAGGTTGATTTCAGCTATGCAAGCAAGAAAGCTTTTGAGAAAGGGTTGTTGCGGTTATTTGGCTTGTGTAAAAGATACAAGTAAGGAGCCGGTAAAGCTAGAAAATGTTCATGTTGTTAGAGAATTTCCCAATGTATTTCCTGAAGATTTACCAGGCTTGCCTCCTGATAGAGAAATAGAGTTTTGTATCAATTTAATGCCTGGTACAACACCTATCTCTAAGACCCCATATCGGATGGCACCTTCTGAGTTGAATGAATTGAAGACACAACTGTAAGAGCTTTTGGATAAGGGTTTTATCAGGCCTAGTGTATCGTCTTGGGGAGCTCCTATTCTATTTGTGAAGAAAAAAGATGGTAGTATGCAACTTTGCATAGATTATCGAGAACTTAACAATGTAACAATAAAAAATAAATATCATTTGCCTAGGATTGATGATTTATTTGATCAACTTCAAGGGGCTCAGGTATTTTCTAAGATCGACCTTCGTTGTGGGTATCATCAGTTGAAGATAAAAGTTGATGATGTGCTAAAGACCGCTTTCAAAACAAGGTATGGGCATTATAAATTCCTTGTCATGTCTTTTGGGTTAACGAATGCACCTGCGGCTTTCATGGATTTGATGAACAAGGTATCCAAGCAATTTCTCGGTAGATTTATTGTGGTATTCATCGATGATATTTTGGTGTATTCGAGGAGTTTGGGAGAACATGAACAACACTTGAGAGTTGTTTTATAAACTTTGCGTGAAAAGAAGTTGTATGCTAAATTTAGTAAGTGTGCCTTCTGGCTTGATCATATAGAATTCTTGGGTCATGTAATATCAAAGGATGGTATCTCAGTTGATCCAAAGAAATTTGAAGCAGTTGTTCAACGGAATCACCCTACCAATGTAACAAAGGTAAGAAGTTTTCTTGGGTTAGCAGGTTATTATAGGAGATTTATAGAAGGGTTTTCTAAAATTGCCATTCCACTTACTCGCCTAACTCAAAAGGGAGTTAAATTTGTGTGGTCAGATCAATGTGAGCGCAGTTTCCAAGAGTTGAAAGGCAATTGGTGTCAGCTCCTATATTAACTTTTGCCTTCAGAAACTGGTGGCTTTACAATTTATTGCGATGCATCTAAGGAAGGTTTAGGTTGTGTTCTTATGCAGGATGATAAAGTTGTAGCATATGCCTCTAGACAGTTGAAGGCTCATGAGAAGAACTATCCTACTCATGATCTGGAGTTGGCGGCGGTTGTTTTTGCCTTAAAAATATGGCAGCACTACTTGTATGGTGAAAAATGTGAAGTCTTTACCGATCACAAGAGTTTGAAATATATTTTTACTCAGAAAGAAGTGAACATGAGACAGAGGAGATGGCTAGAACTTCTGAAGGATTATGACTTATCCATCAATTACCATCCAAGTAAAGCTAACGTGGTAGCTGATGCATTGAGTCACAGATCCTCTGGAAATATGGCAGCATTGCTCACTTCTCAAAAGCCTATTCTTGAAGATATGAGAAAGCCGGACCTGGAGGTTTTGGTCCATCAGCTTGGTGCTCAATTAGCTAATCTTCGAGTACAACCGACATTGATTGACAAAATCAAGGGTAAACAAAATGAAGATCCTCAATTGGAGAAGATCAAAGAAGGTGTAAAAGCTAGGAAACAATATGACTTTAGTATCCATGTAGATGGGTCATTGAGGTTTCATGATCGATTATGTGTTCCCAATGATTCAAAATTAAAAAATGAGATATTACAAGAAGCTCATAGCACTAGATTCTTGATTCATCCAGGGAGTACCAAGATGTACAGGGATTTGAGAGGAAATTTTTGGTGGATCAATATGAAGAAAAATATTGTGAAGTTTGTTGACCAATGTCTAGTTTGCCAACAAGTGAAAATTGAGCGTCAAAAACCAGGTGACTAGCTACACCCACTTGAAGTACCTAAACAGAAGTGGGAGCATATTACCATGGATTTCATCGTCGGCTTACCGAGGACGCCTAATGGTAAGAATGCCATATGGGTGATTGTTGATCGATTGACTAAATCTACACACTTTTTGTCTTATCGATTTGGTCTTTCACTTGAAGACATGGCGAAGCGATACGTCAATGAGATAGTGAGACTTTATGGAGTTCTAGTGAGTATTGTTTCCGATAGAGATCCCAGGTTTGTGTCCAACTTTTGGAAGAGTTTATACGGGGCGTTAGGTACTCAACTCAACTTTAGCACAGCTTTTCACCCACAAACAAATGGTCAGTCAAAGAGAAGAACTATTCAGACATTAGAGGATATTCTACGATCTTGCGTTATTGACTTTGGTGGTTCATGGGACGAACATTTACACTTTGCAGAGTTTTCTTATAATAACAGCTATCATTCCAGTATTAAAATGGCTGCTTTCGAAGCTTTGTATGGGCGTAAATGTAGGACTCTTATTTGCTGGGATGATGTTGGTGAAAAAAGATTAACCGACCCTGAATACATACAACAATCAGAAGAGAAAATCAGACTCATTTGAGAGCGTTTGAAAAAAGCACAAAGCTGTCAAAAAAGTTATGCAGACCTTAAGAGGCGCAAATTAGAACTTAATGTAGGAGACCATGTATTCTTGAAGGTTTCTCTTATGAAGGGCTTCATGAGATTTGGCATGCATGGTAAATTAAGCCCAAGGTACATGGGACCATTTTTGATATTAGAAAAGATTGGTGAAATTGCATATAAGCTAGCTTTACCTCCAGCATTATCCGAAGTCCATAATGTGTTTCATGTATCCTTATTACGGAAAAATGTGCCAAATAATGATCACGTATTGGATTTTACACCATTGAAATTGAGAAAAAAATTAACGTACGAAGAGCAGCCCATTTATATCATCGATAAGAAGGATCAGGTGTTGCGACGACGCACTATTCCTTATGTGAAGATCTAGTGACAAAATCACACGGAAAGAGAGACCACTTGGGAACTAGAGGAAGAGGCAAGGCACAAATACCCTCACTTGTTTCATGATTGACGTGCTTGTAAATTTTGAGGAATTTTTTTTTTTTTAAGGAGAGGAGAATGTAATATATGGGCTTTAAAAGAAAATAAAATAAAAGGAAAAGAAAGAGTTTGAAAAGTCAAAAAAGGAAGCTGAAGGATATTTGTGGAACCTTCGGATGTGCTTTAAAAAGAGAGAGAGAGAGAGAGAGAAGAGCACGGGCAGAAGCAGGGTTTCGAAAGAAACAAGGGAAAAGAGAGAAAGAAGAGAAAGGGAAAAAAAAAAAATTAGCGCGCTTGTGATCCAGATGCCTCATCAAGCCAACTCAAGTGTGTTTTGCAAAGCCGGTAAGAAATCGAAGCCTTTAATCACTTACTTGAAGCAATAGCCACAATTAGGGCTCGAAATTCAGATTTCTTGAATATTTGTGTGGCGAAGCCTGATTTTTGAGTCGTTGAGCTATATATTTTGTAGAAATAGTATTTTGAGATGTTGTGAAGTTATAGCATCTTTTGGATCGTGATTTGAGCTTGCGGTTTGTCCTAAACAAAATTTTGAAGTTCGGGGCGCATTCTAGTGCTGTAGCGATCAGTAGCTTCGAGCCTCTTTTTTTGTTGTTTACGGCACTGTTTTGGTGCGGCTAAGTTGGGATTGTTGTTGTACGTTAAGAGAGCTTTCTAAAGACTATAAGACGGCTTGAAACGGATTTTCGTGGAGGAAGTTATGGCATGACGAAGTTGGTGCATGGGCCGCACCTAGCAGAAAATGATGGGTTTTCGATAAATGAGAGCTTTTGTGATGCATAGGTGTCGTTTTATCAACAAATAGGCCTAGTATAAACAAGTCATTATTCGAATATCCTTTTTACTCGGCCTTTTGATATTATTTTTCCATTAATTGTTAGGAATCCGAATGTGTTGGTTCAAGTGAGCATCGTAGTTGATTTTTGGCTTTTCCTAAGTGAGTGACACTATTTCTTCTTTGTCTTTTAAAGTCATGTTTTGAGAAATGTGGTGGATTATATATTCCATGAGTTGGTAAAAAGCATATTTTGTCGCATAAAATAGGATCGAGCTATTACTGCCATTTTTGTTGTTCGAAGAGAGTTATATTCCGACTTCGATTCGAATGATTGTTTGAAAAATGATTTGTGAAATTCTTTGTGAAAGAATCTTGAAATGTTTTGGAGAATACTTTGATATTTATATATCAAATTTTGAGTTGTGATATGACTTCCTTTCGATGTTGGATTACTGGATATTGTGATTGGTGATTGATGCTCAATGTCATTTTGTGGACCCCGAGGGGTGTGTGGGTATGTGCATATTAATCTAGAATATCCTTGTGGGCCGAGCCACCGGCTAATAATAGGTGGAGACCTTGTCAAAGGGGAAATCTTGGTCGTCTTGTCACGAGCGATACGCGTGACCATGGTTAGACATTTGAGCATGAATTGATCAATGGAGTGGACCATTGACGTGTGATTTGAGTTTGGTCGATGTAATGGACCATCGATGTGATTTGATGAGATTAATCAATGGAATAGACTATTGATGCATGTTTTATGAGATTAACCAATGGACTGAACCATTGGTATCTTCGGTATTTGAGTTATGATTATGTATTTGAGTTATGTTTTAAATGTACATAGTGATTTCTCGATCCGCTTAGAAGAAATGTGTTACTCACTGAGCCATGGTAGCTCGCTCCTTTCTTATAATTGTTTTTCAAGTTCTTCAGCAAGTCGCGAGTAGGCGTGAGCGTTCATTCGGCGATGACTTTTGTGGTGGAAACTTTTTGGTATGACTTGTGCATAGTTAATAAGTTTATAAGTTAGCCTTTGTAGAAGGTTTATGTTTTGATTTTTGTGGATTATAGATATACTCTGATATTGTAACCAAATACCCTTTTTTTGTCAAATATATATATATATATATATATATATATATATATATGTGTGTGTGGATGTATATATATTGAAATCTGATTGAATTTTGGTTATGTTGAGGCTACGTCCTTTGGTAAAAGGACGGCCGTGTCATGCCCCTTTTTTCTTGTAAATCGGGGTGTGACACATACATATGCACACACGGGAGATCGGAGACAGAGAAACGCTAAGAGAATGAATTAGCTCTAACACAGTTTCTCTTAGCATTAACTCTAATGCAGTTTCTCTTAGCCTAAAGACATGGACAGTTCCTGTACGGTATTTAAATGAAACACGAGAACAACACACTCAAGGGGGGAATTAGCTAACATATTAAGATTCACAGATTCAAACCTAGAAAATCTTGTGATGAGCAGTTTGAACTTTTGTCCCTCTGCAGACTTTGTTGATGAATGTGCATAGGAATCACCATGAACTTTGCAAACCTGATCAAATTCTATTTCTATACAAGACTGAGGACACTTGGCTGAATGCAGTTCATCCCCCCAGACTTCAAGCTCGACTAAAACATCACAGCAAGCAAAGGCATCTTCCACTTTCAGCAAGACAATTCCACAATTGCTGAGGCTCAGTTCCTCACATTGATATTGATCAATGGATATTCCATCTCAGACATCCTTTCATCAATTACAGTGACATGGAAAATGGAGTCCCCTCCAGATTAGAAGACCAAAGATTGGCCCCCACAGTAGTGCTCTGTAGATTCATTCAAACCCTATGCTAGCCAAACCATCTCATCACATTTTTCCAATTCCACGGGCCAAATAATTGCACTATTCTCTCAAAAGCATCCTCCTAAACCTTTTTGTTATTCCCTCTAGGAAAAATAAAACCCATAATCTTAATAAGCCTATGAGACCTGTTTTCAAATTCAAAACGAAGAACAACATAACAAGAATGCATAAACCAAAAAGGACATCTTGAAGCACATACTTTTCGGTTCATTCAGATTTGGAATGTGGCATTAATGAGTGGGCATCTGGATTATGATCAACCTCATAAAACCCAACTGGCATAGAAGTACACACTTCCTTGATTCCTCAAGACTATATAAAGGAGTTATTATTTGGAATACTGAATTCATTTTGGACCAACGAAAGTGACAATTCCAGAGTTCATCTCAATCAATGTAAATCAAGTCCTAACCAGCACTAGTAAATATGTAGACTCTGAACACAGAATCATCCCTATCAATGAGTTTCTACATGCAGATGACTTTCTCTTGCAAATGTGGGCCAACCGGTGGAAAAGAACGCCCCCAACACCCCCCCCAAAAAAAATCTAACCTACAACTCCTTAACTTCACCATCCATGATCTGTCCGAATACCTAAGAGTCGTGATTTGCTTAATTTCCTGAATATGTTGCGTGATGAATTGAACAGGAGTAGACTGCCCATCTACATGGTTGAAAAACCAACATATGGTGAGGAACAGACCAAGACACAAGCATACCCTAATGAGAGAATCAAATCATATACAACGTGAGTTTTAGGCATTACTTGCTAATTTCAAGAGTTTAATAGACAGTAAACCATACAACGAAAGCCATTAATCCAAAGTCAAGGTCAAATCTATGCTTCCAGAATGCAATAGGATACACATTCAGAAGAAGCCTTCCAGGTCCTAAATATATTTTACAATTTTCAATTTCAGCGCCACAATCACAATCACAGGGGAAAGAGCAAATAAATTTATAACTGGAACATTGATAGAATTGATCATTTAAACTTAAGCTGTTTGATTCTTTCAAGCACAGCTCAAATAAGGTTTTATCAAGCTATTGGTTCAATTTGACAAAGTAAAATCATATTTTTCCCCCCAAATCTGATTAATATAACAAAATACAACAGTATCTCCCATTTGAAAATAAAATTATCAGTCATTAGATCTACAATGAAATTTCAGAATCATAACAAGCCTCCCCCTTATCTATTAGGTATTTCTCTTTAGTTATGGAGGCAGCAACATTCTTTGCAATTTGCTTGTCCATATCAATTAGTCTCGTGGTGTGATTTACATATATATTCTACGTTTACAACATTAAATAACGTTGTCCAATTTCTCCATATTAGAGAACTTGGATTCTATTCTTAAGACGCCTCAGCAATTACTTTTCCAACAGCATCTATCCTTGCTCAAAAAAGCAAAAAAAAAAAAAAAAAGCATCTATCCAAAAAGAAAATAAGGAAAAAAAGGAGATGATTGTTATCTTTTCGTACCTCCAACCACCAGCTATGTCCCAATGACTGTCCTTTCATCTTTTTCCCTGCTTCAATTACTCCAATGTTAAGATATTTATACCTGGTTTTAAATATACACCCACGGACACCTCAAGGAAAATAACATATCATGTAATATACCACACAATGAAGTAAACTTGGAAAGACACTAGAGTATAAGGCAAAGATCTAAACAGCATTGATGTATTTGATTTTCAGACATTGCCAGTCTGAGTCAATAAGCGTGAGATCATACCAAGCCATACTGAACATAAGAGGGCCTCATCACCACCTGCTCCATTGGAAAATTTGTCAGCTGATTTAAGAGCAGTGAGAGGCCTTGGACACATGGGACCATAATAAACCAGCTCAGGATGCCTCAATCTGAGGCAATTGAGGGCCAGGGACAGACTCTATACCAGGGAATCCAGAGAGAAATCCGGCTTTAGCTGCAATAGCAAGAAAATATAAATGTAAATTCGGCTTCATCATCCGCATATCGCTAATCCTTTACAAACGTCGATTGCACTTGCCTCGTGATTTTACCACACAAAATCTAGTGCAATTCAAGAAGTGCAAGGGCATACCAGATTCTTCAATCACATCAGACGCTGTGCAAGAAAAAGACAAGAAGCTTTACTACTTCAGTGCATACATCCCCAACCAAAACACCGGTCGAGGTTGTTTTTCTTCAAGTGCACCGTGCATATCCACATCTTCTACACATGATTATACTCTCATCGACATCATCTCCCGCAGCCAATGAAACGAAGCACATGCCTTCCACGACGATCATAGTTGCGTCGACTTCAAAAAGGACGAACAATCAACCAATGGGACCACCTAACTCTAGATGTATCCACTATCCAAAACCTTATCATACAGAGTACCGCAGGCCATGAAAGCCTTCTGTAGTGGATGCACATCTAAGAGCACGACTTTATCCTTTTCAACAGTAGAAGCTCAGAGTCACCCTTCTCTTTTTGCAAAAACCATTCCCCCACAAAAAAAAAGATGAACGCTGGGAATTCCCTCCCATTGACTAGACATGCAGTATGCAGAAGCAAAATAGGTAAGAATCAAATTCAAATATGGTCAGCAGAAACTACTCTTCGAAAGGAACCGAATGAAAACTGAAGCTAATTCCATGCTATTGCTCTAGATAAAAGAAGAGCCAGACAATGAGGGCACCCCGAGTCGAGCAAAACGAACCCATAGAAGAAGAACACTCGTAACTGTGCCTGGATTCGACCACAAGAGGATGGCGAGCGAAGCACACTTCATTAGTTTGACTTGCCATGAAAAGATTTAACATAAATTGGAAACAAATTTAATCCTTGCAGCATCTCGTAACCAATCAAGAAAAAGAAACAGAGCTTCAAAAAAATTATTCTAGAATTTGAAAAGAACAACGGCAAAGAGAGTTATGCAAGCAGAAACAAAGAAACGTTAAACCGCAAGAAATTCTCATGAGGATGAGCAGTTCGGACTATATTGAGAACAAGTCGTAAAAGTGGCGCCCTCATATTTTTGACAAGGCATGGAATTCTCTCTGAATATTTTCAAGTTTTAGATTTTTAAAAGAAATCTTTTCCTATATCAACTCCATCGATGAGAGCTCAAACACGCAGAATTGTCCTACGCTGACGCGTTTCTCTCGCCAATGCTCGGGAGGAAAGCACGGAAGATGTGGATTTAGGGGCAATAAAATTGCTGGTTTGAAGAACAGAGCCCTAGCTGAAGAAGAAGAAGGCGAAGATTGAGGAAGGTCTCTACGAAACCAACTTCCCGCTTCAAATAATTCACGCGCAATAAGACACCAAAATCGGAAGAATTTACGAGTTTGCTGGGTTCAAGGGCGGAGGAGAGAGAGAGCACGATCTTCTCTCCAGCAACGACGACCACGATAACACTCCATCTGGTTGGATCTCCCTCTCTCTCTCCTACTTGGCTCTGCTCCGCTAAGTGCAGCAGCTACGCTTCTCTCAGTCCTGGCATTCGGGACGCTTCGTTTGACGCCTATGGTGTCAAGAAGGAGAAGGAGAGCCCTGCTTTGCTTCCTGCTGTTCAGCGAAGGAGGAGGCGAGATCGATCGATAGACTTGATGATGCGCTGATCGGACGTAGTCAGTACTAGAAAAGTTACAAAAAAAGAGAAAAGTTTTAAAAATTTACGGTGCTACTGAAAAAAGGGAAAAGAAAAAAGAATGAATGAGAAAAGGACATCAATTGAATCTTTACCAATTCTACGCACATTTGTTTCATGCTGATAACTTTTGTATAATTGTATTGAGATCATCACCCTCCCCCCAATTCCCATCCCACTTGTATCTAAATAGTGACAAAACTTCTAGTTCCGGTGTGATTAGCGTACCCTTAGAAAATGTCTTCATCTTCAGGCACTCTTCTACTTCAATACTCCTTAAGAATGGAAACTTGAAAATGCAACTCGGGATGGAAGAGAAGCATTCTAGATTTGGTAGATTTTGGAGTGTCAACTCATCAAGATCCCAAATCACTCTTCCTTTTTCGTCTCCATTGTTTGCAACTTGGGGTGGAAGAGAAGCATTCTAGATTTGGTAGATTTTGGAGTGTCAACTCATCAAGATCCCAAATCACTCTTCCTTTTTCGTCTCCATCGTTTGCCACTATTTATTTCGTTCTTTCACATCCTATTATAGTCATGCAATTGAGATTCACCAAATTTGTGACCATTGAAGTGGTTCCTAGATGTACCAATCCAGAGGAATTCTTCACCACTAATGTCGTTAGATTCTTGAAGGATGTCACGGTCGGAAATATTGTAGTCAAACAAGGACAATCCCAAACCTCAAATGTCTTGATGCTTTGAAGAAATTTCAACACTAAAGAGCCTTCTCTCCATACACTCTTTAGGTTGTGTAGCTTGTTTAACTTAAGTTCTCTTAAACTTTCAAGCACCGGATGTTTGTCAACAAGTCCTTCATCTAGGAATATATCTTCAAAGGAGCTACAGAAGACCCCAAGGCTTTGTAGATTCTGAAATCTCTCTAGAAGGAATTTGAGAGGAAAAACGGCATTTTCATCATGAAAGCATGCCAATGTTAGTGCTTTTAGCTTGCCAAAGATGCCCTCTGGAAAATCTCAGTCTTGTATCATCTGAATATTGTTATCGACTAATAAAAGTCTCTCCAAGTTGGGAAAGTCCTGTCGAATTGCCAATACAACAAGAGAAGTAAATTCAACAAAGTTTCAACAATAAATCATGTTCTGTAAAAAGTAAACCTATTAAGATGATTCATGTGGAAGGTGGCCATCTTCTTAAAGTTCATTATATCTAAAGAGCCCTACATTCAAGTCTCAAGCTTTTAAAAGTCTTGAATAGAGGTTGGTATGGTTAAGTTTGTAGAGTGAATTTGTCAAGATCCCTCCAAGCTCACCAAATTCATCTTTTATTAGAAATATCTTATCTTGTCAATTAAAATTAGTCATCTTCGGAAACTTATGTAATGGGATGCGCGGATGATATTACTAAAACGTATGGGTTCACAAACTTAAAAGTGTGCTTAAGATATAATAAAATATCTTATGTTGTCTTCAAACTGATAGGTAAGGAGTTTCAGGTTGTCTATAGTAATACAATAGGATGACTACGTATAAGACGAGATCAATTAAGGAATACAATAGAAAATATTGCATTAAGGTACTAATGTTATTTTTGTTAAAATTGTTTTTATTGATTTTTTAAAGTTTTTAGAAGATGAAAGAGAGAAGAAAAATACCTCCCCATGTGGTGGCCGTGTTGGCTTGGGCTTCCATCCCCCTCACAAAGGGGATGAGTTCAAATCCCAACGTGGTCGCTAGTGGTCTTAAGCGTGATGCCATGGTGGTGGGTCATGCACTAGCGTCACCGGGGGGTTTACGGCACGGCTGTTGACTGCAAACTAATTCCTCCTGTCCCAAAAAAAAAAAAGAAAAGAGAGAGAGAAGAAAAGTTCAAATGCACAACACATGTCAACAATGAAGTGGACCTCGTGTCAAATTTTCAATGATTTCCCCCGAAGAGCACCACTAGACTAGATTAGGAATATATTGCGCTTTCAACAAAAATCTATAGTTATTTTTGTAATTATAGGTAATGAAATATCTTATGGGTGTCCACAAATGAAAAGTATACTTAAGATATAAGAATTTTTTTAATGTTGTCAACAAACTAATTAGTAAGGCTGATCATGTTTTCTATAGCAATATAACATGGCTTGATTATGTAGTGGATATGAGATCGGTGAGTGCTTTTAAAGAACAAAATAGAAACTAAGGGAGAGCAGCTCAAATCATACCCTCTCAAATAAGGAGTGTGCTTCTTGATTAGAAAGGCCTTGTTGATAATATTTTTGAGCCCAATTGCTCATAGATGCTACAAAAGACAACATGTTTGCTTTATCACAATGAGTTACTCGCAATTCCTTCAAGAATGGCCAATTCAAAGTGGGCAAGTTGGTGCAGAAGTTCCTGAGGTTTGGCATATCATTTAACACTAGAGAGGTTAGCTTTGGAAAAAGATCTTGAGTAGTATTGGCATGTGGAGTCTCATTCCCACTAGCGACTATTTCCTCAATCCCACAAGACTCCACTTGAAGTTCCTTAAGTTGGGTTAGACCTGTAGCCACCCAATGCAAAAACACTTTGTCAAGGCTCCCACAATTTAGAATATGCACTTTCCACAAATTGTCAAAAGTGAGAGTTTCTTGAGGACCGCCACTCCATATTTTGCTTAAATTGTCCATTGGGAGAGAACCATCCACCTAAGCTGGGGACATTGTACCTGGCATATTGAGAAAAATGACGTAATGAATGTAATTACATTGAGTTATGACCTCAAAGAAAGAATTTCTAAACTTCCCTCACTCTCACAAATCATGAGAATTCGAGCGCTTGTCAATGACAAAAAAAAGGGAGTGGCTAATTGATGCTTTCATATCCTGACTAATGACTAAGTCCAAGTATCTTGCATTGCAACAAGCATGAAATTATAAATGCATTTATAATCAATAGTACGTTGAGCATCGAATTTTAAGTGCCTCACTTGACATTTTATGCTAGCAATGCCTTATCCCTTTAATTTTTAGAAAGTTCAATGATGAATACTTGGATTCTCGAACTTTCAAATTTGTTCACACTGATCATTATCAAAGCTGCTTGCACTGATCCTTTGATAATGCAAAATTAGATAAGGTAAGAATTTCTTAAATTTATTTGGTTCAAGGAATGAATGTAGCTAAAGCACAGTTCAAAGAAGCTTTGATGCACGTGCTTCATACTGCAATCCAATCAGGATACACATACATATCATCTTTCTCTCTCCCTTACTTTGGCTCCAATACCGCGCTGATGGGTGCAAGATTATGATGCTCCAGCGATAGGTATTGTTGTTGTTACTATTACTATTACTACCGTGTTATGACCTCTGACGGATTGTCCAAGAAGCAAAGTACTGATATTTTTCATTTGGTTACAATAAAATTAATGCAACTATGACTTGTCATAGCAAAAAGAAAGAAACAAAATGACTTTCCACACTTCCCTTAATCTATCAATACTCTTAATTGAGGATTTTGATGAGTATTTGAAATTATCTAACAATGTGGGAGAAACCTATTATTACAAACAGCTCATATATGACATAAAAATGAAATTAACGCTATCACAACTTGTCACTACCAAAAAATCATATGAATATTTTTATGCTTCCCCAAATTTATTAGTATTCTTGCTTTAGTGTTATAATGACTTTTGAAATATCCTCAAAATGTGAGAATACCTATTATTACATGACAACTTATACATGCAAATGACATCAGAAGTAAATAAATAATTAGCAATAACTCTTACAATAAAATAAAAAAAATTAAACAAATGTATAATAAGCCGTCGTTGCTTGCAACGGGACTTCCAGATCTGCAGCCATGGCTCCAGCGACAGTGGCTCGTCCATGGCTGCGAGCGATAGTGGTCGACTTCCAGATCTGCAACTCCGTTGCTATGGATGGCTAGATTTCGAGATCTGTAGAACAATGAGACGGACCAAATAGAGGAAGTCGCCCATGCTCAGCTTGGACATAGGGGGGTCAGCCTAATCAAGGCGCCGGTGACTCTGACATTGGTGACAGCGGAGGAGGGGCGGAGGTCGGGTGGCTAGGAACAAAGGTGGAGGAAGAGAGGGCTAAAGATAAGATCTTTTAATTTTTCTTCGCCAGAATCGACACCCCGACCGAATCGACGCCGAAATCGCTCCCACATCGGAGATTCACTTCGATCCACCATAACCAACAAGCTCCGGTTCGTGTAATCAAGGTGAAACGAAATGACTCAGAGCAAACATTTCTTATAGGGGGAGAAATTATTAAATAAACTTTGTCTACTTTCTTCCTTTTTCTGTTTTCTTTTTTTCCTTTGTCTAGTGAGCGCACCGCAACAGCACTGCAATAGACGGAGGCCAAGGCCATCGAGGAAGGAAAGAGAGAGAGAGAGAGAGAGAGGGAGGGAGCAAAGCCACACCAGAAAGAGGAAAGAGAGCTTTCCAGTAATGGGGCGTTATTGAAGGGAGCAGGAGCAAATATTTTGATCATTCAATAAATTGGTGGGCCCAACTTTACCACATCTCAATTTGCAGATGATAAAATATGGATCCTACATGGTGTACTTAATGCACCTAATATTTTCTCTTCAGTAGTGTTGTCGATTCAATAATTTATTCCGAATTTTTAAAATTTTTATTTTAGCTAGGACATTGACTAAATATTGTCATCTAGTTATGAAATAAGACTCGCAATCTTTGGCGACCATCCATAGAATTGCTACTATTTATTGTCCAACTGTCCTATTCTCTCTTTTATTTTTTTCCCTTTTTTTTTCTCCAATTCTTTTTTGAAAAAATCAATCTTCATTTTCTCTTGCCAAGCATAGACCATCTGCAGTATCACACTAATTATCACTCAATATGATAATTTAGAGTTAATATTTATTGTATAATGCAGGTACATAATTTGATAGGTTGTTGAAGTATAGTGATAAATCAACATAGATAATAGACAACTTCATGCATATTGGCCTTTTTACATTTGTTTATTTTGTTATCAAGAGCCAACTCAAGCATTGGTGATTATTAAGATAAACAAAAGTTGATTGCACTGATCATTATCGAATTTTAGAGCACTCAAATGAAAAGAGCAATTTTCTCTAATTCCTCCAATTTCATTGTTTGGGAAGATGATTATGGTACAAAGAGCTATAATAGTTAAGCAATTTGTGAACTAGGCTTTTATAATTATGAAGTTTTCTTTTCCCCTTGTCTTCATGTTTATTAGAACGACACTAGTTTGCTTTTGTGCAAGAAAATATGAAGTGGGTGATACTTCATTTTTTTGCCATTTTTAAATGATATTATATGTTTACCTGTTTTGTTCTTTATAATTGAAATTTCAAAAAGTAAATGTTTTCATATGGTTATTGTCATAACTTGTTTAAAATCCCTCTATAATCGATTTTGAGATACCGCACACACTATGATTTTATGAGCTCACAGAAATAATACTTCTAAAAATATATGAGAGATGGATAATTAATACTTATATTTGCTAAGGATTAGAAAACTTCTAAGTAAATATTAATAGATTATATACATGGATCTATATAATTAAATGATTTTAAAAACACACATGGTTATCAATGTCTAAATTGTTTTGCATTAATAGTTTACGGATGTGATCATGGATTATTGTGGGAAGGCAAATATTCTGGTCATCTTTGTTTAGGTATGGAACACAGAGTCCCGATCAAATTTGAGCAAAGCATTGACGATTGATATTACAAACAATTATATCTAGCACTTTTGCCTACATACCATGCATTGTCCAATTATATGCGAACGAATATGTTCAAATGAAATGCCCAAAATGCATTTGTTTGAGAGATTGACTTGTGGAGTGAAAAGTGAAGGGGTGCCATTGTTAATCTCCATCAAAGATTGCCAAGTTAGACTTCTCATATTGGGGCAATAGGCAAAGCTCAACTTTAATAAAATAGGACATTCTAGCATATGATTCTTCCACGAGAGGAAACTAGTCAAATTGGGCAAGCATTCCAAAGTTATCCACTTAAGATATGGGAATGTAATCTCCTCCCCTGCGCTTCCCTGCCCTTCTTCATCTACAATCACTCCTTCCATTTGATCATACTCATTTATTTCGATCTGCCATAGATTGGGAAGGCACTGAGCCATTGATGGAACAAAAGCATGTCTCAAGTTATCACATTTATAAAGGCTAAGATGTTGTAGAGAATTGAAGCACATTGTTCCTTGGAGATCTCCATTCCATAGTTGCCTCAACTTTGGTAGATTGACCAAGTGCAGATATTGTAGCAAAGGCAACACTTGAGTGCAACCCATAGCCTCAAGCCCTTCAAGATCGAATATTTCTTCCAAAGGCTTGCAATTGCGCACTTGCAAGCTTGTCATTCTTTTTAAAACAAGCATCAAATTGGATGGAATAGCATTAATAAATGATGGATATTTATCCACCACTAATGATTCTAATTGCCAAGATGACGTGATGGGATTAAGTTTTCCATGCCATTTTCCAATTAGCTCTGGGAACTCAAACAACCACATATACTTAGTCCCAGCAAATGAGCTAACATAGTCTAGCGATTCTCTGATTTAAATCCAAGAGTTGTCATTGTCATGAGGATCTTACTATATTGCTTTTCTTCAGATATATTCACCTCACTGAAATATGGAAGAAAGGATAATCGAGTATAAATTTGCTGGCTGGCTCAAGCTCTTCACAAGCCCAGCTCTCTCAGCTTACCTGCAGTAGTTGCAAACAGAACATGAATAAAGCTTAAGCTTTTTAGGCGTATTCTGTTCTTGTAATGTAAAACTCATATCTACCAACATAGCAACCCTAAATTAATAGTTCTAAGTCTTAATAATGGTCTAGCTTCCTGAGGCCTATATGTACACCAATACAATTCTCAGCACAATCAAATCTGATATGACCAGCTTGGCTTGTTTCCATTATTTTTTAGATCTCCCAACACATACATATGTTCACGTAGGAGAACTATAGAGAAACATCACAAGAATGAATTTACTCCACGTGGGAGAACTATAGAGAAACATCACAAGAATGAATTAACTCTAACACAGTTTCTCTTAGCCTAACAACATGGAGAGTTCCTGTACTGAATTCGAATCAAACACAAGAACAACATAGTCAAGGGGAGAATTAGCTATTATATTAAGATTCACACCTTGAAAATCTTGTGATGAGCAGTTCAAACTTCTATGCCTCCGCAAACTTTGCTTATGAATGTGCATAAGAGCTGCCATGAACTTCGCAAACCTGATTAAATTCCTTTTCCATACAGAACCGAGGACACTTGGCTGAATGCAATTCATCCCCCCAGACTTCAAGCTCGACTGAAACATCACGGCAATCAAAAGCACCTGCCACTTTCAGCAAGGCAATTCTACAATTGCTGAGGCTCAGTTCCTCACATCGACATTGATTGGCGGATATTCTATCTCGGACATCCTTTCATCAATTATGGTGACATGGAAAATGGAGTCCCCTTCAGATTAGAAGATCAAAAATTGACCCTCACACATAGAGTGATGCTCCGCTAATTCATTCCAACCCTTTGCTAGCCAAATCATCTCATCACATTTTTCCAATTCCACAAGCCAAATAATTGCACCATTCTCTCAAAAGCATTTTCTTGAACCTCTTTGGTATTCCCTGTAGGTAAAATGAAACCTATAATCTTAACAAGCCTATGAGACTTGATTTCAAATTCAAAATGAAGAACAACATAACAAGAATGCATAAACCAAAAAAGGACATCTTGAAGCACATACAGTTCAGTTCATTCAGATGAGGAATGTGGCATTAATGAATGTGCATCTGGATTATGATCAACCTCATAAAACCCAATCAGAATAGAAGTACACTTCCTTGATTCCTCAAGACTATATAAAGGAGTTATTATTTGGAATACTTAATTGATTTTGGACTAGCGAAAGTGACGCTTCCGAGTTCATCTCAATCAATGTAAATCAAGTCCTAACCAGCATTAGTGAATATGTAGACTCGAATACAAAATCATCCCTATCAATGAGTTTCTACATGCAGATGACTTTCTCTTGTCAAAAGTGGGCACCCCCTCCCCCAAAAAAATCTCGTCCTCAACTCCTTAGGGCGCGTTTCACAACGATTCGTTCCCGGAGGCCGATTCGACAAGAAATGATTATTTTTTATTCTGTTAGGAGGCGATTCCGAGTAAAAGAACGTGTTTGGTAAGCTGTCTAAAATTTTTGATTCTGGAATAGAATTGCATTTGATAACGTGTGCATTGATTGTTCCAAATTATTTTTTTTATTTTTAAATAATTTTTTCTACTTTTTTTTTTTTTTTACATTTTTACCTTTTTTTCCTTTTCTTTTTCATTTTTCTTTTCATTTTTCCTTTTTCTCCTATTTTCTTTTCTTCTTGTGGCCGGTCGTCGGACCGGCGACCGGCCGGATGAGGGCCAACGACCTCACGGGCGTCGGCCGGCAGCCTCGCCGGCTCGCCCGCCACGCTTGCCCGGCCCGCCAAAGGGGTCGGCCTCGCCGCCCATTTGGCGAGGCCGAGCGTCGCCGGTGGATAGGCTAGGTGAGCTCGGTTGGTGGCCGGGCGGGCCTTGCCCGGCCCGGCGAGGCTCGCCAATGGTTGGGTGAGCCTCCGGCGAGCTCGCCGGACCTCGCCAGTGGCTGGGCGAGCCTCCGGCGAGCTCGCCGGACCGAGGGCCAGCGGCTATCTCGGGCGCGGGCGGCCGGCGGCCGGCGGCGGCGGCAGCGAGCGGCGGCGGACGGTGGCGGGCAGCGGCGGGCGACGGTCGCGTGATGGCGGAAGGAAAGAAGAAGAGTTTTATTGTGTTGATTCTTTTTTTGATTCTCGGACATAGAATCAACTTTTTTTTTTATTCTCAAATCTACTCCAAAGGCGATTCGGGGAACAAATTTGTTCTCGGGAGCAAAAATTTTACCAAACGCGATTCTCGTCCCAAAGCGATTCTAGGAACAAAAAATCAGAATTAGTCACTGCATTTGGAGTGTTGCCAAACGGGGCCTTAGTTTCACCATCCATGACCGTCCGAATACCTTATAGTCAAAATTTGCTTAATTTCCTGAATACTTTACGTGATGAATTGAACAAAAGCAAACTAGCCACCTACATGGTGGAAAAAACCAACATATGGTGAAGAACAGACCAAAACATAAGCAAACCCTAATGTGAGAATCAAATTGTACACTGTGTGAGTTTTAAGCATAACTTGCTAGTTTCGGGAGTTTACGGACAGTAAACCATATAACGAAAAAGTCATCAATCCAAAGTCAAGGTCAAATCTATGCTCCCGGAATGCAATAGGGTACACATTTGGAAGAAGCTTTCCAGGTCCTATTAAAAATTTAAAACATATGAATTTCAGCCATGAGACCACAATCACGGGGGAAAAAGCAATCACACTTTGATGACTGGAACATGGATGGAATTGAAAATTTTTAAGCTGTTTGATTCTTTCAAGCACAGCTCAAAAAAGGTTTTATCAATCTATTGGTTCAATTTGACAAAGTAAAATCATCTTTTTTCCCCCCAAATTTGATTAATATAACAAAAGACAACAGTATCTCCAATTTGACAACAAAATTATCAGTCATTAGATCTAGAATGAAATTTCAAAATCATAACAAGTCACCCCCTTATCTTTTAGGTCTTTCTCTTTAGTTATGGAGGCAGCAACATATTTTGCAATTTGCTTGTCAATTTTAACAGTCTCCTAGTGCGATTTGCATATATATTCTACCTCTACAACATTGAATAACATTGTCGAATTTCTCCATATAAGAGGACTTGGATTCTAATTCTCAAGACTTGCCTCAGCAATTGCTTTTCCAACGCATCTATCCACCAAAAAAAAAGGAGATGATTGTTATCTTTTCGAGCCACCAACCACCAGCTTATGTTCCATTGTTAAGATATATACCTGGTTTTAAGCATATATCCATGAACACTTCAAGGAAAATAACATATGATGTGGTTTACTACACAATGCAGTAAACTTGGAAATACACTAGAGTATAAGCAAAGATATAAACAGCATCAATATATTTGATTTGCGGACATGCCGGTTTGAGTAAATAAGCTTGGGATCATACCAAGCCATACTTAACATGAGATGGCCTCATCACCACCTTGAAAAAGAATGCTCCGTCAGAATATTTGCCGACCGATTCAAGAGTAGTGAGAGCCCTTGGGTCCATGGGACCTAAGAAAACCAGCTCAGGATGGCTTAATCTGCTAAGGGCGCGTTTTGCAACGATTATGTTCGGGAACTGATTATGACAAGAAATGATTATTTTGATTTGTTCTGAACCGATTCCCGAGTAAAAGAACGTGTTTGTAATGTCTAAATTTTTGATTCGGAATAGAATTGCATTTGATAACGTGTCCATTGATTGTTCCAAATTATTTTTTTTTTATTTTTAAATAATTTTTTCTACTCTTTTTTTTTTACCTTTTTACCTTTTTCCTTTTCTTTTTCATTTTCTTTTCATTTTTTCCTTTTTCTCCTATTTTTCTTTTCTTCTTGTGGCTGGTCGCCGGATCGGCGACCAGGCCGGATGAGGGCCTTGGCCCGACCTCACCAAAGCGTCGGCCGGCAACCTCGCCAGCCCCAGCGAGGCCGAGCGTCGCCAGTGGACGAGCTAGGCGAGCTCGGGCTGGTGGCGAGGCGGGCCTCGCCCGGCCCGGCGAGGCTCGCCAATGGTTGGGTGAGCCTCCGGCGAGCTCGCCGGACCTCGCCGTGGGCCGGGCGAGCCTCGGCGAGCTCGTCGGACGAGTGGCCAGCGAGCCTCCGGCGAGATTGCTGGACCTCGCCCGGCCAAGCGAGCCTCCGGCGAGCTCGCCGGACCGACGGCCGGCGGCCGTCGCGGCGGGCGCGGCGGTGAGCGCGGTGGTGGCGGCGGTGGTGGCGGGCGGCGGGCGACGGTCGCGTGATGGCGGAAGGAAAGAAGAAGAGTTTTATTGTGTTGATTCTTTTTTTGATTCTCGGACGTAGAATCAACTTTTTTATTCTCAAATCTACTCCAAAGCGATTCCGGGAACAAATTTGTTCCGGGAGCAAAATTTTTACTAAACGCGATTCTCGTCCCAAACTGATTCTGGGAACAAAAAATCAGAATTAGTCACTATTTGGAGTGTTGCCAAACAGGGCCTAACTGTTTGGTCCTCCCTGTACCTGAAAAGCGACAACTTCAGTGACAATTTATGTACACTTCATTAATTTGACTTGCAATGAAAAAATTTAGCATAGGTCAGAAGTTAATAGTATCCCCACATCATTTCATAATCAATCAAGATCAAAACAAGAGCTTCTTAGAAACTATTCTAGAATTCGAAGAGAACGATGGAAAGAGAGTTACGCGAGCCACCCCCTCCAAATTCTCGTGATGATGAGCACTACGAAGTTTATGGAGAACAAGGCATAAAAGTGACTCCTCATATTTTGACAAGGCATAAGATTCTCTGAATATTTTCAAGTTCCACCATATCATCACCATCCATGAGCTCAAACACGTAAGAAATCTCCTACTCCGACGCAGACGTGTTTTTATCACAAATCCTTGCCAACTGGAAGAGAAGAACTCCGCCCATCCACATTTTCAAAGCAGCCAGTGTGATAAAGAGAGTCGACCATACATATATACTCACGAGATGTAGAATTAGGGAAAATGAATTGCTAGGTTGAGGACCTTTATTAGTTCATGATCTGAAGCAGTGAGCTGAGAAATTTACATGCATAAAAATCGACTGTGGAACGAATTTTGAAAGTAGAACCCTAGCTGAAGAAGACGATGACGATTGAGGAAGGTTTAACGAAATTCAGAAGAAAATTATGCACAACAAGACACAAAAATTGGATGAAATTCTGGCACACGGTTAAAATAATGTGTGCTGAAGCGTGAACTTACGATTCGTCAGATATAGATGCGGAAAGAGAGAGAGAGAGAGAGTATGCCCACACGGAATGCTAATTAGACTCTTAACATTGTTCTCCTCAAAAAACTCAATCACAATTTTCTAAATTATTATCCCATATGATGTTCTCACATTTCATCACATATACCCAAGAAAATTTTCTACATGTTCTGCTTTTTCTGATGCTTGTAATTAACGGCAGAGATTTCACTAGGTCGTTAGCTAAAAAGTACTGCACACAAAAGTGACCCAACTAATGTAGTCCAACCAAAAAAAATGCAGTTTCAAGAGAGCTAAAGCTAAAAAGAAGAGGCTGGCAGCTTATACTGAACCTCCACAGCAGCTTTCTCTCCATCAACTTTAAGGACATGCCCACGTCAAGTTGTTCCATCTCCCGAGCGGATATTTACAATCTCTTGATACTTTGGTCCCTAATATACAATAAAAGTAATCCAACATGTCAATATAGGAGTTCACTGAAACTCGTAAAATTATATCCAGTGAAATTTACCTTGACTTTGTTGGGTATAACTAGCGGCCCAACAACACCATAGACAATCCTATGCTCCGCAAGTAGCAAAGCAATTGTCTGAACAACTGATAACTAAGACCCAGCGGCTAAGGCATGCTAAAAATTTGACTCGGACAAGAGCTAAATCATTCATCACCTCTTACCCAATACATGTGAAATGATAGAGATTGTGTAGATCTAAGTAGTAAGTGTCTTAACCGTGGTCATAACAGGGGCAACATAAACTTTTCAGAGACGAGAAAGCTACATGGAAAGCCTCGAAAACAACAATACCCCATGATTAAAGTTCTGATTCCAAGCACACTAAAATTTAGATGGCGAAAGACACAATAAGCCACAAACAAGGAGATAAAGCTACTCCCCACAGTACAGACAAAGCTTAATTACGAGATTCAAGCATCCCAACAGATTTCTATTGTCCGTAGCTCAAAAAAAAAAAAAAATCAGAAAGCAAAGAAAAGCTTACCCATGCCGACCTCCAGAGTCCCCTCTTCCATGTCATAACTCATTGGTGAGAATTTGAGAATCCAAGAATGCAGAAGATGAAGATGAGGAATGATGAAGATGATAGAGGATAAACTCGGTAGAGTTGCCGAAGGATCTGAACAAGAAGTATTCAATTCTTATTTCACTGTATCTAAGTTTTGAATCAAGAGAAATCAAATACAACAGATCAATATTCAATCCCCTGTTCTTCCCTCTCCTCTATTCTTGATTACTTTTCTGAGCTCAATTCTATCTTTATATACAGAGAGAAGCTGGAAAAACTAAAAACAGACTAAACGAACTAACCGACTCCAAACTAACAAACTTTTACAGCTATTTATAACAGAATAGAAGTCTTGACAAATCCTGAGACTTGACAATCCACGTCTTCGGCATTGTATAATCTCCACCGTTGATAAGACTGGTTATCCATGTCTTCAGCTCATTTACTTCACAATAGTCTTCTGGTGATCTACATCTACCAGAGTTGCGGATCCCCTGTGGCTAACTCTTGATGTAGCAGAGTAGGATGGATGTCTTGATCCTCTAACAATTGGTGCTACTCCCATCTCCAAGTCCCAAGCCG